>CM067565.1:98756097-99351097 GCA_034336665.1 Luscinia megarhynchos | reverse complement strand
CAGGATGGAGGATGAGAGCTCAAGAAAGGAATGTGAAGTCCATTAGCTGACTGAGATGACAAGCATTTGCCAAGGTTTGGGGAGACAGGGGAATGCTCTCCATGAAAAGCTGGTGGAAAAAAGCTGGACGAGCCACAACTGGGGGCTGACTTAGTCTCTTTCCAGGTTCCTAGAAATAATGAGCGTGCCTTTGAAACCCATGCTTTCCGCAGCTGGCACGGCATGATAAGCTGTGCTTCCTCTCTCCCACAAGCCCTGTCATCTCTGCCACCCCCCTCCAAGCTCATACCTCGGTGGTAGAAAATCCCCTGTCACCTCCCCAAGGACAAATGGCACTCTGGGGCCCCCACAAGACTTCCTTATTCCTGCTGGATGACAGCTGCCATAAATCCCATTTTACGTGGATGGAGTTCAAGCATTTCGTTACCATTTCAAAAATCTCCAGGAGGAGCTAGATGCTGTCCCTGCCATCCGTCTCCTTTTGCAGGATTACTGGAGTGAGGAAGAAGTGATAAGGGCAGAGAACGTCAGTTGGAGGAAGGAATATCTGTCCCCAGCTGGGTGCTCTGGGACAATCCCATTGCTACCACCCTTGGCCAAGCACTCTGGCAGTGCAGCTCCTTGCGGTTTTGGCAGCAGGAGAAAGTGGTTCTGCTGCACTCCTCTCAGCTCCTCCCTAACAAGGAAGACCACCAGGACACCCTTGGCCACTGACAGTGGTGATGCCAGCCTGGGCAGAAAACAGCTCCAGGAGGGCCAGGGGACGGGACAGGATATCCCAACCCCTGTTCAGATACTGCTGTGTTAGAGATGCACCTTTTCCTGCTCCTTTCCTGCTTCCACGTATACAGGGGGACAGCTGCTGGAGACTCTCTGCCTGTCCCGCCTGTGCTGCAGCAGAGCATGTGCTCCAACACACCCGGGATGAGAAAACACCAGGATACACACCCGCTGCCTGTGGAACTGCCCAGGAAGCTCAGTGGTGCCACTTCCAGCTGGGGCCCTTTCCTCACAGCTCTGGTTTGACCGCTGAGGGGGTTCAGTGCTGGCTGCAGAACCCACGGGTGCCTCTGGCCCCTCCACACATACCCAGATGAACCCTCTTCTCCCAGCCCAAGGATCCCTCCTCATCATGGGAGAGCCCTGGGAAGCTGTGAGCTGGGGGGTGCAGCTCACCCTTCTTTGGAGGCCAGGACCCCCACACCTCCCTGTCTTGCAGCAGCCCTACAAGCTGCAGGCTGACTGCAGAATTGCCCTGCCAGCACTTTGGGGTTCCAGGTACAATGGTTTTGATCTCCCGGTGCCTTTTACAACCATTTTGAGGAAAGAAAAAACCCAACCCTAAGCCAGTAAGCACACTGCCCTCAGTTCTCAGCAGCGCTGCCACAGTTCTGGCTGTGGGCAAGGGTCTGTACAATTGCCACCAATATAATTATTGCATGCTGGGATTACATCCTGTCCTTGCCGCAGAGCAGGTAGACTTTGGCCTTTGCCTGCATTTCATCCCCCTCTCAGGAGAAGTGCTTGCAGGAAGGAGCTAGGCTGCACTCCCTGGGCTGGGTAACCTCTGCAGCACCCCAAAACGAGGGGAAGGGACCAACCATGCCACGGGGAGAGTGGGGAGAGACATGGTGGGGAGGCAGCATCCACACCCTCCTCCTCATTCCCTCATGCTGCTGATGCCAGGGAAGGAGCTTGGGGTGTCTGGGGTCACAGGGGGCCCCTTTTCCCCACTCTGGCCAGGGCAATTTGAGGTGTTGGCGCCTGGTGGCAGCCCCACACCTTAGCTGATTTAGCTGGAGGTGACCCACTGGCGTCCCTGGAGCTGGCTGGCTAACGTGTAATCAATCACACAAGCTTGGCTATAAAACCAGCAAGGCTCCAGTAGCGGCTGTCCAGAGCTCCTGCCCACACTTCTGGGAGGAGGAAGTGCACGGGGAGTTTAAAATCCAAAGTAACTTTTCACAGGCTGCCCTGCAAATGGAAGGAAAGTTTCCGTGCTCCTTGCTTGTAAAGAATTCTGTCATCTTTCTCCTAGTTTATCTTTAATCCATCATTCAAATCTCAGGACAATCAGATTTGCCTCCCTCCAGCTCCCTGGGAAGAACTATCAGAGAGCCCTGAGGTTTGTCTGAATGGCAGGAGTACAAAATTCATCCAAATTCCTGGTGAGAATGGAGCTTCTTTCAACGGAGCTTCTGAACAAATGCTGAGGGGATGAGTTCCAAGGACTTTTATTTCATTCATGCCCATCAAAAATTGAAACTCACCCTAGCCAGGCACACCTCCCCTGCCTAGAAAGAAGGGTGACCTGGCCAAAATAAAGCATTTTTAATACATACATTTCATGAATTGAAACTAGTTTTGGAGTTTCTGGGCACAGAGAAACCCTCAGTCACCCCTCTGAATTACAGAGGAGAGAAAGAAAAGGTTACCCACCACAATTTTTTCCTCTTCATAATGCACAACCCAACCCTGCCAGAAAATCCTACAGAAACATTTCCTGCAGAGTCAGGGTGGCTGCACCCGGACCATCAATGCCACAGCCAGGTCTGTCCCTGTTGCGGAGGGACAGGAATGATTCCATTACTCGAAGGAGAATACAGTGAGATAAAATTGCCTACAACACACCAATTAGTTATTTTTGGTGCTATAATTAGCACTGCCATAAGGAGAAAATTAATGCTAACAGCAGCAGGAAAAGTCTGCTCCCCCCCTCAGCTCTGCCTCTATCGTGAGACCTCGGCAAAGCCGTGTAGGCGCCCACACCCACACTCTCAGCGACACTCGGCTTCACAGGGCAAACGGAAGCTTGCGTTAGGCTGAATTCAGGTTTGGGGTTTTTTGTCTTCTTTGCCACTGAGGCAGCCAAGCCCCTGTGTCCCAGTGGAGAGCTCTGGGTGTGTGTCCTCCCCGTGTGAGTGCACACACACACTGTGAGGGAGGGAGAGCTGTCTCTGCAAAGAGGGAAGGACAGCCAGCAGCTCAGCAGAACCCTGGGGGGAAACAGAGAAAGCTTTGTGAAAACATACCTTTAGGATGATTTTTTTAATTATTATAATTTTTTCTTAGTTTGCAGTTTGATAAGAGAGGTTGATTCCTCACATTACACAGGACAAATGGAGCAGGAGGGAGCTGTGGCTCAGGACACAAACCTGGAAATGGGCTATGTTAGAATTTTCCTCCCTCCCCTTCCATATCTTGCAGGGGTTTCCTTAGGCTACAGTACTTTTTCTTTTACTAAGGCAAGCCACAACTGAGCAGCTTGTTTTCTGGATTCTGTAGTGGCTAACACAGGTTGACACTGCCATCCCTTCCTTTCACAGAATGTTACCCAGAGTAACCACCCATGACACAATGCCTAGCCAGAACTCCTCCTCATCCTTCAGAACGGCTGGAACAGGGAAATAAACATGGAAGTTTTACTGAGACAGGGTCTGCAATGCAGCCTTATCAAAGAGGGTGCCAAATGCCTGTGAAAGACAGTGGAGGGTGATGAGGCACAGGGTTGCACAAGCTGAATTGTCTTTGAAATCTAGGATACAAATACCCCCTAAGGATGGACCGCAGATGTTATCCAAGATCACTATCCAGATCTGAGCGTTTTGCCCAGGGGTAAAATGGCCTTGAGCTTCCCAATCTCCTTCAGGTGTGACCCAACCCTTTCCCGCTTGTGCCTGGCCGCTTGGCCCCACCTCTGTGAGCGGCTGCACCGCTATTCCCAGGCCAGCAAAGGAGGAACCAGGCACAGGAAAAACGGCACCAAAACAATGGGCATAGCACAGATTTCACCACCACTGATCCACCTCTCCCTCAGCTTAAGCCCATCCTCTCTCTCTCCGTGTGGGAGTCTTATGGACACAACCACCAGACTTGTGTTCGTTGGGCTGAAATCTTCTCTGTGTGCTTGTGCTCACCACCAGCTGGAAAGGTTTTCCCCAGCAGCATCCCCACTGGGCACTCCTGCCCTCCTAACTCCATCACACTACTTTCCTGTCGCTGCAGATGGGCTCTGAGAAAAGAAAATGGGCTTTTCCACATCGTGGCTGCTGCAAGGTTTTAAACCAGAGGAGCTGCTAATCCGGGCTTGGAAAAGGTCCCCTCTCATCGCAGAGCATGGAAAGGGGGCAAAGCAGAAGAGCAGGGTCAGGGCAGGGGAGCTGAGCCCTTCAGCAGGGCCCAGCGCTTGGGAGAACGGGAGGAGCACAGGAACACCAGAGACTGAGATGGTGAAAGCACAGCCAGAGCGCTCCCTCCTTGGGGATTTTAGCCCCTCTAGTGATTAATGACAGGGTTGGGTAGAGACATTCGGGGAGAGCTGCACCCTTCCCCAGTGCCAAGGGCGCTGTGTTGGCTCCCATCCACCAGGCTCCTGGTTCGACCCCGTTCTTGGCACTCCAGTGGCCTTGGACACATTACAAGCACTTATGCACAAACCCCAATAACAGTAAACACACCAACGTGAGCGCAGCCATCAGACTCAATTGAAATATTATCATTGCCACTAATTTCACCTTTCATTTTAATCGCGTTTATTTAGCAGAGAGATGAAAAAGATTATAATGCGGAGGGATCAGCCTGACGTGTTCGGTTTCCCTCTTCCACTGCAGACAGGGCTGGGGATGGAATAATTCTGTCTTCAGAGCATGAAAAACTGGCAATCACGAGGCCTTAAGGCCACACACTGAACAATGAGAAGAAACCAAACAATTGAAGAGCAGCTTTCTCCAGCTGCTCCTCTCATGCAATTCGGGATTTCTGGGCGAGGAGAGCGCAGAACTGATGGTGGTCTTCACTCGACAAAACCAGAAATGTTTCTCGCAAGCAAAAGAAACCTCCTTTTGTTTGTGTTCTCCGGCAGGAAGCTCCAGCGAACAGCCCCGGGAGGCAGCGGCACAGCTAGGCACCCAATCCCCAGCGGCGCTGAGGGAACAAAGGCCATTTTTTGGCTAGGAGGGTGCGAATACCCGGCCTCGAAGCGGCTGCTCCAAGGAGCCGCTCGCCCCGCCCCGGATCGGCGCTCGGCTGCTCCGGCCCGGCTCCGTGCGCTCGGCGCTCAGCCGGGGGCGGGGCGCTCCGCCTCACGCTCTCCGCACCCCCGCCCGCCCGCCGCTTCCCCGCCGCGGCCCCGCGCCGCCCCCCCCCGCCATGTCGTGGGGCTCCCGCGTGGCGCTGGCCGTCTCCGCGCTTCTCTCCGCCGCCGTCGTGGCGACCGTGCACATCCAGCAGCGCCGGGAGCTGCAGGTGAGTGCGCGCCGAGGGCCGCGGGGGGGAGGCGGCGAGCGGGGCCCCGCGCCGGCCCTCACGGTGGCCCCGCCCACCGGCCGGGCAGGCCCCGCCCCGGCGCGCGGGACAGCGCGGAGCCACGCCCACCGCGCTGTGGGTCCGCACCGCAGCCCGGCTGTCCTCCGTCCGTCTTTCCATCTATCCATCGTTCCATCTATCCTTCCATTCCCGCAGCTCCATCCTTTCATCCACCCTTCCATTACCTCACCTCTTCGTCCCTGCCCGCGCCTAAGCCGGTGCCCAGCCCGGCTCTCAGAGGCCTGAGCTACCCCTGCCCAGCGCTGTCCCCGATGGTGCTCTCTCCACGAGCCACCCCTTCCCTGCATTTTCCTGCTTTGGCGCCTGTGCTTTCTATGCTCTTCTAGCTCCCTAGTGCTGCCCTGTGCGTTTCCCTTCAGAGGCAGATAGCAGCGAGGAGCTCCAGATGAGTCTCCAGGCAGGTGCTTCCTTCCCTCTCCAGCAGCCGGCATTCTGGGAGGATGTGGGATGTGATCCTGCAGCCTCCAGGCCAAGGCCACCCCCCCGGCAGTGTTCCCAGTGCTGTCCCCTCTCTGGCTGTCCTGTCCCGCTGGGGTGCCCTCTTTGTGCTCAGCCCCACAGATGCACCCTGCTGAAAGACAGACAGCACTGTCCTGTGCCATGCCCCTGCTCTCTTCTTGTTCTGACAGTTCAAGCTGTCAGAAACACCACGTGGTAATTGAAAAGGGCGGTTCTCTGTGCTACATTTAAAAATCAAGGAATGCCTGGCAGGCAGCCTGTGTGCCAGAGAGCCCACAGCTAAAATGTATCAGGTCTGACCATGGTGAGTCCTAGAACAGAGCAATCCTGCCTGGGACTAAAAGCTGTGTGGTTGTGTAGAGGTGTGCTGTATGCGCAGTGAGTGTTGGTTTGGACCCTGCTGATGAGCCAAGGGTTATATGAGGGCACGCAGCTGATCCTTCTCCACTTGCATACATAAAAATCTAGAAAATGCACACAGAAAAAGCCTGTGTTAAATGACATAAGCAGTGAGAAGTTACAGAACACCAGAGTTTAAATCTCCAATCTGTAGTCCAGCTGAGCTGGCTGTTGCTTGGGCTTTATGATACATTCTGTAAGTAGAGGATTATATATTTTCTTCCCATCAAGAGATTGTCAGTGCTTGAGAGTGATGGAATTTGGAGGATGAGACTGGTCTGGGTAAGGAAGGAGGCAGGTTTGTATGGGCAGGAGTTGGAGAGTACTCTAAATGGCACAGGCAGTAGCAAGGAGAGGAAAGCTGAGATCCTGGAGTGGCAACCAGCATTGGCTGTGCACTTGCCAGAGCTGATGGATGTGCTTGGTAGATCACCTAACACATTTTAGGTAGATCACATCACATTTTTGTAGCTGACTGCTCTTTAATTCAGTGTGCCTTGAGCCACTGGGGATCTGGTAGGAATATCTGCTAAATTCTCCTAAACTAAACTGCAGCTGCAGTTAATGGCAGCTGTACTTGGAACATATGCTGCAGAATAAACATCATCCTTGGGTGTTTCAGTGGGACACTTAAACTTTATGGATCTTTTTGACTGAAATCCTTGGCTAATATCTATTGAGAAGGGCCAAGGCTCAATGTTTTATAAATTGAATCTGAGATTTTCCTTTTGTAATTCTTCATGGCCAAGTGGAGCAGTAGTGGCTTCATGTTCAACAGATCCAGTTATTTAGATAACATAATGGAAATAAAAAACGTGGGTATTTTGCAGTTCTGGCATTATTTGAAGTTTTTCTTTATGCAGATTAATAAACTCTTGACTTTTATAAATTGTTGTGCCAGAGCCAGAGTGACTTGAGCTTGCACATGCTTTTCATGCCTGCAGAACACCATCAGGGCTAACTTCCAAAAATAGAGGAAGATTAGAAGATTAACTTTTTGTGACACTCAAATGATAAAGATATCTTTTGCAAAGTGCATTTTGAAAGTAATTACACCCACCATCTGAAAGGCTGTGTGATTTGTGAAGGAAAAAGGATTACATTCTTGGTGCAATTGATCAATTACCTTGTATCTCCCCACATCCTTATTGTCATTAACTAATAGTAACATAATAATAAGTTTATGAATTTTGTGTTCAGTTTCAAATTACTGATTTGTAGCCTGAGTTCAATTGATGGAAGCTGGTGGGAAGGAACTGGTTTTATTAGAATAATTTCTGGGGAGAGTTTTGATTATTGGCTGACATATGTGTCTGTGCATTTTCTAAACAAGATAAAATTATTTCTTAAACAAAATCTTTCTATTTTGGTCCTTGCAAGAGAAATTATTGCATTTGAAGTGTGCAGTCATTGGCATGCTAAGTGAGGAATGAAACCCTGTGATGACTTGTTGAATAATAGTCACGAGCATCCTCTCACGTGACTTCAGGGTCAGCTTTCAAATAATTTGCAGGTGCATTTTGGCATCATTCAAATGGGTCAAATAAATTATTGGTCTTTCACCCAATTATCAAAGTATCAATGTGAGTAAAACTGTCTAGGTAAGAGAGAGAGAGAAGCAAAGAGCAGCTAGGATTTTCTTAGGGCTTTTTATACCCACTGAGGGGTTGCACCCCAGGTTGAAAGCTGCTGGTATTGTTTTGCACATTATGTATTTATTTATATATATATGTTATATATTTACATGATTTATAACGAACATTTTAGATAAAGGGGATATTTTTAAGCAATTGCTTTTGCCTTGCTTTTTCAACAGTTTGGCTTAAGGAGGTTGTGGGTATATTTTTATGATTAAGATATGAGCAGAAAGAAGAAATGAAGACACATGCCAGTTTTTCTTAAAATAGTTTCCATTTTGTCACAAAATTGCCTCTAAGCAGAGAAGTTTTGAGGAGCTTATTCTGATTTGGTGAAGATTTAGGTCAGAGATAACAGGATTTTTTAGATTACTTCCATCCTGCATGGCAAGGGAATTACAGGCTTCTAGCATTTATTTGCTCAATTGCTGTGTCACTTAGTAAGCCCAAGCATCTGAAGTGAGTGCAAATAAAGCACTTTTTGGTATAGTACTGTTGGGTATTGTCTCCTGATGATTCCTACGTTAAGTTGCTGTGGCAAAGACCCTGCAAAGGCAGCAGAGGGAGCAGCCTTACAGGAGGGGTGGAGCCTGGGTGGGGTTGATCGCGATCATCATCCCCCGGGCTGTGATAAATCCTGACCCTTGTGCTTTCAGAGGCTGCGAAGTGGCGTTGTCAGAGATCTTGATCGTCAGAATCAGAAAAAGGAGAACATTCGCCTGTTAGAAGAGCAGATTGCTCTGACAAAGCAGCTCATGGAAGAGAGAGACAAGGCGCTAATGGAAAGACGTTCTCAGCAGTCTTAGGCAGAGGCCTGGCTCCTTAGAAATTTGCAGATCATTTGCGTCTCATTCTTGCAGGTGTTCTAACAAACAGAGGTAATCTGTGAAAGACAGGTTATTTTGTATAAATTATAATCCAGCCTCTAAAGCTTTAGGGCAGACAAAAACCCATTTCCTCTGTGATTGGTACTTGGACCGTGGAGACTTGGCTGGTGTGGATGGGTTGAAGGTGGGGTCGAGCCTCTCCTTGTGCCAGTTCCCTCTAGGATGGCCAACAACGTACACATGAGCGGGCTGCTCAGCCGCCACGACGATGAAGCCACCAGGACCTCCACCTCCGAGGGGCTGGAGGAGGGCGAGGTGGAAGGGGAGACTCTCCTGATCGTGGAGTCCGAGGACCAGGCTTCCGTGGATTTGTCGCACGATCAGAGCGGGGACTCCCTGAACAGCGACGAGGGCGAAGCTTCCTGGATGGAGGAGATGTCCTATTACTGTGAGAAATGCCAGAAGTGGATCCCAGCAAGTAAGGCTGCCCGTTGTGTTGTGCCTGACCGTGGTGGGTGTTTGCAAGGTGTTTGTGCTGTCCTGCATTCCTGTTTCACAGCTTGTTAGGCTGTACCCCATCCTGTCTTGGTGAGTGATGCCTGCTGGGAGGGGATGTGTTAGATGCTTCAGTCCAGGAGCTGTGTCCAGAGATGGTGCTCTCTCTGCGGGAGGCAAATTGTCTTCTTCAATTAGTAGGGAACATTAAAGTTCAGAAATGTGCCCACCCTCACAATTCTTGCAGCTGTTAGGGGCTTGGGTCAAGCGACCTGACCTCTGCTCACTCAGATAATGACCCTTGCTGTAAAGCTCTGGGGAGGAAAATGACTTTATGTGTTACTTTTTTTCCCTCCCTGTTGATTTGTCGCATCTGTGGAACATATGGCTAAATCTCAACCTTAATGTTTTCCAAATAATGTGAATTTGAGTTGGTTTAGAAACATGCCCAGCCTTCAACAGCCAGCTCTGGGGGGTGTTAGTAGCAAGCTGCAAAATTTGATGCATCTCCTCTGGCATTTGACATAAGATAAATGCTGTTAGCAGTGTAATAGACAACTTTACTTTCTAAATTCTGGGTTATCTGATCTGTTATTGCATCCAAAAGCCAGATATTGCTAAACACTGGTTGGCTTTGGTTTTGGTGGGGGGTTTTTTGTTTGGTTTGGGGGTTTTGTGGTTTTTTTTTTTCGTTTGTTTGTTTGTGGTTAGAAACTGTTTAGGTGGCACCTGCCTTGCAGATATGTCAAGAGCTGCCCTTTTTGCCGTCTTAGAATTTGCCGAAATTTATAGTGTAAAAATCTCCTCTCAAGGCGTGTTAGTGAATGTTTAGGTGTTAAAGTAATGAAACCAGCATCAGGCTATTAAATTACTATGCAGTAAAGGGAAATATTTATTTGAAATGTATTAATTAAAAAATATGAATCAGGGTTAAAGGTAGCATGAGCTATCTCATGCTGGAACACTTGATTCAACACTCAGCTTGTTTTATTTTGCAAATATGTTCCTCTTTGCTGTGGAGCAAATCCAAGGAGCGGAAAAGGGTGCAAAGCAACAGTAGCCACAAGCAAATGTACAGAGTAAACGAGCTGTCAAAGGGAGATAACTGTGCTTTTTCGTAATCATTCAGTTCTAGGGAGTTCAGTTGTCACTTGTGAAAATGGCCAAAGTGCTCAGGCAAATAATTACTTTTTTACTTTGAATTGGCGTTTAAAAATTCTCTTAATCTGACAAGTTCGGAGGGTTTTTCCCCCTTCAGACACAGTTGCAACTTGAATTCTGCAATTCATTATGGAAGCCAGATATCCATGTGTTAAAAATGCTTGATCTGGTGTCATTACACAGTAAAAGAGATGACACCCTTGTAGAGAAACATCTTTTGAGTATGACTTCCCAGAGACACTCTAATCTTAACAGTTTCCCTGTGCTCCGATGTAATTTTTCAATTGTTCATGTTTGTGTAAATTAACTCCTGGTGAGTTTAGAAGCCCTGATTAATATGATTTTTTTCTTCTGCTGTAGAAAAATGGAATTAAAGCCTGTAATTTTGGGGACATGGGGATTTACAGTGCTTCTGTCATTTTTGTCCAGACAAACCTGATCTTGGAAGAAATCCAAATTTCCTTTGCAGCACTTTTTCCTATAAAAGGGCAAAAAATTGATTTTTACTTTTTCATTTTAGGTCAACTGAGAGAACAGCTCAGTTACCTCAAAGGAGATAACTTTTTCAGATTTACTTGCTCTGATTGCTCAGAAGATGGGAAGGAGCAATTTGAACGTCTTAGATTAACATGGCAACAAGTAAGTGAAATGTTTGTGCGCGCAGAACAATTGTGTGACTTTCTGAAGTTGTTGGTTGTTGTGTCTATGCTACCTGGAAAAGGAGGATCAGGTATTGGTAACAAAGGAGCATTTGCACGAGCTTCAGAAATTAATTAGCTGAGGATTGCCTACACATGAGAACTGCAGCATTTGGCAGGGAAATTGACAGATAATCATACAAACCACATTACTTTTATTTTTTTTCCTTCTCCTTATGTTGCTCATGAATTCATGGCTTCAAGCATGTTTAGAAAAGCAAAATAAAAGCAATTTGGCTTCTAGCCATGAACATTTTTTTGTATCTTAAGAAAATGTAAAACTGGTGGGTTGGCAACATAGAAACAGAAAGCTTTCTAGCTCCAACCTGGCTGTTTGTAGACTAGCATCAGTCCTTGCTGGAATTCACTGTTCCAGTCATTTGCACACTTGAGCAATCAAAGTAACATCTGGTATCCTTTGGACCCTTAATGGTGTATTGTCTCATAGAATATCACAGGATCATCTAGAATGGAAAAGATCTTTGAGGTTGGGTCCAACCCATGAGCTTACACCACATGGTCAACCAGACCATGGCACTAAGTGCCGCATCCAGACTTTCCTTAAACACCTCCAGAGATGGTGACTCCACCACCTCCCTGGGCAGCCCACTCCAATGCCCAGTCACTCTTTCTGTGAAGAAATTCTTCATAATGTCCAGCCTAAACCTACCCTGGTGCAGCTTAAGAAGTATACTCTCATTCTCTCACTTGTTGCCTGGGAGAAGAGGCCGACCCCCCACCTGGCTGCACCCTCCTGTCAGGGAGTTGTAGAGAGTGATAAGGTGTTCTCTGAGCATCCTCCTCTCCAACCTAAACACTCCCTGCTCCCTCAGCTGTTCCTCATTGGATCTGCACTCCAGATCCTTCACCAGCCTTGTTGCTCTTGTCTGGATGTACCAGCACCTCAACATCCTTCCTAAATTGAAGAGCCCAGAACTGGACACAAGGATTGAGCTGCAGCCTCACCAATGCCAAGTATAGGGGAAGAATCACTGCCCTGGTCCTGCTGGCCACTATTCCTGATCCAAGCCAGGATGCCATTGACCTTGGCCATCTGGGCATACTGTTGGCTCATGATCAGTCTGTCATCAGTTCAGTCAGTAGCCCCAGGTCCCTTTCTGCCTGGCCTCTCTCCTCCAGCCCATAGCACTGCAGGGGGTTGTTGTGGCCAAAAGTGCAGGACTCAGCACCTGCTCCTGTTAAACCTCCCGTTGTTGGCCCGTGGATCCAGCCTGAACAGGCCCCTCTAGATGGTGTCAAAGGCTTTGCTGGAGTCGAGTTAGATAAAATCCATAGCCTTCCCTGGATCCACCAAGCAAGTCACCTGGTCATAAAAGGAGATCAGGCTGGTCAGGCAGGACCTGCCCCTCCTAAATCCATGCTGTAGGTGCCAAGTGATGGCACTCAAGATGATCTGTTCCATAACTTTGCCAGGCACTGAAGTCAGGCTGACAAGCCTGGAGCTCTCTGGATCCTCCTTCCAGCCTTTCTTATGGATTGGTGTCACACTGGCCAACCTTCAGCTATCAGGTACCTCCCTGTGAGCCAGGACTGATGGCAAATGATGGGAGAGCAGCATGGTGAGCTTTTCTGCCAGCTCCCTAGGCACCCTAGGATGGGTCCCATCTGGTCCCATGCCTTGTGAGCATCTAAGAGGCTCAGCAGGTCACCAGCTGTTTCTCCTGAATAACAAGGTGGGTGTTCTGCTCCCTATCCCCATCTACCAGCTCAGGAGGCCACTTGTCTTGAGGACAAGCTGTCAGATTGTTGAAAATACCAGCCTTGTTGGCTTTTCCTTGATTCTTACCCATAGCCACTCAGCCTTATCATCCTGTAAGGTAATTTGAAACACTGATTGTAACGACTGCACTGCTTTCTTGTAGTGGCCAGCTCATGGAAAAGGGTTGGTGTAGGTAGGGGTCTGTGCTGGCAGATTGGCAGAGTTTCACCAAGTTCCAGACTGGGAAGGCAAAGGCTGCTGGCATTGCCCTGGTCTCTTCAGAGTGCCATGAAGAGGGGCAGACAAAATGAAAGTGGGTGAGGAAGAAAGCTGTGATCACCTCCCTGGGCTTCCAGCAGCCAGAGCAGCTGCTGCTTCTGGCTAAGTGGAGTTGAGAGAAGTGGTCAAACTAACTTACCTGAACCAGGAAAAATGGGGACAGTGATGTCTGGATTTTTTTCACAGTATATATTTTTTCAGATCCATATCTTTAGCCAGTTGAAAAGAGAATTATTTTTGACATCCTGAGATACTGTCCCACATGACTTTAAAACCCACAAAATACTAGTTATGAAACTGAGAGGGGTTGTGAGGTAGAAATAGGGTGAAGGCAACATTCAAGCTGTCCATATTTCCTCATTTTGACACCTTTGACAATGCATCCCAGAAAGCCAAGGTCCACTGTGAGGAGACCCATGTCCATAAGAAAAGCAGATTTCAGACTTCTCTGAGGGTGAAATGCAAGTTGTTATTGGAAGTACTGCCAAACCGAGGCTGTGTGATTGTTGAAAGATGTCAGCCTAACTAACTTTAGTTTTGTTCTAATAAATTAATTCAAATTATTTAAGTAAATGTAATTAACAGTTGGTCACCTAGGGTTTGCTTGAAAAAGGTAAGATATTTTTCAAACCTGCCCTTTAGTTTGGGTTTGTAACAGGTCTGAGTGAATTTGGTTGTGATGGGTGTGAAAGACCATTGCCACAGTGTTTCTGATGTATTGGATTGTGCCATTACTTGTGACTTCATTTGAAAGACTGTTTCCCTACCTTCCCTACCTCCATATTACATTCAGACTCCAGCTGTACTGGAATTCATTTATACAACAGCTACACAATTCTTGTGTCTCAGCACAAACCTGCATGACTAGGCAGCTTGTTATTCCCCTGGGATGGAGAAATCTCTGGAAGAATGTGCATCTAACAATAGAAAGACAAGAATGGGCAGCACAAAACCAGGAAGAAGATGGATTGCAGAAGTTGCCTATGAGATGTTGCAAAAATAAGATATTTATGAGGGAGCAAAGATTTATATGTGTTTGTGTGGCAGCTGTGGGGGTCTGTTCAGCAGCAAAAGCAGAAGGGATTAACTTGTGTCCAACACTATCTGTTGCAGGTTGTCATGTTGGCAATGTACAACTTGTCTCTGGAAGGAACAGGCCGTCAGGGGTACTTCAGATGGAAAGAAGACATTTGTGCTTTTATTGAGAAACACTGGAATTTCTTATTAGGGAACAGGTAAAGACATGATATTTCCCTGAGGGTCTGGTTGGTAAGCCAAAGGAATTAATTAATTAATTACCTGTGTACAGATGGACAGGAATCCTGGTTAATTTGGTGACATCTCTGTTGAGCCTTACAAGTGATAAAAAGGGAGGATTTAATATTGGGAATCTGAATACAGGCATGATGGGTACACTTGAGAAAGAATTAGCCTTTCTTACTGGGGCAAAACAACCCCAAGAGTCACACAAAAGCATGTATTTGGGATTATTTCTTATCTTCCTTTAGACAGCATATGAACCTGCAAAGAAGTGGGTTTTCCTTAACAGTCACAATGGATGGGCTGATCCTGGTATTGCCAAATTTTAGGGACAAAAATGTGATCCAGCAAAGTCCTATGTTGCTTGGCTGTAAAGCTCGTGAGGACCAAGTTCCTCAAAAGCAACTGAGCCTCACCTTTTTGATTGTTTTGGATCTTAATGAAATGGGTTTTACATAGTAGGTGTTAAAACAACTGAAACATTTTTCAGTGTGTGTAAAGACACTGTTAGAGTAGGAGCCCCTCTTATTAAGGGCAGCCTTCATTTTCCAGGTGAACAGCACATTTTTTTCTGAGCGTGCTGAAGCTGTCAAACCCAAGCCTCACTGTTAATGCATGTGCTGTGGAGGCAGAAAAGGAACTGAGCAATCCTTGGAAATTGTAGATTTGATTGACTTCATAGCTTCTTTTCTGCCCCAGGGATTTCTCTGTTGTAAGATCTGGTCTTTCTTCCTAAACAGATTTGGTCTTTGGTTTTGCTTTCAGTGCTTGTCTGTGCCTCCTTGTTCTATTCTCAGAAATGTTAGCATTTGTACTCCCTGGAAGCCACAGGAACCCTGACAGGAGGGCAGCTCATGGCCCGTTGTCCCTCATTCAGGGAGCTGATGCCTCCAGGGTTTGCTGCTGCCTTTTGAGACTTGCCCTGGGAACTGGACACTCCCTGCTCTGATTAAAATTCAGAGGGTGATTCCTGGCCTCAGAGACCGCCTTCCTACTTGCCTGGACAAGCCACTGATGGAACAGAGACAGCTGAATTGTGTGTGCAGCAGTACAAGCCATGCAATGATGTTCTTCCGTGGCATATTAAAGTGCAGCTTATCCAGGTTTACTGTAACACTCCAGACTGAGCTGTGGCCGCTGGGTTTGATCCCCTACCTTTGAGGCTCAGTAAACTAAGGTGTGTAAGGGCAGCACCTGGGCAGTAGTGGACACCAACTCAGCCAAGCCTTGGCAAGTGCAGTTGTTTCTGGTGTGGAGGTGTGCAAAGGCAAGAAGAAATCCAGAGATTCTGGGCAATTCGGGTTAGACTCTGTGCCATCAACCTGACTCTCCAGAGTTTGAGGGAGTACCTCAGGTATTGGCTACAAGACCAATTCTTCAGTATTTCTTGTCACCTCCTCCCTAAGTGACATCTTAGTTAGCCCCATGACCAGTTCCTAAAGGAACAAAAAATACTCAGATGCCCAGTAAGAGTGCACTGCCCAGCAGAGTGAAAGGCTTAAATGCAACTCCCTGCCTCCAAGGGGCCAAAAAAGTGCTTCAGGAGTAGTTCAGTGGCTGTGTGTTAGTACCACTGGTAGAAACACTGTCCAGGATGGAAGCACAGCCTGTGAGTGGGGACCTAACCCTTGTTTTCCTCTCTACCACCACAGGAAAAAGACCTCAACATGGTGGAGCACAGTTGCTGGCTGTCTCTCTGTGGGGAGCCCCTTGTTTTTCCGCTCGGGGGCACAGGAATTTGGAGAGCCAGGATGGTGGAAGCTGGTTCACAACAAACCCCCAACACTGAAACCTGAAGGAGAGAAGCTGTCAGCATCTGCACTGAAGGCAAAAGGTAACTCTGTCCCCAGTACTGTGTAGATTCCTCACTGGGCCAGAGCTGGGAGACATGAGGAAAAGTTCATTTAAAACCAGTTCATGTGCATGTGTGGAAACCCAGAGAAGTTTTCCCAATTAAGGAATGTAACCCCTCTTCTGTTCCCTAAGTCAAGCCTAGGCCCTTTCCCTGTCTGTTAACCTTTCAGTCACTCCCATCCTAATTTCCTGTTGGTCTTTTGCCTTGGCTCTTCCCTTGTAGCATCCCCATGTCCCTTAGTAATTGGTCCCTGATGCTTTCCCTGCCCTGCTGAGCCCATGTACTAAACCCGGACCCTCACAAGAAGCCTGGCCTTTGTTGCCTGAAACCAAAACTATGCGTGGCTAAATAAACATCTTTAAAAACCCTGCAAAGGCCTTCCTGCTCTTTCACCCCAATCAACATCGTAAATGCAACATGCATGGACAGTTCCTTAGTTTTGTTCTGCTGTAATGATTGACTGAAGAGAACTATGCTGCTTATACGTAGTGTGAGAAGCCTGTTATATTTTGTTACCCTTTTCCATTGTGCTGATTTACAGGGTCTTGAGGATTGTGCAGAGTGGTTTTGAGCTGAAATCCATCATTTTCCCACTTCTCTTTACCCTGGGGAATGTCTTTTATCTTTTATCACTTGATGCAAATTCTCTGTGTGGAGGAGCAAAATTTGGGCTTTAATGAGGCTTTAGTCATACACTGCCTTAATGCTACATGTCCCAGAGTGAATTTCTTGTACACATTGAAAAACCCATCTTTTAAGTTTTGTAGTCAGCGTGTTTTTGACTGCGTACTCTAAATCCAGTGAGTGCAGGAGCTCAGAATAAGCAAACTCCTTCTTTAGCAGCTTCCAAGCCCCCACTGGATCCCATCATTACAGTGGAGGGCCTTCGGAAGCGGGTGAGCCGCAATCCTGTAGAGTCAGCCATGGAGCTGAAGGAGAAGCGGTCCCGCACCCAGGAGGCCAAGGACATCCGGAGAGCCCAGAAGGAAGCAGCTGGGTTCCTGGACCGCAGCACTTCCTCCACTCCCGTCAAGTTCAGTAGCCGCTGCCGCCGGCCCGACATCGTCTTGGAGAAGGGAGAAGTGATCGACTTCTCCTCGCTGAGCTCGTCTGACCGCACGCCCCTGACCAGCCCCTCTCCATCCCCATCCCTGGACTTCTCTGCTCCTGGCACTCCTGCTTCACACTCAGCCACTCCCAGCCTGCTGTCAGAAGCAGATCTCATCCCGGACGTCATGCCGCCACAGGCGCTCTTCCATGGTAAGAGCCACCGTGGGTTTCGTTCAGTGATGAACTGTGTACAGTTTTCTAGGAATATCTTTTAAAAAAGAAGCTCCCACTGAGCTGCAGGATCCTTTCAGGATAAGATGGAAAGTAACTGGCAATATTCTGTTGTCTTAGTTGAGTATGAGAACTGACTGGTTTTCCGTAGTTTTAAAGAAAACCCCCATTATCATTTTCTGAGAGATTCTGAATAAACAGTGGGTAGACTTCACACAGCAGCTGCTGGACCACTCAACATAGGCATTTCATTGCAACACAGATTACACTGTTACATAGCAGGTCTAGTTTTGTCTCAAATGTTTTTCATGGGAGAAATTTTATTCTCATTGTAATGTCCCAGTGTTTTATAAGTTTGATTGTGCTGATTAATTGATTCTAAATATCAGTGAGATAGCAAAGCAGTGATGCAGGCTGAATTCTCTTAGTTCCTTAAGGAGCTAGTCTTCTGCGTGACAGGAAGAATAGTAAAGTTCTGTAGAGGACAGAACCTCTCCAGGGTATCCTAGCAGAAGATACAGCTCACCAGCTTGACTTTTTGATCCCCACTCTTTGGGAATTTTCAACAGCTTAATGTTCCTCAAAGAACATGTGCTTGCACTCAGGAGGGGCACTGTTTCCAGATGCTGAACTATAAAACACTTTAGGAGCAGGATTGACTCTGTGTCAGGATATTGGACTCTTTTCAGCATCTCCTGTCCAAAATCAGGAGGTTGGGGAGTACATAGAAAATGAAGTGTGTCGGGTATACCCACATAATTGTTGCTTAGCAGAAAAATGCTGTGACAGCCATTTTTGAAATGGGACTTTGATGTTTAAATTATTTTTTCTTTCCCCTGGATTATTTTGATACGTTCCACAGATGATGAGGAGATGGAAGGAGATGGAGTCATAGACCCAGGATTAGAGTATGTGCCCCCTCCCAGTGGGACAGCTGGGGCTGGCACCATGATAGCAAGCAGAAAAAAAGTGAAGACAGCTGAGCAGATCAAGCAAGAGGTGGAGAGTGAAGAAGAAAAAACAGAACGGATGGAAGGTGACAGTGAAGATCCTGAAGAGTCAAACACACCCTTGCAGGTGAGAGGACGAGACAAGGGGAAGTCACAGCTGGAGAAGGATACTAAACCCAGAGTTCCCAAGCACACCTCAGTTAGCATCTATGAAGAAAAGCTGCTGCTGAAGAGACTGGAAGCCTGTCCCAATGCTTTGAGCATGACACCAGAGGCCCGGAGGCTGAGGCGCAAGCTGCTGGTCAGGCAGGCCAAGAGGGAAAGAGGACTCCCACTCTTTGACTTGGACCAGGTGGTGAATGCTGCCCTGCTCCTGGTTGATGGGATTTATGGAGCCAAAGAAGGTGATGTCTCCAGGTCCCCAGTAGGGCAAGCAACATACAGAACTACTAGCCAGGACTTCAGGATCTTGGACAGATACCAGGTGGGTGTTCTCAAATCTAAGTTAGCTTTTGGCACTGGTTATTTTAAAGCTTTTGCTGCAGCCAGCAGTGCCACACTGAGGTTATCTGACTCCTAAAGTGAAAAGGATTATGTGAAAAAGACTTATTTTGGCTTGGGGCTGTGTCCCCACCAAAGCTCTCCTAAGTTCCTTTCTTCTTGGGACATGCTGGTTCAGCACTGCTGTCTATCAGTGTCAGCACCACAACTGTTGATGTATTTGTATCCAGCCCTGCCCAAATGCTGGTGGTGGAGGCCTGGGAGTGGAAGCCACACAGCCAGGTGGTCTTTCGTATGTGTAGGAGGGAGATGACTTGCAGCACTTCTAGGTTTGGGCACCAAATTTGGGAGTGCCCAGCAGAGACCAAAGGTGGGACCACCATGGTCCAGTCCACCCTGTCACACTGAAAGGCCCTTACTCTCCCTCCTTACGACTCCCTTGTTAAGTCAATGACTGACTTTCCTGCAATTGTTGTGCTTTTTTTTGTGCATCCAGACAATGCTGCCTGCCACGAAGGGATATCGCCAGCAGACAACCAAGTTTCTGTACCGCCTGGTAGGCTCAGAAGACCTGCTGACAGACCACAGTATTGTCAGCCCTTACACCTCCCGTGTCCTTAAACCCTACATCAGGTACAGAGGGTCTGAGCTTGCTCTTGGCTTGTGCACCGCCAGCCCACGGAGAGGACACCTTTCTTGGGCAGTGCTCCTCACTCCTCCTCAAAGTACAACCCAGTGCACCATGGTAACCCTGAAGGGATAGTGTTTGACATAGCTGAGTAGTGGAAAAGATTGCATTGGGAAGGGGAATCTCCAAGAGGAGGCAGGGGCCAAGAGGGCATTGCCATAGCCATTCAGTGCAAGTTGCACCTGCTCTTGTGTCTGAACCGTGATTTTCTTCTCATGCTGTAAGGAAAGACTGGCTGGATGTGCTGTGGGTCTGGAAAGTGTTCTAGCCTCTGGCACAAGGATGTTTTTGCTGAGTTGAGGGGTGTTTCCCTATGTGAATGGAAGACTTCTTTTTTTTTTCTAAAGTTGAGCATGTCAGAAGATATTTCATGGGCAGTACCCATTTAGCTGCAGTGGCAGTTCTTGTTGCTCACTTGCTTTTTGTGTTTCCTTCTCATGTTCCTGGCAGACGTGATTATGAGACAAAGCCCCCAAAACTCAGGCTGCTGGCAGAAATCCGTGCGAATCCACACAGGAATGATCTCAACTGGAAGGCTGAGCCAGAAGCACCTATTGATTACTGCTACGTTCGCCCTAATCACATCCCCACTATAAACTCCATGTGCCACGAATTCTTCTGGCCTGGTAAGATTCCTGCAGTGCTTGGGTTTCCAATGAAGTGGTATTGGTCAGAAAAAAAAAAAGTTCTTGGGACAAATCTTTCTTCAGTTGTTGTCTGGCTGGTTCTTAGAAACCCATTATCTGATGTCACAGAAATGCATTTAAGGTGGAGACATGGGTTTGGTGTCTTTGTCTCTTGAGATCGTGTAGAACTGGGCAATTAGGCCCTAATTAGCACAACACTTAAAAAAACAGCTGCCAGTTAATTTAGTAGTTAACTAAACTTAAGCATCCAGTGACATGTTTTGCAGAATCAAGGATTGAAATAAACAGCTTTATACCAGAGATTACTGTTCATTACCTTTGTGAGAAGGTTTCTTCCTAGCAGCCATAGGCTGGATATGTCAGAGTGAAAGTTGGGAAGTCATATGAAGAGTGGCTGAGGTCACCTGGTCTGTTCAGCCTGGAAAGGAAGAGGCTGAGGGGAGACCTCATCATGGTCTGCAGCTTCCTCAGGAGGGGAAGCAGAGGGGCAGGTACCAATCTCTTCTGTGATGACAGGACCCAATAGAATGGCTCTGAATCTGTGTTAGGGGAGGTTTAGGATGGATATCAGGAGAAGGCTTTTCACCCAGAGGGTGGTTTGGCAGAGCTCCCCAGAGCAGTGTCACAGCACCAAGCTTGCCCAAGAGGAGTTTGGACAATGCTCTCTGGCACGTGGAGTCATTCTTGCGGTTGCTCTGTGCAGGGCCAGGAGTTGGACTCTGATCCTTGAGGGTCCCTTCCAACTCAGCTTATTTTGTGATTCAATTAATTGCTTTTACAACTGTAGGCTCTGCTGTGATGTCCTTTATTTCTTCAAGCCTCAGTATTTACTGAGGTAAAAGGTATGGGAAAGATAAGGTTTGTATTTTTCTGTGTCATTTCTGGAACTGCAGGTTCTTTGGGGACAATGGCTCCCCTTTGTGGGGGTAGTTATGAGGCTGCAATCCTTAGTTCTTCTGAAATGGTAATAGAGATGTTCATCTGCTGCATGCATCAGCTTCTGATCATTGAACAGCACAGTAGACTAATTTAGAAAAGCCCAGTACAAACAGTACACGCCTTTATTCCAGGTAACTGTTTGCTTTGTGTTTTGATTTGCCGATGGTGATACAGCAGGGCTGTAGTTCAGCAGTGCCCGTATGCCACAGTCAGGAAGGGAGCTCTTTTTGCTATTCATTATGCAAATTGTACAGTGTGGGGAAATAACCTGGCACACCTGCTGTTTCAGACTTCGTGAGAGACAATCCCAGCAGAGGCTGAACAGCTTTGTCATAGTCTCTTCTCTCCTGATAATGCTTTGGAAGTTCTGGCTAAGTTGGGTTCATTAGGTTCTTCAGGACTCACTCTGTTTTATTTAACATAAGGAGCATGCGTGTGTTTCACCCAACTGTGAACTGTTCATCATTAAATCAGAAAGCTGACAATACCATCAGTCTCCAAACAGGAACCCAAATCTTTTCCATGGTGAAAAAATTCTGAGGCTAGGATGTGATTGTTACACCTTAGTTCTGTTTTGGCAGGAGGAAGTTATGCTTGGGTGGTAAAGCCTCGATGCAACGAGTTTAGCTGGTACAGCTTGGGGGTGAGAGGCAGGGGTGTGCAACTGGGTGAGCATCATTAAGCCAGCACTTAGTTCTTCTATCCTTCGAAGTCCTTCCTTTCAGAGCTGTTCTTGCCTCTTCCAAGGCAGAGCTACATTTCCAGGTAGTGACTGCAGATGACCTGGTAGAAGAGACATTTCCCAGTGTTGTTTCTCACAGTGCCTTGGTGCCCTAACGGGAAACCTCTCCCTAGCGGGAAGCATCTCCAGTGGCAAACCATCCTGAGCTAAGCATCTTCCTACAGGAAAAACTGCACCATTGCAGAGACACCGGCACCTGGGGCAATGAGTGTTTCTGTCCAGACATGCTGCAAGGCTCTCCACAGGCAACGGCGGCCTTGGCTTAATTAACACAGCTCCCTATTGCCAATTGATCCCTCCCATGTCTTGCTCCACCCAGCTTACTCTCAAGAAGGAAAATAGCTCACCCACTTCTTGGGGCCTGATGCCTTATGGAGTCTTGCATCTTATCAAAAGCCATTACTGGAAAACATACTCTGCTGTTTTGTTAGCCCATTTTACAAATGCATTGCAATTGCCAACTTGAGGCTGAAGCAAACGTTTCTGGCACATCTCCTGTGTGCCTTGCATCTCATTTAGGATCTGTCCACACGAATAACCCAGCAGTCAGTCTTCAGCGCCTTGAGCTGCACTGCTTGGTGCTGACAGGCTTCGTGGATGCTCTAGGACTGCAGCAGCAGGGTGATTAGACAAGGTAACAACCTCTCAGCCTCCTTGGGTCCAAGAAGCACCACTGCCTGAGAGGCTACTTTGTCACTCAGATTGGAGAATTTGCATGCTAAAAGCAAGTGTTTTGATAGCATTGCAAGCTGTGGTCAGGCTCACAGTGCAGCTCCACAACCACCTGACTGTGCGAGCAGTAAGAGCTTCAGGCAAGATGGAGGAAAAAGACTCCATAGCAGGCAATGCCACCAAAGCTGAAGCCCAGATTCATGTGCTGCTTCTGAAGAGGTTTGAGTTTTAATTTTCAGTTTCATCCTTGAGTCATTTGAAAGGAAATCAGCTTTGTTAGTTTTTCTACACAAGCTTCCCTGCTAAGCAGATCTTGTTTTGTCTGTTTTGTTGTATAATCTTTTCCCTTGCATACCTACCTGGCAGGGGAGACACCACGATCAGGCAACGGGTTTTTCCAAGGCAGGGTTCATCCCCTGCACTCTGGGTGTCCTGACCCCTGGAATTTCCCAAAATGTGGGAAATTTGGCTGCATAATTAGTAGTAACAGAGGACTTCTCCAGCAGGGGCCTTCGACTATCCTGTTGATGCTGTGATCTCTTGCTATCACAAATTTGAAATAAAGGTGGAAAGAAGGGATGAGGTGTTTCTAAAAAGCCTTAAACCCCTGGATTTCAATGACACTTTTCATTTGGTTTGCAATGCTTACAACTGCTGTTTCTCCCTTTCTCCCTAGGAATTGATTTGTCAGAATGCCTGCAGTATCCAGACTTCAGTGTTGTTGTTCTTTACAAGAAAGTTATCATTGCCTTTGGCTTTATGGTGCCAGATGTGAAGTACAACGAAGCTTACATCTCTTTTCTGTTGGTGCATCCTGAGTGGAGAAGAGCTGGGATTGCAACCTTCATGATTTACCATCTTATCCAGGTAATGAAATGAAATCATCCCACGAATCTGCCAAAGAACCAGCTCTCACTGCTTCCTTGTGCACACATGTGCAGATATTAGAGAGTAAGAACCCTTTTTGTGAATGTTTATGGGAGGAAGTACATCCTGCTTTGGAAGTTAAAATGTCTTTAGGAAAACGACCTTTTCTGGTCAGGTCCTCAGAATTACAGGGATGCTGCACATTTCAACTGTCTTGGGATTAACTCTGTGGTCAGTGGTCAGTAATTTGTGTAAAAGGGATACTGTAAATGGGGGGTTTAAAGATGAAAATGAGGTAAGAGTAGGCAGGGTCAATTAGAATTATTGCAGCTTTCTTGACTACATCTGGAGGTTTATTCCATGCTTTAAATCACTTACTGATTTCAATCACTCACTTTTACTTCTATACTCTGGTTCAAATACCACTGAGTTAATGATAAAGTGTCTGCAACCTCATTGTTTAAACTGGCTTGTACTGGGCCTTGTTCCACAGGAATACTTGGGAAAATTAATCTCAGCTACTGAACGGGTAATACTAAAGGAGTTAAACTTCATTAAATCTCCAAATGAAAACTGTTATTTAAGTGGCCTTAATTCCATTGATTTTCTTGAATTAAATTGCAGGAAAGGCAGCTTAATGTGAGTATATATGCAGATATATGTCCTTTACAGAGCCCAGCTCTACAGTTTTACCACTCCCTGAACTCTCTTGGCAGAGCTGCCGATGGGAAACATTTCTTGATTTGTTGTAGTCATGATGAGCTTCACTAACAAAAACTCACCATTGAAACTGTTTTATCTTATTTCTTGTTTGGCTGAAGCAAGGTTGGGGATGCTGGCAGTGCCTTGGGGAAACTGATCTGTGCTTTGGAAAAGCACTTTCTGTTCCTGGGCTGCCCAAGGGTAACTCTGCTACCTGCACAGTTCTCTGCAGTGTTGATACAGGCCTCTAATCAATATTCTCTAAACTTACCTCTTGCATTTCCCAGGAAGCTCTGTGTGAAGTGTTGAAGGAAATTGCCCTCAGCTCAGTCTGTTGATGTGATATGTCAACACCCAGTGGGAACAGGCGCCAAGGTTTGCAGGGATCCAGCCAGTGGACTCTCAGAGACTTCTCTCTCCAGCAGAGCTGGGATGCTGGAGTTGGCAAGTCAGCCACAGAAAATCCTCACACCTTTTTTTATAGGATGTATCACATCAACTAACCTAATCCTGCTTGCATGTGATTCCCTGTTGAGGAAAGCAGATTTGAGAGATTTGAGTCTGATTAGGCACACTAGCAATGAGAGATCAGCACTGTATGTTTGGCTCACATTAGGTTTACTTTGCTGTTGCTGACTTTCTGGTAGAAGGGGTTTAGTCCTGTATAATAATGATGGTTGTGACCTCTTTCTCAGTCACCAGGTTGTAAGTGCTTCTTTGCAGCTGCTTGGGCTTGGGGTCTTCTCTTTGTAGCTTGAGACATTTTGATGCTGTTTGGATTAAGAGTAGGTTGCTGACTTTTGGGATCAGTGTGCTGAGTTTGGGGCTGAATTCTTGGGAACAGCATAACGTGATAGGAAAATGTCTGGATGCAAATGGTGGTGACTGGTTTTGCTGTCAAAATTTATCCTCTCGTGCATCTGTCCCAGAAGACTAAACTGTATTTTCTTAATGATCTCATTCAAATTTTCTTTTCCCCAAAACGTCTTCCAATTATTTATTCTTTTCCTTCCCTCCTTAAATTCCTGGGAGTTTTCCGCTTAGATGTTCTATCTTGCAGATTTCCTAGAGGGTATTACTGTTCCCACTTAAGAGTTACAATACACTTAATATACATGGAATGCTATTAAAACGCTTGATGAAAGCATCTTAATCGGAGTGTTGCTGGTTAGAATTTGGGATTTTCAAGGTAACTTCAGCCTTGTTATTATTTGCTGTCTGAACTGAATTTCCTGCCTTCTCAGGAGGTGAGTGCTGTGCCCTGAAGGATGGGAGAGGAGCTGGGTGGGATAGGCAGGAATTCCAGTGTGACAACACAGAGGTGCTCAGGCAGTCTCAGAGAGCTCAGTTCTGTTTGCTGACAGGGAGGAGTGCAGAGCCTGATCCTCTGGCACGTTTTGTCTTTTCTTGAGGCCATTGTATTGGAGATCAGGGCTGTACACCAAGATTATTTTAAATTAACAATTACTTTAGTAATCAACAATGGAAAGATGACAAATTACAATCCTGAAACCTGCTTTCATTGTCAGAGAATCCACGTTTCCCAGTAACAAAGGCTTGGAGGAGCAGCAGCAGTGCTGCTTTTGCTGTTGCTATGTGTGGTAACACCTGGGCCAGGGCCTGTAACTTTTCTCACATTTCCTCAGTACCTTGGATCCCTGAGTTGATGAATGTCCTCACCTCTGCATTCCCCCAGAGGCTTGTTCTCTCCTAGTGATATCTCCTTTCTTTTCCTCTCCCCCTTCCTCGGCAGACCTGCATGGGCAAGGACGTCACCCTTCACGTCTCTGCAAGCAACCCTGCTATGCTGCTCTACCAGAAATTTGGATTTAAGACAGAGGAGTACATTTTGGATTTTTATGACAAGTATTACCCCTTGGACAGCAAGGAGTGTAAGCATGCCTTCTTCCTCAGGCTGCGACGCTGAGCTGCTGGAGGGGTCTGGGGAGCTGGGAAAAGCCCAGTCCATCCAAAAAACTCCCCCAGCTTTCCCAACTCCCCCAGGTGGAGGACGTTGGTGCCACAGGAGAGCTGGAACACGCTGATGTGTTTACTCCTAGGACATTAGACGTCAACAGTGAGATGATGTATGTGGAAAATGCAGTCCAAGAGGATTGATTCCTGTGCTCCAAGGGGAGAAGCCTGGAAATGCCAACTAGGATTCACTGAAACTACTGGAAAATTGAAATTCCTTATGGGGAATTTTCCTGCCACTGTTACTTTGGAGTGTCTCATTAACAAACAAAAATACCAAACAAAAAAGTGTTTCTCACTTCAGAGGGGCCCCATGGATTTCAAGTTTTGAAACCTGTCCAAAAATGTTGCAGGTTTTTTGTCTGTTTTTGTTTATGAGCAAAAATGAATACCTGAATTTAAACCATTCAGTGTTTCTGTGGTTTGATTGCTTTGTTAGGAACTGTCTTGAGTCTGTGAAGGGAAATAAGGTATTGGTGCCTGTAGCTGGATGTTAATTTTAGCAAAGTTCTACACATGCCAGAGTAGTAGTCCTGGAACCATGTTTTAGGAATACTGAAATGCACATGGATTCCTGTTATCCCAAGTACAAGGCTCAGAGGAGACACCTTTGTTTCGCTCCTTCCCTGCTGCCTACCCTTCCCCTCCTTGCCCCGTGCTCAGTGTGGAGTTCTCGTAGCGCGCAGTGTTTTGTGTTCAGGAACGGGTTTGTGTCTAGGCAAGGTCGGGTACCACAGCTGCCAAATCAGCTCTTTGGAATCTCTCCACCTCTCTGCCGGTTCTTGGTCTGCAGACCAGCCCTTTGGGCACAACTCTAACCTCACAGCAGCCTCACAGGCTCCAGCAGCCACCTCCTCCTGCTACAGGCACTCTGGCTGGAGGAAACTCAGAACAAAAGTCAGTGGGGATGCTTGAAATGCAGGCTCTGATTTGTAGAAGCAGTCTGCTCACACTTTGGAGGGAGGAGAGGGCAGAGGTGGCCCAGATCCAGTTCTTGGAAGCACCTAGGCTCTAAGTATCAGTAAAGAGGAGAGCGAAGAATAAATGGAAATACTCAAGCATTAAAAAAATACAACCCAAACAGTGTTTCTGGTAGTGGCTCTTGTCCTTTTCTACAGCGTAGCAGCTTTTCTCCCTCCCTGACTCAATGCAGATGAACAGAAAGCTGCACTGACCGAAAGTCAGGCTGTGCATTTTAACTATGGATCACATCCACTAGGATGGTCCTTTCATATCAAGCCCACAGAGAGCTACACATCAAATGTGACTCTTTTGTCCTTAATCTACTGTGTGTACGTATTGGCTACCTGACTACAGCAGTAGTTGCCATAGTGGAGTCTTCATTTTGATAACAGAAGAGAAAGGGACACAAAATGTGTTTTTCTGTAGCCAATGTCCATCACTACCAACACAAAAACAGTGGTAGTGGGAGGGGAAAGCAGCCCAGCCAAGGGTTGGGTGCCCGAATGCCCATGCACATTTCTGCCTGTTCCATGACTATGTGAGAATTTTCAATGTTCTTAATGTTATGATTTAGTTGGACTTTGAAAGAAAAGAAATATATGTCTTTATGGATGGAATTAAAGCCATTCCCTTGGAAAAGCCTGTCTGTAGTCATACTGTTTGTTAAGGTGTCTCTGCATCATCTTATTTCATTGGAATCTAGCAGGCTTCAGTATGGCCCTAAGAGGATGCGTGTGGGCAGCTGACCAAGGCAAGAAATTCCTCATTTCCCTACAGCCACCCCCACAGAAGGCGCACACATGCAAGACCTTAGCAGGCTTCTCCTTTCCAGACAGAATTAGGAGATACAAAGTAGTCTGAAGAAGATGACCAGTTCTGCATTGTGTTTTTAAAAGTGACCATGAAGATTTTGAGGATCATCTTGCTCTGTGGCTTTGTCCCTCAGGCATTGCCAAGTGCCCTTTGACACCTGCTGTGCGGCAGACAGCTTGTTTTATCCAGGTCCTTCATTCAACCCCAGATCCTCAAAGGCGATGGAGTGATCTCGGGGCGGGAGGGTGAGGTTCTTCTCATGCACGTAGTGAAGCAAGCACACAAACGGTATTCTCAGCCCTCTGCTTCCCTCCTGTGCCTGAGGCGCCCGGATGCTGGGACACCCGAGCCATGCTCCATGGCCCAGCTCCTCCACGCTTCCCTGAGCCGGGCAGCGACTGCAGCACTGAGAGGAGGAGCCAAATACAGCTTAACAAAGCAAAGCTTTCCTGGATAATAAAGGTGGAACCTCAGCCTTTCCGAACGGGGCAGCAAAGCCCAAGCGTTTCCCGGAGCTTTGATTCGTTAGGTCCTCGCGGCGGCACCTCGGGCTGCGCGGGCGCCGTGAGGGCGGCGGGCCCGCCCCGCTCCCACCCTGCCCCGCGCGCGCCGCCGTTTGAACGGGCCATGGAGGGGCTGGCCGCACTGCCCGAGGCCTGGCAGCTCTTCTTCCCCTCCGTCCGCGCCGCCACCTTCCGCAACTGGCCCTTCACCGAGGGCTGCGCCTGCACGCCCGAACGGGTGAGCGCGGGGCTGGGGAGGCGGGAGCGGGAGCGGGCTCGGGCGGGCGCTTACGGCCTCCCCTCTGCCCACAGATGGCGGCGGCGGGCTTCGTGCACTGCCCCAGCGAGAACAGCCCCGACGTGGCGCAGTGCGTCTTCTGCCTCAAGGAGCTGGAGGGCTGGGAGCCCGACGACGACCCTCTGTGAGTACTGGGGGATCCCTCGGCCTCTGCCGCGGTCGAGCCGCTAGTGGCAGCCGAGGGGCTCGGCGGGGGAGAGCGGCTTCGTGCGGCTCGGTGGGAGCCGCCGCCTTCTCCGTTCTCACTTTCTTTTCGCCTCTTTTCAGGGAGGAACATAAAAAGCACTCTGCGGACTGTGCTTTTCTTTCTCTTCAGAAAGGACCTGCTAGCCTGACGTTGCAGGAGTTCCTGAAGCTGGACAAAATGCGCATGGGAAATGCACTTGTACGTACACGGCATCTTGTCCTTGGATTGTTAAGATGGCCTCGTACCTTACCGCAAGGCTTTGTTCAGAGTGCTTTGTTGCATCCAGGCTCGGGCTGGATCAGCCGGTGTGCCCTTTGCTGTTCTCAGCCATGCTTTAGGCGGGATGTATCCCAATTTCCCCTCGAAGCTGAATGATATTCCACTTAGTGGTAGACAGTAACATATTATTTTTACTCCTTGCAGAAAAAAGAGATTTCTCAGAAGATGACCAAGGTTGAAGAGAAAGCCAAGATCCAGCGTTGTAGTATGATGAATCTGGCCTAGACTGTTGCAGCATCATAGTTGCCAGTGACGTCTGCCTTGTCCACATGCTGTGGCACTGCCCCTGTGACTGAATGGCCGTGTTTCCTGAGGCTGCTTCCAGACTGGCTGTCCCTGAGAAGCAGAGGGAATTCTGCTTTCCTCCTCTGAGTCTGTCTGGGAAGTACCTGAGATTTGATGTATTGCATACATAATCTTTTTCTGCAGGGATTCTCCTAATTTTTGTGCTGGTTTTTTAAGGATTATTACCTGTGGGTTTACTTGTTTTCTTTTCTTTTTTTTTTTTTTAATAAACTTGTATTTCTGATTGGACTTGACATGCATTTCCATTTTTGTACTCAATACCAATGCTTTTAGATACTTTGGGACATAGAAAGGGGAAGGAGTTTTAAAAACACTTCAGGAATTTAGGATTGTGGCTAATAGCATTGAGTTATACCACCCCTTAGTGTACCTGGTATTCTTGTAAATTTCTGTTTGTAGTTGGCTGCTTCCTTGTGTTGATGCATTTATAAATAAAAGTTGAAGGCAGAACAAAAAAGTAGTTTTACTCAATTTTCTGGAGGATAAGAACCTGATCTTTACTGCAATGGGCTGCACTGATTTTAACATCAAAAAGGAAAATAAGCTCATCAATTACAGCTTGCAGTGTTGTTGCTCAAGTGTCAGACTCTCATAAGCAGTGTCTATCAGGCATTATAGTAATTTCGAGATATTGAAATTTATTTGTGCCTGGGAAGGTTTGGTTTGTTCCTTTGTTTGGAAAGGAAAAGAAAATTTGCAGAACAGAGTGCAGTCAGAGGGGCATTGGGCTCTGAACTGCCAGAAAGGAATGGGGCAATCTTGGAGAAAATATTTGACTGTTACAAGGCCCAAGGCAATCACACAGGGTAATGGATTCTGCAGACAGAACTGGACACATGTGATCAGGTGCTCCCAAAGTCAAAGAACCTTCAGCTTTATTTGGGAAAAAGTTTGTTGTAATAACACACTGATGAGAACAATGTTCCTGTGTCTTACAAGTGGTCTCTATCCAGACTTACTTGGAACAGTGAAATAACCTTATCTCCAGCTGCAACAGCCAAATCCAGTGCTGAGTGCCCTGCTGCATTCTTCTTTAGCACGCTTGCATTGCAGCTGTAAATACAGAACACATTGGTTTAAACTGCTTAAATTCATTGCAAGTGACTGCACTTAGTGATGAAGTGGCATGTAGGTGAATGTTGATGTGGAGTAACTTTGGAATTTCTGGATGCTCCTTCCCGCAGGGATGCGGGGCAGGCTCTGGCTCTCCAGTGGTGCCAAGCAGGTCTGTGCTGGCAGGCTGGAGGGGAGCCTGAGCTGGAGGCCCAGCCACAGTACCTACCATAACAGGGCTTGGATGCACTCCTCTCCCTCCAGTCCCAGCAGAACTGCCTCATGGAGAGCTGTGTTGTTGTGTCTGCACAGAAGGAATGAACAATGCACTTATTACCTAAGGAAACTTAGCAAATAAAACCTAGGAAAATGAATAGGAGGATACAGAACATACAAGAAGCTTTGTAGGCTTTGGTGGGGTTTATCATATTAAGTTGAAGTGGATAGGGAAAGGAACTAAATAGAACAGCAACTTTTATAACGGAAGTTATGAGGAATCTTCAAAGCTGGCAACTGGAAGAGGGAGTGTGGATGCTGTCATTGAAGGAGGAGAGGTGGGGTTTAGTTCTCTCTAAAACTGGAGCAGGTGTGGTTTGTTTTGGTAAAACTTGGAAAGAGCCAAGGCAGAGGAGCAGAGCTCACTTACGGCCCTGACTGCTGGTCGATGTCAGCCCCTTTCTGCACCAGAGGGGAGATGGCTCCTGGATGCTTGTTCAGGACAGCAACTGTGAGGGCAGGGCGTTCCTCCTTGCTGAGGGAATTGGGGTCAGCTCCCTGCAACAGAGCAGAAGGGGGCTGGTAAAACCATACGGATTCTTCAGCTTCCACCTTGCTTTTGTATTGTGCCAATTCAAGTTGGCAAATGGGCTTCATGCTCAAGACAGAGGTTAAAAGCGTGTTGTTTTGCTTTCTTCTGAAAATATTTGTCAGTTTTCTAGCTCAAAGCCAGAGAAAATGTGTGTAACAGTAGGCAAATTAAATCCCAGAGCAGAAACACGGAGTTTATGCTTGCTTTTGCTATACAGAGGGGTTGATCCTAAATTCTAAAACTAATCAATTTTTTTGTTTGTTTGTCTTTGACAAACCCGGAGAAGACTGCCTTATGCACTGACCAAATAAAAATGTGGGGAGAACATCTATAAATGTAAAACAGGTCCTATGTTCTCGAAAATGCTCTTTCAATCTGAAGACTGGTATTGCAAGGCTGTTGCCTCCTAATAATGAAGCTGAAGTTGCATTCCAGGCTTATATTCATGCAGTAAACAGCTAAAGAGTGAAAAAGGAAACTTCAGCAAGTGTAACTTACATCACTGAGCAATTGGTCTATGAAAGTGATTCTTCCTTTCCCAGTTTGACCCAGTTCATCCAGCAGCTGTCTGGACTCTGGCTGTGGAGATAAACATGACAGCCAGGATTTCACACAGGGAAAATACAAGTAGGTGTGTCAAATTCTGCCTTGGAATTAAAGTGCAAAATACATGCAGTGACATGAATTTGATATATCTGAGTCTCATTGTTACTAATCCCTGACTTCTTCGGGAATGTCTTTCTTAACCTGAGCAAGTGTTGGGTTATCCTGGCTAATATCTCACTACTGAGGTCTTCATTCAGCAAGTGTGTCTGCAAATGATTCACTTTATGTCAATGCAGCTCTTCAGGGCTGTACAAAGATCTGCTCAGTACAGTAAAATTAAACATGGGTACATGTTGAGGAGTAAAGTTTGAAGCTTCCAGAACTTGTGGAACTATTTTCTTTTAAAAATGTGTATGTTTTGCCTCAGTGAAATTAGTTTGCTAAATCTTAACAAACAAACAAACAAACAACAAAACTTAAAACCTTTTCCTTTTATTTCTTCCCAGCTTTCAAACTTTTCTCATTTTGAAAGCTCAGTCACCTGACCAAGCATTTTTATCTCTGGACTCATATCACAGAGCTCTGTGTCTTCTCCCACCTGTTGAATTGGCTGACTGATCCAGGCTTAGATTAATGGACATTTCCTGTTTGAAATTTTCCATGTCATTACTGACAATCCCTTTAGTACATGGTTCTTTCAGGAAATTTGGTCTCCAGTGGAAGTGAATCCTTGCTTCTTTAATTAAACTAGGCCTATATAGAGTCAAAGGTAAAGTCAAGGGAAGATGACAATACCTCCATATGATGTTGCTTCTGAAAAGAAATCTCTAAGAGAATCACTGCAACAGTCCTTAGGCCTAACGCAGTGTCAAAATTGAATGGGCTCAAAATGAGAGAAGAAAATCTAATTAAACTCCTAGTAGAAAAACAAATTAGTTCTTTTCAGTTCAGAACTAAAAGTTACCAATGTTCAGGTTTTATATTAGGTTGGACTTTTATCCCCTGCCCCCAGTCAGGGTTAAAACCTTTGTATTTTAGGGCCCGGATGCCCTCCTTCATGTTAGTGCTGCTCTATAAATCTTTTTTCCTGTATTTGCATGAGATACTTACAGAAAGCTTATATCCCTGTCCCATGAGTGTTCTTGACTTGGTTCTCTTTATTTTGTCTCTTGAATAGAAAAGGTTATGATCATCTCTGCCTACCAGAAAGGAAAACAAGTATTAATTCAAAGCAAAGTCAGTATCCTAACTAGAACTTGGAGGAGAGATCTGGAAATAATTTATCCACAATAAAAGCAGTATTTATCAGTTTTCCACATGAGACAGTGATGAAATACTTGTTGCGGTTCATACTGGTTTTAACAAAAGGTTTGCACAGCTTCTAGTGCAATGACTGCCTCTTGCCAAGCCTCAGACTGGAAGCACAAAGTGGATGAAACTTACATGTGAATTAAGTATGTCAAATGATGCTATAGGAATTCCTGAATTGTAATGCTGACTTTACAACTGGTTGATTTAATGAAAAATCAGGTCCAATATGAGATGCCCAAAATGCTGACACCAGTGGGAGATTGCAGTTAAACAACATCTCTACATGAATGTATTTCATAATTTCTCATCTTTGCCAAATATGCTAGAGCTAGCAGTCCCTGGCATATTGATAATATTGATATTTATGGTTCCTATTGTATGTGAAGCATCAAAAGCTTTAGTGCTATAATAAAAACACTGTGGCTGCAGTTCACTGGTCTCCTCAGCTCTCCAGGTATGAAGTATTTCCAAGAGTTTTTGAGACAGTCTGTACATTGCTTAAATCTCAACTCAGACACATTTTGAGACTTAAAAGATCAACTTAAATAGTCACAGAATGTTTGCCTGCCGTGGTGTCTAAGCTTCCAAGCACTACTTCTGTATTCCTGACTGCTGTATTTATGGTCTACTGTAAAGATGGGAAAATCTCACCAAAATTAGTCTGACTGCCATCCTGTCCATCTGTGACTTCTGTTCCAGCACTCAAGTAATCATTACTGAACTTCACTGCTCTGTTAGGATGAATATCCTGTAGAGTCATCAAATGCAGGCAGTTACTAAGATTTTCATGTAATGCTGCTGTATTCTTAGTGGCACAACACTGTTGCATATGAGAAAACACATAGGCTTTGAATATCAGTGTTAAATTACCACAAGACATTATCATAGGTAATTGAACTCTGTTTTGAAGCAAAATTATGCAGCAATTTTTTCTGAACCTTGTGTTAGGTATTTCTTTCGATTTAGGAAAAAAAAGTGATACAACATCACTTAATGAAATGAAGATTCTCATCCAAATGAAAGTGTTTCTACCACTTGAGAAATTTCACTTCTGAAATTATGTGATACACCTTTTCAGGCTTCACATGACAAAGTAAGCTTTCCAAGATTCCACACAAGAGACACAGTCTGAATTTTGGATTTTTGAAATGGTAGATTTTCATCTTTGAAAAGCTGGAAATGTTTATGTTGTGGTTTTTGGAAGATGGTAATTATTGAAATAGAGATTCCAGATTTTGAATAGAGTTAACAGGAGCTCTGACGAAAGTTCTCCAAACTACTGAAAATTACTGAGCTTAGTTTTTAAGAGCACAGTTTGCAGGCTGAAGAAAAGCAGGATCTGAGATCAAAACCTAAGACATGCTAGAAACATCAAACATCAGCTGAAAGAGGAAAGTTAATACTAACAGCAAACTAACAAAATGCGAGATGATAGCACCATAACCATGAAGTCTGGCTTAATCAGATAAGGATACCTGTTCATCCAGCTCCAACAGAGAAAGAAAAAGACTCTTTTCTCTGAAGTGATAACACCTTCTGAACAAAAGCGTTTCTTGTTTAGACCTGAATTTAAAATATATCAGCATTACACTGCTCTAGTGAAAGCTTTAGACCAACTGCCTCCTAATAGGCCCCATCCCATGAACAGACCTTGTTCATAGCAGCAAAATTCAATGTAATAGTGACTTCATAGTCATCTTCAGAGATGGTAGCATAATTAATCTAGAAGGGAAGACCAGCCATTAGTATGTCTTAGCAAAAAAACCCACGGAAGTACTTTTAAGAATAAGTCTTGCTGATGGTGTTTCTTGTGCAGCCAATGCACAACACATGTGGCCTTTGTGTATTTATGATATTGTACCAACACTTCCCATGTCAATGAGAAAGGGGCAGGTGTTTTTTGAGTAACTGGAAATTTCACAACTACTGAAATGCCAAATGAATCCCAAAATGTAATGAGGCTGCATTTCATGGAAGTTCAGGCATTCTCCACTGAGATTTTGTAGCTTCATAAAAGGCTGTGTTGTTCTTGGGACTCCCAGATCCAGGAGAACTGGTGGCTGCTTTAGCAACACCAGTCTGGGGAAGCACAGTCTGTATGAAAACTTTGGTACCTTTGTGTATTAATTCCTTGAGACAGTACTGCTGGCAACAAGTCTATGGAAGTCATACAAAAATGAGTGCATGGGGGATTATAAAGAAGTGGAATTAAGATTATATTGCATCTGGTTGAGAATTTTGAGATAAGGTTGATTATATTTCTAATCCACATGAAAAACTGAAAAAGCAGCATTAAACCCAGATAGTTGGCATCTGCTTTGAACCATTTCTGTTACTTTTGGGGGCATTGCTTTTTAAGACAATAAACTGACAAAAAGTCAAGAAGCAGCAGAAATAGCCTTCCATAGGCAATTTTATATACTTCAGGACTATCCTTTTGAATCCTCTTGCAGAGGAAACAAGTTGCAATGGACTGTACCTCAACTCTATTAAGCAGATATTCTCTTATAGTTGCACTGCAGCTTCTGAAGATCCTGGTGGACAGTAGGTCTCAGTTGATACAGAAATCAGGTACAAAATATCTGTTGGAGTATCTGCTCCTTAGGAAGGAGTCCTAGAAGGTTTTTACTTTTCTTACTATGTAAAAGTAGCTGAGCAAAGGCTTTCTTAGTCCCCTTACAGCTCTTAAGTGAGAGAATAGGAATAGCCATTGGAAAAAAAGCAGAAAAAAGTCTCCAGGAAAAGACTGACCAAAAACCAAACAAGACAAATGACACGTACAAACAGGTCAACGTCTAAAGAAAAGGGAGGCATTTATTTTTCCAGTGTTTATGTAGCAGCCATAATAATTTTTTCAGGACCCTTCATAGGAGGATATTACAAGCTCCTTCCTACCTTTCCCATTTGAGGTTCTCCAATCAGTGTTCTGAATGCAGGGCTGTTCTGGGCATAGCTTCTAACATGAGCACAAACATGATCCAGCTGTTTTCTCCAGTAACCTGTTCACCGGGAATTGAGCAGGAGAAAAATCTTTAAAATGTGATTAACATTCCTTCTAGTCAAGTGATGGAAGATTTAAAAGACAGCATAATTTCACTGAGATTAAAAAAATACTCTGTAGAAAATTCTTCTAATCAAGAAAATGAGAAAGGAAGTTATACCCTAAAAAGCCAGGTGAAACACTGTTTTATCCATAGTTATAATTTATCATCCTTAGGGGCCTCTATTCACAACAAACCCATGCCTTGGAATGATCCTTAGGAGTCAAAACTGGTCCTGTGTAAAGGGAAAATCTCACACTATTCCAGATCATAAGAGAAGAAAATAGTAAAATATTACAGTTAAGCAATTACATGTTATTGAATTGATATTTAGGTGATTTGGGATAACTGACAGGAACAATAAGCCAAATCCGAAAACTGCAAACACACAAACTCAGGATACACAACATTTTGGTCTGTGTAAAGTGTCCTCTAAATAAATTCCTTTCAATTATATACGTGAGAGCATATTAAAAGCTTAAGCATTACTGCTCTTTTGCCTGTCAGGATCTCTTGGGAGAGTCAGCATTCCTTATGTTGATACAGGAACATGAGAGGCTGAATGTGCCTGGATTAAAAACTCATTTTAAGCCATTTAGAGATTTTGCACCTCCTCTCCAGGCAATTCCAGAGCTACCTTTTGTTTTAATCCAAGAGAAAAACAAAAGGACATGTTCTCATTTTTAACTGATTGTTTTCAGCATCTGGCTAATTTTCTTTTTTAGCATCCTCATGGTAAGTACAGAGCATGATTCGTTTTGTTGTAAATAAATTATGTAGGCTTGGCAACCTCATTTAACTTACACAATGTAGCTGCTATGACCTTCCTTCATGTTAAGTGAAGCTTAAAACAGTGAAAAGAGACCAAGCCAGAAGGAAAGTGCTGCTATGGCTTTTAAAAGACAAAGCAAGGGCACAAGGAGTTTTGTGCTTAGAAGATTCAAGGTTGAACTGGTATGACAAACTAAACCAACAAATCTTACTTGTTAAGCAGCTTTAAATGAATAGAAAAAGAAGGATCCACAAAACAACATAAATTGTTTCCTGCTGTGGTCTCATATGCAAAAACTAATCAAGTTGAAAGTAGTCTTTAAAACATCTAAAATAAACTATTTGGTGAGTGATGTCTCCATAGAAGTCAGTGTTACTTGCAATAAAGTGGTTCTTAACTAGCCCAGATCCCCAGATTTTATTTGAAAAAAGTCAGATGGTCAAGAACATACTCTTGCATGGTTGATGTTTTATTAGATCTCAAGGGATTTTTGGCAAACCCATTGATGGAATATTTGAATCTATGCTGCCAATAGCAGATTACACCTCTATTACAATGATTTAACCTTTGTTACAGTAGAAAAGGGAGATTCTTCTTTGTAAAGTTTACCTTGTAAATATCTTGGCTCCTGTTCAAAACAGACTGAAGTACAGCAAAAAAAGAAATGCAGTACAAACCACAGGATTATTGTTTTGGTACTGCTGTTGTTTGCCCCTTTCTTAACTGTTTAGTATTTTTTTTTAATCTTCACACATGAAAAGAAGGTTAGTTAATAACTGATATTGTCAATAAATAATAACCTCCACCATTTTATTTAATCACTTGTATTTAAAAATTTTAATATAAAATGTCTGATCCTGTTTTGATTGAAGAAATAATGGTCATATTTGGCATCTATAAACAAGATTTTTATGGGTGCATGGTCTTGTTGATACAGATAGTTTCAAGCTATGGACCCAACTCAGCATGAACTGACTGTAGAAGACATTTATTGATTTATGAAATGAAATAGGTTCCTCAGTCCTTGGCAGGATCTAAAGGAGAATACATTACACATTACACAACTTCAACAGAGTTACCTCTGCTAAGTGGATAAAACTGAAAAGAATTCAAAAGCAACTCAAAATTTCTCAACTTTCCAAGTGATGGCCGTTCTCTCTCACAAGTCAAGAGCTGTACCTTCTGTGTTACTTTGTTTTCTTGGCACTATTAGGGACCAATCATTTCTTATCTCTGACTAAATTAAGCTCCCTGACATTGTGAGTCAAGTGTTGTATTTCCTACAGTGATGCCTAAGAGAACATGTCACATTTCAGAAGAAGGGAGGAGGGAAACAGATTTCCCCAGTGATTATTTTAAAAATCAGAGTCCATCTGAATACAGATACACAGAGTCAAAAGAGGAAATTCTAACATTCATTAGCAACCTTTACTACTCAATAGAAAATTAATTCTGGTAACAGCCTGAGGGGTTGACTATCTGATTGCTGAAGAGAGCTAGATGAGAAAGTGGATCTAAAAGAGCAACTGCTCCTCCAAACGAGGGATTGGTGCTGTAATGATTTAAAATTAAGTCATTCTATGGATTGCCCAGCTGAACTGTCCTGTGAGATTAAAGACAATTTTGCCCATTCAGCCATTTATTAGATCCCTAATTAATACTGATGGACTGTCTTCAAGGGTTTGGGATCCAGACAGTGGAAGATTTCTCAGGATAGTAAAACTAAAACTTCTAAAAATGGCAAGCATTTAATGACAGCAAACAGTCAAGTGATTCCACAAAGAACAAAGTGACCACAAAACTCACTGTGAAATAAAGTTATCTGCTGTAATGCTACTACTCCTACTGCAGTCTGTGAAAGACTCTTCAATGAGTGATGTTTTCATAATGCTATTAAGAATCCCTTCATCTAGTTTAGTTTTCTTGGCTTCTGAAGCTTTTATAATTTATTCCACAACAGCACCCCAAACAAGTTCCTCATGTAGACGAAGTTCCATCATATTTTCAAGAGCTCTGATCCCCTGTGTCTCAGAGTTTCGTTTATCAATATCCCTGCAGGTGCCATCACAGCTCTACCTGAACTTCCCATGGCAGGGGCTGGGGAGGGTGCTGGGAGCGGGGAGCTGTTCAGTGGTTTCCAATTCAAATACAAGACACCGGCCTCCAGTCTTGTGGGATTTGAAGAAATCAAACTGCTACCAAATTAGTAAGGCTGCCCAATTTTGATACTGCTTATAGCTTTCTTTTAGCTATTGGTGGAGATCAGTGATTGAATTCTAAGGCAGTGCATTTATAAGTGGCTGGTGGAAACAGACTTGTAAAGATGTAAATCAGTGCCCTACTGATGCCACATTCCTTAAGCTATAATAATTTCAACAAAAAAAACCAAGGTCATAAATTGTTTAGAAATCATAGATTCGGAACTTCTAACCTTTTCCGGGACTAACGGCTGTCAGGAGAGGCTTATGATCACTCATCTTTTTCACCTTTTCTTTTTGTGAAATCAGCTCAAGCGCCTTCTTTTCCAACAGTTTGCTGGATGGGTAAAAAAATCCAATGGTTTGCGTTCCTTTATCTTTTCTTTCTGTTAATTCTGCTCTTGATTTGGGTAAGGAAACAGGAGAAGGTTGCCAGGCAACTTGAGCCTGTAGTCGTTTTGCCTGTGGGGAGTGGAGGAGAAGGGAAAATGTAAGTAATATCGATACAGTTCAAAGGCTTACAAGCATAACTAACCAGAACAGTAGACCAAATTGTAAGGGAATGAAAAAGCTAGCAGGAAGAATAATTAACAATTTTTAAAATTTTAATTACTAGTCTGTAACAACAGTGCAACATATCACAAATATTCAAGCAAAATCTAAATTCTTCAAGATTGCCAGGGAACGTGTATGCTTTCTGAGGGCAAAAGCTGGCCTTGCTAAGTATTGGGCTCTCTTGAAACAGTTTTCAAAAAACTACTACATTTTCATGAACGAATACATTGTATCAGCAGATCAAAAATAATTCACATCCAGTAAGACAAAAGTACTTAAAGAGCTAAGACTTTTGAAAGGATGATTGTTTCTTACTTTGCCATCTAGAAAGAGGCCGGATCAAGGCCTTGGGCTGAGGCTGCTTTTCAGCAGAAAGCAAAACATTTTTGCCCATCTTGTGCTCCCAGCCCACAGCATTGTCCCAAAGAAATGAATGGAGCTGTGCTGATCCATACCCCCAGTGGAGCAGCCTCTCAGCTGAGTTCAAACTTGAATTTGTAACACTGTGTATCCTACCTCAGACGATCCCAGTGAGTCCCCACAATCCATGGGACTGCCAGGAGAGCTCTGTCTGGATGGGGGCTCTATGTAGACACCACAAGACATGCAGAAGTGAGAATAGGGCTGGTTGCTAGTACCACACTTGGAACAAGTAAAGTAGGATGGAGGAGGTCCAGGCTGGAAAGTTCAACACAGTATTTGTCACTAGAGAAGCATAGGATGAATGACTCAGGAATGATACGAGAAGAGGAATGAAATAAAATGAAGTAAAGTACCAACCCAAGTGCCCCAGTACAGTACAGGACTAATGGTTATTTATGCATATAGAAGAGTGTTTCAAATTTTATGTGCATTCAGCTCACAGAGAATAAATTGTCCTTAAGTGTGATCTTAGGTAGAAGCACTGTACAAGGGGAAATTGTTTACATTGATTGTAACTCTACTGAGTAGCAGAGAAGTACTTGTCCTTACTGAAGTTAAGGAAGCCTTTAGTCAAACAATTGCATGCATCATCTCGTATTTGGCAATGGCCTGTCTAGATGATTAGAGCCCAGAGTTGTTATGGGGAGAACTTGCATTGGGTCAGCCTATACTTCAACCTTTGATGGTTAAGTTACTTTGCCTGAGCACAGGACTGTTGCATCTCAGCTGAAGCAATGATCTGGTGCTTGCTGACCCATTTGTTTGCAACTCTAAACCCTTCGATCTCTGGATGATGTGGGGTTTTCTAAGCAGTTCATTTTTTCATACACAATCCTCTATGCTCTAAGCAAGTATGTTGATAACAACAGTGTTTACTGACTGACAGGAGTTTTGCACAGGGAAGTGTGACATTGCTGCAGAGAAGCAGCAGCAGGTTTGTCCCCAGAGACAGCAGGAGCACGTGCCTTGGCCCCACACCAAGCACAGAAGTGGGCATCGCTCTGGTTCACGCCGTTGCATTTTGAGCACTGAGCTGTCTTCCTTTGCTGGCCCTGGAGAGTTAGGCTGGAGTCTCCTCCAAACACGGGCTGATAAAACAAAATGAGCATTTGGGAGAAAATGCTCCTTATGAAGCAAAGTCCTAATAAAGGGACTAATAATAAGCCTAATAAGGGAAAAGAGGAAAGCAAGCTGCTCTGACAACATGAAGTAACATTCAGCCTAAAAGAATTATTGCAGCTTAGAACGAGCAACAGAGTCATTTAGATGTAAGCTATAATTTTGTTTTTCATTACAAAACCAGGGTAAAATGTATCATTAGTTAATTTGAAAATATTTTTAGCAGAACTAATGCAAAAAAAAAATCTTATCAATAGTGTGCTTCTAAACTGAGTATTTATTAATAGGGTCCTATGTATAAGTACAGATGAAATTAAGATGGAGGCTTCTCTGCTGACAAACTTACATTTTCAAATCCAACACACAATTTTCTTTGTACCTTTCTTTTTAGTGCTATGGCAGGGAGAATGTGTTCTCCCGTAAATTTGTCCTAAACCAGGACATCAGGCAAGGAGTTTCCTCATATTTTGGAATTTGCTGCATAAATATTTTTTTGCACTCTTTTTCTGTGTGCAAATGATATATTACCCAGCTTTTCTATAATTAACTTATTTGAGTAAGCAAAAGAAAACAGGTTTTTCATCTGAAACTTCTAGAGCTTAAGTATAAATCCCAGTTACAGCAAATAGGACTTAAGAATGTTTTGTTTGGTTTTGCCTTAAGGCTTATGCATTTTATTTTTTCTACAAGTTAGGCATATGGATAAGGGACAGTACCCAAGGAAAATTATTTTGATTACACCTTAACAGCAAGTAAGCAAACACAAAGTAGCTCTGTTTTAATCTGTGGCCTGCATTGCAATTTGAACAATGTCATTTGGGGGTTCAGTTGGAAAATAAAATTTACAAAAGCACAAGTCTAAATATAAATTATTTAATAGCCATTAATAATAATATCATCATTATTATTATTAAAATACTATTATCACTTATTAATCACAATTATTAGTAAATTTTCTGATTACTATTAATAATTCTTAGTAAGCACTTAACTTTCTCAGTTAATACAGGTCTCACATTCAAGTCACATGCCTAACGACATATGCAGCTACATATTATCTACACACATATCTGCATTCAGTGAAGCAGCCAAACATACATTTTTCTTAGGTAAGTACAGAATCCTACTGAAATTCACTTTGAAATGGCACTTATGTGGCTATACAAGACTTTTGCCTCTAGCTACAGCCAGTTTTAGAGCTCAGGATGTTAATCATTATAATTAGAAGATTTTAACTTGCAAACTATTCTTATTCTATCATTTTTGTTTTTAGCACAACCTGGAGAGTTTTTCATTTTTCATACAAGACTTTTCAGAACTGAAAATAAAATTCTTCTAAGGAAACAAGCTAAATAGGGAGTTGAAACAGAAATATTTTACACGTAATATTTCAGTGCTTTTCTCACCTCTGTGCAGAGTCACAGCCAAATACAAGCCTGCTAGCTGTGTGCATGTAGGAGAAGCAGCAAGTGGAGATAAGAAAAATAATGTAAAAGTGAAGATATTAAAAATAATGTAAAAGCGTATTCTCTTTTCAGGAAAGAACTGAAATCAGTGTGAATAATGTTCCTATGTATATACTCAACTTTTCTATTGCAATTGAAAGTAATCTGGACACAAACAAGATTCCCTTGGAGTCAAGACTACTCATTTTCTAAGAGCCTTCTGAGCTTTCTTAATGGCATTCACAATCCCGACTTCCATGTCAGAAACTTGAAGGTATATGAGACACTTGTTTAGCTGGGCATTTGTGATGGAGCTTCTGGGAGGATGGGAGGATTGGGCTTAAATATGACATTGGGGAGAGAATCTCTGCTTTGGTAACACAGGGACAAGGGGACATGACTTCAGTTTTCCAAAGAGAAAGGATGTTCTGCTGTGGTTTGATTCACCCAGTGTGACAGAAGACTTACCATCTGTACTTCAGGCAGTTTGCTCTCACAGGTCACACAGTGTTTATGGTGAAGAGGATTTCCTGTGCCACACACCTGACAAATGACTTTGCCCTTTTAAACAGAGAGAAAATACATTTCACATAGTATTTGAAAACTGTCAACAAAGAGACAAAGAAGAAGATTTGATCTTACAAAGTGCTGTTATTCAGCCCTGCAGACAGAGGATATCTTTCAAGTCTGGGCTGTTTCACACTTTAGTTAGGCCATGTTGCCTGCTCATCATATGGAGACTATTTTTTTTTAAATTATAGTTTAGTTTCCTCAGGAGATTCAGTATCAATATTTCCAGGTTCTTGTATACTCTGGTTTCAGTTTGCTTAGTCACGATACTTACAAAATCAGACAGCCCAGTATTTGCATAGACAATTATGAGTAATAATATAATGCCATAATACTATGAGGTGCCTTAACAGACCTCTGGTGGTGAGTTGACCCTGGCTGAAGATCAGGTGCTCGCACCAAAGCTGTTCTATTACTCCCCTCCTCAGCTAGACAGAGAAGAGAAAATACAATGAATGGTTCATGAGTTTAAGGGCAGGGAGAGATCACTTACTGATTACTGTCAGGGGAAAAACAGACTCATCTTGGGCAAAGTCACTGAATTTATGACTATCAAATCAGAGTAGGAAAATGAGGAATCAAAGTAAATCTCAAAAAACACCTTCCCTCCTTCCTGGACTTAACTTTCCTCTTGATTCTCTGTCTCCTGCCCTCCTCAGCAGCACAGCGAAATGGGGATTATGGTCAGCTCATCACACATTGCCTCTGCTGCTCCTTCCTTCTCAAGTGAAGTATGTCCATGTCTTTCGTCTACTGGGGAACCTTTAATCCCTTTTTCCATCCAAGCTGTTTTTAATCTCACTAACTCTTAAAGCTGTCCATAATGTAATTATACAAAGTCAGGTTGGATCAAAATATTTGTAATGAAGTCATCTGTAAGAAAAATGCATGCCAGGAGTTAAATCACTGCTTTGTTTTACTTATTCTCAATTACCTTTATGCAGATGTTGTTTTGGAGCTGCAGCTGTGGAGCTATTGGTGACTCACAGATAATGCAAGTGGGTGTATTCATTGGCACAAGATGTCTGCATTCAAGGCATGGTGCCATCTAAAGGAAAAGCCACATCACAGTTATGTTAAGGACCACAATGAGATCATTAAGGTTATCCTGAGAGTTCAGTATTTTCCTAGGTGGAGTCTACATCAGCAGCAAGGTCACAGTAACTGATGCTGATATTGATCCTTAAAGTTCAAAGGATCATATTGAGAAAATATTAATACATCTGGAAAGAGAATGTCAGAAAGGTGTTAAGGTAATTTTCAATAAAATTAAACTGCTACTATAAAATATAGTAGGACTGGTAAGGTGCTGTGGTCCTTGAAGGGACCTGTGAGAAGGCTTTCTTTCTGTTTCCAAGACTAAAATTACAATCCTGTTATTCTAGTGTCACTCACTTCATACAGGTAGTTGAAATTTTCCTAATTATGAACCTATTCTAAAGAGGTGATGAATCTCGGTCATTACTTAAAACTACAGCATTGCCCAGACCAGACAACTTTTGGATGATACAGGAAGGGAAACATACCACTGACTTGTTAGATGAGGTTATTATCTCTTGGGAAGAGCTTAGGGAAGACAATCACATGCACCATTGCAAAAACCTGGTGTATACGCCCACACATGCCACAATTTAAAGTTTCAGGACTGGTACTACTTCCTGACATAGACAAATAATTTACTTTTTCATTGTTTTCCTTATTAGAATACATGGCACTTGAAGAAATCTATGGTCAATTTTACCCATTGTTGGAGAATTTCACTGGGTCCAGTGCTAAAGGTGTTGAGCAGAACAAAGCAAATACAGCAGAACTTTCAAATGAAAGTGTGAGTAGATAACAGGTTTGCCAGCATTGACTGTGTAACTTGCAGAGGCTGTTCTCTCCAAGGATGATGTGTGGATTGCTATGATATTTTGCTGACCTGTGTCCCTTCAGGGAGTAGGAAGCGCCGGACTTGGACAAGGGGGATAGGAGATCCACATTTCTGGCAGAAGTGAGCCAAGGGCTTGGACAGGCGAGGGGCAGAACAATGTGCACATCTGAAAACAAGAGCAAACTGGCTGAGTTTGGTTTAGTATTGCACTGCTGCATAGTAATTAATTATCTAGAACTTGCTATGATAGGACTTAGGCCTAACTAATTTCTTAGTTGTGGTTTCCAAGCTGAGGTGGGACACCAGACCATGCCCCAACATCCATGATACAGAGTACCGAACTCTAAACAACTTTGCAATGTAGAAAGCCCTCTGGCTACCATGGAATTTCATACTTTCCTCCTCATGATGGGAGATAAACAGGTCTCCTGACAGGCAGTCTGTGTCAGGTCTCAGTGCTGCAGCATGGGGAGCCACTGATGTAGATCACAGAACCTTTTCAATACGGATAATCATTAGTGTTCTGTGAGACTACTCCAGTGAGCAGCCTTCACCTACAGCACTGAGGGTGTACTACAATTTGAAAAGAGTTTATCCTGTGATCCTATGGGTGTTAGGAGTTTTATCTAAGGGATGATAAGACAGCTGATAACTGACAGCTGAAAACTACATTTGAGAAACAGAATTTTCAAAGTCCTACCTAGATTATACTCTCCAGTTATGAGCCAGTGTCTATCTTTGCCTTCCTAATTTTTATAGGGGCTCACTGTATTATCAGCTTGGTTGCAAAAGGCTTAGATGCTTTCCAAAGGACAAATATGTTAAAAGGAGAAGTCACTTACTTCAGGAAATCTGTTTCACTCTGGCTTCTTGATACCTGTGTGCTTGCTAAGCTTTTCTGGCTATTCACTGCAGAGGAACTTGCAAACTGAAATAGAAGTAATTCTTTAGGCTTTATTAAGGAAATATTTGCAACATACATATAAAGATAGAAAAATCAGCTAAAGATGTAATTTAAAATAAACTGCACTGAAATGCACTGCTTTGATTCCCCATTAGCTGCATTAAGGACCCACAGCTTCTTCCAATAAAAAAAATCAATGCCTTGCTACATATATATATATACTTATACCACAGCATTACTGAATATTGAGTTTTAAATATAAACTTGCCAACAAAGAGCCGTAAGTATTTGCAAACTGCAGATTCAAGAACGTATTGGAAGAGAATTAGTAGGAATGCAGTCATTGTTGATTTCCTTTGCCTGATTTTGTCCATACTGACAACTGTGTCCTGCTTTGGGCATTCCTATTCTAGTGCATCATTACTATTACATTTATATCAGGACTGTAGAATGCAGACAAAGGCATTAACAGCTGAGAGAGATAACAAATCTTCACCTCCTCATTTTTTCAGACCTGTGTCCTGAAGATGGCTTTGTACAGTTTTCTTAGGCCTACCCCTTTGCTCACCTGCAATGACTCCATTGGTTGTGCTGAGTTGGATTCCTCTTTGTATTCTACGGCTCCTAAACAACTGGCAAGGAGCTGAGGTCCTTGAGGGGACCTGTGAGAAGGCTTTCTGTCTGTTTCCAAGATTAAAATTACAATCCTGTTATTCCAGTGTCACTCACTTCATGCAGTTAATGTATATCTGAACATGAATGTTACATACTCTTGCTAAGTATAATTAAAAACATATTTGGCATCCACATTTTGGGTTCAAGTAAGCTGCATGGAATTACAGGAAATTAAACTAGAAGAAACCCCACTCCTCTCTGACAGAGCTTACTTTTGTGTTTTAATTTATTTACAGTTTTCTTCCTTCCTGCATGCTCAAAAAACCCCAGCTCCTAAGAGTAAATTAGTGAGTAAACATTAATACAATTCCCTGCTCTAAAACAGTCCCACTGCTGTTGCCATGGAATAAGAGGCTTTATCTACAGAGAAAATCTGGGTGAAGCTTTCATTTCTGCTTAGTGTATTTATTTTGGAATCTTACTGCAAGCAAACATCAGTAAAGAAAATCTATAAAGGATTTGTAATCCCATCAATTTAACAGCATTTTCTAGCACAAATGAAAATACTGACAGAGACTTGTTGTGTTGCTGAGAAATGAATGACGTTTTAATATGTTTTTAAGAAGTCACGTGAAATGTATGGAAGGTAAACTTTGTTCTCTATTTGCAGTGTTGAGCAACTAAAACTGGAATTTCCAGAGGATGTTCTGCCTTCTGAGAGGGTTTTAAAATTACCCACATTTTACAATTGATAAAAGAGGAAAACTCTACACTATTTCTGCTAGAACAGAAGACTATCTCAGATATAAAGTGATACTGTACCTCGAAGGTCTTGGGGTGTTTCATCCCAGGCAGGTTTGATTTCCACATTCAGTCGATTCTTCTTAGGTTTTGTAGTAAATGTTCCACCTTCCTTATTCTAAAATGTAATTCCATTTGAATTCCAAATAAAATTTTTGCTTTTGCTCTAATCCTCTCTTGCTTTAGTTGTTTGTTAAAATTTTAAAAGTACATGCTTAAGGTATTTATTTTCAATGCAAGAATTTGAAAAGCTTAACTTATAAATGTATTATTAAAATATTTGACCTCAGTTAGTCGTAAAATTGGGGGGTGGGGAAGTGCCCATTGAAATTTTAATATTACAAAAAAGGACCAAAGCAGCAAAGATGGGCAAACAGAGAAAATAAGTTATGTGAATAAAACTGGCAATCAAAGCTTAATCTCTATATAATATCATATATACAACACTATATACTCACACAAGGGGTTACAATTTCTGAAATTTACCTGTGCAACCATGTCTCTTAGGAAATTATTGTCATCATCTTCTACAGGGAAAAGGATGTTTGGTTGCTGGTACTCTACCACAAACACCTTTGTCACAATTGAACTCTCCCTGTAGTCCCTGAAAATCAATATTTACAAAGCTAAGAACCTGCCACAGACCTGTGTGCTGCAACAAGAAAATCACTGATGGATGTGGCTTATTAGGTGGAACATCCCTTCCAAGCTTGCCAGTCATTATTGTAGTAGAATACTGAGCAATATTTATTTGATAAAACAACTGTTATTCTCTAGTAACTATTAAATTATAAAAAACTACTCTTCAATGATTTATTGTCATTATAGTGAATCTCTGAAAATGTCTTAAGAAAAACAGACTGGAAAAAAGTGTTAATCTAGGTAATAATAGCAAGAAAATAAACAATGGCCTAGGTTTTGTGTGTTATATAATGTTGTTACATTCCAGAGCAGACACAAGCACAAGCTGGCTGCAAGGGCTGCTAATAGGGAACAGCAAACACAGATCTCCAAGTGTAGTGCAAGTTTCTGCTCCCTTGGAAATAAAAGATAATAGAACACAGTACAGAGAATTTATGTGTCCTCTCTGTCTCAAAGCATGAAGTTAGTTTGGAAGAAGTCAGTGGCTATGCAGCAAAACCCAGTTTTCTTTCTACGTATTGTGTTTTTGCTTCTCCCAATGTTGTACTTAAGCTGCAAGGTTCAGCATCCTGTGATCCGTTGGGAGAAGCTATGCAAATTCCTGGGAAGACCAACTTCTATAAATCCACTGAACCACTGGATGACCCCAGAAAACACCACTCTGGTTTCTCACTCCAAAGGATGAGCTCTCAGGACAGCACATCAGCTTCTCACCCATAACCTCCAGGATCATTGGACACTCACAGTCCGGGAGATAACATCCAAGAGGTAATCCAACCACACAAACACTTGATGGATAAAAATCACCTTGAGATAGCCCAGTCAGTGCTATTCATGAGGATCATTTAGATTGCAAACTCCTTGCAGAAAGGCTCATCTCTCACCTGCAGGGTATGGAGTGCTTTAGACAACACAAGCTATGACAGGGATGTCTGCCCCTTGCCAAAATAGGACTAAAATAAAACAAAACAGGGTACTCACTCTGTAACTGCCAGGGCCTTGACCATTATTTTCCCCACTGGTAATGTCATAGGACCCTGATACTGCAAAGTGTTGCATGCCCCATAGCCAGGTTTCCAAATGAGTTCTGGTTTACTTCCATCTAAAGTGTAATAAATAGAGGCCCCAGGTGTATCTGAAAGAAACAGAAAAAGTAATTCCTCAGACTGTCGGCAACCTTGGAAAAACAAAGTACTCACTACTGTGCTTGATTTTTGTAACATAAAGAAAATAAAGCAGTTCCGTAAGGGACTGAATGTTTGGGATCAAAACTGTTTCTCCCATGAAATATCCGTTGCTCAAGAAAAGCAATTTCACTGTAAATAATCTTTCTGACAGCAAAGTATCTGTGAAATGACTTTGCATGAATACATTGCAGCAGCTTGTCCATTTCAATGACAGAAAGGGTATTTTCCTCCACAGCAAAATGTGATAATTCAAAAATTGTAATGACAACATTGGGAGTGAGCCTGGCACATGATTGTTTCAAGTACTGTTTTTGCAGTCAAAGCAAAATGCAACAGCTTAAAAGTTCGGCCTTAGAAGCAATTAAGACTGCTAATGCATATAATTTTTATGTCAGTAATATTGTTTGGATGCATAAAATTACATGCAAGTATATTTGGTGTATCAAACCTGTTGGTTAATTTTATAAGTTCCTAAATGAAATGCACACTCCAAAAATTGTAATTAAATGTGAAAAAAGTATAAAGGCCAAATGTTTCAAGTGGACACATAAGTAAAGGTTTGAGATGGAGTTAAAGCTCTTGTTCATACCTGATTTTATTTCTATGAGAGTATTTGTGTTTATTTCCCATTGAGCTTTTCCTGGAGGTGGGATTTGAAGTGGGATGATCTGAGGAACTGAGACAGAGCCAGCTGTCATTTTTCTCAGCGGTGATCTATAAAATATAAAAGAAAAAAGGCAAACAATCATTTTCCTAAAAAGAATAATGCACTGAGAAATACAGCCTTTTAGCATGAGTCCTTATCTTGGTTTCTCTTAAAAGAAGAAGGATTTTGTAAACCATCCTGTGACTGTGATTCTGTGTGTTTGAGCTCGAATAGCTTTAGCACCACATGTCAGTGATACATGGAAGCAATAACGGACACGAATCACCTCCCTAATCATGCCAGGTATGAAACTAGCCTCGTTCCACTATGGCCACCAGAATAAGTACAGGATGCTCTGAAAAGGATTAAAGAAAAAAAGCTATTTCTTAAGCTTATGCCAGTTATTGTGTGAATCAAGAATATATCCCTAAAACAGGCACCAAACCTGATTTATCCTGATGTACATAGTCGTTATCATGTCATGTAACTCAAGAATGAAAAATTGCATTTGGATATGAAGATATTTTACAAAACAAAGAGATGTACTCCAGATCTTGGGAATTGATGCTCAGGGCCAGGAAACCCGTCTGTGCTACAAGAATTTGATTTTCTAACCGCCCTTTCAGTGTTCCAGAAACAGCTGTTATGCTACTTATCAATGCAGGCAGTGAGGAACACTTCCCACCCTCTCTGGGTAATTTGTCCCAGTGCTCAGTCACCCTCATAAGGAAGAAGCTCTTCCTCACGTTCAGGTGGAACTTCCCGCGACAGATTCTCTCTGTCCTATTTTTGGGCGCCACTAAGCCGAGCCTGGTCCATCCTCTGACACTCACCCACTCACCCACCAACCACCAACCAATCAGATCTTCACCTGCCCTGAGGGGGCTGACAGCCTTACCCTCACGATCCCGCCTGCTCTTGGCACACCTGGACCAAGGCCTGCTCCCCTCCGGCCTTTAGGCGGGATGCAGACGGCCCCAGCGGCACCCCGTCCCGCTCCCCGCCCCTCCAGGGCTCAGCCCCCACAGCTCGCCCCGCTCCATTCCTCCCGTCCAGGCCCTGCTCACCTCCCTGGATCCCGCTGGATCCCGCCCTTCCCCTCACGTTTCCAGGGACGCCGTGCGCCCCCCGCCCATTGGCCGTTGCGTAGCAACCGACCCCACCCTCCCCTCCCGGCGCGCATCTCTGACGTCATCGCCGCGCCGCAGCCCGCCGTGCTATGGCGGAGGTAAAGGTGAAGCCGGAGGTGCCCGATCCCATGGACATCGAGAACAGGTGCTGCGGGCGCCCGCAGGCGCACATGGAGGCTGCCGGGCGGGGGTGGGTGTGTGGAGGCCCGAAGGACGTGTTTTGCAGCGGGGGGCAGCAGGCGTGGCGGGGCTTTGTCGTTCAAGGTCTGAGGGGGGTGGTTCTACGCCCGCGTGTTAATGAAAGAATAGGTGCTGAGGGTTGTTGGGGGTGCTGAGAGTTTCGTTAGGGGCCAGTGGGGATTGGGTCAGGTCACTTTTGGCTGTCCCGGAGTTTTTCGGGTCTTGGAAAGGGAAATGGTGCAGAGGGAGTTGGTGCTGAGCTCCCTCAAGAAATAATTGATGGATAGTTTTCCACCGAGTTGCTCTTGTCGCTCTCTTCCGTCCTGACTCCAGTACTGTTTGGATTTAGTTTTGGATGCAGCAGAACGTGATTTTTAAAGTGTTTCTCTCTTCCTGCAGGATCATTGAGCTATGCCACCAGTTCCCCCATGGCATCACAGACCAGGTGATCCAGAATGACATGCCTCACATGGAAGCCCAGCAGAGAGCTGTGGCCATCAACAGGCTGCTCTCCATGGTAAGTACAGCCCATCTTCCTCGTCTTCCTCAGCACATACATAACCACAAGACCCATTACAGATGGGGAATTAATTAGCTGTAGAGAAAAGGATGAATATTAGCCCATGCTCTCATATGGGAAGATGTTCTCTGAACCCCTCACAAAATCCAAAGCTTGTGAGTTGCTCTGATGGCACACCGGTGAAACCTGCCCAAATCTGTAAAGACCAGCTAGTAATGAAAGAGTGAATGTTAATTAATGCTGTTATACACACACTCTTAGGCTTGTCTAATTGCTTTCCACTTCAAAATAAGGACTTTTCCTGGCCACAAGCATGCAGAGCAGAACAATCTTCTTGTGTGTGTGAGAGATGCCAGTAATTTGCTTCTAAGAGTCAATGCCCATCAAAGCTGGCAGCTTTTCAGTGATGGCCACTTAATAAAAAGTAGAACTTTGCTACTGGAATTTAGAATTGTTCTAGACCTCCACCGTGATTTCTGTGCAAATGAGTGCTTTGGTGGAAACAGAGCAAAGTATACAAGAACTTGATATCCCTTGTACCATATAAAAGTCAGGAGAAATAATAGGAATTGTGTAGATGTTTGTTATTTCTGATAGTTGATGATAAGTGGAAACTTGTCAGGGGGGAAAAATATCCTCAAGGCTGTTATTATTTCCAGTGGTTGGAAACATTAGTTTTCATTTTTCTTCATTTAGTTGACATTAAATAAGGTTTTTATTGTAGAATTTCAGAATATTCTTCTAAAACACCTTCTGAAACAAGCTGTTTGAAGGAAAGTAAAGCATTGTGCCCATCTCTCCTAGGGGCAGCTGGACCTTCTGAGGAGCAATGCAGGTCTCCTGTACAGAATCAAAGATTCCCAAAATGCGAGGTAAGCCTGTGTTTGCTGGGTAAATATATATGGAACACAATTCTTGTTTGAATCCAACTTCTTTCAAATTTTGGACCTTTCAAAAATCCTGATGTCTGTATTGTTTTACAGTAAAATTAAAGGCTCTGACAATCAAGAGAAGCTGGTTTACCAAATCATAGAGGATGCAGGCAACAAAGGTACTTTAAATTATGATTGTGAATGGTACTAGCTCTGTTTACTTATGCTTGCCCAGGCAATACAAATATAAAATCTAATACCCCCATACCTACTTGTTTTTCCCCAATCCGTTTTTTCCATTCCTTCCCTTTTGCTGAGAGTGGCAGGCAAGCAACCCAAACAGTGTTCTGGTGTGACTTTTGGTTGGTATGTGCAGAAACAAATGGTTTCTTCTATTTATTTCTGTTCGCTTCTCTGTTTTTACCAGGTATTTGGAGCAGAGACATTAGGTACAAAAGTAATCTGCCTTTAACAGAGATTAACAAGATACTGAAAAACTTGGAAAGCAAGAAGCTAATTAAAGCAGTTAAATCTGTGGCAGTGAGTATCTCGTGACTTTTTTTTAACAATTTCAAACATCTGCTGCATGCTTTGTATGCTTTTAACAGGGGCCTGGCAAAGAAACCTCATTTTGCCTCCAGCTTTCTCTTTGACTGTGCACCAGTATTTGACTTCCTGTCTTTAGTGTGCAGGTTTGAGATGAAACAGATATTGGGTCCACAGGTCAGCTTCTCTGCTGTCTCTCTTCAGTTATCTGGTCCACACTGGGTCTGGTAAGGCAGGTGGAGGTAGAGAAGTTGGACATACAAAAGTGTTAGCTTTTTAGTTTTCATGTGAAAGATTCTGGCTTCATCTAGTCTTCCAACACTATGTTATAAAATGATTAGGAATTGAAATGGGTTCTCTGTGTTACCTGAGGGTCAAACAGGTTGAGGATAGCTTGAGGCAGGTGGATTGCTGTGCCTTAGGTAGTAATAAATAGGAGTAATAAAGGGGTAATAAAATAGGAGTAATAAAGCTCTTTTGCAGATTATCTGCTTAAATATTCCTTCCTTATGAAGCTTTCAGCTGTTGAGAGCTGTACATTTCCATTTCCCTCCAACAGGCATCCAAGAAGAAAGTCTATATGCTGTACAACCTGCAGCCTGACCGCTCTGTCACTGGAGGGGCCTGGTACAGTGACCAGGACTTTGAGTCTGAGTTTGTGGAGGTGTTAAATCAACAGTGTTTTAAGTTTCTGCAGAGTAAGGTGAGTGCCAAAGTCACCTGCCATTTGTTTGGTAAACAGGTGCCAGGCAAGGCAAGAAAGACAGCCAGGGAGGAGTCAGACCCTCTCTCCAGGATTTTCCAGCTGCCTGCCGTGTGTCGAGGTGGCAATTTGCCGGGAAGTTTTTGGCATATTGGAGCCTTTTGTCCAAAAATTGTTTGTCCAGGTTTTGTTTTGTCCCTGTCCTCTCTGATTGTTGCTTGTGGAAGTTCTGGAACTGTGGAGGCTGTTATCTTTTATTTGATATTTTTCCCTTCTGTCTTCTCCCATTTTGTCTCCCATTTTATTGGTGAAAGGAGATTAGTTTTAGTTTTAACCAATTAGTTTTAAGCCCTTTAGTTTGAACCAGTTTTGGAGTCTCCACCCTGTATAATTGTCTTAAACTAAGACGCACACCAGGCAGCAAAGAGCACAGGACCAAAAAATCTAGGAAAACTCACTGTGGTTTCTGCAGAGCACCTCATTTCTGAGAGGGTGTAAGGTAGCAGTCAGTCAGGACCTCTGCCTAGAAGACAATTGCCCCAGTCTAAATTTTCCCTGTTTCATTAAATATGTCAGCAGATTGTAGCATTTGTCTCTTCCATTACAGTATGTTTTTAACTGGCTCTAAGTACAGCAGAAACTTTTTTTTTGTCAACAAAATGCCAAATCCTGGTATTCCTTCATATTAATCTGAATTACAGTGTAAATTTTATGTTGTTTACTATAAAATGATATTTGATTGTGCACTGCATTGTCTCACATACACCAGTCTTAAGAATATGGCTTTAAGTGCTAAACATGTCCCAGAAATGGAAAATAAGTTTTGTTTTTGAGTCTGCCTGAAACTGAACTACGAAGGAGGCTCTTGGCGGTGAGTGCTGACTATAACTAACCTTTGCTTTATCTCAGGCAGAGGCAGCTCGAGACAGCAAACAGAACCCCATGATACAGAGGAACAGCTCGTTTGCCTCATCCCATGAAGTTTGGAAATACATCTGTGAACTGGGTATCAGTAAGGTCAGAACAGATTAATCTCACTACTCTTAAAATTATCAGTGCATGATTAGCAATAGGAGCTGAGTACTGCTAACTTGCTGAAGGTCTCATGAATAGGTCTCATAAAGATCTCACAGCTTGCATAGTGGAGATGAGGTTTGTGGCTTTGTTGCTTTTTGGAGAGGGTCATTGATACTGCCTGGCATTCTAGGATAGCTTGTGCATGTGGCTTTTCAAAAATGTGTCAAAGAATTAGCATTGACTTGTTAACTGTCTCCATTTAGATTTCATCATTTCTCTTAAGTTCACATATGCTCTTCAAAGAATTTTAGAGGAGGGAAAAAAAGAAGGGGAAAAATACCCCACCATTACTGGTCACCATCAGCAAGTATATCTTTAGCAGTCTTGTCCTTTTCTTTCACAATTGTTTTCCTGCAAAACTGGAACTGTAATGTGCTAGGGTGATGGAGACATCTCAGGTGCATAGGGAAGTTCTTTTTGGTAAGACCAAGGCTAGTGCAGAACAAAAGTGCTCAGGAGGTAGGAGGTATTAGTATTTGCTTTTCTTTTTGCATCTGCACAACTCCATAAAGTTCCCAGTGAGACTGGTCTTTTTCTGGACTAGGTTAGAACTCCATGGATTTGTTACTCATGATATTTGTTCATTTCCTCCTTGCAGGACTCTGTGACATGCATCTTTCCTAACATCTATTCCACAAATTTTTTCTTAGGTAGAGTTGTCAATGGAAGACATTGAGACCATTTTGAATACTCTGATCTATGATGGCAAAGTGGAGATGACCATTATTGCTGCCAAGGAGGGAACAGTGGGCAGTGTGGATGGGCAGATGAGGCTGTACAGAGCTGTTAGTCCTCTCATCCAGCCCACTGGATTGGTCAGGACACCCTGTGGACTCTGCCCTGTGAGTAACTAATTCTGTGTATCATTGCATGCAGCTCTTGAACACAGGCCTGCAATGGCCAGATGGCACGTTCTGCCCCACGAGTCAGCCTAGAGACTAAGCCGGCTGTGCTAAAAGTTGTCCCTGATGCATTAGCTGTGGTATAACAGGTTCTGTAGTTGGTCTAAACACCTTCTCTGCCAGGTGTTTCCCTCTTCCAGCCTGTCTCTTTACTGGACTGCATGTGAAAGGGTGCTGTCAAGTGTAGCTTGTTCCGAGTTACAATATTATATTTCTGATCCCAAGTTTGCCTGTGTTTTTACCAAGCTAAATTATTTCTGTCTAGCTTTTGGCCTCTCCTCCCTGGATTGTGAGCTGGTTTGTATGTAAAACTTGCCAGCATGTCTTTTTGTGGTGGGATCTGTTTTTCTCTTCTCTGTCAGAACTGCCATAAGTCTTCCTAGGTTTTAGCCTCTGTTAGACTAATGTTGCTGTACTGGGAAAGAAGCAGAAAATATGGGAGCATGTTACACACAGCAAGCATCATCCAACTGGAAGTAATTACTCTGCTGACACAAGGCTTTCTTTTGCAGGTTTTTGATGATTGTCATGAAGGTGGTGAGATTTCTCCATCAAACTGTATTTATATGACAGAGTGGTTGGAGTTTTAAAGTGAAGGAAAATTGTAAACTGGATTCATCCTTCGTAGCCAAAGAGACAAAGCAGCTTGCTTTTTTTAAAAGCAGACTTCTAAATTTGTAAGCAACTTCAGGACATGGAGTGACAAGCCAGCCATATATAGGTTGTGTGAACTATCCTGGGAGTGGACTGGAAGTGGAGTCAGTGCTGAAGATAAAGGCAGAAGTGGAAATGCAGATCCATTCTTGAACCAAAATTGGAGATGGCAACTAAGGTGATTGACATTAAAAAAGATTTCTAAGCAACAGTTCAAAATAAAGTTCAAACAAGATTGTGACATTTTAGTCTTAACACTTGCTAACAAGTTGTACCAAGAATGAGATCCCAAATTTTGCTTTCAGATTAATGCTGCTGATGGATGCCTAAGTTCCAAAGCTGTCACTTTTCTCCCATGATAGCTTCCATGTAATTGAAGACTATCAATCTGATGTGAGAAAGATTCTGAATATGTCAAACTCTTACTGTTGTCTTATTATCTTTCTTGCCTAATTGCTAATTTATCATTAAACCCCTGATTTTTCATATGTACATCTGTGCTTCACTTCCTGCACTACTGCCTGGTGCCTGCATCTGTTGTATATATTCCTTCACCATCAAATTTCTGGTGGTGTGTTCTGCAGCTGTGTCACATACATGGATATCTCCGCTGCAATTTTGAGTAGAGATGTTCTGGGAAGGTATGTTTTCCACAAGAGAAAAGAAAAATATTCCACAGAGAACATTTTTATAGATTCCAGCATCCAGAGTAGCAGAGGGCTGGAATGACACACTAGGAGGCAGGGTGGAGTGCACAGGGGCTGTGCCACTTGCTGCCTGTGACTTCAGCTGGCTCTTACCAGGCTGGATCTCTCCACAATTACTCAGTATCTTCACAGTGGTCTCCCAGCACTGGGGAACAATCAGGGGGTCAAGCACAACACAGGGCTTGTTGCATCTAGTGATTTTCAAATGTGCCTGGCTGAAAATGAGCCCTCTGGACACTGTGTTGGGAGGATGGTGGGAAAACACCTCTGTTGTTGAGTTAGCAGCATCCTGGGTAACCTGACAGAGGGTTAATGTAGATTTTGGAAGTTTACCTCACAAGGGTAAGAGACTACATCAGCATTTTCAGTACTGTCCAGGAGTTTGCACTTTCTAAAAGCAGTCTGGATCATGTATGAAAGTGTTCCAATCTTGCTTGATTTCCATTTTCCTTCTTAGAGTGTGGATGGAGGACAGAGGCTAATGGGGATAAGTGTTTTTCAAAGAACAAAAACCTCCCGTGGTTCCTGTCCCATGCAAGGAGGGTATGGATGCAGAGGCAAAGCCTCCTTGTGTGGGAGCAGTTAGGTGTGTACTGGAGCAAACAATGAGAACTGATAAGCTGGCAAATCCATGGAAGGACTTTGACTGTCCCAGCAAGGTGAGCACCCCTAGCAGGCTCTCCTTTTGCTGCAGTGTTGTCTCCAGGTAAAAGGGATGCATATCTCTACAGAGGCAGAAGAGCTCTTACAAACGAGATGTGGATGTGAAATGACTGGAGCTTTTTTCTTCCTCTGCCCCTTTAACCAGTCAGCACAGAGAAGCCAAGGGGAAAATGCTGCTCTCTTACCTGGAGGGAGCCTTGGATCAGACATCCTTTGTTCCACCCAAGGTAATTTCATCGAGATGTGGGGCTGGGGTTGCCTTTGTCTTCCTGTCTTCAAAGGGGACCTGATAATGGGGTCCTGAGTCCTGCTGCTGCAGAGATAACAGTATCTGTGCTCTACTGCAGCTAGAAGATAACTTCCTGGGAAGCAACAGGACTTTATCATGCAGGCAAGTCACTGTATGCTCTATTATCTCATTCATTGGCAGTAAGAAAAGGAGAGAAGGCTTCTCTTCAGTGAACAGCTTTAGGAAGTAGATAGATGGTTTATTAAGCTCTTTAAATTTTTGCATTGGGTTTATCTGGCTTAGATGACCTTTGTGGTATCTGTAACTTCTTCGTGTTGAAGCCGTAACAAGACTTCTTAGATTTGATAAAAAGTGCCTATAAGGGAAAAGTAATTTCAATTTTATTTCTTACAGATAGGAATCTGTCTGATCTATTTCTATACGAATGAGAGAAATTATCTTTCTGTCACTTTGGTTTTTCTTGAACCTGGCTGATCTATCAGCCTGACATTCTTTTCTGAAAAGGGAGTAAATACTAAAAGCATTAATAGTGTCCTGAGTTTTGTCAATCTTCTCCCTGGCAAAGCTGTCCCTATTCCAAACTGGTATGAAATGTAATGTTTTGAGGAAGGTACTGTAGTAGCTCCAGTACTCAAAATTAATTATGTGTGGAAAGCTGAATTATCCCTTAAAACATGGATGACAAATTGGAAGCATGATCTGCTTATTTATTTTTGCAGGTCTCATACAAGAGGTCAGAGTTCAGCTGCTGCAGGACCATGAGATCCCTCCTGAGCTGGAGAGAACTCATGCTTGTTTTCATGAGCCCTGATCCTGCTGTCAACCCATGAGCCTCTTTTGAGTGGTTCCTCACTAGTAGTAGCCAAAGGCAACTTGGAGAGTGGGCACACCCAGATGCCATTTTCTCTTGGAATCAAGTGCAAAATTGTTTTTTTTATTCCAAGAGAAACATTGACTATGGTAGCTGGCTGCATTGTGAACTGACAGTGTACAGCTGTAGCCTTTTCACTCCAAAGTTTAAAACATTAGAATGAATGGCAAACTTGAAGCTTTGGTAGTGAAAACATTTGCCCCAGGGCTGAGTGGCTGTTTAGTTTTTCCTGGGGTTGGTTGGTTAGTTGAGGGTTTTCTATTTTTACTTTGATGGCAACTGACCCGTCGGAGGTGTGATGGGTAATTGTTGTTCCTCTGGTGCTGTTAGCACCATCTCCTATCTCTTCTTGGGATGCCTCCCCCAGGACTTCAACAGGGAAAAAGCTCGGTCTTAAGCCACGCTGGTTTCCCTTTTGCCTCCACATGCAGAGCAGATTTTGGGAAGAAACTATAGTGAGTGGAGACAACTGGATCTCCTATTGCTGCTATACATTTGATGCTTTGAAACAGGGTGCAGACACCTCAAACAGAGCTGTCCTCTGCCACATACAGACCACCTTTACCTCTTCTTGCTCTGCTTGGCTGGGACTTTCTGTCCTTTCACCTGTAAGACATGCATGGCCCTCCTCAGCCACGTTGAACCCAGCTTAGCTTGCAGCCTGAAGGAGACTAAAAGGTATCTTGACAAGCTTCACAAATGCTGTCCAAGTTCTCATTAAAAATGCTCACTTCCAACATGAGAAAGTTGATCATTGCACTTTGCTCACTCTTTGGGAGATCTTCTGGGGAATGGGGATGTGTCCTGGGGTGCTGTTACAATACTTTGTATCCCCAGTCGGGTGTGCTGTTCCTGCCTGGAAGGTTTGTTTCGTCTAGCAACCAGCGCCCCTCCCCCATCTGCTGGCTGCTGCCACTGCGCTTGCTTGCTAGCTGCCTAGGCTGCTTCTGCCGCTTTGCATCGCTTCGCTTTTCTTTTTTCTTCACTTATTAGTTAATTTAGCTATGAGTCCCACCCGAACCTGATACGGACCTGACCTGGAACATCAAGAAACGTCGGACTCTGCCTGTTCGCGACAAGCACTACACATTTTGCCCTCCCCGGCGCCGTAGACATTCCGAGTCTGTACATCTCAGATGGGTGAAAATTTCTCTGTCACATCGGTGGCTGTTTTTTTTCTTGTGTCGGGGAGCGTTTTTTCTTTGTGTGTTTGCTAAATAAACAGGTTTTTTCCACTTTTCCTCTGAGGCAATTCTTCCCAACCCGGTGGTGGGAGGGGGAGGAGTTGTAGGGGTTTGTTCTCTGGAGGGCTCCTTTTTTGGAGATTTTTCCCCTAATTTGTCCTAAACCAGAACAATTATTATTGGCGCCTAATGTGGGGATCGAACCCACGACCCTGAGATTAAGAGTCTCCTGCTCTACCGACTGAGCTAGCCGGGCTGGACCAGATCGGGTCCGGACCAGGTTCGGGTGGGACTCCTAGCTAAACTAACTAATAAGGGAAGAAAAAAGAAAAGCGAAGCGATGCAAAGCGGCAAAAGCGGCAGAAGCAGCTTAGGCAGCTAGCAAGCAAGCGCAGCGGCAGCAGCCAGCAGATGGGGGAGGGGCGCTGGCTAGCTAGACGAAACAAACCTTCCAGGCAGGAACAGCACACCCGACTGGGGATACAAAGTATTGTAACGTCACCCCAGGACAGGAGAACAGGAACCAGAGCTCAAAGCTCTCTTGTCCTTCAGCTGTTAAACACAAACCAAGTTGGGGCTTGTGTAGGCAGCCTGTGGTGTTTTCCTTTCTCCTACTTTTTGAGCAAGCTTGTGATTCTTTTAGGAAATGATTTTGGGAAAGCTTTTACTTAGGTTATTTGGCCCACAGACACAGGGCTTTAAGAATTTGCTCCTCTTCCAACCTGCTTTGGTTTAACCCAGCTGACAGGTAAACACCAGAAAGGTTTTCCCTTATTTCCTTCCCAGTGGGATGGAGGAGACAATTGTGAAAAAGAGTAAAACATGTAGATTTGGATAAAGACAGTTTAACAGGGCAGAAAAGGAAGGGAAAATAATGGTAAGAGATTATATAAACCAAGAAATGAACAATAAGTTGCTCCTCCTCTGCTGACCGTTGCCCAAGAAGTGCCATAGCAGAGGGCTGGAAATCAGCAGCCAATTCCCTCCTGTTTTATTGCATGACACCATATGATAAGGAATAAGGAATAACCCTTGAGCCACTTGGGATCAGTTATCCTGCCTTTGTCCCCTTCCAAATTCTCATTCACCCCCAGCTTCCTGGCTGGCAGGACAGCATGAGAACCTGAAAAGTCCTTGACTTAGCACAAGAACTACTCAGCAAGAGCTAAATTATCAGGGTGTTATTAACATCTTTCTAATCCTAAATCAAAAATGCAGCACTAAACCAGCTCAGAGGGAGGAAAATTAACTCTGAAAGTTGAAAGCAGGACACAAACTCACAATAGTTGCTCAATATTTTAGTTAATCTAATATTTGCAGAGGAGTGCACAATGGCCTTGAAGTCCTGGATCCTAGTAAGGCTCTTTGCTGTTGAGATGGGCAATGGGAGCCCATTGATGTGGCTATGGGAAGAAGATGTAAACAAACAGGCTTCAGAAAAGCAGATTTGCTTTGCTTCCTCCTCAGTCCTGGGTCTGAGAATGTTAGCAATACTAGTAATTTGAATTTTACAGACTTTAGCATACACAGATCAGTAATATGCTTCTACTTTTTTATTCGCACTGTATTTGGGATGTCAGGAAGCTGCAAAGGCAAAACTAATGTTCACCTCAGACAGCATTTCATTTTGCTTTGTTTTGGAGCTGGAGCTGTACTCTGAACCTTCCAAACACAGATTTCTGTTGCATTTAAAAGAAAGAAAACGGGGTAAAAAAAAAAACAACTCCAATCAACCAAACAAATACCAAAAAACCAGAACTGGACAGTGCATGGATGAGTAGATTTGATCACAGGGTGATAATTTCCTTTAGGCAATGGTGGAGTGGTGCTCACATGGAAGCCTGGGGGATATTTGTAAACTGACCATTGCTTGAATGTAAGGCAAACACCCAGCTGTTAGAAGCAAATTGAGGTATTTCATTGCAGTGCCTTTTTACCTCGAATATGTATGCAAGTCTGCAGCATTCAGGAATGGATTTGCATCCATGCATTCAGATAGGACAAATACCACTTGCATCACACAAAGCTGCAGGGGACAATTCCTATCTTGGAAAAGGCCTTACCTCCTTGGCTTTGGAAGGGAGTCTGGGAAGCAACGCAAGATGGAAGCAATGAAAGATGGAACATATTTGCCTAATTTCAAGGCAGAGACAAATTCCTGGGGCAAGTCAGGTGTGGCAAACCTTTACCTCATATCCGCAGGCTCCCTGAAAATTGTGTCCATCCCTGGACCTCTCCTCTCCAGAGGGTCTGGGCACTGCAGGGGTCTCCCCAGTAGGCTGGGGCTCAGATTTCCTGGCACAGTGACGGACCACTGTGGCCTCTAGCAGATGTGGGGGTAAAGCTCGGTCAGGGAACAGAGCATGAGGAAAACCTGATGGACTTGTCCCTGCCTTGCAGCTGGGCTGGATGGCCTCACCACTTTACCTAGTGTGTGTCGCTGAGCAAACCTGCCTGGGGACAGAACCTTGGGCCCGAGTGAGGAGCTGGGAACTGAGACAAAGGTGAGACTATGTGGGGCCCGCAGTTTATTTCTTTAAAAAGTGTCTCCGTGTTATTAGTGGAATGTTACTCATAATCTCTTCCCAGGAGGCTCTGTGCTCCCTGCTGAACAGGACAGCTCACTCCCAAGCAGCCGAGCCCCTTGACGGCAGAGCTGCTTCCCTCATGCCGTGCCAGGATATAACGCGGCACCGCACCCCACCATTTAGCAGGCACACCCCGTCGTCGCCATTCTAAGGCGGAGCCTGCCGCAGCCACCCCGCCATGTTTGGTAGGGGCACGTCTCTCCCCTCCTTCCGAAAGGCGGCGTAGGGTGCCCTCAGCCAAGATGGCGGCGGAGCCTCAGCAGAGCGGGGCGGGTGTGCCGCAGCCGCCGCCATCTTGGCTGCGGGCAGCGCGTAGCGCTGAGGTGGCCTTGCCGTGCGCGCGGGGCGTGACGGGAGGGAGCGGCGCGAGCGGCGCGGGCAGGTGGGAGCGGCGGGGCTCCGGGGGAACGGGAATGGGAATGGGGATGGCGGGGGGGCGTCTGTATCCCCTGAAGGGAGGCGGTGTCAGTCAGTGACGGCCCCTGTGAGCGGGGCCGGTGGTGCCCCCTACAGGGGGCTGTGGAGGGGGTGGTCAGTGGTCAGTGCCGCGGTGCTTTCCTGGGGTTCAGCAGTGTCCCACAGAGCAGCACGGGCTCGGCGGTGCTGGCTTTGGCCGGGCTGGGGGTCGGCAGTGCCCCAAGGACAGGGCTGTGTGCCCTGTGGAGGGTCAGCTGTGCCCCTGTAGCAGTGCAGCGGGTCGGTGCTTTGCCCTATGGCCGTGCTGAGATTAGTTGTCTGGGGGGCGGAGGTGGCACCTATGGCTGCGCTGGGCATCTCTGGTGTCCCCTATAGCCGTGCCAAGTGCAGCAGCTGGGTGAGTACACCTGTCCTGACCCCAAAGTAGGGCCACAGCCCATGGCAAACCCAGCTTGGCAATCGAGGCTCTGCCTGGGGCAGGGAAGTGTTGCTGGGCTACAGTTGGAGAAACATGGAATAAATTTGCCCTTTGACTATGCTACATACCCGAGATGTCAAATGTTTGTACTGCTGTTCTAATGTGCAGGATCTTTTACAGGCAGACTCAGCTCTGATTTTCGCCTTGACAGACCTGTTTGTGGTGGGGATGTGTTGTGAATCCTTCTGTTTGTCCATCCAGTGACAGGGGTGGAAACAAGGGGTAGTTCTCCCTAAGCTTGATTTACATCCTTGATAGCAAGGAAGAGGAAAATGTCAGTGAATTTGGAGTTCTGTAGGAAAATGTGACACCAAAACTTCCCCCTCTCTGCGGTGAGGTGCTGCATCTGATTTCTCATGTGTGTGGCCCTCCTGAATATGCCACCTGCAGTGAGGACCAGGAGTAAGGTAATGCTGGAGCTTCTGAAGCAAGTTGAGGAGCTGCTGCTTTTGGCTCCGTGAGTTGCTGCTAGTGCTGTGTGGTGTTTGTGGTCTGGATTTGACAAGTAAGTTTTTTGGTAGGCTTGTCCTTGTCTTTTTCAGAGAAATCAATAGTAGTGATAGCCTGGAAGCTCTTGTTTGTGGCTTATTTTGAAGAGTTAAGTGAGGCGACACAGAGAATGACTCCTCTGTTTTGTTGGGGATATTCCTCCTTGAATATCTGAAGTCTGCTGGACTCTCAGTTCCTTCCTTACTGCCAGTGGGACAATGATGCCATGCAGAATGGATGTCCAAAAGACCTTTTTTGACATTTTGTCATGTACTCCTTTCGCTTTGTAAGCAGGTCAGGCTGGTAGCTTGGTGATATTCGTGATTGTTTTGGTCTCAGACTTGGCCTCCTTTTCTCCCTGCAATGCTTCAGCTGAAGGATTCAGAATGTGGCAAAAACAGGCAAATCTCGCCAGTTTTCCTTTACTGACCCAGTCAGGCAGGATTGCCTTGAGGCCACCATGAAGCTGATTGGATTTTGAGATATTAAATGTGAATCATAAGAAAAAAAAAAAGCCCTCTTGCATTCTATCTTTGAGTGTCCACTTTCCTTGTTTCTTTGTTGTATTTGGTGGAGTTTCAACTTGCTGTAATGTTGATGAGAGCACTGGACAAAAGAGATTTATGGAGTCACATGGTTCATTTGATAATGGGATTAATTCACTGTAATGTATTTGCTTTGTCCTGCAGTGTTTTGTGCCCCCACCTGTAGTTGATCTGCTGAGCTGCTTTTTAGGCCTGTTGTCCACACAAGTGGCTGCTGCCTGAACATGCCTTCTTCTGTCCTTCCAGAGCTTCTGCAGGGCCATGGCGACGTACCTGGAGTTCATCCAGAAGAATGAGGAGTGTGATGGAGTGCGCTTCAGCTGGAACGTGTGGCCCTCCAGCAGGCTGGAGGCCACGAGGATGGTTGTGCCCCTGGCCTGTCTCCTGACCCCACTGAAGGAGCGCCTGGACCTGCCCCCCGTGCAGTATGAACCAGTGCTTTGCAGCAGGCCAACCTGCAAAGCTGTGCTCAACCCACTCTGGTAGGTTTTGCTTGGCTGGGGATGTTGGAAGTGGCTGGATAGTACCTAATTTTCATCTGAAGCTCACTATTTCCTTATTCTCCTTTTTCTCTGCCCAGTCCCTGGCAGCCTCTTTCATTTAGATGTGGTGAGCTTGTTAAAATCCATACATCAACATGCTTGTTATTAGAGCTGGCAAGAGCATAGGAGACAGGAGGGTCTTTGGGGAGGCTGTTAAGGCAGAGAGTCCTCTCACCATCCCAGAGAATTTCGTGGTGAATGAGGAAACTCATAATAGACAAAGATGCCCGTTATACTGATATTGTGCTTTGGACTGTGATGTTCACTTGTTTCCCTGCTTCCTACACATCCTGCTGATTGTAGGTCAGTTCCAGTATGAGCATAATGAAATAATTTTAGAGGAATATCTCAGTCCCAAAATCATGTGGTGATCATGCATACTCAGAGCATGGTGTTGGGCTGAGAAAAAGCAGGGAATGCCAGTAAGAGGAAGTGAAATGAGATCAAAGCCATGGAATGAGAATGTGGCGAGGCACTAGCAAGATGTACTGGGCTGAGGAGAGTAAACTCTGTGGGACAGGGAACAGCCTGTTTGTTCTGTGTTTGCACAAGATCTGGGTAGGTGGCTCCTGCTGCTCTGAGACTGGAGCGCTTGTGTGCTGCAGCTGCACAAACATTGAGACAATAAGATGAACCTAAGTGTAGTGAAAGAATTATTAGACTCAAGTCTGTGTTTGCCAAGGGCTGAGCTTCAGAGAGCTGCCAGTGGTCCCTCATGCTGACAAGCCTGGAAATGGCAGGGCTGGATTAGGTCAAGAACTTCCTAGTTATTGGTCAAGAGTCTGAATCCCTAAAACACTTCCTGTTCCAGCTGGAGTGTCAGTTTCTTCCTCAGTGCTGTAAATCAGCATGGCTTACTGAATTAATTGTGAAGCTGTACTGTGAAATTGTTCCTGAAGTCACACCAGTGCCTCATCTTTCCCTTGCAGCCAAGTTGACTATCGGGCCAAGCTTTGGGCTTGTAACTTCTGTTTTCAGAGAAACCAGGTAAGCTGGAAAAAGCCCTTCCATCTTTTCAGTGAACACTTTATTGATGGCCTTCTCTGGACATTAAACATAAATTCCGCTTCTCTAAATCCCTTCCCTTTGCCTTCTCTGCTGAACACAGGCCAGAGTACAGTCTGCTTTACCTGACATCTTGTCAGAGATCTTACTGGCATGCAGAGTATAGTAAGGAGATAAAAATGGTGTTTTGTTCCATGTGTGCAAGTGTGTTTTTTGCATTCGATATTTACTATTCCTGCAGAATATGGAATTCATTAGATTTGAGTAGACTTTTGCCATCAGAAAGTATGGCTAAAAGAATTTCAACTAATACATTGTTGCTGCTGTAGCCTAACCTTTTATTTACACTGGACTGAGCAGCTGTCCATCCTACTGGCCACTTGTTGTCTGTGCTTATGAAAAGCACTGTGGGTTTTTTGGCATGAATTAATCAGGTTGGTGTAGTGGCAGTAAATAAAAACTTGAATAACCACATCATCAGCAGGGCAGGCTCTGTGCTGCAGAGGAGAGCCCTACATTTTTGCCCTGCAGCTTCCTTGTCCTAATTTTTTTGTTCTCTTTTTCAGTTTCCCCCAGCATATGCGGGCATTTCTGAAGTCAATCAGCCAGCAGAACTTATGCCTCAGTTTTCAACAATTGAATATATAGTGCAGGTAAATGAACCACAGGCGAGTTTGAAGGTCCCAGAATTGTCTTGTTTGTGACAAATGATATATGTGTAAAATTTTCTTACAATAATGCAAATAAATACCATGTCTGCAAGGTACTTAAAAAGGGGCTCATTTTATTCCTTGGCTGGAGGCTTTATAAAATGTCATTTCTTCCCACATCAGCGAGGTCCGCAGATGCCATTGATCTTCCTGTATGTTGTGGACACATGCTTGGAAGAGGAAGATTTGCAGGCCCTGAAGGAATCCCTGCAGATGTCCCTGAGCCTGCTGCCTCCCGATGCCCTAGTAGGGCTCATCACTTTTGGCAGGATGGTCCAAGTTCACGAGCTGAGCTGTGAAGGGATTTCCAAGAGCTACGTGTTCCGGGGCACCAAGGACCTGACAGCCAAGCAAATACAGGTGTGCTTTGCCATCCCTCAGGCCAGGGGCTTGTACCTCTCAGCTCTGTTGGACTCTCAAACACAGGGCTCTCTGGGAGAAAGAAGGGCTTAGTGTTCTCAACTGTGAGCCTGTTGCCCTCCTACTATCTGTCCTGTATTTCTGCCTTTGTAAATTTTTTGGTAGCTTGTTCAAGACTGAGTTTGTATATCTCGCAATGGACCCATGATCTATTCCTAATGGCAGTGTAAAGATGAATAGTTTTACAGATTTAAGTATATTTAATGCTGCAGTATTGTAGGCCTCAGGGTATATTAAATAATAATAATATAAATAATATGTTTAGTGTTTAAATAGTACATCTCCTCTGTCTCCTCTTTACTGTTCTTAGGATATGCTTGGGCTTTCAAGGCCAGCTGTCCCCATGCAACAAGGAAGATCTCTTCAAACTCTGGAGCAACCTGTTATTTCCAGCAGGTAAGTTTCACCAGCACAGTACACAGCAGGACAGGTGTTTTATGCCCCTTTGTGACTGTGGGTTATGCTTCTAATCCTGGGTTTCCCAAGAGGGGAAAGAAGGTTTAAATGGTAACATCTTGTCACAGTTATTCTACCTCCGTTGAATAGTTTTCTCTTTCTCAGCTTTTCTTTTTCAGTGATAGCTCTCATGCCTTTCAACAAACTCACCTTTGAACTTCTTTCCTGTTATTTATGTGACTTTGCCACTTTGTCAGTTCCTTTGATGTCTTGCTTTGATCAAATTTTTTATTTTGCACAGGTTTTTTATCTTGGAAAGCTTGGATGTAAGACGACATGCATGTCTCTTTACTTCTGACTACTGTCTCAGTGCAATTTCTGTGTGCCAGGAACAAAGAGGCACTTCTTTTCTTCTCTGAACTTAGAAGCAGGAAAACACTGTGTTTGAGTTTTTGCAGGTTCCTACAGCCCGTGCATAAGATTGACATGAATTTAACTGATCTGCTTGGAGAGCTGCAAAGGGACCCGTGGCCAGTGACCCAGGGAAAGAGACCCTTACGTTCTACTGGAGTGGCTCTTTCAATTGCAGTTGGCTTATTGGAGGTACTTTTAATGCTGTTTGAGATGAGCAGGTCAAAGTAAGCACATGGCTGTGCTTGCTGAGATGAGTGAGATATCAATGCAGCTGGGTTATAGGGGGGTGCAGAGGTGCAATTTGTCTCTACTGACATGTGAGCTATGCTAGCACCAGCTGATGTAGAGTGAGCTGGAAGGTTCCATCTAAATGGTGAAATTTGCAGGTGTTTAAAGGTCTCTGATTCTGTTGCCACACAAGAGGTGATACTATACATTAGATTTTTAAGAGTATAATCTAAGATATAAGTGAAGAGAACAGAAAGTGCCTGCTTCCTGTTTTGAAGACACGAAGCTTCGCATGGTTTGAGTTTAAACTTTATCTGAGTGCTGTGACTGTCAGGAAATGCATCACTATTTATCAAGGCAGCCTCTAGCAGGGACAGGTCCTCACTGACATTGCAGAAGCATGTGCAGACACTTTTCTAAAGAATGCATTGTTGCCATTTAATCAGTTCCCTTTTTCTTTTCCTCATCCCCCTCTCTGATGTAAGTATTTGTTTTTATTTTAGGGCACGTTTCCAAACACAGGGGCTAGAATAATGCTGTTCACAGGAGGGCCACCAACACAAGGGCCAGGCATGGTGGTGGGAGATGAGCTGAAAACACCCATCCGTTCCTGGCATGACATAGAGAAGGATAATGCAAGGTTCATGAAGAAGGCCACTAAAGTAGGTACTAGGGCTTGATGAGTGTGTTTAAAAGCTGAAACTGATTGTTGTATTAGAACACTATGTGGGTTGCATGGTTGTCCTTGAAATAATCTGAGTCTTTGTGTACACTAAATTATGAGGATGGTTAATGGAAGGATAAAAAAAAGCTTCTTTCTTGTTAGTTTTCCATCATGGTCTTGTGCCTTCTCAGAGAAGAAAGTATTTCAGTGTTGTTTCTTAGCTGATGGTGAGTGGAGAATTTGTTCATCCACATCATTGCATCTTCTTGTGGAGAGGAAAAAAATATGTCTCCCAAGAACTGGTTATTTCCAGAAAGCCTCCTTTGTCTTCTTGACATACAAAATAACCATTAAAATAGTAAAAATGTCAGATATGAAATGTGCCTGTCAGCTTAGAGAAAGCAGGATGTCACCTGTTCTCTTAACTATTACCTGGATATCTTTGGGTCATTACAGACTAGATGATTTCATGTCATTTATGCGCTTTTTCTGTTTGAGACAATAAACTCACGCTCATCGAAATGCATCCCTTAATCTAGAAGGGGGCAGTGTGCTGCAGCCAACATGTCTTTAGTTACCACAGCACTGGTGATTGCCTCATCTGTACCTTGTGTTGGCCTGAGGTGGGAAGCAGCAGAAATTGCACACTGCAGGCTCCTAACCCTCGTGTGTGTGTTCCCAGCACTATGAGACTCTGGCCAACCGCTCTGCGGCCAATGGGCACTGCATCGACATCTACACCTGTGCCCTGGACCAGACAGGGCTGCTGGAGATGAAGTGCTGTGCAAACCTCACTGGGTATGTTCACAGCAGGGCAGCACGCCACTGGCACCTGCTTTTTGGGGGTTTTTTTGGAGGGGGAGATTAGTTCAAGAAGTGGTTAAGTGTGCTGTCCTGGCAGACATTGTTCTGTTCTAAACTGTGGTTTGAATTTGCCAGGAATTATATGGCAAGCTTCACCTGATCCCAGTCCACATTTCTGGAATCTCAAAGCAGCATGTGAATTAGCTGTTAGAAAACTCAGTGGTGGGGAGAAGCTTTCCTTGTGTGGGCTGGACTTCCTCTGCTTAATAGCTTGCTTATGCTTTCTCCAGTGATTCTTGACTTCCCTGGGCCCAGTTTTAAGTGACATCTCTAAGGGGTAAATATCTGTGTTCCACACCGCTGGATATTGTCTCTGTGAGGAAGGCTTTGTGTTAACCCAGACCTTCTGGGGACTTGGCATGTCTTACTGCAAGTGCAGGGTGTTTGTAAATAACCTCTCAGTGCTCAGTAGAGAGAACAGAGACTGACCCTGTGGCTGTGTTACTGAGCCGCATCTGTCAGGGCACTTAGGGGAGGCCCATCACTTTCCTTGTGCTACAGTGGTGCATCCACCTCCGGTGTGGTGTGGGTGGTTCCAGCCCTGCTCAGGGAAAGCAGGCTGAGCAAAGAGCTTTCCAGGGTTGAAAAACAAAGGTTTTGAAGACAGCTGAAGCAAAAGCAAGGAATAGAGTTGAGAAAGCAAACTGACAAAGGTGGAACACTAACCTGTGTGGCTTTGTAAGAGGCATCTGTGAATCTGCAGTCCCTGGTTTGAATCCTGCCTATGCAAAGGCATGCTCTAAAGCAGTAACTGCATGTGTTTGCATGTGTCAGAGGTTCTTTGTGCTTCTAGTTCCCAAGTGCTTCAGTTCCCTTGTTTTTCTTTCCCAGAGGACATATGGTGATGGGAGACTCCTTCAACACTTCTCTCTTCAAGCAGACCTTCCAGCGGGTATTTAGCAAAGGCTACAGTGGGGAATTTCGGATGGCTTTTGGTGCAAATCTGGATGTGAAGGTGAGAGATGAATTTGATTGGGTGACAGTAATGAGGTAATACAAGTGCTGTTAATTAAAAATTAAGTCTGTGGGATGTTTGGGGTATAGGAATGTCTACATGTTTGCGGTCAGATGAAGTGCTTCTTTGGGAGAAGCACTGTACTGGAGGGATAGTTATTTGGAAGCTTAGTAATTTTTTGGGGTTGTTTTTGTTTTGTTGCTGTTGTTTGGGATTTTTTTGTTTTGTTTGGTTTGTGTGGTTTTTTCTTTTTTATTTTAAAGCAGCCTCTCCTCACTCAACAAAGAACAGTTCATACTGTTTTATCCCTATAAATATGTCTTCGTTTTTGAAATGTGGCTCTGTAGATTCTCTTACCTTCACTAATTGTAGCAGTGGAAGGTCTGGGAAAATACCATCTCATTAAAGCTGAGCAACTAATTTAGACTGTATGTATTCTATTTTACTGACTTCATGGGGGAAAAAAAAAAAAGCAACCAGCTTTTTTTTTACCTTGTTCAAGACCTCCAGGGAGCTGAAAATTGCAGGAGCCATTGGACCATGTATATCCCTGAATGCTAAAGGGCCATGTGTCTCTGAAAATGTAAGTTTCTTACATGATAAAAACCTTTAATAAAGAAGTAAATATAAAATGCAAAGTTTCTGTCTAGACTTACAGTTGAACTAGAATGTCAGAGTTTTCCAGGAAACATCCCTAGGAAATTGCAGCCTTTTCTAGACTAAATTCTTTCTTCCTAAGGCTTTCTTTTAACTGATGGCCTTCAGTAACTTAATTCACAGCCAAAAGATAAGGAATCTAGAAGGCCTGACATTACTTGTGCCTCTGATCAAAATTTAACATAAGCTTGCCTTTCCTGCTGCTGGAAGAAAATTGCAGCTTTCTTTTTGATTCTGTGCAGGAACTTGGAATTGGAGGGACATCTCAATGGAAAATATGTAGTCTGGATCCCAGTACAACTCTGGCCATTTACTTCGAAGTGGTAAATCAGGTCAGACCAAGCTTCTTTTTTTTTTTTTTTTTTTTGTTAACAATAATTTTTACTCATGAAACTACTTGTTACAGGTCCAGAAAATGCAGTGGCACACCCCCCCATGTTGCAGGTGGATGGTTGCAAAGCAGCCACATGTTTTGTGATGAGGAAATAATTTCAGAAATTTTTTGCGTGTGTCTCTTATGTGCTGTGGGGGCTTTTTACAGCTGGGAGGAGTTGTGGAAAAGCCATCATGTTTTGAAGTCTTGACTTTGTTTCATTTGCAGCACAATGCCCCCATCCCTCAGGGAGGCAGAGGGGCAGTGCAGTTTGTTACTCAGTATCAACACTCCAGCACCCAGAGGCGCATCCGTGTCACCACCATAGCTAGAAAGTGAGTACCCCGTGCCAGTGCTCTGGCAGAGTGGCAGCAACTTCAGCTCCAGTCTGTGCTGGGATTCCTGGCTTTTTGTTGCATGGATGCACGTGGCACTAACCCTTTGCTAACCCTGCAGCTGGGCAGATGCACAGACTCAGCTCCAGCACATCGAGGCTGCGTTTGACCAGGAGGCAGCTGCTGTGCTTATGGCACGGCTGGGAGTGTACAGGGCTGAGTCTGAGGAGGGACCTGATGTTCTGCGTTGGCTGGACAGGCAGCTCATCAGACTGGTAAGACCAAGACACTGAGCTTGGGGGCATTCTTGGTTTCAGAAAAATGGAAGTGATAACAGCAGTCTTTTTTCAGATTTACTTGCTTTGTTTGCACTCAGATCATGGTCACATAGTTGTAGCTTGGAATAACTCAAAACCTAGTGTGATCAGCAAATTTAGGATGGGATAGGTGAACATCCCATCATGCTGAAATGGTTAAACGTGAGATTGAATAAGGGGTAGTGAAACACAGAATAACACAGGTGGGGATGGTCGCTGGTTCAACCCTCCTGCTTAAAGTAGAATCAGCTTTGAAGTTAGAGCAGGTTGCTCCAAGTCTTGTTCAGTTGTGTTTTGAAAATCTCCAAAGATGGGATTTCTTATGCTTCTCTTGACAGCCTGTTACGATGTCTGATCACAGTCACTGGGTTTTTTGTTTGTTTTTTTGTTGTTTTTTATTCTCCCTTCTGCCTCAATCTCTCAGAATTTCCATTTCCCCGGTTACTAGTCAAGTAGGCAGTAAGTTGACTCCCTGATCCCACTTTTCACCAGGCTCAACACCCAGCTTCTTCAGCTTCTTTTTCTTCATAAGATGCTCCAACCTCTAACTAGCTTGGTGGCCTCTGCTACACTCAATCCAGTATATCCATGTCTGTCTTTCACTGGAGAGCCCAGAGCTGGACACAGCATTCAGATGTAGGCCAAGTTCAGGATAGTAATCTGAATTAATTCTGCAACCTCCTACTGTTTCTTGCTTTGAATTTCACAAGCCCAAGATATTTAAATCAGTGTTGGTCCTGTCCAAACACCCATGTGGGGCTGGTACTAATTCACCATGGCACATCAGACCCTAAAAAACCAGGGCTAGTCAAATAGAGATTGGAGTGCAAGGACAAACAGGCAAACCGTGTGCTGAAGTGACTGTGGGATCATTTAGAGTTTCATTTCTAAAACCATTGATACTTATTTTCAGTGAAACAGTGAAATACTGGTCTGCTGCTGTTCTGCAAGAAGTGTTCTATACTGTACAGAACAGTTTAGGTGTAATAGCCTGAATTAATGGAAAAAAATGAGTGTTGCTGTAGAGGCATCATTGCTTTCATTCTTGGATAATTTCAAGTCTAGATTTTATTTATATATATATATATCTCAAAATAGGTTTTATCTTCATTCTCATTCCAGTAAGACAGATACCACTCAAAGAAAAATAGCCTCTAAATGTTGTAGTACTTTGTTCTTGTCAGATTCATGCCTTGATTGTTTAAAAATTACCAGAAGAACACCCTGTAGAAAGAGAGATGTAAATTCTATAATAAAGAAGAAAAAAAACAGAAAAAAGAGAGAGATAACAGAAGTATCCTGTTTTGCTTCCAACAGTGTCAGAAATTTGGACAATACAACAAAGATGATCCCAACTCCTTTAGGCTATCAGAATCATTTTCTTTGTATCCTCAGGTAAGAATGTCACTTCCTACAGCCATGGAAAAAGTGTGCAGGAGTGAGTGTGAATGATGATAAAACATCTTGTACTATTGATCAGGTTCAGAAGGGGAGTTAATATGGGGTAGACTTTTTTCCATAGAATTTGCTGTTCAGAAATACTGGACTTGGATGCTGAAGTTGTAGAACTTTTGGCTGACATTTATCTCACTCCTCTTTGTGGTGCAGTTCATCTTCCACCTGCGACGCTCCCCATTCCTGCAGGTCTTCAATAACAGTCCAGATGAATCTTCCTACTACCGGCACCACTTTGCCAGACAGGATCTGACCCAGTCCCTCATTATGATCCAGCCTATCCTTTATGCTTATTCTTTCCATGGGCCTCCTGAGGTTAGTCTGTGTTTTCCAGGAAGAGGTGAATCAGCCCAAAACAATGAGTATTCAGTTGAAGTAACACTATTTCAGCCGAAAGTCCTTTATAGATTTTTTAAGAAACTATTAAAGGACAAGATAATTTGTTCAATATCATACCAAATTACACTTGGGCATAGAAATTGCTTTCTAGTCTGCTGAGAACTGAGAGCTTAGGGGTGTCTGACTTTGTTCTTTATTTTCTCCAGCCAGTGCTTTTGGACAGCAGCAGTATTCTTCCTGACAGAATCCTACTGATGGATACTTTTTTCCAGATAGTTATCTACCTTGGTGAGGTATGGTAAAACACCTTCATTCTCTCTTTGTGCTTCTTCCCTCCTGCCATGCATGTGGACTGTTTTGCTGGTGGTATGAAGTATTAACTAACTTCTTGCAAAGCCAACACGGCATAATGACCATGTTATATACATGCTGCCTGTTGGAATACAGTTCCCACCACTGTCAGAGTAAAAATAATACTGGAATCGCTAAGGATATGCTCTGCACTGAGTCGCAGCTGTTGTGTTAGCTTGGCTATGAAGGTGATCCTTACCGTGCCTGGAAAAGGCCAGAGAAGCTGGAAATGAAGCCGGGCAGAGTTACAAGATGATACATATTTTAACATAGTTGCAAGTATTTTCGAAGAAGTGACAGCCTTCTGCTTAAAGGGTTTTCATGCTTCTGTATTGCAGCCGTTAAAGAAATCAGTTAGGCAGTTTTCCAATTTTTGCTTTTAAATACTGGATGTTTTTGGAAGCTGCTGCTATATTCCTTCCCTCATGACTGAGGCAAGTGCTTAGATACTGGCCCTTTCTGAAAATCTTCTGGAGTTACCTTAAACAGTTTCTGTCTTCTGTTGCAGAGCAAGACACTCAGCAACTGGGTAAAATTCACACAAGGGAAGAGCTGAGTGTCTGACCTGTGTATGTATAGACGAATTGCTGCATACGTACGGTACATGCAGTGGATACCTTGAAAATACTGTAAGGCCAAGTCAGATTCAAAATGTCAGTGATTTGTAAATGCTTCATTTTTGTGTTGGCACAGGCTGAAGCATATTGAAGATTTTCAATAAATTGCTCTGGCGCTGCACAAATTGCTGCCAGCTTTTGTGTTGGGTGCCTGTGCTTAAATTCAGGGACAGAAAGTAATGTTGTAGCCAGAGTAGTGAGGGTGTGTGTTTGCCCCATAAGCAGAAGCACATGTAGCATTCTGCTGCCTTAAGACATTCAGGGTAGAAAGGAGAGGCTTGTAGACATCTTTGCTCCGTTTTCATTTCCTCTCTGTTCCATCAATAGACTATTGCACAGTGGCAGAAAGCTGGATACCAAGACATGCCTGAATATGAAAACTTTAAGCACCTCCTGCAAGCCCCACTGGATGATGCCCAGGAAATTTTGCAGACCAGATTCCCAATGCCACGTTATGTCCACACTGAGCATGGAGGCAGTCAGGTAAAGAAGAACCTGGAGGAACTCTTCCTGTTGTTGCCTAGACCAAACGGCTCATTCTGTTTTTTTGAAAGGATGGTTCTGGTAGTCAAACACTACCAGAAGTGAAGTTTAAAAAAAGCTGAATTAAATATGTTTTTATTCTACAGCAAAAAGGTGGGAAATGAATGATTTGGTTATGTGCCCATAGTTAGCTTGCTAGGACAGTAATGCTGTATGATTGACCATCTGTTTCTTCATCCTCAGACACTGAATGAGGATGTAAAATTGTTTTTATTCTTGCTTTTCCTGGAATTGCAGTGTGCTGTGCTTGTTTATAACAGGGAAGAGGCAGGAACTGATGCTCCAAACCAAAGATTTGGTGTTGATTTTTAACTTGACACTGTTACACTGGTCTTGCACTGAGCCCTTTTCAGAAGAGCAGATGTGGCATGGAGAGAGGAGCAGTGCTGGTGTTTTGTGTGCCATGGATTCCTTTCCCGTGGAATCGGAGCTGCCCTGCCAGTCAAGCACAGCCTGCTGTAGCAGGGCACTCAGTGCCCCTGGGAGACAAGTTGTCTGTGGAGCAGGGATTTCTGGACTTGAAACCTGCTTAAGTTAAATTAGTGCCTTGCAAAAGCAGAGAAACACTGCTGGTCATGCATCTAAGGTGAGATGAAGCCTGAGGGAGCAGACAGGTCTCTCATTTTACCAAATTCCTTTTGTCTTTATAGGCCCGGTTCCTCCTATCTAAAGTGAATCCTTCTCAGACCCACAATAACCTCTATGCCTGGGCTCAGGTAAGCATGGAAGAGCTGCTCATGTTTGAGAATCCTGTAAAATACACATGGACATGTTTGTGTGTGCAGCAGCCATCCTGTCTCACCAAGTTGCCACAAACAGCATTACATTTGTCTTTGGTTCCTTATCATGATTGTTGATGAGATAAGCAGCACTCATGGGCAGCACTGGATGATCAGAATGGAGTTTTCAAGCCTGGATGCCCCATATTCTTTCCAGTATTTTGGAAAACACAATTAGCATATGGATACATATAGATCTAATTTAGCTGAGAATAGACTTTTATATCCTCTTTGCTTACCTTGCTTGTATAGAGCTTTGGGCAGCAAAATTCCTAGTCCTTTAGGAAGAAGAGACTTCCCTGCAGCAGTTCAGATTGTACAAGAGGGTAAATATCAGTGCTGTTGCCAAAGAGTAGCATCTGTCTTTTGGGGGAGAAAAAGGTGATTGTTTTAGCAGGCAATTACTTCAGAGTGCTGACATTTGATCTGCTTTCAGTTTGTCCCCTGTGTTAGCAACAGTATTTTAGGCTCATAATTTCTTTATTTTTTCTGCAGGAATCAGGAGCTCCAATCCTGACAGATGATGTGAGTCTCCAGGTCTTCATGGACCACCTTAAAAAGCTGGCAGTTTCAAGTGCATCGTGACTGTTCAACCTGAGCAGCAGGAGCAGACGATTTACGTGAATCGTGTTGATGACAGAAGTGGAGCAATTTATTTGCTTTTCCTTTTCTCTCTTTTAAACTAGAGATTTTAACTGTTACGTGAAATAAACATTCCGGGAGAGTTTTTTACTTCTCCCTTCTAATTTATTTGTATTCCTTTTTGTCTATATTCTGTTTGCCCTGCATTTTCCACACATTCTAATCAGAGTTGAAATATGTTTTAGCCAGCAGTGATTTTGACAGCCCTTAGCTTAACTTTTAACGTTCTTAAGAGATGTCTCAGCCAACAGGGTGCTGCTGTATCAATGAGAAACAAAACGGGGTAGGAGCACTGCTCCTTAGTGTTGTCACCAAATTCGGTTGTTGGTGCCATGGGCGGGTCTTGGCTCCTTTTCCCCGCCCTCCGCGCTTGCCCCGTCCCCCGCGTGTGCCCGGTTGGGGGCGGGGCGTTCCGCGCGTGCCCAGTTGAAGCCATGAAGCCGGCGCGGGCGGCCGTGTGGAACGCGCGGGCCGCGCTGCTCTACTCGCTGGGCGGCTGGACCACGCTGGGCGCCCTCATCTACTACAGCCGCCTGGACAAAGCCAGCACCGGTACCGGCATGGGGGCCTGCGGTCACTTCCGAGCCCTGGGGAGGGAGTGGCGTCACCGCGGTTTCGATAAGGGTGGGCCCGGTCGGCGCGCGTCGTGTCCGGGGCGGGGCTGGCGTGAGGGAGAGCTCGGCGGCGGGCGGTGCTGGGCTCTCCTGGCTCCCGGGCCAGCGCCGGGATTCCCCCGGGCCCGCTCGCACCCTTTTTCCCGGCCGGGGAAGGTAGCGCTGGGTGTTGCCCGCCCACCCCTCGGGGCTCTCCGGGCTGTGTGGCTGCCGGCTGAGTGAGCCGAGTGTCCGCCATGCCCGTCCCCTGCAGTCCCTCCTGAAGGGTGGGAGAAGCTCGTGCTTTATCTCCAAGTCACAGAACGGGGACTAGACTCTTCGCAACCTGTTGCTTTTATTTGCGCTGTGGGAATGGTTCAAAGCTGGGATGGGGGATGATTAGGCTGGACATTAGGAAGCATTTCTTTACTGAGAGGGTGATCAGACAGTGGAATGAATAGGTATTTGCACTGGGCTGCTTGGGCTAGCTTTAATGTGGATAGCTTGGGAAGCCTGTTGTTACAGCTACTGTAATATTGATAATTGTGTAGTAACAGTGCAGGTACCCTAGTAAATCACATTTTCTGGCTACAGTTAACAGATCTTTGCTATCTGGTCCTCAGAATGCAAGGAAAAGGAATACTGAATGCCCATGTGGCTGCCATGATAAAGGGATAAAGCATTTTTTTCCCTGTGCTCTTTCTTGTCTTCCCCCGTTGCCTCCCCCTTACCATCCTTTCTATTCCTTAGAGAATAAAAATGATCCTGATGCAAACCAAGGGACCTACAAAGAAGTACGCACTAAGGAGTATCCTTTTGGATTGACAGTGACAACAGAAATAACATACAAAGAGGTTCAGCCTCCTCTTACGCGACTGCTCAGGCGTGTGGTATCATTCTTGGTTCCTGATGACGGCCGTCCTTCTGAAAAGTGAGCTGTTCAGAAGCTCAGAACATTGTGCTGGACCCCTGAGAACATCATCCCAGTGCCTGGCACCAAACCACTGCTGGAAAACTGTCCCTTGCATTGCTGAAACAGCAGTTCTGCCCAGCTGGTGTGAAGTTGCTTTCTCAGCTGGTGTGCAGGTGATCCAGGATGCACCTGGGATGGCTCCTCAACTGGGCAGCTCTGAAATAGATACTTTGGGAATGATTAGTAAATGGGAAGGAATGTAGTTTGATGTTTTGGGTATGAGAGTTCCTAACGGTCCTTCAAATAAAAGCTCACAAGAGATGAGTTACAAGTGCGGAAATGTTTCTGTAAGCTAAGAACTTACTGAATGTTCTGCTCCAGGCTCTTGTTTCTTTAGGGGTTTCCTGATCCTTGCACATGCTATGTCCCCTTGTAGAGTACTGTCCCTCAGCTCTGTGGCCAGAACTAATGTTCATTCTGTAGGATTTTCCCTAGTCCTTATGGACATCACTTTCCCTGTTTCTATTTGGGCTCTCCCTCCAGCCTTTTTAGGACATGTCTTGCCCTGCCCCCCATGGGTCTCTGAGGTTTCCCACCTTGCTGTATTGAAAGTTGTCTCCATCTCCTCTGCCCACCCACTTCAGCTTCTAGTTTGTGAAGGGGGCCCTGCTGGGATGCTGCAGGGAGAGGGGCTCTTTGTCCGGAACTGAGGTGATATGGCAGGGGGAATTGGTACAAATAAAAAGAGGGGAAATTTAGGTTGGGTATAAGGAAGAAATTCTTGACTGTGAGAGTGGTGAGGCACTGGAGCAGGTTGCCTGAGGAGAGTTTGGATGCCCCAGCTGTAGATGTGTTCAAGGCCAGGTTTTGGGTAAGACCTTGAGCCTACCTGCCCTTCCAACCTACACCTTTGATTCTGTGGAAGCTTTTACAGCCGAAGCCCCACCCAGCCCGTGCACCTACAGCCCCACCATTCCACAGGGACTCTTCAGGTCCTTACAGCCACCACCTCCTTTCCCAGTGACTAATTTATACAGGCACCCCGCTGTGTCCCTATAGCAGATGCCGCTCTGCTTACGTACATATTATCCTTTTCGCAGGCAATAAGAGGAAGTCTTTTTCCCCAAATCCCTATAGGCAATAAGAGGAAGTCCAGATACCGGGACGCACCTGTCCCGTGGGTACCTGTCCCTCTCCTATGGACAGCGGCGGTGCTGGCACCTCCGATGCGCCAGGGGGCGCTGCTGCGGGGCGCGGGGGAGCGGCCGCTCCGAGCGCCGCCGCTGTCCCCGCTCGGCGCCGGCCGCGCTGCGCTGCGCCATGAAGGCGATCGTGCAGCGGGTGGCACAGGCCAGCGTCACAGGTCAGTGTGTGCCGAGCGCGGGGCTGCGGGCTGGGGCTGTGCGTGTGTCTGTGGATGTGGGGGCGTGTGCGGGCGCTCCCTCCCCCTGCTCCCCTACATTGGGTTTGGCGTGGCTCGGCTCGCTTGCGGCTTCTCCGGGGTTCCGGCCCTCATGGGGTGCGTGTGAGCGGGGTGTTTGCGGGGCTCTGTGTGCAGCTTTGCCTGACAGGCGTGGGCTGGCGGTCACGCTGCCATTGCCTCCTGGAGCGCCTTTGTGTTGGCAGCACAGTCGCAGTCATCTTGCTTCGCTTGTGTTCACGGAATCACAGAGTGTTCCGAGTTGGAAGGGACCCACAAGGATCATGGAGTCCAGCTCTTAGCTCTGCGCAGGACGTCCCCAAGAGTCGCACCGTGTGCCGGAGAGCATTGTCCGAACGCCCGGCTCTGGCAGGCTCGGTGCTGTGACACTGCCTTGGTACTGTGTCAGTGGGGCTGCTCCGGTCACGGCCGTGCTTTGCTGTGCGTGTGGTGGCAGTGCCATTCCAGTGTCCCTCCCCGTGCCTTTCATGCGCTGGCATTAGTCATGTCACTCAGTGCATCGCAGGCATGTTGACAGTGCAGCCTGGGTCATCTTTTTGCTTGTGTGTGTCAGTGGCGCTGCCACCAGGTGCTGCTCGCCGGCGTGTAGCCCCGCTTCGGATAGGAGTGGTGTGTCCTGATGGAATGTCCCTGCTATTGCACTACTTTGGACCTTCTGTGCTCAGGGTGCTTCAAATCTCCAAAAAGTTTGCCCGTAAGGCACTGAGTGCCTGCTGTGGGAGTCTTCGGTGTGCAGCATTGTGGCCTTCAAGTTATCACACAGCCTCTGTGTGTCAGCGCTGACAGAGTGTGCCTGTGAGGGCACAGCTTTTGTGCACAGCTGGGACTGTGGCCACAGCTGGTCACACCCTGTTAGTGCTGGGCTTCTTGCTGGCTTAGTACCACTTTTCTGGGGGGAATTTAAACTTTTGTTTTTGGATGTTGAAGAGTTTGGGAGACAGTGCTGTACTTAGCAGAATAAATTTCTGGACTGGAGAACTCACCCTGATCCATCCACTAGTGTGCAGACACTTTCAGCTTTCACTGGAGGCCTGATCTCCCTTCATTTTGTGGGATGTTTGGAGCTTTTTGTCCCAGTCATGAGCCTCGATGCAATTTTAACAGCTGGGTAACTGGTGCTTATCTCAGGTTTAAGACTGCATTTATTCTTACTACAGTGGTCTCAGGGTCAACCACAATAAGATAACTTAATTGAAGATAATTTAAGACATTTATTAGGAAAACACAACAGATCTATGATAGTTTGTGTTTTATTGTAAATCTCATTAAAGGGGTTGTTTTCCCAATTTGGGAGGGTGGAATTTGCAGGTTATTGAAAGTCATGTTTCAAGAAATCTATGAGTATTCTTATCAGATTCTTATCATTAAAAAGAATGCAAAGTATGAAGGGAATGGTGGAGTAGAGAAATTGAGTGCACTTAGTGGCATCAGCCAGGTGGGTAATATTTCAAGGACTGGGGACAATTTTACCTCCTTTCTGTTTAGGACAACTGATCCAATTGTAGTATAAAAATCTTTATACAGTGTTTTTCAATGCTGGAGTAAGTAACTCAATCTCGCAAAGAAGTAGTGGCATTGGAAAGCTTTTGAATGAATACTTCTGTACGATCTTTCAAATCTACAAACCTAAGACAGAGGAAACAGGGTTTGGAATGCTGTTCTCTTTAGTGGTTGGACAGCTGAAACCAGTCCTGACTTGTGCCATAAAGCATGACAGTACATTTAGCCTTATTTTTCTTATCCCTCTCTCCTTTCTCTAGTGGGTGGTGAACAAATTAGTTCAATAGGACGAGGCCTCTGTGTGCTGCTGGGCATTTCTTTGGAAGATACACAAAAAGAGCTGGAGCACATGTAAGTCACTCCCTTCCTTTTGCCTTGTACTCTTCCATTTGTGCATTGCTGATACCTGTGCAGTAGCCAGACAAATCAGCTATTCCTGTTGGGAAATTCAGGTTTGCCTGTTAGTTCCTCTTCAGATTTTACCTTGAATACAGGTTTCTTAGAGTTTTCTCTTCATGTTCCATTGAGAAAAATCTGTTCCCGTTTTTTGCTATGTGTGCTTTATCACGAGCGGACTTTTTTAGGTGTCTGTCCTTTTTGAGTCAAAAAGAAATACATCCTTCAAGGGTGGGATTTATGAGAATCCTTAAACTTTCCTTTTAGCTTGCACATGAGTTTTGTTCTTCTTAAAGGGGGGGTAGTCTTGTCAGTTGCTTGCCTGCAAACAGGAATCAGTTTTGGCAGCCTGAGGGACTGGCTCTGGCCATCTGTTCCATGGCCACAGAGCAGCAGGATTCAGGCAGCAAACACATGCAAGAGAGAGCTCTCTAGGGGCTTCTTCTGTCTCTTTTGCACTTGTTATTGCTCTAGGGCTGACCTCAGTTCTTGCAAAGGCAAAAAAGAAACAGGTAATGGAGCTGACTGATGTCAAGAAGAAGGGGTTTTTATTCTGCTCCATTGGTTTACCTCACTGTTTGCCTCCCTCAGTGTGTAACATGCTCTGCCATCACTTCCCACCCCTGCCTTGGTGGATGTGGAAGCTGCTTCTGAATTTTGCAGGCAGGAGCTCTATAGCTACTGTGCTCTCAGCACCGGGTTGTTGGGATGGCTGACACAGGAAGGGCAGGAAGCCAGCATCTGGGCAAAAGGAGTGAGAGAAAGCAGCTTAACCAGGCTTTTCAGGTCCTATTAAAGGAAACTTTAGTAATCCTGAAATGAAACAACAAACATCTCTATGATGAAAACAGAGCATGATGATGCTGTAAATCTTCTGCTGGGACCTTCCAGTGGATGCTTTCAACAATCCATTCAAGGGTTAATGCTGTTTGCTGTTGACACACACAAATTGGCAATGATGTTCTTGTGACTTTGCCTTAGTGATGGCAAAGCTCTGAAGCTAGACCTTTACAAAGTCTCAGCTTTGTCTTACACTGACTGCCTCACCTCTTGTGCAGTGCAAAATGCCTGGCTGATGACTGCAGTTGAAATCCTTTGCATTTGATAGGCTCCCTTGATGCTGCAGGTGTGGAGAAGCCAGAAGAAACCAAAGACAGGAGAGTGGCTTGGATGCAGTCCTGTAATCAGTCAAAGTCCTGACATGGACTGGATTGCAGCTGCCTGCTGCTTTTCAGGATCCACTTGTGAGGGTCCCCTTGTTGTCTTGAGCCAGGCAGTTCTGTCCCCTATCTCTAGAAAATTGGCTCAAAATTCAAAACATTTTGCTGCCAGCTGCAGTTTTGCCCTGTTCCTTGGATTCCTTCTCTCTTCCTGATGAAAAGGTATTGTTGTCATCTGCTTGTGGGGCCTGGTTTGGGAATAGTGCTAGGAAGTGACAAAGCAGGAGGAGTATATTTGAATCATGATTGGAAACAAAACCCCACAGTTTTAAACACTGTTTAGGATGATCTCATTTTGTACTGAGTGCTATTTCCTGGTCCAGTGGGAGGATTAAAATTCCCAAAGCTGTTCACATGTTAAATAATGTTGTGGCACATAAAAGCAGATAGTAAAGAGTGAGCTTTCTTACTTCCTGTGCCATCTTTATGTAGCTGTGTAACATGCAGTTATTCTGTCCTGGTACCACACTCTAAAATGGTGGTGTGGATTAATGACCTGACACCGTTATGTAACAGTATAAGGGCTCTCTTGGTTAAGGCTCTGCCTAATGGGATGAGATTCCCATGGCTGGGAATGAAGGTACATTGTTGTGTGGAACACTGAATACCCATCTGTTATGTCATTCTGTATGGTACGTGTTGATCCTCTGGGACAATTTAGGAGTGATCTTCTCCTCCTCCTAGGGTTCGGAAGATCTTGAACTTGCGAGTCTTCGAAGATGAAAGTGGGAAGCACTGGTCCAAAAGTGTGATGGATAAACAGTATGAAGTGTTGTGTGTGAGCCAATTTACTCTCCAGTGCATCCTGAAGGGAAACAAGCCTGACTATCACATGGCAATGCCCACGGAGCAGGCAGAGTCTTTTTATAACAACTTCCTAGAGCAGCTAAGAAAAGCCTACAAACCAGAGCTTATTAAAGGTAAGGACAGAAGGTTGGTACGGTCCTCACTGTGACCAGTGGACATTTCTTGTGTGTGGTCTTTCCTGATTGTTACTTTCTTTATTCTGTAATTTTCTGTAGCTGAAGGGATGTTAACAATATTTTCGCTAGAACCTGGCAGGGTGATCACTCCAGTCTTCCTGTAGCCAAGCCATTTCCTGGCCTTCCTCTGGATGACGTGTAGATATTCTTGTATTCCTTTTGGCTGCACAATGTGAGCAGACCAGAGAGGCTACAGCCATGAGAACAAGCTCTGAGGTCAGGCTTTCTCAAAGGCTGGATGTTTTGTGCTGTATAGATAGATTAACCCAGGAGGAGCATTTTTTTGAGAAGTGTGTTTAGTAAGGCTCAAAGGTGTCACCAGTGTGTAATGGACAGCACAGTTCCATCTGTCACTTCCGCATCCTGTTAAATGGAATTGTGACAGTGGGAAGTGTAATGTGCTACTTGAGAACAGCTTCTGATTTAGACTCTCTTTCCTCACCTCTGTGTCGTGTGGAACAGTTTTCTCTTTACCAGAAAATGCCTGCCTTCCCTGTGCATTTGTGCTCTGTCCACACTCAATTTTTTCTGTTTGTTTTTCTGAGTGCTTTCTGTCCATTTTCATATTCAGATTGACTTTTTGCTACATTCAACAGAAGACAAGTTTCTAGAAAATACTATTTTTTAAATGGTGTCTGTTAATAGATAATGGTTGGCCTTACTTTCCTTATGAGTAAAAAAGTAAAAAAAGATAGAAAACTGATAGCTGGGGAAAGATTTAGAGGCTAATTTTCATATTGACTCTAGGGTAGGGTAATTATTCCAATGTTTTCCAAGGAGGCACAAGCTTTTCTAGCTTGATATGTTCTTCCAACATTTGTTCCTGATAAGGAATGCACTTCTGGTACCCCTTCAATCAGTCTATATTTTGACTGCAGCTTTTTAAATTCCTTCTCTCAGTGAATAGCAGTTGTGTACCTGAAATGAATATTAAGTGCCCTTATTTTGGCACTTTTTCTGCCAGTGCTTTCTGCAAAACGAGCTTTTACTTCTGCTTTTTCTGTTCTAAAAGCACAGATTTGGAAACCTGTGAGTGCTATTGTGTGAGATAACATTTAAAACTGCTGGCAGCAGTGGAACTACCTGTCAGTTTATGATTTTGCTTTCTTATTAAACAGTGCCAGTTATGGTGTGTTGCACCCAAGACTGTTAAGATTCTCTTAGGTCGAAGTTTCTGCTGTGCTGATTGCTTTGCCAGTGGTTTTTTTTGCTTCTTTGCTGTCTGGAAAATCTGTACTAACATTTCACCTACAGACACACGCACACACACAACAGTTGTAGTTATGGGGAGATTAGAGTTTTGATTCTCTGGGTTGCTGTAGGAGCCCTTCCCTTTCGATCCTATAAATTGCTTAATGCGTTTTAGAGGAATAATGTAATCACTGAAAGTGAATTTTCACTGAAGTGAAAGCTGAGGCAAAGACAGATCAGTAAAGGTCTTGTCCTGTCTCCTAAGAGCTTTGTGTTTTCTGGTTCCTGTTTGTGTTCAGTAGAGGATTTTGTTGCTGGAAATTGTAGGTGCTGGATAGACAGCTCCTCTCTGCTCCCTAGTCTACCTGGAGCTTGCTGGCCAGGAGCTCAAGAGTGGGAAGTGTTCCCCAAAGGGAGGCACAAATCATTCCTTCACACCAAGAGCAATGGGACACTTGACAAACAAAATGATGGAGAAGGTTCAGAGCCATGGTTCCTAGTTTAGCACAGTTTAACACATGGGCATCCACATCTAGGAAATAAAAGGCTGCATCAGAAGTCCTTGCTTGTTGTGCTTCAGTGCTTTCTTGTCTTGAACATCTCACTCCCCTCTGAGGAGCAGAGCTGGTGATTTAAGGTCTGAGCACTCTTGTTGTGCAAGCTAATACCAGACATCCCAAGGCTCATGCTTATGTTTCAGGGCCTTTGCTGTCTGTCTTGAGTGTGGATTTAGTCTTCTGAGGTAGTAGAGATTAACATGGTAAGGAGTGTGAAATGTCTTACTCCCTTAAGTAGTAGATAGGAGAGGATTGTTCCACAAGGAAGAGTTTAATTCAGATTAAGGTTTGGTACAAGTTGAAAGCACAGTTATTCTCCCTGATTAATACCCTTTGTGAGTGTTGTCACTTCAGAATAAGTGTTCTTATCTGGAGCAACCGTATTCACATGAGGTTAATTAAGAATAACTTTCCAAGTAGACAAACTTAGAAGTATAAAACCAGTGTGAAATTTCTAGGTCGTAAGGCTTGAAATATGTACAAAAGTATTCTGGAAGTAAATGATACCTCTTTTTCAAGTCTTTATGGCTCAGATGTGGATTCTCTGAGTCATGTCAGGTAAAGATCTTTCATCTGAGGAAGGCATGCTGCTGGGTTTTTAGAGGCAAGAAATTTGGAGAGATGTGTCCGGTGTCACTTTAGTAATACTTATAGGATTCTATTTTATTGCAGAAGATGTTGCAAGATGAATTGATCCATCCAGAAGTCTTAAAGTTGGGAAAGATGAAGAGCAGTAACTAGAAATTTAAATGTGTGAGGAAAATGGGAGGTAACTGTTTCAGAAAGGTGTTCCTTGACAGTAATTCTGGTGACCAAAACAGGATAGAAAGTGCTTATGACATGGGAGTATTTGGAGTGTTCTGGTAAAGGAGCGGGTTTATTTGACCACTTTATTAGCCTCTGGAAAAAAGGGCTTGTGGAGTTTACTTTTTTTAGGTCCATATACATGAACGGGAAATAGAAAAGACCAGTCCTTTTTGTAAGTGAAGTACAGCAGAGGTATGGGATGATTGTAGAGAGCAATTTGAAAAGTTATGCTCCCACTAATAAAGTTTAAGATAATATTCTTTGTTTATTATTTTGTTAAAGAAAGGTGCATTAGTTTTGGCAGGGTTTTCTGGTCGCAGGATGTAGGTTACATCTATGTAACTCTCAAAGAGCAGCCTGAGTTACAAGCAGGAATGTAGAAATGGCTGTAGCAGATGGGGACTGAGTTGCACCCCAGTGTCCCCTGCTCTACAATATTCAATTGTCAAAGGCTTCAGAATAGGCACCAGATCTTCTTACCTCTTGCCTAAATATGAAGTTTCTTCAAAACATCAACTGGATCCCTAGGCTGAGCTGTTACGTCCTTTAAAATGTCATCTCCTGCTAATGAGAGCTGTCCTGTCTATCCTGAACTGTAGACACTGTTGTTACATGTAGACTTGGTTTGTTTTGTGCATTTCTCTATCTAGCTTTGTATTTATCCTCTCTGAATGTCAAGCTACAACATTCCTGGGTGCACATACACTGTTTTTTTTCTTAGTAGCTTTCTGTAGTTCAATAGTTGCCTGTCCTTTTATGTATTTTTTACTTCTTTTTGGTGTCACAGTTGGTAAAAACTTTGGGGTGTGTTATCCTCCCAAGGGCCCTGAGCACTTGTTGTCTCTACCCTTATCAGATGGCAAGTTTGGTGCCTACATGCAGGTCCACATCCAGAATGATGGTCCTGTAACAATAGAACTGGAGTCCCCAGCAGCCACTGTTGATCCTAAACAAGTAAGTGACCCCTAAAGTCTGTCTGGGAAAGATGATCTGTATCCTCTGCAAATGTGTAGCATTCCTGTTGTGAAGCAGTACAGTTTCCATTAGGTACGAGGACCTTGTCCTTCCTGTACAGCCTCTGAACAGTCAAATAATTGCACTTTTCTTCAATTCCCTGGCCTGTTGAAGGCTGCCTGCTGTCCTGGGAAAGGTTGTGTGTGTGTAATGCAAAACAGCTTTTCACATTTTATTCCTCCTCCTCATTAAAGCTGTTGTTTAATCATGACTCATTAACAATGTTTTTAATAAGTCTGGAGCACCCCCCTGCCTTTAGTGAAGTTTCTTGTCATGTGGAAGCTTTTGCATGTGGGTGACTGGATGAAAGTGGAGAGTTTGTCAGAAAAAGAAATAGCGGAATTTGAGAATTCAATCCCAAATTTAAGTCTGGAGTGGACAGGAGAGTGAGTTAGCTCTGCTGAGAAACAGCACAAGCTGTGCTGAAAAACAAATGCGGTGATGAAGCTTCCTCATCTTCTAAATACAACACTGGCCAACTTTTTTAGGCTGAAAGAAAGGGGAAGAGATTGTTGAGCTTCAGCAAGGCTACACCAACCTTATTTGTATAATGCTTCAATTAGCCTTGGTGAAATTGTTACTGCAGTTTATAAAAAGGGCATGAGGGAAGAACCAGGAGACTATAAGCCTGTAAATCTAACCTCCGTGCCTGGAAAAATTGTAAAGATGGTGCTGGGTGCTACTGAAAGGCATTTAAAGGACAATGCACAGTCAACAGGGATTCAAAAGGGAAATCTCTAACTGATTTAATACATTTCTCCAGTAAGGTCACCTGCCAAGTGAAGGAAGGGAAGGTGGTGGATTTAGTTTTTCTAGATTTTATAAAGCTTTTGATACCCTCACATCATCCTCCTCAACAAGTCATAGAACTATGAAACGAGCAGATACAAGTGCGCTATATTGCCTTGAATAGCTTGATTTGAAGTAGTTTTTTTTTTTTACCTTCACATTCTGTTCTGGATTCTTGTGTCATGCTTTTGCCCCTGAAAAATCTACTTCTGTTTCTGGTGTTTCTTTCTGTACCCTCACAGTTTTAGCCCAAGGAGTTCTCAGGCCAAACCATGCATAATTAGCAGCAGCAGCAGCTCTGTTTTTGGAGTGAGAACTGCTGCCCTGTGTGTAGGGCAAGAAAATTACCAAGGTGTGCAGGATTCTGCAAAGTTTTGCTTTTTTCTTGGGGAATATTGGCTTGTTTAATGGTTTTGCCTTCAAAGTTCAAGGCTGCCTGCTTTACCCATCTGACAACACCTTTGTGGTGGCCACAGCATGAGCTGAAGACAGGGAAGGATGCTGGTTTTTAGACTTTCTCTGGCAGTATAAGGCCCTAAACTCCCTTGATGAGCCTCTTAAAAAGGCTTAGGGTTTTTTCATGTTCCCTGAGTTAGACACAAGGGAGAAATTCCAACAGGATATATTACCAAGAGGCCAAAACAACAAAAACTTCACTGGCAACCTTCAGAAAATCAGACAACTTTGGCAAAAATTTAGAGCAACATCCAATTAACACAAAACATTTCACAAAGCATTGACTTAACCCATTCAAATTCGCAAACTCCAGACCCATCCAAAACTTGGAGGAGAGGAAATTAGAAGAAAGAGACAGAAAAGAACAAATATAGCTTGTACTCCTGTCTCAGCAATGTTCAGCTGATAGAAATTCCAAGAGGAAGTGGAGTCAAGGCATCCATCATGCAAAGTGATGAGGAAGAGCTGATTTAAATTGTTGTTCTCTTTCCTCTTCCCTGCCCGTTGCATTCTTTTTTGCTGTCAAAAATCTGTTGATTTGTTTGTAGCATGGGAGCTAAGGCTTAAGGATGGAGGGGTTTTTATATTTGTGCTCTCAGCTTTATCAAGAAGAGATAACTGAACCATCCTGCAGTGTTTAATGTGATGTTAGCAGGAAGATATTAGGCAAATAATTGCTGATAAATAGCTCTTTTATGTCATTGGATGTGACAGTGAAATATCTCATTTTGTCTGAGCAATTGCCTGTGTTTGTAATTGGCAATCCAAACTTCAGAAGTCATTTGCAATGTAATTAATAAAAATACATTCAGGTTAGTCAATTTGAATGTATCTTTTGTATTCCTTGTGCAAGACAGATATAAATAAACCATTTCTCTTTTATACTTGGGGTGATTGTGTTATCTTAGAGTCATAATTCACTGTCTTTTCTAAATCTTTGAAAATGTCAGCCTTCAGCTTCCTTTTTTCCTTTTTTGTTTTGTTGATACATGTATTGGTGTTGTGAATCTAAGTTGCAAATTTTATACAAATGCTCACATTTACAATTTTGTAGAAATAAACTTCTGAAACTGTTTTATTACATTATGTATTTTTCCTTACTTTGTGAACAGCTAACAAAACTTGAAAAACAGCAACAAAGAAAAGAGAAGACCAGAACCAAGGTGCCCTCTGAGTCAAGTAGAGAAAGAAATGCCCCCCGAAACAAGGATGACCCCAGTGCCAGCAGTGGAGCAGAAGGAGATGTGTCATCAGAAAGAGAGCCTTAGCTCATCCAAGGCAGGCCTCAGGTTTGGCTTCTCTCTTCTGTAATGCTTGGCCCCCTGCCTTTTTACTGAAGCAGCGCATGCAGAGTGGCATTAGAAGTGCTGGAAGGTGAAATTTTATAATCTTGCTGGTTTTATAAATTTTACAACCTCTGCTCCCATCTGCAATTGCACACACCAGAATGTTGGGGTGGGTGAAAACCTCTTCTGAGCTGTTTAGAGGGTTTGCAGGCCTTCTGGAGTGCTTTGATCATTCCAATCTTTCCAAATAACATGGATTTCTAAGGATCTGAACATTTCTAAAGTGTGGTATACAGATAACCTAACATTAATTTTCATTGTGTTAACATTGTCACATCCTGTGACAATAAGATTCTTCTCTCTGTGGGATTTTAAGGAATCCTGCTGTATTTCTGCTCTACCTACAGTAATGTTCCTGTTTGTTTGCTTCCCACAGTTTCTTATACAAAAGCTACCCTGAATTCTTGAAGAAAGACCCAACATTCACCTCAGCAACACTCCTCAACGACTTGGGAAAAGGATGGAAAATGGGAAAGCAGAGCTGAGACATTAGAAACGATAATTCAGTATTGAACCAACCAAAGCAATGCTATCAGATTCAGTTGTAAATGTGTAGTGTCAGTAGTGAAAAGGACTCGTGACATTTCTGTGTATGCATTCTCACATGACTGCTGAGTAAAGGGTGACTATAGGAGATTGTAGCAGAACATTTCACTCTCAGTACATAAGCTCCATTTAAAGAATAAATCAGGGTTTTTCCTTAAACTTACACTTGAATTCTGAAAATTCTCTGAGCAAGCTTGTGTATTGATTCTCACTCTGTGGTGTCATGTGCTACTTGTTTCCATTGCAGTGTGCAGATCTGTGCATATTTTGGTAAATTGTTAGCTGCTGCCTAACATCAGATTAGGCTGTCCAGTCGTTCTGCATGGACTAAGTTATTACAAGGGAGGATCAGCCTCTAGTTGTTTATCATGTGGAACACATCCGTCTTGTAAACTTTTTTAAAAACAGAAAAGACTTTATTAAACAAATGATGCCTGTTGGTGTTTTTGGATTGCATTCCCTGAGTAGCTTCTGGGTGTGACAAAGAGGGGGGACACAGAGCTAAACTTGAAGGAACACCTATTGCTTCAACTCATCCACCTTTCCTGTGGAAGGTTTGAAGTCAGGTTGCTGACCTGAAATCTTTGCTGTTTCTAACACATCTAAGTAATTTATTTTGTGGTGGCTATCAAAATGCCACACAGCTGCTCCACCTATTGGATCCAGGGCTGCTGTCAGATCCATGGGAAGCAGAAGAGCATTTGGAAACATCCAGCCAGCAACAAGAGCTGAGAAGAAACTGCAAAACTGCCAAGGAAGCTTTGGGGGGAAAATGAAAGACTGCAGGTTGTTACACTTAGACTTCTTTCAGAGGTGATGGCACCTTTTATATTTGCTATTCCCCAGGTCTGCCTTGCCCTTCCAGTCTTCCCTGGGCACCTGCTGTGACTGCCATCAGAGCCAGAATGCACACTCTCTCCCTGATTGTAGGGATCACTCACTGGTGAGAGTTTTTAATCCAAATGCACATCACAGTTACAATACTGCACATCATGTAACCACTTTGGTTTTTATTTTTTTTAACTTGTAGGCTGGTTGTAAAGTACCAGTGAAACCAAGATAGGAGAGTTAGAACTGTACCCTGACATGTTTTTTTAAAAACCATGAGGCTTAAGGAAAAATTTGGCAAGCTACACAGCTGGCATTTGAACAGGAATGGTGAGCAGGCAGGATAGGTGGAAGTGTTACACTTAGTTTTGCCTTTAAGAATGACATAGTTTTCCATCTGACCATTATATGCAATATAAGGAAAAGCTGTATGTTTGGGACAGATGCTTCCTGTTGTCCTGTGCCCAGAGTATTTTTAAGCATTACAATTAGTTAAAAAAAAAAACACCAACCAGCCAAGTCCACTTAATTTAAAAGTACTATTTACTTTAAAAAAAGTTACCGCCTTACTCTAGTAGCAAATCTTGGGCAAAGCCACTTTTCCAAGTGCAGTTACATGGCTTTGAAATAGGGCATTTATCCCATGGATTTTTCTGCTTCTAGAGAGCTGCAAGCAAAAACCAGAAGACATGAATTCCTGTCTCTTGTTTGTCTGCTTGGAATTTCTTAGGAAAAATGTTTTCTCAACAGAAGACACCTCCAAAGAAAATGTGCTGCTAATTGTCATGGATTGCTAAAAACCAGAAAATACAATTATTGTAACACTAAAAAACTTTTGGAGGTGTTTTCCAACATCTCCGTTCAGATACTGGCTCTAGGGCTATGAGAGTTTGAAAATAGGATTTTAAGACAGAATAAGTGATGTTTGAAAAAATGATCAGAATATTTTATTTTGGGGTGCAAATACAGTAATCAAAGTCAAAATAACATGACTATTGATGTAAGTACCCAGTAGCTAAGCTCATAGTTTAGAAGTTAGTGTGGACAGTTAATAAAAATGTTCTCATTTACAGAGATGCTCATTCATGGAGCACCCCCACTCTGACTAGTGGAGTTGTTTCCTTTCAGTACCTGCCCAGCAAAGGGCAGACAGAGCTCCCCAAGCAGGTTTTCAGCTGGTGTGAAGTGTCTGCTCTTCTCTGGCTGCCAGTCCACCCTGAGCAGTCCCACAATGTTCTCAGAAATGCCCACTTTTGGTTGATTTTTCACCTGAGTGTTTAGAAATGGTTCTCTATCAGCTCAGCTTCATGTAACTATGGCCTATGCAGACAGCAAAGGTTTGGTGAAAATTTAAGAAGAGATTCCTAAACTCTTTGCATGTATTTGATTCTCAGTGGAAGTGAGATGGCAGGGTCCTGGCAGGAATCAGAGCAGATGCTGTGAAAATACAATGGAGCTTGGTCACTTTTCTATATTCTGGAGTACACATCCATTCTCATACCAATCTCAATTTTATTATCATTGTATTCCTAATGCCTTAGGAGGAGAGCACCCTGTCCTCTCCTCAGTCTATGATTTGCCACGCCAAATCCCAGTCCTTATGAAAACTGGCCACCTGTTCACCCTGGCATAAATGGCTCAAAGCTGAGCTCTTTCAAAGGGATGAGAAGCCAGGTTGAAGCTTGAGGGGTTTTTGACAATGGTCTTTGAAAATAAACCATGGAAATACTGAGCTGTGGCTGACCATTGGTCCCCACACTCAGCATGGAAGGGGTGATGGAGCAGGTGTAAACCCATCTCAAACCCCCTGTTTCCCTTGTAACCTCATCACATGATGCCTACATGATGTGTGGGATATTTTAGGAAGCCAGGGATGTAAATGGGACTGAGTTCAGAGCAGCATGGCCTTGGTGGAGAAGTGGTGCCAGGGGCTGAAGACAGCCCACAGCATGGTGGGGTCTCAACAGCTCTGCCTGCACCACAGGTGTTATCAATAACCTACTAATCTTTGGTCAAGGGCTGCTTGGGAATGGCAGTTAACACTAAGTGCTTCAAAAGGTCAGGCTGGTCTAGGGAATGGTCCAAATATTTTATTTCTCGTTGATGATTTCTTTTGGAGAGCTTCTCTGATGTAATAAACAGTTTAGTACTTGCAGCCAGCAGTATCTGAATATGTTTTTGTTCTTTGTGAGTTTAATCTAATACCCAATATTTTAGAGCTGCCCCTTGTATTTCCATGCCAAAAAATTATTATTGATTTAATAAATATATTGTCAATATATTGATGTATGGGGAATGTGTTTCAGTTGTGACTTAAGGAGAGGAGATTTGCACTTTGTGTAAGAGAGTACTTTGCTATTAATGCAAAAGTGTTTTTTCCTCTTGAGTTTAGGTTATCTGGAGGATGTTGGTCAGTGCCAGATGAGGTATGGTGGTGAATTTTTGTCCTGTTAAGAACTAGACTCATTTTATATCGGTGGTTGAAAAGCCTCTGACTATATAGAGCATATGTAAGTCTTTTTACTAATCCTCCTGCACTAACACACCTGTATGCAAAAGGTTGGAATACTTGGAGGTGAACAGTTCATATGGCAGATGATATTAGCCTGTAAAAGCCTTCCATGGCATCTCTTCTAAAACTTTGAGTGTATTTGTTTTGTAGTAATAAAAATGGCAAATCTTGACTCAGACAGGGTGAGGTGTGATTGGCTGCTGAAGCAGGACCAGAGATGTTTATTCTTTTGAGACTATTTTCCTTTGTGCCACCTGGTGTCAGCAGAACCTAAGAAATTGAAAACCATTACAGTGGATTAAGGTGGTTTTCATTAAAGCCTCCTTCCTTAAAGAAAATTGTCATTTTAGTGATAATTGACCCTGCTGTTTCTTCAGAGTGTATTTAGTATAAGTATTTACATTCTCCACAGTTCAAAAATGGTGCAATACAGTAATATTTTCTGCATGTTAACCCAGTGATCTGCATTACATTTGTGCAAACCCCTCAGCTCTGCAGAGGGGAAGCAGCAGCCCTTTGTTACCACAGCTTGTGCAGCCCTGTGGTTGCATTAGCATTGTCTGTGCTGCCTTTTGGAAGCCTCAGGCTTTGAGCTGTCTTTGATTCACAGCATTTCTGTCAAGCTACACAACTGCAATTTTGGCAGCATCAATATATGTGTTCTGGGTGTCAAGGCAGGAGGTGGGTTTCCTGAGATGAGTCCAATGCTTACAAGTATTGTAATCACTCCTCAGGACTGACAAATATCTGCCTGTGGAAATAGGTGAGCGCCTTCTGAATGAAACTAGGGTATGATCCTACTCACGTTTGTGTCTACAAGATCTCTTTTAGGGCAGGAAGATGTCTTTGCTTGTGCAGTTTTAATCAGAATATGAATATGTCTTTTATGTCTTTCATTATGTCATGAGTTTGTTTCTCTTGCTCCTCAGAAGCCAGGCACTGTTTGTTGTACAATGGATTTTTATTTGTATCTTGTCATAGCTCCAAATATGTTCTCTCTAATTGCTTTTCTTTCTTTGGGGTTAGGGAGACAAAAGACTGGAATGTAAAGGGCAAACACAGCTGTTGTCAATCCTAAAATATATTCATGTTCTAATAGCTATCGTTTCAGGGGAAAAAGGCAGTCAGCTGGAATATTTCTCCCTATGGAGAGTTGATTATTGTGTCATGGTCTCACAGTGCTGAGGCTTGCTGTCCCTGAAGCAGCCACAAACAGCAATCAGCCAGGCAACATTCCCTCTTGTGCTTTAGGAGGTGGAGCAGCTTGGGCAGCAACCTTTTGGTGCCCAGCCAAGGAGCTCCTGACCAGCGTGGAAGATTTCCAAGAGGTTGATAAATGTCCTTAGAAAAGAAACCTGAACAAACCCCCCTGAACCTGCTAGAATAGTTTATAATCTGCTAATGCATAGAGAGGAATTGATGAAATGGGAGGGAGGGTGGAACAATGGAGGTGTTTCTTATGGATTAAAAGGAATAAAAATAATAACTTTAAGTTTTAAGAAATTTATTGGAATATAGCCAGCAGGCTTCCTAAGTTGAAGTATCCACTGCAACCATGAAGTTGTTGTGTGCCTGCTGCAAAACTGCCTCTGTGTTTCAGGGGAGAAGAGTGAGGTGAGAAACTCTTTTATTCCAGTTAGTTTAACATACACATATTTTTAACACATCTGACAAAACATTTTATGAATAAATTTCCATTTCCCCACCTGTATTTTGGGGAAATCCATGTTGTTCTTCTATAGAACTGGTTAGAAATACTTCTGTTGGTAGGACAAATTGTATTTTTTCCATTAAGCTCTAGTGATGAAAGTTTACTGAGCTAGCCAGAAGGTTCCTGCAAATAATTACTGAAATATAATGTATTATGGATTAAAATCCATAAAGAAAATTGATCAGAATATTTAGATTCAGAGTATTGTCTCTTTCTAATAGGAGATATTGTTGAGAAATTCATGGAGTCGTATGCAGCCACATGCTGATAAGAAAACTATCTTGAAGGGCAGCATAGTGCATTCTTGCAAGGATAAAAGTGCTGACATTAAAACTGGAACTGATTATGTTCAATGTGGTTTAGGAAAAAGGATTTCAAATTAGCCCAGAAGTTTTGGCTACAACCCCTTTAACTTCAAGTCTTGTTTGCTCTTGTCTGCTGTGGTGTCCGAACTGTGCTCTGTGTTAATGTTTTCACTTGTTTTTTTATCTGTGTCAGCTCCAGGAATCTCTCAGGGTGATTAGGATCTCAGGCTGGGAGAAGCTGTGCTGCTCCTGATGTGGGTATTGGTGTTGGTGATCCTACAATCTGCACCAGACAAGGCAGGAAGATTTTTGCATATCAATACCAGGTCAGTCACCTTTTTTTTCCCAATTATTTCCTATCTGAAATACATGTGTTTGTAAAGATAAGCACAGAATACATTTAATTCCTGTTTCTGCCTTGTGCCTTCTAAGGAAGTTGCCAGATGCACTGCTTTTGATCACATTATATCTTGCCTTCCAGCATTCCTTCTTTCCCCATCATCAAGCTGATCAGTTCCTGCTCCTCTGTCCATTGTAACCCCATATTGAAAAGTGGGCGCCTCCCACTGGGGTTCCTGCATAAGTAAAATTTTCAGCACTGCTTGCAAAGTGGGCTTTGTTTTGTTTTGGAAATGTTTAGAAGGGTGTAAAAATAACATAAAAGATAATGAGAAGGGAAAAAAACCTGTTTGCCTGTGCAGGCATAAATCCCTTTGAGGTCCCAGTGGGTAAATGGGGAGTAAGGGAGAAGGGGAACAGCTGGAAGCTCGAGTTGTATTTGTGAGGTTTTTTCTTGGAGTAAATCAAGTGGAGTAAAAGATGCCTCATATATGAACTGGATGTTTCTACACTGACGGCAGCATGCCCAGAATTACCAAGTACAAATGCCACAGGAGATTAATTAAATGCACCAGAACAATGTTGCCATGCTGTTGTAAATAAAGTACAAAATACATTGACCTGCAATCTGAAGAGCTCTGAAGTGGAGCCTGTAGTCTGATCATCTGTTCATCTCTAAATGTACACGGAGCAGGAATTTAGGGCATCATTTGTTTGTATCTCTCTGGCCTTCTACACTGGTGTAACACAGTATTTTCCAGCCATAACTGTTTCCAAGTAACTGTGCCTCTCTGAAGTGTGATGTTTGAGCTCTGAGGTTCATCCACTGTCCTCTCTCTGCTGCTCCTGTTCAGTCTATCATAGCCTTACTTTGGACCTGCTACAGGATGCTTCCTGTGGAGGCCAAAAGTCAGGGGAGCTGGTGACTGCTTGAAACAAGAGGAATGAGGAAGAACACAGGCATCCTGACTTCTGTGCCACGCAGTCCCAGACAGATTCTGCTACTGGTCCCCCATTCAGAATGTACATAAGATGCTGAGGAAGACCTTTTGGACCATTATTTGTATGATGATGGTTTTCACCTCCAGCTCACCAGTCTGGTGATTCACTTAATTCAGTTTTCTGACATCACCAGCATCTGAGTAAAGTGGAGTTTTAGTTCATGTGTTTTGGTTGACAGAGGATTAATTTTAATAAGCTGAAAATTCTGCTTTTGATGGGGAAATCCAGAGACACTGGAGAAACTGCAGCATTCAGAAACTGAAGTAGTCAGGAAATTTGTCAAACCAGCTTGGATTACTGAATACAGGTATTTTGTGTCCTCAAAGCAAGAGGGTTGCATTCAGCATTTCTCCTTCTGATTAGTTTGAGATTTGCCAGCTTTTTTGCTTCAAACCAGATCTTGCTGGAAAATGCATTATACATATATATATGTATGTATGTATGCACACATATATAGATACTAAATAAAATTTTTAAATGCCACTTTAAAATTTATATATATGCATATGTTATCTCTATAAATGTGTGTCATATATAACATATATGCATCTGTGTCCTGCAGGCTCTTAAAGAAACAGTAACAATTTTGGAAGCAAAGAAATACGGAATACCATGGGGTTCCCTCAACAATCTGTCATTTTCAGCCAGGGATACTTGATACTTTCTTAGTAAGATCAACCTTGAAGTTACCTTAAATTTTAGACATGACCAGGCCCAGCAGGTTTTTGTTTCACAGGGTGTGCTTCTATTTTTTCAGTCTGATTCAATTGTCAAAATTCTCACTCAGAGACAATTTACTTCTACCCTTGCTAGAGTCTCCTGAGATGTGTTGCTTAGCATGGATATTTTCCTGAAGTGGTACTATTCATTTATTGGGACCACTAGCTTCAGTTTACCTTATCCAATTCTCAAAAAGAATAAAAAATATTTGCTGTATAATAAAACACAGTGTAAGTAATACTTAATGCGATTTTGTCTAAACCTGTGTTCTCACCCATAAAAGCCCTGTTTACAGAAATTTTGAACAGCCTTTTCAGTAACAAAATGGAATATATGGAATAGATTTAGGCGCTTTAGGTGTTGCTGTACAAGCTTCCCAATAACTGAAGAGAGCCTGTAGGAGCAGATTTACTTCTTCCTTCATCCCAAATTTGTCTCCTTGAGGAGTGCAGGGCACATTGAAGTTTGCAGGATCTCATTTCATGATGTTGTCATGTGATACCTCTTTATTGGTCTCTCTGGGAAAGCTAGCAGTGTCTAGGAGAGGTTTTATCAATTGAGAATGATCCCTTGCCTCAGTTGCAAGATTTTGCCTGTTTAATCTCTCCTAGTAGGTGCATGAGAGCTTAAATGGATGTGGGAAGTGGGGAGTCTGTCAACCATCCACAGCCTTTAATGCTCCTTGTGTTATACAAGGCACATATTTGGACAAACTACTGGGTAAAATGATATGGTTTCTTATTATTTTCATCCGCCCCTCCCCCCTTTTATTTGGTCCTCAAATTTAGAAGTGTTTAACAAAAGCCTATGCTGGTGAGCCTGTGAGTGAGCAGCTTTGCTAGAACACCTGCAGCAATTCCAGCTGTCAGCAGGAGATGCTCCTAGAAGCAAAACTGAAGGAGGAGAAATGCTGTATCTTCAGTTCAGTTGATTTCTGGACAGTTATGCATACACTTGTATTTTGTTTTAATTCTTTGTTGATCTTGCAGTGAAACCTAAGCTTTCTTTGGCACCTTAGAGACTTCTTGGAGTTAAAAGATTTCTTCCAAGCAGATGGTTCTAAACTTCCCTCACAGATGATTTCAGATGAATTCCTTGCTTCTTGTTTTGGCTGCCAGTACTTTGAATTTGAATTTTACTTTTTTCTAATATAAAGACTTTTAGTAGTAGGTTGGTTGGTTTGTTTTTCTTTTCTTTTTTTTTTTTCCAGACATATGCTTATATAAACTCCAGAAATGCAGCCCACCAAACCAAAACCAAAACTGTAGTTAGATTTCTACTATTTTAACACGATTTTGAGACACTGGAGCATGTCCAGAGGACAACAAAACTGGTGAAGGATCTAGAGAGCAAGTCGTGTGAGGAGAGGCTGAGGGAGTTGGGAGTGCTCAGCCTGGAGAAAAGGAGGCTCAGGAGACATTATCACTCTACAAATTCCTGGAAGGAGAGGGTAGCCAGCTGTAGACTGACCTCCTCTTCCATACAACCAGGACAAGACAACACAGCCTCAAGATGCACCAGGTGAGGTTCAGGTTAAACATCAGGTAAAATTTCTTCATGGAAAGGGTTGTCAAGCATTGGAATGGGCTGCCCAGTGAGGTAGTGGAGTCATCATTTTGGAAGTGTTCAATAAATGACTGCATGTGACATTCAGTGCTGTGGTTTATTTGGTAGGGTGGTGTTTGGTCAAAGGTTGGACTTGGTGATCTTGGAGATTTTCTCCAACCTTAATGATTTTGTGGTTGTAAGGGTTTCTCATTCTTTTCAGGGATTGCTTTTTGGGGACCTGACAATTTGTGGGTGTTTTTTATATATTGATTTGTGTCTTGATTTGTATCAGCAAGAATGTTTTACACATCCTCTTTAAGGTGAAGGTAAATAAGGAATATTTTCTATGACTCCATGCTCACCACCTACAGTGTAAATCAGAACTAAAACCCCTTATTAACCTGGAGTTTGCGTTGGCAAGACTTGTGTGACCTAAGTTTTTACTCCCCACATGCTCAGACCATTATATCCCATGCCCAGGCCTAAAAAGTTCCTACAGCTTCAAATTACCTTTTATACCCATCTGATGAACTTCTAAATAATAAGGAAACCAGCATTTTCTCATGAACACGCAGAGAAAATGATGTTCTAAGTGCTTCTTAAACATTATCAAATGGTAAGTTTAATGCTAATCCTGACTACTTTGCACAAGTGATTGCCTCTTCATATTTACGGTAACTTCTACATTTCAGTCTGTATGGGCATAGTGATTGTATTTAAAATAAAGTGCCTTAATTCTGGGGGTAAGAAAGCAGGTACTGATAAGTTTATCTGTGACTTCTACTGCTGTGCCTCCTAAGGGAGGGGAATGTGCTTGTCTTTTCTAATCACTGGCTACACCTTTATTTTTGTCTCCGAGCCTGAAATACTTTTTCCTGTCCCTAAGCAACATTGCAAAGGATTTGTTTTCCATGCAACACAGTAGAAGTCAGGGAGGAGATGTGTGTTTGATTTTTAGACCAGACCACAAACATGGTAACCAGCACTGCGTTGATCATTGAGGACAAATTAGTTTTGCCTTGAGGGGGTGGGGGAGATTGGGGGGAAGCAAAAGAATTCTGATGATTGTAGTAAAAATTTAGAGCAAAAATAGTCATGCACTGAATCTTTCAATTGTATTTTCTTTATGAGAATGACTTTTTTTTTCCTGTTGGCCTTGAAGGTTCTGAAAATGGGCACATAGGCAATGCACATAGGCATTTTGGCCTCTTCCAACATGGATGTTGGATGAATTCTGTGCCCCAGGCTTTGTGTCAGGTAACCTTGGAGCCTCCCACCTCATTTTCACGTAATGCCACATTTTGAATGACATTTTGTACAGTTTTTCCATTGTTAGGTTATTTTTTCCTGCTCTATCCTGCCAGCTGTAAGGCAGTCTGAATGCTAATGGAGTTGGAATGCACTGGAAGAATGCATTGAGACTAAAACAGCAATAATTCTTCAGGTATTTGTATTTCTAATTCTTTAGAATATTGTGTCTATTTATGAGTTCACTTGTTATGTTTGGGAAGGGAATCTGTTAAGAGGTTTTTTTGAGAAAGATTTCTATTTGATGACTCTTCATAAGTGAGACATGGCCCATTTCCAGAACAGAAATGTATTTGCTTAGTGGTTCTAATGAGCTAATTTGAGTTCCATTTCTGTTTATTGGGTAAATGAGCAAATGTGAAAAATTAAATTAAATTTGTCTAATTTGTTCCACCACCAATTTTTCAGGTTATATTTACAGTACTGAATATGCTGCAATTTTTTCTGATCTCTGTAATGTGTGGGGGAAGAAATAGCCTACGTCAGTTCTCCAGTATTTTTTAAGGAAAAAAATAATTTTTTTAGGGATACATTGAGAAAATAAAAAAAAATCCAGGTTAAAGAAGCAGCTCAGGAATGTGAGGATAATTTTGAATTACACATTGGTTTGTTGCTGCTCAGTGTGCAAAGCTGGAGAACTTAAGAAAGTTTCTACCCCTTGGTAATGGTCATCTTTCTTTTAGCTTGGGTTTTTAGACTTCCACTGATTTATCATCAGATACAATTTTACAGGTTTAATTGTACTTTTGAGCATTGTAATGTCAAATTTCAGTGTTTTCAATCTAATTTTAGTTGCAAGGAGGTGTGCAAAACCATTTGGAGCAAGAGTAGAAAACCACATGTAATGTTGCCAGCAATGTGACTTTTATTAGCATGCAATATGCCACCAGTAATATGAACCCAACAGTCTGTCAGTTGAGGAAGATTATCGGCATGCAAATTAACCACTGTGTCCTCAGTATGGAAGAAGTGACTCTCCTCTGTATTATTCTATTTTAGTGCAGTTTTAATAGTGCAGCAGAAATAACTAATACCAAAGGATTAAATATTTAATATTTTATCATTAACTTAATAACAGGGAGAGCAATATAGTGGGTCTTCAGCAGACCATTGTGCTGGTCTGGAGAACTATGCAGCCCCCAGTCTTCAAAATGCTATTCCTTGAAGATAGGGTAAGTCTTCACTACATAGAAAAGAGTTGCCACATGTCACACATGTAGATTTCAGGAAGGTCGGTTGGGATGTTACTGCAGAGGTCACCCAGGAATCCCATGACTTGCACCTGATGGGCAGCATTTAGGAGAAAAGATATTTAATACAGATTAAAAATGCTTAAAATTGCAAAATAATGAGGAGATGCTTGATCTTAACCCTTAGAAAAAAGGGGATCTTTGGCTGACCTATCATTGAAGCTGCGTGTCAGACTGAGGACTTTTGCCAGGCTGATGAGGGTTTTCCTTAAACTCTTCATGAATGAAAAAGGGGCTGGCAAAGTTGCCAGTACCAGAAATGCCCTTAAATCAAAAACAGCCTTTGCAACTTTTCCAACAATATGAAGTTTGCAATCTCTGAGCAGCATCAATAAATGAGTAGCAGAGTGTCTCTCCCTCAGCTCTCATTACCTGGGGAAGATTCAGGTCAGAGGAGTAAGTTACAGAATAAGATTATTTTTCTGTTTCAATATCTCAGTGTTCAGAAGAAGGAAATATTAATTTTAGCTACAGCTCACACGCTCACCTCTAAACTCCAGGGAAGCCTGGATCTAAATGCATACCATGGTATCACTGTAAAAGGGACTGCTGGGTCATATCACATACCTGTTTCTGGTTCCAATTAAAACACATTTATTGCTTGGCTACTCAGAATAATGGAGAACAGGGTGTTAGAGGCACGTGAGCCTCTGTGTGCAGTGTAATTTACATAGCCACTCAGAGATGTAAATCAACGCTGAAGCACATATTGTTATGAGAATATTACTGATTAAGAAATGCTGTTCTTCAAAGCAATCTCAGCCATGAGGAAAAAAAAATTAAAGTGTAGTTGTTCCTAATGTCTCACAGATAATTAGTGACTCCAGATATTTGAAGTAATCTGGAGGTGCTAATACTGGTGACAGTGTTACACTTTTAGTACTTGGATGTTGTGTGTGGCTGGGGCCACCTGCAAGTGCCAAGCCCCCTTCTTTGGGAAGCTCAACTCTTAGAAGAGGAGCCTTGTAGTACATAATTGCAATCTAGATTTTGTGCTTTCAATAGGCCTTATCAGCCTCGTCTCTGTCTTTTGGGAACTTGGCTTGATGCTGTAATTGAATCAAATTGACTCTTAATTAGTTAGATTCTATTTGAGAAGGATAGGTTACTGAAAAATGCTGACTTTCTCTGTATACCATGCTATGCACGAAGCCAAAGCTGCACAGCTGGATGTAAATCCTAAAGCAATTCCCAGTCTTAGGATAGTCCCTGTATTTGAGATGCTTTTATATTTCACATGGCACAGGGCATGGTGTTGTCTGTCTCTAGGTTTCTAGGGGTTTGATTTAATAAATATACTCCTAAAACAATCCCCCTACTTTGGATTAATTTAGGATACTCCCTGTAACACGAGAAGTTTATTTGGATGATTCTTAAGTAATGTAGTTACTTAAGCACATGAGCAGAACGAGGGTCAGCTGCTTTATATGCTGTCAGGTGGCTTTAATCCAATGAATTTACTGTGCAGGACACCTGGTAAACAGATAATCCTGTGTTGGTTATTTAAATAAGGTCTGCTGATCTCCAAACCTGTTGTCTGGCTAGTCCAACATGTGCTTTCAAAGGATGGTACTTGGTAATTACTTAACGTGATCAGGTTTGGTGAGGGTTATAGAAAATCTGAAATAAAGAAGTGAGTGTGTGAAAGCTGAATTCAGTAAAACTAATTGCTTCCCTCTCTATAGCAAGAAAGCCATAAAGAAAAATTACCTGGAGAAAAGCACCTTTTCTCTATTAATTTATCAAACATCTTGTATTAGACCCCAGATTTTGTTGACCGATAAGAACAACTTCAAATGCACAGAAAGTGATCTGAAGATACAGGAGATGAAAGTAAAGGTTAGGAGGGAAGGAAATTGATTCAACTAGAGATTGTGTGAGACAAAACAACAGGGCAAAAATACCAGTCTGATTTTGGTATTTTTTCACATAGAAGTAATTGTGTGGTAATGTGTAGCTCTTAACTAGGCCATATAGAATTAAGCTTATATTTAAAATTATGGAGTATTTGTATTTTCTTCTGGTTTTTATTATGCATGAAAAGAAGCTTAGACAGCCATATTTATGATCTTTTACCAAAAATTTGTTTTATAATGTATTTAAAATTATTACTCAGTTATATGAAAAGTGCAGGATTTTAAGATTCACTTAGTTTTAAATACTGATTTATATTTCAGATACCATTGAGATGTCAAATGTATTTCAGTAAAGCTATTTTTTTTAAAAAACAAGTTTTCTTTTACAAAAGTTTTTTGTAACTTTAAAAAGTGTTTACAAGAGTTTGATGATGTGTTCTTTGCAGTTTATCATTTACCAGTGACAAAGCAAAATCACCATTTTCTTACAGACGCCTGGGCTTTCAGGTATCTCTCCTGTATATGTTTTGGTCATCACTTACAAAATTATTTTCTTCTGGTTGAAGTCCCTTCATGTGGAAAGAGGAAACAATTAAAGAGTGTGTACAAGAGAACCTTTGAAACAAATCTCTTGGAAATTAGCACATTATTAAATTTGTGGGGTTTTTTTGGTTTTTGTTGTTGATTTTTTTTCCTCCTTCATTTAGCACATTTAATTTCCCGTTCAGAAGGACATTCAGGAATGTAGATCTAGGCAGGAATGACATGGCTTTTTATCCTACATAACACCATAGCAGTTGCTTATAGCTACAGCGTTCCCCACTTACCCAATTCAGCCATCAGTAAAATTTAGCTACACACTCTAAAGATTTGAAATGCAAGTTAGACCAATTCCTGAATATGGATGAATGCATTCTCTGGTGGAAGGAGAGTTTGAAATGGTTGTTAATTCTCTATTAAAGAAAACAAACAAACAAAAAAAAAATCAACAACAAACCCAAAAGCTAAATATATTTCATCTGGAGTTTTTATTTTTCTCTCTTCTCCTCCAGAAGTGCCTCCCTGGTAGCATAAGAGTTTGGAATTAGAAGTGGGATAGCAAAATGCTGGAGAGGAGGGTGCTACCTAGCCTGAGGCATTCCCCTTTGAAAGCAGGTACACTTTTTCCAGCCTAACTTCCTTTCAAAAAAACCGAGAGGGATATCTGATTGCATTAGCAAGGGTGATACTTTCAAATTGACTTTAGAATTGTCTTTGATGGTTTACTGTCCTTAGGATATAAATCAGGCAAGACTTTGTTTAAAAATAGCAAAGCTGTCTGTGTATTGTTTCCTTTATTATTTTAGTGCTATTGTGTGAAAAATTTTGTGTCAAAATTTTAGAGGAGTGTTTGGCTATGTAGGATTTACCCCGTGGATAAGGATGCCCTTAATTTCATTTTGGAGTTAATGAGCTGGGGGGGCCTCCCTCCAGCTGTGGAGAAAAACCTTTCAGGCTAGGAACAGGAAGCTGCCTGGGCTGCCAGCAGCCCCTTTGGTGAGTGGTAGAATTGGCAAAATCCCCTCTGTATGCCCCAATTTCCAGAACTTAAGTGGGAAACAGCTCTTCGTGCTCCTACCCAAAAGCAACAAAATGTCAAATAATTAATAGTAATTATCCAGAACCTGGGGAGGGGAAGAAACCATCTCCTTTGCCAAAAAAATTATGTTTGAATGCATTTTGCTGGTTGTGTTTATTTCATACATGTCATGTTTAAAGAAGGTGTTTTTGATATGTGTCCACTTCCAAGTAAAGTGTGTGTCTCATGCTGAGCCCTCTAGAAGGCCCCTGAGATGCTGTCACATGAGCCCCATCACATGTGACAAGATTATGCTGAGAGCACACACGTCAACCTATGCTCCCAGTACATCTCCAAGCTAAAATGAGGGAGAAAACTGGAAGATGGTGACATGGCCTTGCTTTTTAGAGGCTATCTTTGATACCCAAAGGGAGCTGGGACTCTCTGGAAACTGGGTAGAAGAGTTGAAGTGGGAAAACCCAGGTATGGCGAGGGAATGTAAATGAGCATTGCACCTTCTTAAGATGATTTGTTCAGCCTCTTGGAAAATTTGGGAGATGATAATGAGTATTATTGGATTACATTTTCTAGACAATATCCCACTGACTTTGTTTATTAGTTTTGGAATTAGATTTGTATTTATATCAAAGTGTCTGCCCTGTATTCTTAGCACTTGATAGCAACTAAAATGCGAACAGCAGAAATTATCATAATAAGTGTTTACAGCTTATTGTTAATTCTATAATCAAAAACAAGGTCAGCCAAAATAAATCAGTGTCTCTTTGTCTTCAAATGCTGCCCTCCAGATTTAGTATATAGAATTTATGATACAATATATATATTGTTCTTGAAAATGTGTACTCAAATGCCTTCAGTACTGACTCATATCTAGCATAATTCTTATTTGAATAAATTTATCACCTTTGAAGGGTGATAAAATTGTGTTGATGTTATTAGAATTTCTTTGGAATATTATATTTAGTATTAATTGACAAAAATTTTCTTGAATGATGAAGGGGGTTGCCTGTGGAAATTTGATTACAGTTCTTTCTTTGTTTCCACTTCCATTTGAAACTTTACACATGAAAAGCATGATTACCTTTTTTTCATTGTTTTTATGTGTATGCAAGTTGCCTACCTCTGGGAAAAAACTGTGACACTGAGCCTATCAGTAACATTTTTGAAGAAATGTGTTTGAGGAGAAGTAAAGATGTGATGGGCAGCTGAATTGCCCAGGCCTTTTGGAAAGCATCTTTGGTAGTTTTACTGAAATTACAGCAGGTGAGCAGCTCTGTCCTTGCACAGCAGGCTCAGTTTCCAGTGACGAAACACAAAGAGAGGAAGCAGAGAGGGAGGGGAAGAAAAAGTCACAAGTCTTCCCTTTTTCATTCTCTCAGCAAGCTGCAGGTAGGGAGGGCAGCTGCTCTACTGAGATATAGCCTTTCCCACTCCAGCAAGCCTAAGAGCTTGAGTTGAGCTAAGCTCATCACGTGGCTGAGCATGGGAAATTAAAAGTGGTGTGTTCATGCTGGCAAGTTCAAGAACTGGTGTTCACATCTCCAGCTAACATCTGCCCCTGGCACACTGAATTTACTGCCCATTTATAACAGAAACCACCATTATTTTTTACATATATGGGAGTAAAAGGTGACATAATGAAATATTTTTTTTTAGTAAAGCTTCTTTATGCAATATTGTAAAATTCCTGCAATATTATAAAATATAGAAATTTTGCTTCAAGAAGATGCTGTCTTCTGGGAGCTGTTACTTTGCTCACCACCATCCTTGTAAGAACGAGTTAATTTTCTTCACAGCTCGGAGCTTTTTTAGGAAGAGAGAGCTGTGCTGTTATAGGAAACACAAAAGGGGTCTCTCTGACCTCTATATTTAGTATAACTTCTGAGCTGCAAAACATTTATTAAAGTTTGACAACAAATCTAAAAGTTTCAGTGCAACCCCTAGCTTCTTTTGTGCCTTAAAATAACTGTTTAGGGAATTGATGTACATGCAATTGTCTTCAAAGACATATTTCATATTATGATAGGAAATAGCAAATGCACAATGGAAGAGTTTCCCAAGAAGCTGAATTCTGCTGCAGTCCAAAGTAAGACTTTCATTTTAGAACACCAAAGATACTGTAAAACATCTGAGTATTAGTATTGAACTGAGTGAAGCAAACATCACTTTAAAAAACGTTTATTCATGTTTTTTGACTGCTGGTATGACTGAATGTTGTTGTTTTGTAGAAGCAATGAATAAAGCTGAATGCAGAATTAAAGGAGTAGACTGGAGCCAAGATTTGGGAAGCTGCTGCCTTTTTTGTTTGAAAACAACATCACAACTACAAAAGTGCAATAGGTTTTAGTGCTTTTTAGAGACTGCCGTAAGAAATCCTATTTTTCTTTTGTAAGAATGTGCTAAAACATTTTATCTCATTGCCTCTGTCATTAAAGAAGATACTACAATTGAAGATTAGGATAATCTTGTCCTAATGTCTGCAGTGAACAATTCTAAAACTTCCCCTTATACTCTTTCCCAGTCCTTAATTGCTATTACACCACTGATGACAGGAGCAGTTTTATTTCAAGGTTAATTTGGTGAAGTTTTTTCATATTCCGGCCACATGGTTCTGCTGGGTCACTTTAAGCAACATCTCCCTCAAGGTATTTAAATGCACCTTAAGATAGGGGGAAATTCTGCATTTTTCTACTTCATGTTTTGGATCTGTGTCTCCTGGATTGATCTTCTCAGGTTGTTTAGCTTTTGGAAGCTGAGTTTCTAACAAAATGCTTACAAGGCAGTGGCACTGCAGAAAATAAGTCATCACATCAACAGGACACCCTACTACAGGCAACCAATATTAACACACATAACAGGAATTGGCAGGAGGTGTGAATAAAATTTCTAGCCCAATGTCACAAAGAATGATAGCGGGCTTATGGGGCCAACAAAAAGCAAAATGTGCTTCTACTGATACCCCTTTGAGCACTTCCACCTCTCCACCTGTGTCTGTTGTTAATCCTTGTGAGCATCCTGAGGGGATTTTTTCAGCCTTCAGCCCTCTTCCTGCAAAAGGTGATTTGTGCCAGCTAATTTGGGGCTGCAGCAGGTTTCTGAATTGAAGCACCATCTTCACTTTTTTCTTGTTTTCTATCTCCAATGTGTTCTTTGCAATGGCTCCAAAGCTGAATTCTGACAAGTGACAATATAAAATTCTCCGAAGAGAAAGGCTAGCAGGGCCCTCAGCTGTGGTGTTCAAACTGTGTCATGCAAAACAAAGTGAGATGTCATGGAACAAATTTGTGTAGATAGAGAGGGACTGAAGCAAGAAATGTGGAGGGCTCAGCTCAAGCCTCTGAATTCTGCAGAGGTTTTGCCATACAGAAAGATGCCTTCTGAAGGGCCTGATTGAAAACTCAGCCCTGTTAAAATCCAGGGATTGCCACTCATAAGGGGATCTCGGAGTTCATTCCAGGTCTCTCCACAGCAGGGCCCTGCTTATCCACAGGGGAAATACAACATAAGTGAACTCAGAGCTCGAGTGACTTTCATACCACCACAACCAGTGGTTCTGAAATAGATCAGAGGGGATTAAAAATCAGTAGCATTAACTCCAGGTGACATCAATGAGCTCTGCTAAGTCTAGAAACAGTGAGGAGCTCAGCATTGCTCTATGCTGGGATAGACAGAATAACAGTGTTTGCAGAAAAAATAAGCAACTGCTCAGAAAGGGGGGGGCAAAAGTCTAAGGAGAATGCCTGTGCATCCCTTTCACTCTTCTTATCTATGAAATCTGAAATGGCTTTAAGTTTCTGCTATTTTTTTTCTTCCTAAACAATGCCAGATTTTATTTTTTTTTTCAATCTCTCTCTTGACTTTCCATACTTTTAGAGAAGGAAGGCTTTTCAGGCTCGGGGTAAAAACTGTGCTAACCTGCAGCCCACACACCTGCACAAAGCTTTTGGAAAACAGGGCAGTTGTACTGTGCCTGTGTGGCAGAGAGCACCATGGAGCATTTGCCCAGGGAACACATCTGCTGGGGAAAAAATTTCTCCCTTTTATTTGCTCAGGCAGCTCTGTTGTGAAGGATCACTCCCAGGAAGGTAATCTGTCTTCCAGGCTCTGAGATAAACACGGGCAGGATCGTATCGATTTTTGTGGGAGGCGGATGGGCTCATAAAGGCACATTTTTAGACATAATTTGCTACTCTCAGATCTGGTCAGTGCTTGAATTTCATCAAATCAAGAGTGCTTTAGAAGAGGACATAGCTTTACTAGTTCTGGCTGCATGATCTTGAACAAACCATGGAGGTCCGAGCCTCCTATTTTATATTTTTTGGTCCATTTTCAGGTGATATCAATAAACTGTTTGACTTTTCAAAGTGTCAAATGCACTCAGGTAACAATCCCATGCTTTAAAACCAGGAGAGGATTTCTTCACTAAGCAGATACTGAGTTCCGTGTTGTACATGTCTTGAAGTTGTAGTGGTGAGTAAGGACGTGCAAAACCAGAGCTCCCTTTGCACAGGGAGTTTGAAAGAGCATGGCAGATGCTCACAGAAGAAAACTGTCCCTGCAAGGTGGCAAAAAATGTCTCTATTTTAGCTTTTCTTAGTAGAAAAAGCTAACTGAAATATCTGAGAGGTACTGTTCCTCCAGAACATGTAAGCAGCACCTAGGAGGGTCCCTGGCTTCTAAAGTCTTGTAGCTGGTTTTTAGCCTTTCTTCTCATAGGGTGGTTAACAGACTTTATGCTCCTTGCCATAAAAATCTCAGAAAACTTGTGTGAAATTTTCATGTATCATGTGTGTTACATGCACTGAAAAATAAAACATCTTGAGAATTGGAATAAGGAAGGAATGGAAATCGAATACCCAGCAAATGGAGAGTATTTTTGAACAGATAAATTTGAAAATTCAATTTTCCCATGTGAAAAAAAACTTACCTGCTTTTAGTAAGGAAAAAAAAAGCGAACCCCAAACCAGAGTGAAACTCTTGCTCTGCTGCACATTCTGGCTCTAATCATACAATTCCTTTGCAGGTGCTTTTCTTGTCTTCCCCTGATGTCAGCAGGGAAAAGCTGCAGCTCCCCATAGCTTGGGAGAGCCCATCCATGCCCATGTCTGAACTGGTCTCAGTTCAGCCGGGCCCACTATGAATTTAGCACCAATCACATGTTTAAAGTCCCGTTGAGGCTTCATTTTTGGCAAAAATGTGGGACCACTGGGATTTTAGCTTGTGCTAGATTTGTTGCTGGAGTGCATGGCTAAATGTGTATTTGAGTTGTGGCCTCTGAAACAGCATATTTTTTGTCTTGGGTTGCAATACAGGATATGACCAAAAGTGTATATTCTATCACCATCTGTTGAGACCAGGTGGGGCAGTGACCCTTATCTCCATGGAAGATACTCTCTGCTAATGGGCCACCTGTTAAAACCAGGTGGGGCAGTCTTCTCCATCTTTTCCACAACCCATCATTCTTCCAGGGAGGTATCTTCTGTTAATGGTCCATTGAGTCCCGCTGTATGACTGATAAAATTACATCATCCCATTGGGAGATGCTCCAGCCAGAGGGAGGAGCCAAGCCTTTACTACCTAGATAAAAATGGTGATTTTGGACAGCAAGATACCTTCTTTCCACTGGATTCCAGAGGAACACCAGACCTTTCCACATCATCCCTGGACCTTCAGAGGAAAACTGCACCTTCTACAGGAGCACTGCTTCAGCTGAACCACATCTGCCACTGCAGGAGGACTGTAGCCACCATTTAATGGGACTGCAACCAACACCCTGATTGACGGGGTGTCAGGTTGTATTCTGACTCTGTCAGTGTCTTGGGTTTGTTCTTTGTAATACTGTATTTCTATTTTAATTTTCCTAGTAAGGAACTGTTATTCCTATTTCCCATATCTTTGCCTGAGAGCCCCTTAATTTCAAAACTATAATAATTTGGAGGGAAGGAATTTACATTCTCAATTTCAAACAGAGGCTCCTGCTTTTTCTCAGCAGACACCTGTCCTCCAAACCAGGACATTTGTATAATGCAATATCCTAATTTATGAAAGGAGGGAACATAATATTTACTGGGTTACTGCAGGAGTCAGGTTAATCTTTGTGCACCCTGAAATCCTCCTATGAATCCCTGCAAGTCTTTGGGCTCAAAGACCACTGTGCTCAGAGTGCTGCTATGTGAAGAAAATCACCCATAAAGTCTTTTTATTTATCAGAGGCAAGGAGTTACCATTAGAAAATGATGCATTTAGAAGAGTAGCAGAAAACCTAAATTTATGCAGTGTAGCAATTTTTAAGTAAGCAGGCAGTCCAGACACCTACAGTTGTTATATAAGGATGAATTGAGGACTCATTAATATTTCACTAAACAATAAAACGTTGTATATTAAAGTATTAAAATATAATGTTATCCATTTCGTTGCCTTACAATGGGAAACAAACCATAAGAAGGCGTCTCACAGGAAAAAAGCAGCAGGGTAGACTTGAAAATTACTTTACATGTAAATCTTTGTGGATATAAAAAGATGCTGGGTAGGACAAGGGGAGCAATTTCTGGGGTCTGTTCTGGTTTTGCAGCCGCACACATTAAAACTATGCATTGTAACCTGGGTTAAACCCACAACAGGTGATTTTTGTGTGTTCACACTGGTTTATAGCAGTCAGGTCCAGTGGCCTGCTGCTGGCTTTATGCAGATGTTTAGGAAGACTTATCCTTTATATGTCACCAAATGTTATGTTTGCTTCCCAGTCAAATGAGTTTTTGAAAATGCAGCTGTAAATTTGGACTAAGGCAGCTGCAGGCTTTGAATGGGTGGTGCTTTGTCACTGTCTGAGGGTCTCTTTGTGGCCGAGACCACTCAGATGGACATAGGAGGGTGGTTCAGGGCGCAGGGAATCCTTGAAGCAACCGAAGAGAAACCGCAGGAGACAGTCGTCCGGGCTCAAGGTCTGTTTATTATTTGTTATCTATAAAGTGTTCTTTGCTCGCGAGCAGCAGTCTGGTCACCACCGTGTCCAGGACGAAAGTCTGCCCACCGAGGGCTGAACTTATCTTTTATACTCTATACTACGTATTCTATGTTTACAATAATATTCCAATACTACAAAGTTTTATTACTATGTCTAGTTTTGTCCCCAACCAATCTGTGATTCCCAGCATCCCACACCAACATGGAGTGCAAGAAGAAGAAGAAGAATAAAGACACCACACCCCAAATTCTCCATCTTGGCTTTGTGACTAATAATATAAACAATCCTAAAAACCACCTTTTCTACATGTTAAATATCTAATTCAGACCCTAGTTATTCTCAAAGGTCGCATTTCTCCTCTGCAAGAAAGCAGATGCCCCTGAGGAGCTGAATCCAGCTCTCTGACCCCCCTGGCCTCACTCGGGGGTCTCTCAGGGGTTGGACAGGGGGGTCTCCGCTCTCCTGGAAGGTCCAGAGGGACTCCCTGGACCCCCACAGTGCTTGAAAGAACTGGGTGCTTAGCTTGCTCTCCAAATCCTTTCTGTGTGCCTTGGAAAAGGCAAATATTCAGATTGTAGTGGGTTGACCCTGGCTGGATGCCAGACATGCCACCCCTGTACCCATTCTGCTACCAAAACCTGGCCACACAAACCCAGTTCACATATACACAAGGTATTCTTATTTCCATTTACAAAAAACAAAGCAAAAAACAAAAACAAAACCAAAAACAAAACAAAAAACAAAACCCCAGGAAAACACCTGGAAAAAACCATCAGGAAATACAAGTGAAAACCAACCTCTCTTTTTGGCTTTAGAATTGCAGTAAGCAGTTAAGGAGAATGGCAGCCTTTTAAAGAGGGCTGTTCTCAGTAGGGCTTGAAATGCTGTATAAAAAAAACAAACCTGTGCCATCAACTTTTAGACAGAAAAACAGAGACGGTGCAAATTCTTCCCCTGCCAAGTGTCATCTCAGGCTGTGGGGGTGAGGGATAAGTTGGCTGTATCTCATTTGGCTGTCAAGGGAAGCAGCCTTGTCAAGGTGCATGAAGCTCTACAAACGAGTGCTTGCTGTCAGGAAATTTTGATTTGCATTAGCAGTCCCAAATAAAATAAACCCAAAAATTAAAGCTCTCAGTACAGAGAAATGATGGAGGTGGCTTAATTCGGATATGGTTCTAATTTTACTGGGAAATGGCTACACCAAAATCTTCTGGGTTACACATGTGTATGAATTTAAATCAATGTAGAGGTGTGTTGTTCTTAAAATAAATTTTGGTGGGGTGAAAACCTTGGTTATATTTTAGGTTTTGGCAATGAATTTCTTTGAAAGGGTGGAAGCATTTATATTATTATTATAGCTCTTGTAAGATGCTTTTCATAAATATTTCAGAGTAAGTTTTTTTACACTTCTGTAAAGTGCTTACACAGACAACTAATATTGAATACAATTAAGGCATGCCAAATATGACAAGAGGCCGTGACTTTGTTATTGATACATGTTCTTTGATGGGTGATATCAGCCTATAGCTGTTTAAAAAACTTCCCAGAGTACATAAATATTTTATATGACTCACAGCCACATGGATATGTAATATTATTTTTTTAAAATTTTGTAGTTATGGAGATAAAGTTGTGTTTGGTTTAATATACAAAAAACCTGAGTATACATGCCTATTGTTTAATTGTATGAGGTATTGGTATATTTTAAATTTAACTTTTAAAAGAATGCCATGTTTATGTATGTATATTTAAAAGACAATATCAATTGTGTTTAAAGCTGCAATGAAGGTAAATGAGGATTTCAGCATTTAATTCTGTACAAGATGTCCCTCAAATGTAATTAAATCTGATCTCACTAGCAGACAAATGAATAATTCATGGCGTTTAGGCATAATTAGGTTATGAACTTTCTTAAAATTTCAGATGATATGCAAAGGTTAATCTTTATATCAAAAGAAGAAAAGCTGGGAGAGTTGTATCTCCAACACGAAAATCCAGGTTGCCTAGGATACCATATTAAAGATACAGAAAGTTCAGGATATATATACATCCTCTCTACACAGAGTCAAACACGACCTGGTATTTATTTAATCCAGAAGACATATAGATTTTTGTGTCTGAATAACTCATTATTTTCTCCTGAAATGCACAACATGCAGGGAGGGAGAAAAGGCTGGAGCTGAGGGAGCTGAAAAGGGAAGGGAGAGTGCTGGGGAATTGTAACCAAAAAACAGAAATGGCAAACATCCAAGAAGGCAGAAGGAGAGAGAGGCTGGGAGGAGCAGCAGATGCCTGGCAGGTTTAAAGAAGCCCAATGCAGATAAAGAGAATTAAACTGATCAGCGGGTCGCATGCCTTCAGCGAACAGTGAGGTTGACAAGGGCTGGCAGAGTTGTCCCTTTTCCCTGAGTGCTCCCAAAGGCACACCAGCATCCTGGAGCCCGCCACAGCCTGGGGGAGCTCTTCCCACGTCGGAAAAACACAGCCGGGATGGAGGGAATCGGGTACTTCTCAGGAGAGGGATCGGGTGTTCCCGGTCATCACCGGAGTGCCCCCAGGGCATCTCAGCCGGGGCTCGCTGCTGTGCTGCTTCACCCATCTCCTTCTCCTTTTGTTCTCCCCCATTCGGTTTGGAAACACCTTTCCACCATGGATTGGATTAAACATATCCAAGCAAGTTCCCAGCGAAAAAGATATCAGGGTTTATTCAGCTAAGCAACAAATAGATCTTTCATTAGAAATGCAAAATATTCATGAGAGAAGTAATGCACACTGGAACAAAAAGTATTATCTTTGGGATGCTTGCCTGAAATAGCAGCATGCTTAGTGTCTTAACAGAGGGGAAAATGGGCTTTGCAATAGTAAATCTTAGCTCTGACAGCTCTTGCCCTGTGTGTTAGAGAAAATCCACTTTTTCTTTGGCATGCCATGTAAATTTGCAGGAGCTGTGCCACGAGAAACACTAGTGCAGCCCTGTCTAGGATCTCCAGTTGTGCTTGAAGAACTTCACCTGGGATTCATCTGGCCTTGTTTGTCTGTATTTTTGCAGGAATATGTGGACATTAATCCCTAGAGAAAGTGGTGCTCAGACTTTCCCACAAACCAGCTTTAGAGGGTTCCCTGTTCTGCATGCAGATGTTAGGAGTGCCAACACCACATCCTGTCCTGGCATTCAACAGCCCAGGAACCCGGCTGAGAATGATTTTAGCCATCCAGCCACCATTGTGGTTTTATATAAACAATTTAGTTTTGCTAACTTTGTTGATATCTTGGGTGTGTCCACCATCTTCTCCCCTCCCCCCCATATTTTTAGGCTAGTCATTATTTCTGCAGGCAGAAATTGCTGACTGAAGCTGGCAGCACTCAGCACTGGCTGCTCACAGTGCTTAGAGCGGCATTTGCCCTGGACATACTTGCCCAAGTCAGCTGAGCTCCCCAATGAGGAGTGCTGTCACTCAGAGGCTTCCTCCAATCCCTCCCATTTCCCTCTTATTGAAAGGGGCTTTGTTTGCACCTGTGTCAGCACTAGGGCCCTCTGAATTCAAGGCTCCTAGGGTTATGTTGGCTGAGCTCTGCTTCCTCTGCAGATTGGGGTGAAGCTGACATTTTTCAAGCAGGAGTGAATTAGCTCTGATACTCTGCTTGAAAAGCCTCAGAGAGGCTTGGTAAGAGTCCTGCACCAATGGCCTAGAACTTCACTCCTGAGCACTGCAAGATCCTGCTGCAGTGGCAGGATGTTTGGAAATAATAACAGAAAAAAGCTGTGTCTACTCCAAAGAGGCAAAACTTACGGCACTATGCTGGGCCTTGGCTACTCCTCTGCAATTGTAGAGCGCTCATTTGCTGATGGAAGTAATAAAGAGAAGGTGCTCTGACATTACAGTGTTGGTCATCTGCTGCAGACTGTACTTGGCTAACTGGACATAGTAGCTGGACATTTTCTTGCTGATGTAGCTGAAAAGACAGGTGACACCAGTGAAATGTGCCCTAGCCTGCCTGGAAAGGGAATTTGGGTGAAATATTTAAAGCCATTTATCTCTGAGCCCAGAAAGCTGAGGTTTTGAGGTCAGGTAAGCCACCAAGTGATGAGACAGTTTAGCACCAAATCCCTGTGCTCTAATTTAATGTGGAGCCTTATCTCAGTATGAAGCCTGGTACTCACTCCTTTTTCAAGGAGCACACGGTTATTATACAGGATACCACCTGGGGAGGGGATGGAAAATAGCTTCACCAAGCAGCAGGAGTGTGAGCAAATGAGCTCCTCTCACTGTTTTCCCTCTTCTCTCTGAGGATGCTGCTGCCATGGGCTGAATCTGTTGTTCAGGTTACATGGATTAGTGATTAAATAATTAAAAGCCTTATTGACAGTCCAGGAGTTCACCAAAAGCCACAGTCCTGTCTCACTGAAATACTTGCTCAAATATCAAATTAAGGAATAAGGTTTATTTTCTTAGCAGTTTCTGCTACAGAAGGCTGGGGGAGGAGCGGTGCAAGGCAGGAGGAAGAAACCTCCCCAGAGATTTAGAATGAAGAATAATCTCTGAAGACATAAGAGAGTCATGGGACAAAATTACTCTGGTATGTTGGCAAATGCACCTGTGTCCTATACCTTGTACTGGGAAGATGTATTTTGGGGCCTGTAGCTTCTTCGTTGAAGTGTTGTAGGTTTTTTTATGTGTGTCTTTTTTGTTGTTGTTTTTTTTTTGTTTGTTTTGTTCTGCTTTGTTTTGGGTTGTGGTTTTTTTGTGTTTTTTTGGTTTTTTTTGTTTTTTTTTTTTGTTGTTTTTGTTTTTTGTTTTTGTTTTTTGTTTTTTTTTGCTTTGCTATCCTTACTTTGGAAACTGCTGTGCAGCTAACCCTTAGCCTAGAGCAGCCTTAGCACAGGACACACATCCTTTTTTTATCTGGCTTTCAGAGGTAACAGCTTCTGTAAACTGCCTGTTGGCGTTTTATCATCTGACTTTAGCACTCACAAGAAAATTTTAATCTGAATAATTTCTAAACCCCAAATAATAGGAAGGAAAAGCTGTATCAGGGCTGTGTTTGCTTTCTGAAGCTCATTGCTCGATGTCTTGGATTGAATTTTAAATATGTAGAAATCAGGGATGCTGGTGGTGCCTTACACTGACCATTTTCCTGTAGTGCAGGGTGGAGTTGTCTCTGAGGAACACAACTCCATGTGAGAGTGGCCAGGAGCAGCCATGAGTAAATACTTGGATGTGTTTCTGGACTAAAATATTTACTGCATAATGACAAACACATATATAATGACATTCTTATATTCTATTCTAATGACATTCTATGCAGAAAAAGAGTATGCAGTATATAATTTTGAAGTACAAGTACTTCAAACCTAGCTATTGTGCTGATTCTTAAAAGTACAAATATGCTCTCTTGTTTGTATTGGCTTATCTTCTTTGAACCATAGACATTTATGGAGTGACCATCTGTGCCAAGAAACACATTTCTCATCATGTCAGTTCTTTTCTTCCTGGCCTCTCAGAACTAGGATTTCAGAGCCCTTGTGCTTGGCAGGTTCTTGAATTTGTTATTCTTCTTTTTGTGCCTGGAATTGCATTTTTAATATCTTGGCAGATGGTATCCAAACAAGTGTGAGTTTTACGCTCACGGTTTGCCTGAGGCCTATTAGGGCATTTAGTCTGAGGAGCAATTTTGCCCCAGTTACACCACAGTGCAGGGCTCTTTTCCCCCCTCTCCCCTGCAGTAGTGAATTTTGCAGTTTTAGGTATGTCACACATTTTGGAGCAAGGTGGAAAGCCATTCTGTTTACACTTTTTTTATTCTCCTCTGAGGAAAGAGCCCTTGTTCCTCATTCTCTGCAACTTCAGGACTTAGATATAATTGAGTCTGACCAGCTTGCATTTAGGAAGTAGTAGTAGCAACAATAATGTGCAACCTTATGTAATCGTGTTACAAGTTTTAGGATGGTGGAGAAAATAAAGGGAGGTCTGAATAATCCTTGGTTTGGTGTGGGTACAGCTGAGCTGTTGATCTCCATTGCCCACAGGAAAGGACAGCTGGCCTAAAAAGCAGTGACATCTATGAACTAGAGTCAGATTTGGCAATGCCTAGAAGCGGGCAGCACTTAAATGCAACTTTCGAGTTGCTGGATTGTCACAAAGGGAGGTATTGATTGTTGGATGGTTATGCTGAATCAGAACAATGTTGACTAGTGTGGCAATCTGTTTGTTAGCTGTCGGGAAACGCTGGATTGTACTTGAAGTGAGCATTTATGTTGATGTAACACTTTCCAGTAGTTTGTGCCCACAGCAGCCAGCAATGTCACAAATTTTTTCTTTTTCTTTTTTTATTTTTCTTCCCTGCCCCACCCCTCCCCCCCATCCCCCCAAATGTCAGGTGAACTGTTTGGGATACTTAACAGTATTTGCCTCTTCTCCATGACTTATCCCAATACTTGAAATGTCTAGAGACCAAAAGATTAAAATATCTGGACCTGCCATTTCATTTGCAGGGTCCTCTCCAATGGGTTTTTGGGGGTCTGTTAGACCTGTCAGATCCCATATATCCTGGCAGCTGCAGTGCATTAGATCCTATTCCCAATGATAGTGGACACTGGCAGTGCAACAGCATTCTGTCCTCAGCTGATGCTTTTCCTTGAGTGTATTTAGAGTGCCAGCATAGGGAGAATTAGCCTCTAGAGACATGTTTGCAGGCCCAAATTAATCTGAAAAATAAGTCAGGAAATTTACAGAAGTTTCAATGTTCTGAGGAAAGGTGAAGAAAGTCCACAATGCCATAATGTTAAAGCAAGTTGCAGTCCTTTCCAAGAGGAAAGGGATTTTTACAATGACTGTGTAAAATTCAGATACAATTAGCAGAAAGTGGTCCTTAAAACCTCACCAGTAGTTCAGTCTTTTGAATTACTTCTCTCCAACTTCTCTATTACCTTCATTACTGCCAGAGCTGGAATTAACTCCTTGGGACTCTGAGCATGCAACAATGACCAGGAGGGTTGCAGGGAGGCTTAGTTGATAGAAAGAGTTGGTATAAAGCTATGGAATAAAATTCCCTTAATTCCTGAGTGATTGGGATGTGCATAAAGGGCCATAAGCCTTCGGACAGGCTAAGGAAACGAGAATGAACAAGAGCAAATACGGACCTGGACTCTTTTAACAGCATGTTTCTTTTTATGGATTCTTGACATCCAGTTGGTCTGTGATTACTGTGGCTGTGTTGTCCTTACCAGCCTCTGGCTATGCAGTTCTGTCCTCCTCCTGGGTGAAAAGCTTGCTCGTACCATCTCTGTCCACTCCCTGTTCTCATCATGGACCACGGGGAGAAATTTATCCCATTTTCATTTGCAGTATCCTTTTGAATATTGGAAGGCTCTTTCAGAGCTCTCTTGTACCTTCTTGACATAGAAACCCAAGTCCATTAATCCTCTGATAAATCCTATGAGACCATGTTTTCTAAAACCTTGCTCTCTCTTAGTTGGAGTCTCTGGATGCTTTCTCATTAGTGTGTATCTTTTGTGAAGGGTGATCCTCAGAAGCAGACACTATCTAAGCTGAGAATTAGCAGGAGACCCCAGGCATGACCCTCAGAGCAGTTTTTCTATCAGCTGTCAGTAATTTGGTGGAAACTCCGCTCTGTGAGGCTCTTGATGGGCACATCAGGTGAGAGGCTGTGGGGACTGTCTTGGAGTGGGAATTGAAATTGAACCTTTCCGTTAGAACAACATGTCATTTATAAATTAAATGAATTGATTTTTATGTATTTAATTTTATTTTAACTTTACTCCACTATGTTTTAGCTCAAGGGATGTTTTGATGTGTATCTGCTGTGTGTACTGGGGAGGAAAAGATAAAATTGAGTGAGTAGTCAGCATTTCTGCAAATCTCTTCACCTGTGAAAAGCCACTGCTAAAAATGCTTTTTAGTGCTCTCTTTATAATCTTGCAGAGAACAGGCTGATACAGCAATATCTGCATCTCCAGGAGGCATGATGATTTTCTTATGAAAGAGTAAATCAGAAGAAATGCAATTTGTCAGCTTGCCGCCTGAAGCTGCAGTGGGGTAACTTATTATCAGGTGACTTGGCACTCTGTGCTCTTGAAATGTACGGGAAACAGAACTGCCTTCCCTCCAGTTTTCCCAGTTCTGGCTGTTTTCAGTGGATGTGCTCCCCATTTGTGTTAGGGCAGGAGCAGATCAGGTCCTTGCTTGAAAATGCACTGGTTGCTAGTGCCTGCATTCCTTGTTTTCATATCAAGTCAAATGCCAGCCTCATACTGGCAGGAAGAAGGAGGTTGCTTTCCCAAAATGACATTTAATTGTGTGTGTCCATTCCCTTTGCAATCAAGACTGGAGCACTCTATTTACCAGTGACTTCATACAGCAGCCTGATGTGGAGTTATCTCTGATTCTGTGGTGCTGTACTCAGCACTGTGAAATCTACTGTACTGTGAAATCCATAATATCCTTCTCATTTTATGTACAGGGATTGCTGTGACATTCAACCTTCTACAGAATTAGCTCGTTTTTTAGTTCAGAAATCACTTCTATCACAGAGTGCAAAGCTGCCTTGCACAGCCTTATCCACTGTATCTGAATAATAGCCCAGAGACTGCTGCACTTTAGATCTTCAGAAATTCTTGCTAAGCAGAAAAGTATCGTTCTTGCACTTAACATATTTCCCCACTGTCATTAGTTTATGTCCTACTGAAATGAATTATCAGAATGCTGGAAGTTATTATGTGTCTGGCCTGATGGCTCCTGCAGCTTTCCAGCATCTGGGAGGTTTCTTAGTTTCTTGGTATAGGCACTGCTTTACTTTGTGTGCTTATTTTCATTTGTAAACAGAGAGCTGACTTTTACATCTGATCCATTCCAGGTTTAACTGGAAAACTTGGTAGTAATATTTGTAATAAGGGGTAGATATGCTTCCCAGATGGATTTTTGTTGTTCTCTTTTCACCTTTTCTTTCCTTACACAAAATGACTTAATGGGACCCCCTTCTATTACTGATCAGCAGGCAAACCTTCAAAGTGAGAACTCTCAGATTCTCATGGTAACAGCTTATCTGCTTAGCCCAGCCATGAGAATTCACTACCCTGGGACAAATTCCTTCTTTTTCTGTTGCTGGTTTCGTTTTTTGTTTTCCCCTCCTTACTCAGCCTGTTTGCTGTCACTTTGAAATGTCAGAGATGTCATTTGGACATAACTTTGCAGGAAAACAATGACAGGCCAAGAAAAACCCACAGGTCTTAAAGAAGCAGAGCTCTGGTACAGTCCAATGTTTCTCAATATCTAAATGACATCAGGTACCAACTGAGAAAAGGATATAAATTTCATGGTAACAAAGAGGAAATGGGTGAGCCAGATTATGCTATGCCATCTCACCCATTTCAAGTTTTTTTAAAAAATTTAATTTGCTTTCAGATTGAAGGATAATTCATGGCATGAATGCTAACTGTTGTCAGTAAATCAGAATCTCCCTGAATGTTATTACTAGAAATGTCTACTTCTGCTTTTTGACTAGGATAGACCCCCCTAAACCTGAATGGGTTAATGAACATATAATTGGTGCAATTCTAACTGAGATTAATAGAATGGTTAGGGTTGGAAGGGACCTTAAAGATCATCTAGCTCCAACCCCTCTGCTATGGGCAAAATGAGTGTTCCTGTAATTTCTTTTTAGCTCCATCAAATACCTTTGAAAGTCTTTCAGTGTTTTAAATCCTTTTGTTTTAACCAAAGACTAAAATAGGAAGTGAGTGCCACTAGGAAATGAGAGTCCAGGTAGGGAGCAATTACATATGTGAGATGCTTCAAGAAGTGGGTGGGTGTAACTTGAGGTGTGTGAAGAGTTTGAAGTCTGGTTTGTCTCTGGCTAGGTGTGGACAGATCACTGTATGGTTCTAACAGCAAAGCACAGCCTGGGATTTAAAGAGAGGATGCGTTTGCTTGTCTGGCCCCATGGCTTCTGCTTTCAGGAAAATATTTTTTCTTAACTATAGAAAAGAAAAAAAAATGAATTGCTTGAAAGCAGAAGAGAATTTTTATGCAGGGCAAGGAAGAGAAGTGTGTTTGGCAGTTTTTGATGTCCTAGTTTGATAGATGGTTATGTGTGACCTTTGTCTGCAGAGGCACTGAGAAGAAAGTGAACCAGTAGCTAAAATCTCAGGAGAAAGCAATGGAAGAAGAGGGAGAGAAAGGAGCTTCTGTCCAGGGCCCTTGGCAGCCTCCCCAAGGCATGGCATCAGTGCTGGTGTGCCAGAGGCGCAGCTCCAGCCTGTCCCTGAGGCTATCACAGGCTTTCCTAGCAAGGGTAAGAAATCCAGTGTTGGTCAGGCCACCTACTCTATGAAGTTTAAAAGAGAGAAACAGGGGAAGAAGCAAGAAAGAATTGCTGGAGAGTCTGCATGACTGTGTGTCTCCTATGGGAAGTTGTGCTGGTGGCAGCCAGTGGAGATGGGATGGTTTCAGGTCAGCCTGTGGCCTGACTGTGGTGGAACAAATGACTGGGATGAGAGGATGCTGTAGTAAATCTTTGATTTGTGTGGGTAATGGAGTGGCAAACAGTGATTAAAATCTACTCCCCTAAATCCATCTGATCTCCTGAGTGATTTGCCACTTTCCCTCAAGCATTGCTTTGTGTTTCCCAAAAGGCCTCTCAAAAGTGGAATGAAGTCAGAAGTTGCTATTAGTTAGCACTGAGATGTAATATATAATTTCCAAATTGTAGTCTCTGAATTTTCATTCTCTTCTTTTTTGTGTTTCCAGGGGTATATATATGTAATGTAGCAGTAAACCTTTTGTCTACACTAATTTGATAATCTAATTTTCTTTACAGAAGTTCTGCAGTTGCAATTATCTCTCTTATACTCTAGGAAACAACTTTTTTGAATGCTACAGCTGCTACATTTTATTTTTGCAATGGTGGAAGAGATTTCATGTAAACAGAACTCCTGATTCACCTAATTTACTCCTCACTTCCATCCATTTCTTCCTGTTGCATCTGAAGTACAGTAATTTAATTTAACTGAATTTGCCTTTCAAAAGGCTATGACTCTCTGGTCCTGGTCCTAATTTGGGCCCTTCCTTGGAATAAGCTTTTTCCAGTGGATAGTTAGCCTGTTTCTCACTTTTCCTAATGATACATGCAAAAAGTCATGGCTAAGTGCAGGCAGAGTTAACTGGACTGAATTATTTTTTTATTTAAACTTGGGGAAGGATAATTTTTATCATACTCCTAGTAGTGCTGCTTGCTGGTCTATATAGAAATTGCTTCTCTTCTGTGAAATGCAGATTATGTGTCATGCTTGTGCTGTTGAGGACCAAAGGGGTTTTTTGTCTTTTTCAAAGGGCAGATTAATTTACTTCCTGAAATTAGGCTTAGGTTTAAAAGCATGTCTTGGGTTGCAATGTAGAATGTGGCCAGAAATGTGTATTCTATCACCATCTGTTGAAGCTGGGTGGGCAGTGATCCTTACCTCCATGGAAGATATTCTCTCCTAATGGGCCATCTTTAAGACTAGGTGGGGCAGTCATCTTTATCTTTTCCACAACCCATCCTCCCTCCAGGAAGACATCACCTGCTGCTGGGCCATTGAGTCCCACTGTATGACTGATAAAATTACATCATCCCATTTGGAGATGCTCCAGCCAGGAGAGGAGCCAAGCCTTTACTACCTAGATAAAAACTGAGATTTTGGACAGCAAGTTACCATCTTTCCACTGGATTCCAGAGGAAAATCAGACCTTTCCACATCATCCCTGGACCTTCAGAGGAAAACAGCACCTTCTACAGGAGCACTGCTTCAGCTGAACCACACCTGCCACTGCAGGAGGACTGCAGCCACCATTTAATGGGACTGCTACCAACACCCTGATTGACGGGGTGTCGGGTTGTATTCTGACTCTGTCAGGGATGGGATTGTTCTTTGTAATATTGCATTTCTATTTTAATTTTCCTAGTAAGGAACTGTTATTCCTAATTCCCCTATCTTTGCCTGAGAGCCCCTTAATTTCAAAATTATAATAATAATTTGGAGGAAGGGGGTTTACATTCTCCATTTCAAAGAAAAGCTTCTGCCTTTATTGGCAGACACCTGTCCTTCAAACCAGGACACAGTGCACATGCCTGAATATCTACAAAGGTTGAACTAAGACCTCTAGAGGAGGGGGTTATAATCTCTGTAGGGGCTTTAAAATATGGGGATGTTTTCTTCTGCAAAGGGAATAAATTTTTCTGGAAAGTTTCCTTTTGACTTTGAGGCACTCCCCTGGCCTTGCCTGTGAGAAAGCTCCTTCATAAAGTGTGGGGTGAGCTGGGAGCCAAGAGAAACTCCAGAACCTTCAGTAGCCAGATAATAGCCCCACAGGGAGCTGGTAACAGGGACCAGCAGCTGACAAAGAGGAACCACACTGGGGGCAATGCAGGGCATCAGCAGCAGGAGAGAGGACAGGAGCAGCAGGGTGGGGATGGGGAGATGGACGACTACAAGGAAGGTCCAGAATCTATGCCAGGAGACAGAGATAAAAACAATTACCCAGCTCAAGTAAGGAGTGCAGCCTGAATTTATCCAGAGCTTCTGCACTGTGGCCAAAGGTTTGTCTGGGTGCAGGCCACAGTGCAGAAGGCCATGTGAGGATTGTCAGGGTGACTGAGAACTTTGAGAGCACTCAGGGCTCTGACACTGTTTAATTATGCTCTGGGTGTCTGTGCATGTGTGTAGGGAAATGTATTCATTAGGTCAATTAATTGTGATTGATTTTCTGATTTCATTTAGGGAAAGACAATTAATTTAAAAAGGCCTAAAGAGTCACAGGCTCTTTCTCCCTGTGTGGTAGAGAGGGAAGGGATCCCACATTGCCTGCCTCCCAGGTACCACCTTGCCCAGCTCCAGTGGGTCAGCTGCTGGCTGCAGCCACCCAACTCCCTGGCTGGCTCAAGGAGCACTTGAGCAGAGTGAAGGAACAGTGTCTGAAGTCAGGTGGAAAAAGTAGGGTGTATTGAGTGCAGAAGTGTTAATTTGGCTAGTAATGACAGTGGGTGTATTTTATACTGGTTCTTTGGTTTGTTTGCAATGACAAGCTCTGGTTAAGCAATTCTGAGTTATTTTGCACAATCTGAGCTAGAACAATAGGCTCTCCTTTGGTCTTTGTGGAGCCTGATGGAATAAGTAAGTATTTGTGTTGTCTAAAGGCCTTTCAAGCAAGGAAGGAACAAAGCCATTTTGGTTATCAGTGGTACAATGTAATCCCTTCTGCATATAACTACTGGTTTCCACCTACTTCTCTTAGGGCTTGAACTAAATGCTTTATTAGCAAGCTGCAGGCAGAGTTCAAGAGATTAGTGCTTGTGCAGCTGGTTCTGGAGGGAGGAATAACAACAAAACCGAAAGGCAGTGAAAAGGAAGGAATTTTGGGATTATGTTGCCGCAAAACCTGCAGTTTTGGTTGATTCCCACAGGATTGGCCCTTGCAGATTACTGCCAGCTTCCTTGTTTTTTTGGTTCGTCACCTGTTTTCAGAAATAGGTAAAGTGTTGTTTCTTGTCCTTTTGCACAGTCACTGCCACACAGGTTATTGCTTGTTTTCAGCTCCCCAAAATCTGCTGAACCTTGCTGACACTCTAAAATTTTACAGGAGTGCTGGCTTGTGTGAGGAAGGAAACAAGCCCCAAGCTTTGATGCTGAAGGGATGGTGCTTGCTGCAAAAGCAGGGAGCAGAGAAAAGGTGCAGCAGAAGCCACAAAGATGAGCATTTAGCATAAAATAAACTTTAGCTGATACAAATATGAAACTCTCAGAAGCAGGGTTATGTTGAGGGTCTCAGGATGCAAGGAATAACAGGATGCACACGCTGTTTCAGTGTCACGGCCGCATGTGACAGGCAGGGTAAATATTCCCCAAGAATCCAGCACTACCTCTTTAGCCATGGAGGGCTTTGTTTGGAAATGGTAGTGCACCACCAACATGGATCAACAGTTGGGAACACTTTAACTTAAATTGACCTGGGAAAGGGCAGAATAATGTGGTAGCTTGGGAGTTATTTTGGATTCTTGGCAAACACTATTTACACTTGTGTAAATTTGTAGGAGATATTTTGACAAAAGTATTATTTACCCAAGTTAATATGTGCTTTATTTTGCTGTGTGCTCCATATGTATTTGATCAGTCAGCACACTGTTTACTTAGACTCTACCTCTGATGGTTTCAAGACATCTACACCACTGGATGCAGTATATTTTCAGTTTAACTCAGATTTAAGACAGTGCTAATGGATTGACATCATCTCACATGAGCAATTTTGAGTGGCAGATTGCCTGATCCATTTCTCCCTTGAGTCAGGAGTGGCTCTGTAGATGTTTAATCCATTGGGTCAAGGCATCTCTGCTGATAGAGAGAGAAATAAATACACCCAGGGTAATAGTTTCCCTTTTAAAAAATGTGTTATTTGCTGGGTGCTTGTTAAAAAGCATGTGCTAATATTTCTGAGGGGTGCTGCTCTTTTGCTCTATTTTTTCTGGAAGTACATTTCCTACTGATGGCCCTTGGATCCTCCTGGTCATCAGAAATAGTCTGTTTCATATGCAATAAATATTCTTGGCAGTGTAAAACTCACTAGAGCTATTTGTCTTGCAAGATAATCTTGACAAACCATCCACGAATATAGCTTAGTAATTATTAATTACAGGTCAGCAAAAGGAGCGGAATAATGGAGAAACTCTCACTTTCTGGGTTTTTTTTTTTTTTTGGTGTTTTGTTTGTTTGTTTTCTTCTCTGTTTATGCCAGGGAATTGGAGAATAAGGGACTCAACAATAGTCCTGGTCTGTGGTGTCCTTTGGCTTGTCCAACCCCTGCTATTCATTCCTCTTATCTATCCAACAGGGCATTCTTTTTCCTTCCAAAGAAGTTTGTAAAATTTCAGTTTTGTCCTGATTTTGTGAGAAGTTGTCTGGGAAATGCTTAGTAATTTGTGACTGAATTGTTTTCATTTAGTCCAAGTTCCTGGAGGTTCCTTCTTCACCCAGATACTAATTTCAGGACTTGCTTGTCCTTGTCCCTTGTCCCTCTCATATCATCCCATTAGTGGGGTCTTTTTGTTAGTTTTTTTTGTTTGGTTGTTTTTTTTTGGTTTGTTTTTTTTTTTTTTGTTTGTTTTGTTTTTGGTTTGGTTTGGTTTTTTTTTTTTTTTTTTTTTTACCCTGCATCTATTCCTTTCTTGGTTGGTTTTTGCAGTGATTGTGATGGGGCTGGAATGAAGGCTGGTAGGCACGGCCATAGAAGACTTCCCTTGAATGACTCTGCTTTGTTATGATTTATTGCTTTTCAAGTGTTGTGTGCATGTGAAGGATGGAAAGGAAATGCTCTGTGTTCCACTGCTCTATTTGCAAAGAGGAGAATTCAGTTCAAAAGGAAAAGGTACAGTCAGCCTACAGCTAAAGCATCCGGCATTAGCAGATGATGGCAGGTAGGGAATCACCACGTGTTTATCTACCATAATTAGTAGTAATTAGTAGTTTCTACCATGTTAAGCAGTCATATAATTGTTTATTCTCTCCATTGACATGATCAGACAAATCACAGTAGATCCTATAGTTCCTGCTTAGGGCTGTGTCAATATCCAGCCATCTGCAAAAGTATGTTCTCTTTCTGGATCTAATTATCTTAAAAACAACTGTCAGAGCTGCCTCTTAATGAGCCTTCTTGTTCTCAGCACCGTGCCTGGTGCTCTTCTTCTCAGAGCACAACACTGTGAAGGGTGCTCTTGCACTGGAGGTGGTGGCACCTCTCACCAAGAGAGGAACCCTGAGCTGCCCCACACGGCTCTGAGTGTTAAGAACACCTTTGGGATGATCAGCCTGACTTTGTGCTCCCTGCTGAGAATTTCTCTGTAGTGTTTTCAGCATGAGTAAGAGACACCCAATACAGGAAAAGAGCCAAATTTAAGCAAATTTTAGTGTCAGCTAAATGGCAGGGCAAATCTTACCCTGACAACTCTTTGGCTCATTAGAAAACAAAATTGTTCCTTACCTTAATTTACCTGTCAAGTAATGCACTAAATGGCCACTAAAATGGTTCCGTAGCCTTCTGAGCCTCAGCAGAGGGGACAGCATGCCATGGCATGTGCTGGAGCAATGAGGCACTTGCTGCACTGAGCTGCGAGTTTGGGGGGCACATCTGAGTCCTCAGCCTGATCAATGATGGGCAGAGCATGCAGTGAATGTGGGGCCAGTGCTGCTCCAGCTGTGGGCCATGGGGAAGGAGCCAAAGAATGAAATTCCATGGCATTGACATGGCTTCATCTCCCTGCAAACCCCTGCTCTGAGGCAGACTGGGATGCTGGAACAGTTTCTTTCAAATAGCTCCTGGAATTCTTGCTTTAAAGCATCTCATTGCTTGTCCCTATAGTCTGCCTATAGGCTATACTGTCTGGAGCTGAGTGGCATTTTATAAAACCAGTATTCCAGACTGGGAAATAAAGGGGAAATAAGGCACTGTCCTGGTCTAGTACTTTGGGCAAGATGAAAGGCCATTTCTTATTTCTTATTTCTTATTTCTTATTTCTTATTTCTTATTTCTTATTTCTTATTTATTATTTATTATTTATTATTTATTATTTATTATTTATTATTTACTTCAACTCTGTGGCCCATATAATACTGCTGGAGATACCAGCATTACCCTTTTGATCCAGGGTCTTTGCAGCAAAACCAGCAGGCTGAAAGACCCTCTTTATTGGATATACACTCAGATTCCAGGATCAGCCTGCTGTTTACCATCAATTTTTTCCTCAATAAAATATTTCCTGTTTTATATTTTGAGTTAATCCAGACTACACCCAGGTGTACCCTTCAGCTCCTGTGAGTTAAGCTTTCCCTGATAACACCCACCAAAGTTCTCCTCAAACCCTTCAGTCTGTCACAGCAATTTTTTTAAACTGCAGAACTCCCCTTTCCATATACTTTTGAAAAATGTTATTGGGGCCATCAAGGGTCTTTTTGAATAGGTACAGAGGGGTGAAAGCAATGAGTAACTATTTCCCAGGTGCTTGGGTCCTGCTAGAGGGATTTCCAGGCAATGGGAGGCTGTTACTTAGGGTTTAACACCAGCTTCACAGGCTGGTTTATTAGCAGAGCAAATTAGCTTCCTTTTATTCCCCAGGCTGAAGTGGCTGTACCTCCATGCTTGGCTAAGCCAAGCCTCCCCCCTTTCTCCCCTGTGTGGAGGAATTCAATGTGCTGGGCAAGAAGAGGGCTGACGGAAGGGGGAACACTTTTTGGGGTGCTGTCACTGTCCCAACCTTGTAGTGCTCTCCCCAGGGCCTCTAGGGGCCTTATCATGCTTAGCTGAGCATGGTCCATACTCAGGAGTTGTTCTCTATGGATAAGAAGGCACAAAGATGCTGACTTCGTGATTTTTCCCAAGCTTTGTGTTTTTAATTGGTACTTTTTAAAAAAAGAGGACTTGATTATTTTTCCTTTTTTTTATAACTTAACACCAATATCTATGTTTAGTTCTTTAATGGTATCTATTATGGGGAACTTTAAAGCCTGTTTTTCATGCTGCTTAATCTTACTGTTTCATCTCATATTGGGTATTAGGACTCACAGCATCTCGTAAATCAGATTAGATAGAAACAAATATGAAGATGGAAATGTCCTGGATTTTAGTCTTGTTCTGACTCAGACTTAATTCATAAACCTGTTCTTGTTAATAGCATAGATGCTGACAACTCTGTATTGTAATTATATTAACTTGATATAGTTCATCTACATTTAAAACAGAAACTATCAAACTCTAAATGGAGCTAAATGTTGTAATGTGTGAAATTTATAATTTAATTTATTATAAGTTTTCTTTGACCTTAACGTAGGCTTCTAACTGCATTTTTATTTGTTCTTACACCAGCTCTGATTAGTAACTCAGCTTATCATTCATATAGTACTGTTGATTATCTTTGCTTCTTGAAAGAGGTCAGGTAATAAATCAATTTCTTCGCATAAAAAGAAATAGATTAAATGTTTCTTTAGCACAGAAGGTGTTTATTTTAAGAATATATGCATACTGCCCTTGGTATATCTCATTCTTTGCTTTACTGGCCTCCTGATAGCCAAGTGAAACTGTTCTGAATCAGATTTTTAAAACTAATTTATTTGAGGAAAGTGGTGGGAGAAATGTGCTCAGAAAAGAAAGCCATTTCAATATTTTAGTGTGATTAAATGCAGAATAATTAAAGCATAATTCAGGTAATTTTCAAAATTAGATTGTCCAAGTCTGCAAAATGTTTTAAACTCCAGCCCCTCAAGCAGAGGACTGTGAAGGTATTAAATAAGATGACATATCTCTGTCCCAGCTGGATCAATATTTGAGTTTCTTTTAGGTCTGCCTGTCACAGAAGAACAAGAAGATAAATGGTGTGAATTTCTAAATAATATTCACAATACCAGCTGCCAGGGATGTTGCTTGCTTCTAAACACAGAATCTGCTTGAGTGTGATGCTTCCCTTGAAGACCTCTGAGGCAGCTAAGAGCCCCCTGTTGCATGATACTCATCCAAAGTGAAGGTGTGACACTTGCAGGGTGCTGCACAGTGCGTGGAAATTGGGGCTTCTGTCATCTGGGAACCTCAGCTGCAGTCTCTTAATAAAAAAAACTCTCACAGGGGAAGAATAAAGGCCTGCTGGTGCTGTGTCTGGTTTCACTGATAATTTGCTAAGATATTAGACCTTCTGTGGTGGCAAAAAGCATCCTTGAAATCTGTTATCTGACCTAATGCTTCGTCTCATTTAGGTCAGTCTTGAAAAGTGATATGAGGTTGTTTGTTTTTGCATTTTTTTTTCCCATGCTGATTTTTATCCCTTCCTTGACCTGTTTTCTATTGAGAAGGCTTCTGGGCTGGGAGATGAGAAGCACAAGCTGGCTGAGCTCAGTGGGAAGCCCCATATGGAGCTCAGTGTATGTGAGGGGCTGAGAAAGGACAAACCCGGGCAGGGACCCAATGAGCCAAATCTCTACCTGCTGCTGTGAGCTCTCATGCTGGAGGGCTCTGCTCTCCAAACCAGCTGCTACTTGGGTCTCTTTTCTTCTCTGAGAGCCCAGAGATCTGAGTCTCCCTCTCACACAACAGTTATAAGGAGTAGAAACCTTCTATAGGCAGTGGCAGACCAAAGAGCTGCTAGGAACAGGGAAGAAGAGGAAAGGAAGATGAAGGATTTACTTGCTTGTCATTACAAGCTTGCTTGCTGTGTGAACTTTAGATGTCAAGTGCACAGATTTATATGGACACTTACACCCTAGAAACTGCCTGATAGCCTGGGTACCTCTGGTCCCCTGATATGATTGTGCATCACGTTAAATCCATGGCATTTTGGCTGGGAAATGCCCCAAACTAAATTTACATTTCCCTGCTTGGGAAATATGCATCCACTTGAATTTGAAATCTGGGAAGTCTCATCTGCATTTTCCCTGACAGGTGACACACAGCGTTGCTTGAAATAGACTTCATGACAAATGAAATATGTTTGGGAGGGAGTAGGTCACCATCTGGTTCGATTTTTGGGGTCTGGCACATGTTGTAAGGGGAAAGTGGTGGCTGTCCTTGAGGTTTGATGCCTTGATTATATCTGTGTAGTGAGGTGAGCTCTGAATTTCTGGTCACCTTGTGCTGAATTGCTCTCCTCTGACCTTCATCTGCACTGGCAAAGAAATGCAGGAGAAAAGAACTGCTAACAGAAAACAATGGAACCTGGAATATCTGCAGGGGAAGGAATTTTAAGTGACACCATGGGGCACTGTGCATTTGCAGCTGGGCTTACTGCAAACATTTGTAACTCAAAAATGCTGTCCCTTCTGCAGGCCCAATGTCTGTTGTGACCTTCCTGCCTGTGTTACCTCTCTATCAAAGAGCTAAAGATCATGTCAGATTGAGGTTAACTCTCCCAGCTGCTGCCTGACAGTGCAATAGGCTTATCAGTGAAGCATGCATTTAATTATTTTCTTTTAGCAGATTTAAGGCTTGAATCCTGCTTGAGCAGGGCAAAAAGAGAAACATCATCTCCTTGCTGTATCTCCAGGTGCATGGAGGATGCTCTTCTGTTAAAAAAGCTGCTTTTGTGACAGAGGCAGAGATTTCTTCCTGAAAACAAGGAGTTTTTATGCTTAACACCCTAATTTGTCATGCATTACTGAAGAATGTGTGAAGAAGGAAACAAAATTCTGCCTTCCTTTGTCTACTTACATATTAAAAGATTTGAGTTTATTTTTTTTTCTGTCATATAAGCATAAAAACCAGAGTAAACAACTTACAGGCTTACCTAGAAGGCTGTAGCTCTTAGACAGTCATTAGTATTCCACTTACTTGCTCTATTCTGTTGGAGTAGTTATTTTATCTTACTGGGCAATCAGTTTAGGAGCAATTTCTTGACTCTCAGGTTGCTATTTCTCACTTTCAGACACACACATTGCATATATCTGATACTTTTAAAGAACCTCTGATGCTAGAAAAGCAGACAGAATCATTTGCTCAGCATTGTACTGTTGAACAGTTTCCCCCCTCTGATCCCTTACAACTATTGTTGCATGGAGCACAGCCTCCACAGCAGTATACATGGAAAGCTTCTGTACCCTGCATTTTTCACAGTAAACATTTAGGATGAATTTGTCATAAAGAAAAATGCTGACCAAAGAGATTTTCTGCTCAGTTATTGGGTGGGGGGAGGCAAGTTGGGATAATTCATAGAAGTCTGCAAAACTATAAAAATTAAAATCTTCTAGTTATTTTCCTTTCTAATTTTTAAAAATCTGATTTGTTTTATGTTTCATTGAATGGCTTCATTATTCATAGAAACATAGAATGGTTTGGGTTGGAAGGGGATCTGGAAGATCATCTAGTTCCAACATGACCATGGAACTCCCATTTGCTAAAGCGAGTCAAACATTAGTTGGAAATTACTGATATTTTTCTTTGATATTATTTATAATGGCTACATAAAAAATAGTGCAAAAATTATATTTTAGGGATGAAATAAAAAACAGTATTTAGTTGCTATCTCTGTGGCCCACACCAGGCAGGACTAAATAGCAGAGTTTAGGGCTGTTTCGTTCCTTGAACAAGTCTGTCATGCTGAGCCTGAAGCCAGCATGAGCATGGTATGGAATAGGTATGGAGAGGCTGTGCTAAACATCACTCTTCCACCTTGCAGCAGGTCTTGGGCAACTCCCCCCAGAAGGTGCTGACCTATCCTGTCAGTGTCAGCAGATTCCCCAAGCATAGGTTGCTCCCAACAGGGGACATTTGCCAGGAAGTTCTGGAAGAGGCATGAACACCGAAAAATGGGTAAAGATAGTGGAGGTGTAAGTCAGACCCTTAAGTGATTAATCAAGCTGGGCTTGTAAGGAGAGCAGGTGAGTGAGTTGCTTCTTCTTCAAGGTGAGTAATGTGACTTTTTTACTTCGTGTGTGCAAATTTAATTAAATGGTGATTCTCTTCTTCTCTGCCTCATTAGTGCTGACAACAGGTCCTACCCAAGTGCTTGCTGTGGTAGAGATCTGCAGGTGGTTGTGGGATTTGGCACTCCTGGCTATGACAAGGCAGGAAATATAGTTCCTGGTCAGGTAAAGGACCTGTTGAGATGCAGCCCTGACCACCTCACCCAAATCCCTGCCAAGTACCCCTGACAGCAAACTGATGAACGATCACAGTTGGGACATTAATATGGAAGTGCAGTGACTTGTTCACCCATGGCAAGGGGGTTGGAACTGGATGAACTTTAAGGTTCTCCTCCCAACACAAACCACTCTATGATTCTGCAGCTGATGAATATAGAAGTCAATCCAATTTCTGGATTTAGGTGTTTGGCTGTGTATTTTAATAAGAAGCCTTTATCTCATGGCATTTGAGTTGCCTCAGGGAGAAGCAGCAACATGGGAATTGACCAGAAGAAGAAGCAGTAGCAACAAAACCCAACACAAACCCCAAAACCCAATTAAAAACCCTTCCAAAATACTAAACCTTGCAATTCTATCTTTCAATTAAATATTATTTGAGTCAAAAAAGTGTGCTTTCCACTAGCTCATGTAATTGTCTTAATGCCTGAAAGTGGAACTTGGTTTTGCATAATTGTTTTTGGACAAATGTTTTTTGTATTATATCTGAATTAAACCTCTAAAAGGTTTTCAAGAGACAGAAAGAGGATGGAAGCAGGAGCAGAGGGTGTGAGTTGGAGTAGGAGCCCAGGTGGAGTTTCAAACAGGGATTGAAGGCAGCATCTCATGTCCTTTACATGAACTCCTGTGCATCCTTTCAGTTAAGGTTGGGCTGGACCCTGTGTGCCTTGGGACTATGTGTATTCTGACAGTTTTATACGGGATTGGGATTATGTGGGTGCTGTGTTCTTATCCCTTGAAAATGTCATCGTAGGAGGGTCCCCCAGCAAGGATCCCCTCCCCTCTGTGCCATGGGATTATTTTAACCGTATCTTTGTTTCAGATCCCTAGCCCTCCACCAGGTTAAGGATCAAAGGGACTGTATGGGATGGAGTACAGGGATGTTTCCAGATAAACAGCTCCAGGCAGGGTTGTTCTGGCAGGGTTTGGGCTCTCTGCACACTGCCAGCTTGCCTGAGCAAGGGGGAATTTGGATGAGATGCCATTACTTAGTGAGCTGTAACCAGGGATGAGGGATGGCAGGAGTGGGAGCAGCTGTCCAAGATTAATCTTAATGGCCAGTGTTGCCAAAGGAGATGAATCCACTCTTTGCCTACTCATGTTATATGTTTAGCATGAGATAGTGTGGTTTTCAATTTTTATTTGGGATTTTAGAGGTTTGGTTCAGTAAAGGGTGCTACTGCCTAGTTACCTATTTGCAGTCAGTGCTGTTTTTAAAATGCTGACCAGAATTCTGTGGAGCAGCATTCTCTCTTCACTCAGTACTGAATGCAGCTTGTTTGGGATTCCTGTTCTGCCTGAGGTAGCCTCAGTTATTTCACATTCATGGGCACCAGCCTCACTTTAAGATATGTTACCTGCATTTCCCAAATTGCTGTGGTTAAAAAGATCCTATACTGTGATACCCCATCTATTTGCTAAATTCCACCTGAAACTACCCTTGTTTGCAAGCCATTTTGCTTGCTTCACACCTAAGATGGGAATGAAAATGAGGCAATTTTGGAGGTTTCCATGGCTGATGTTCTCCTGCTAGCAGAGGCTGTGACCCATTCCCTACATGCCACCTGAGGCCAGGAGCATTCAGGTGGGCTCAAAAATGCATGGTTTTGCCTTGTCAGTTTGTCACCATGTCAGAAAGACTGATAGGGTATGGTCATGAATAAACATATGGAATTTATATGGAGTGTTCCTCGAATATAAAGCAATCCAGTAATTCCTGAAATAAAAGAGAAGTGTGGGAGGGGGAAGATGGGGGAGTCAAATCCTGGCTCACCAGAAGTTATTTCCTTTGGAAAGAAGCCAGCCACTATGTAAATAGAAGCAAAGGCAGGTAATGAAACAGAAAATAGGCACTTAATCCTGCTCTCCTGGAAGGTTTTGTGACAAATCTGCAATTGCTGTCCATGGGTGGGGGGGGGAGGGGTGGATCAGCCTACTAGAACAGCACCAAAGCCTTGTGATACTTTGGCAATTACATACATTGCCATATTTCCAGCAAAGGTTTGGCTTGTGGTTCAGGGAACAAAAAACATGATTAATAAGTTTTCCCCAGACAGTGAGGAATCACATATTTTTCTCTTATCTGTTTTCCATTTAGAGATAAAAATGGCAGTAGCTGCTTTTTTCTGTTGTGGCTTGGAGTAGTAGTTTACATAAAATATACAGATTAATACAGGAATAAGGTCCTAAGAAGAAATCACCCCACATGTTAACACAGAGGGCTGCTGAGTAATCCCCCCATAGGCACACAGATAAGTCTTGGAAGATACTAACCCTCTATGTGTAAATTCTGACTTTCCTATAAAAGTCTGTTCTTTTTCAATTTCCCTGAAGTTTATAAGTGCACTGCTATTGTCTGGAGATAAGCCCACACAATCATTCGAGAAGAAATTATTGGTGCAGGTAAAATGTCCTGTGGTGAACTTCCCAAAGTCTGCTATCCTTTATTTACTTCCTTTTTATCTTTAGAGCTGGATTCAAGTTCTAAACTTTCTATCCAACAAGAGTTCTCCAAGGCTCAGTGATTTTTACAGTTCAAAGATTTAGGGGTTTAGCTGGAGACATTTTTCTGTTGATTCTTTTTTGAAGCTTTCTTTTTTGAAGCACTTTATTCAGAAGTGTCTCTGATGAATATCTGCAGCTGAGAGACACACATAGTGTGGAAAAAGTCCTGTCCTGAGTCTGAAATGTTGCCTCTTCTTCAAAATCAAGGATTGTTTCCTCATAATACTTTCTTTTAAAATTTCCTTTTATAATGCATGACAGGAAGCTTTCCCTTATTTTGATCTTTATAGCATCACAACCCTCTCCATTCTACAAATCCTCCCCTATTTGCTTTCTAGGAAACCTACAGAGGTTTTTAGGGCTTACTATTTAATACTTTCCAGGACTACCTCTGATTTTCTTTTCTAAGCTTCTACCTCTGCTTTTTGATTTCTCAGAATTTTCCACAATTTGTAGGAACCTGTTCATTTTGCTTTCTAGGGATTCTGTTTTTTGGCACTGCTCCTTGATGATTTCTGGGAATATTTTATGTTATTTAGGATTCCTGGGATGTATCTGAAATAATTGTCCACATTTTCTAAGATCATATCAGGTTACTCTCTCAGACATCCAACCCCAGGAATTTTCCAGATTGATTATGCTTCCCCCCATGCCTCTGGGTAGCCCACATTTTCTTTCCCTAACCATTTCCTAGGAATGTTTCCAACCCGCTGCCTGTGAATTTCTGCTCTACTTTCCAGCAATTCTTCATTACTTTCTAGGGCTGTCTACATATAAAGAAGTCCTCTGAACCTTTTAAGAGGAGTTTCTAATCTCGTTTGTAGAAATGCCTTATTTGCTTTCTAGAGGTTTGTCCTTGTTTTTCCAGGGATGGTCCCTTTTGAGGAAATACCAATTTTCTTTCTGGCAATTCCCTGTTTGGCTTTCCAGATTCCCTCTGTAACTTTGCAGGAAATCCCCCAGTTGCTTCCTGTCACTTGCTTTGTTAATACCTCCCCCTAGCCTTCTATGAAGCCTCCTCTTTTTGATAAATTCAGTCTCATACCTGGTAATTCCGCTATGCTTTCAGGGGATTCCCTACTGTGCATTCAAGGAATTTTCTCTTTTAATTCCAGCAGTTCCTCAGTGCTACCTGGAAAGTCCAGTGTTCTTTCTAGAATTCATAAACTGCGTTTCTTTTCCCAGAGAGTTTATTTTACTCTTCTACTTGCTTTAAATTCTCTGCTGTTGTTGAGAATGTATTGCTTGCTTTTCTTACAAGTCCTCATCTATTTTCTAATAATTCCCTTCTTCCTTTCTTGGACACATTTTTTTTCGAAAGCTGCCAAAGTGACACTTCTGAGTAACTGACTTGTTTTTAAAACCCCCCTTTAGCTTTCAGAGAGTTAAAAGTCATTGGTGTGTGGACATTGCTGAAGGCTCGTGGAAAAATCCAATGTGGATTTTTTCCAGGTTGTTGGCTCTCTCAGCTTCAGCCTGGACCTTTCCCAGGCTGGGGATTTTTCTCAAAGACAAAACAGAAGAAGGGAGAACGAACAACACAGAGAAACACCTGGTGTTGAGAGCCGTGTGAGTGCCTCATGATGTTTTGCAGAAAGCATTTTTTCAAAGAGGTGTTGCCTTCTTGGTTCAATGAGTCTTTTCTACTTCGTTTTTTGTGATCTGTGCTATATATATGGCATGGCTTTTCAATAAATCGCTTCTTCTTGCTGCTTGGAAGAGGTAGCTCAGTGTGTTGCTGCATTATTCACCATTCCTAATCAGACAGCAAAATCGGTGTTTTTAATAAAAAGTGGCTCAGAGAACAAGTAAAGATTGGGATATCCTGAGCTGCTAAAGAAGTGGAGAAGCAAGTCTCAAAGATCCTTTAGACAGGTTCTCCATTATTTGACCTGGAGTTTTTCATGCCAATAAAAGTGTGCGTGCCATATTTGTGAATAGCTCTACCTACAATTTAACTTGAACCTTAGCCAGGGCATGTGAGATGGTAGAGTTAAGAATACAGCATTTTTAAACAAAAAGTGGAGTCTCCTTTTTCTTCTTGTAGCTGACTTACACATTAAGAAGGCTTTGCTGGCACAACACAATACAAATCAAGGTGACAGAGCACAGAGGCAGAACTCTGCAGTTTGAGCCTCAGCTGCTCAGTGATTAGTACTCAGTGACTCCAAACACTTTTAGGCTGCATTAATTTTAGCAGGATTTGTGAAATTTGAGCAGCTAAGTAAATAAGACTATCAAAGAAATATGCCTCAGGGTGGTAGAAAAGCATAACATCTCTTAATTTTCTTTCCTGAAGTACAATGGGATGTTATCTAGCTGTAGCAAGAGGGTCATATAGAAATCATTCATAAGCCCCAAAACCAAAATGGAAAAAGCTTAGGACTTTACATTTAATGCAATACCAAAATCCATTGGTTTTTCAAAACCTGAACCTTGTAGTACAAAACCATAACACATTCAAACGTTTTCCTCTTTTTTTTTTCTCTTATTGCTGCAGACATTTAACTTGAAATCACCAAATGACAGTGAGAAATGTCGAGGTAACTTGTTTGTTATTTACCTGATGCAATTTAAGAATGCTGACATCACACGCTGACCACATTGTCAGCTAAAGATAAGTTTTAGTTCATCCACCACTGTCAGCTAAGCATTCCCTTATCATCTTTCTCAGCTATTTGTTTAGATATGATTAAATTATTCAGTCTTCGACTTGTTTAATCTTTCAGGTCACTGCTAACAAAAGAGATAAGGAAGTTTATTAAGAGTGCATGTATGAGTATGTTGGAGGAAAGAGAACGGATGGAGAGTGTTTGTGGTGCTTATCTTTATTCATTAAACCCTTGAGGGTGACAGGGAAGGGTACCAGGAATCTGTGCAGGCTGTCAGCTCCTGCAGTCTTATTTAACTTGTTCATCCTGGGTGCCTCAGCTAGTGCACACATAAAGCTCTGCCAAGGCTTGTGCTCTGCCTCCCTTGCATTATTTATGCTCCCAGAAGGGATTGCCAGAAGGGCTTGCACTTGTGTGCTGCTGCCTGAGGTGACACTGCCATTGCTACCTGTGAGTGATATTGGTACTGAGCAGGCACAGCTGGAGCCAAGCAGGGTCTGCTGTTGCCCAGTGCTGCCAGTGGCTGGACTCCAGAAATACAGGCCTCTGTATGGAATGCTGATCTATTTAATTAGAGAGATAGCGGCACATGCACAGATAGCAAAGCAAATCTGACTACTCTTATCCATAGTGTAATTATGCCATGTGTTCTAGTATTTGTGCCTCTATCCTTTCTTAAAACTGAAGTAATAATTTTTAAAAACCCTGCAAAATCTTCTAGGCATTTTTAAAACGATAATTTTCCAGTACTTATCAATGAAGATAAAAATGTAAAACATGCATATGTGCAACGTAGGAGCTCTGAGATAATTCCTAATAATTATTTAAAACGGATCATGTGGATTTTTGAACCAGATTCTTTGCTTATTTGGCACCTATAACCCCATGGATAGATTTATTTTGGTATGTTCTTTTTCACTGTTGCTGGATGGTTTTGAAGAGCATATCCAAACAAGCTGCCCACTCAAAGCAATGGTGTCTCACCTGCCTGTTTTCTGTTTTTCTTTTTTTGTTCCTTTTTAAAATTTTTTAAAAATTTTATTTTATCTGCAGCATTTGGCCTATTTCTGGTAGGGTAGAGAGAGCTGATGCTTTGGAAACTTGGGTATTGGACTCTTTCTTTATTCCCCCTGCTGCATAATCCTTTGAAAGAGCTGACAATGTGTTTACATGAGGTTTTCATAGCCAGGTTGTGCAATGTAGGCAATGTGCATATGTAATGTGATATTCCTGCAATAAATTTGTGCAATTGTATTCTGTTCCACTAAGGCAGATGAGGGAAGCAGTAATATAAACCAAAATATTTTTTTTCAGTTTAGGAGGAGTTTTGGGCCTCCAAAAAGTCTTCCTGTCCAAAAGGACTGTTACTTCTGGGCACAAAGTGTGAGAATGTCTATTCAATAGGTAAATGCAAGATCTAACCCTCCCAGAAGAGTAATAAAGGAAAACAGATTGCCTCAATATCAGTATCATACTTCAGTCTTTCCCAAATTGCAGGACTAGCTTAAATATCAACACATATGCTCTGGCTTTTTTGCTTTTTCCCCAAAAGCTATTTCATAACAAATGGTTAATTTGAATTTTTACCCTTTACTCCACAATGAGGTTTAAAAACCTAATTTAAAAAAACAAAATGAAACAAAAACCAGTGTTTTTTGCTGATAACAGACCTCAAAGAAAGACACAAAGTGTCATGAGACTTGTGATTATAATGGGGTAACATTATTTTTATTTTTGCATGTGTATTCCTTTGGGTTTCAAATATACCAGCACCTGTCTAGAAATCTAATTGCTTGGGCTTTTGTTCATTTAATTTAACCCTCACTTCTTGCTTTCCCATGGCTGATGCTGTCACCTTGTCCGCTATCATGGTATAGAGCACTGTTAACAGGCACGTGCACAGGATTAATGCATGCCCATTTCTCTACCGTGCTGCAGTGTTGCGTCTTCTAGGTATGAGAAGTAATTTCATCCTCATCCCTTGCTAATGGAAAATCACTGCAAAAGTCAATTTGTTAAAAGTGGAGAAACAACAGGACAGCTACATGTTCAGATGTAATAAGTTTAGGTCACACGTCACCCAGATATGAGCATTTTGTGCTGAGCCCTCAGTGGGTGTCATGCCTGAGCAGATCAGCAGTAATTCCATCTAATGAAGTGGGTAATTCAGGTAAGAGGTGAGCGGTCTACCAGACAAGTAAGACATAGTTTTTAATCGCCATGAGAAATATTTACACCCTTGTGTACATCAAACCAGGAGACTTCGAAAAGGTGTGTTCTGTACAAGAAGTTTTCTCACGTCTGGCATTTTTTAAAAAAAACAGTCAAATAACATGTCTTTCTAACAGGTTCTAAAGACCATTTGAGCTAGCTGTAAAGCACAAGATTTCTCACCTTGCAGGGAAATGGCCTTGGAGAGCTTTGTGGAGATGATGGAGCTTCTGTATGGGAGTGCTAACCATTGCATATTAATGGCATAATTTGTCATTAGGTGATTAGTACAGCACACCCCCGTGGTGACAACCAAATGTTTGTCACATTAGCACAAGCAGAGATTTCCTGCAAGGTGGCAGGGAGGAAGGAGGGCAAGCAGTGAAATATTACCCTGGAGGAAAACAGCTCCTTGATATTAAAACATTTTAAACAAATACTTGTCTCCTGCTTCAGACCAAGGCTGCTTCTGAACCACATCAGACTCCCTTCCTGTGTCAAGTTCTGCGTATAAATTAAGAACAGAAGTAGCATTGATTATAGGGAAAAAGATAAAGATGAAAATGACTCTCAACGGATCTGAACACTTCTTGCCAGCAGACAAAATACTTGTTTCATGTGGAATCAGGCCCCTCAGAACTGGCCTGGCAATGAAGGACAAAGAGCAACTCTAATGTGTGTTACTGTAATAATTTGGAATAATCTTGGTGTCCTAGTTGAACAATTAATATGCCTAAGGGGAACCCTTCATATCCCTTCCTGCTGATCCCTTTAACTCTTTTTCCCCCTCCAGCAGCTGTAAGGTGACTCAGCAAGGTTGTGAGTCCAGGCTCTGGGGGATTACAGAGTTCGTGCTGCTATCACACTGCTGCTGGTGTAAATGATGGGTGGAGGAATGATGGCTGCTGCAATCAATATTCAAAATGTTTGTCTACAAGCTGAGTGACTCATTAATTACTGGCTATAAAATGCTACATTGCTTCTCCTGTCCCCCTCAATCTAATTTGCGGGCATTTAGCTCAGCCTTCTTCAGACAACACATTGATGCAGACAGTGAAAAAATACTCAGTAAAATCACTGTTTTAGCTCTGTCAAGTTGCCTCATCCTTGAATGGATCCCACAGGAGGAGAGGTAAAATATAAAACTAAAGTAAGGGGATTAATTATCATGGACACTTTCTGATAGTTGAGGATTTTTTGTCCTGCTTCCCTGCACAGTTGTTTGCAAGTGGGATTATGCTTTCACTACAGGCAGCTAAAACTGGGTTTGATTTTGTTGCTTACTATATGTTGTCATACAGATTTTTTTTTCTTTTTATTTTGCCTTCAGTATCTCTCAGGAAGAAGATTCCACAGCATCTCTAGGCAACCTGCTCCACTGCTTGACCACTCACAGTAAAAAGCTGATTCATGATTGTAGGTGGAATTTCATGTCTTTTAATTTGTGTCCCTTTTGTCTTGTCCTGTCACTGAACACCACTGACAAGAGCCTGCTTCTCCAGGCTGACCACTCTCAGCTATCTCAGCCTATTCTTGTGTGGGAGATAGATGCTCCAGTTCTTTCCTCATACTTCTAGCCTTTTGTTGAAATTACTCCATGTATATTGTGCTTTTTTTCCTTTCTTGTTAAGTCAAAGGAAGTTTACATGACATGGTTAATTACTGTCTATGAAAGGAGCTGAGAACTTGGGAGGTGATAATTTTTAATATCATTGTCACCCAGAAACTTTGAGCACTGAGGTTTGTCCTCAGAGAACCCTCACCAGACAACTTGCCGTCCAACAGGAAAAATGCCTATAGAGGTATTCCTGCAGTAAACCAAGAAAGTCTAGTCAGAGGTGAATGCTGAGATAAATTATTGCTCCAAATATTCTTTATGGATTCTTAGATGAACAAAAGGTACTAAAGTCAGCAAGTCTTTATTTATTATCTCTGATGCACAGGCCTGTGAGCTTGCATAGGGAGAGTTCATGCTGTTAAATCTACAGATACAGAGCCTCCATCCCCACGGGGCTGTGCTGTTACATATTCAAGAGATCTGACTCCTTAAGGTGAATACAATTTTTTTTGAATCTGAGTTTCAAGCGGCAACACATATGGAGAATCTAAAAGATCTCTTGGACAACTGTTCCTGTGTTTGATCACCTCCAAACAAAAACCAACCAACCAACCAACCAACCAACCAACCAACCAAAAACCAAACCAAACCAAACAGACACCAAACCAAAAGAAAGAAAATATCAAAAAAATACCCCAAGCTCCCCTTACATTCTCTAAGAGGAGGAAAAGAAACTTTTTTCCTTTCCATTTCTTGTGCTGACATTAAGGTAAGAAGTTTCTTCAAGTAGGAAATGTTAAAGTAGATCCACTGACAGTTGTGGAAGTGCAGTTAAAAGGCAGTAGAAAATTTTGAAGGGCAAGTAAAGTGCTTGGGAAACTGCATGAGAGTTGCTATATAAATTTTTTTCTCTGAATGGAGTTTTACATCTAGACTTAGAGGAGCAAGGCTGAATTCAGGCCCAGTTGGATAGAGAGAAACAGACTAAACTGATAAAATGTCCTTTAAGATAAACTCATGGCAACCTTTGGTTGTAACCTTAAAAGTGGGATAACAAAAGATGCTCAGAAAAGCTTTTCCAATCTAATTTACTCATATGTGCCAGTTTCTCTCACATAATAATAATACTTAAAAAAACCCCTACAACTAAAACCATCCAACCTTTTCCCTTTGAGAAAAACCGGCTCCAACTGAGAAATTCTCAAGTCATCTAAGGAACTAATATTTATCTTTTTTATTGTTTTGGATTTTATAGAACAGTGCATGGTTTGTTTTAACACCTCACTTCCATTAATTGCTTATCAGTCCTATGAACTTACAAAGGAGAGAGAAAAAGTGTCATCTCTTCCACTTATTTGGGTCATTTCAGTTTCTAATTCAAACTTATCTCAGTTTTATAACAGTTTTTTCCCTCGTGAACTTTAAGGTGAGAATGGTCAGTAAGCAGATTTTCATACAAGTTCTAGAGGATTTTCCAGAGAAACTGTGCTGAAATCACCGTATGTAATCCCAGAAATTACCGTATGTAATCCCAAAGCAAAAGGCCTTTGACCAATGCTGTCTGTCACACTAGTGGGAGTGTTTCACCTGCCTGTCAGACATTGGGAAGGTTGGGTACAAGGTAGGACTGGGCCCAGAATTCTTCATTTCAGTCAGCTGAACTAATTCCCAGTGGGCAGGAAAATTTCTTCAAGCACAATCATTCTGTTTTTTATAAGACATTAAGACTATCTTGATGAGAGAGACATTTTCAGAAACATTCAGAGATCATGAACTGCAGAGAGTGAAAGACACAAAGGCAGGTAAAAAAAAGAAAGCAAATGGTCCAGTCTGCCAAATGCAGATGGAATAATACCCAGGCTTCATCTTTCCCTGCCAATGTGAACAGCCAGTATTGGTCTCAGTTTGTATTAAAAATGTTCACGTCTCTTGTGTATGACTGAATGGGAACAATGGAGTCTGAAGACAGTATTACAGGCAGTGAAATGCTAGTTTTTTGGGGTTTTTTTGTCTAAGACAGGGTTTCCCATGCCATAATCTTGATGCTTTTCCTCTTGTGGTTTGGGCTGTGTTTCACACATAAATTTCATCCACAGCTGTACACAAAATTAGAAAGGGAGCACTGAAATCTTTCCATCCCAGTAGCAACATCTTGAGGCAGAAATTCCTGTTCTCCAGAGTTGTTGAGAGGCAGGTTGGCTCTATTTGGTGCCTAAAAGTCACCTATAGCTACCTGATGACTAATCAGCTGCATGCAGTCCTTGCTATGAAATATCAGAAATTTATGGAGCATAACTTGATTTGCTCAGTCAGTTCCCCCGGCAATTACTTTGCTGAATGCTGTCTAAGAATGCAGTTTATGTAGCATCTTCTAAAAGGCTAAAAAATGTGTGACAATGGTAATTCAGCCACTGCTACCCGATGATGTCAGGCCTACAGAGAAATGCTTATCAGTCTAATGCATGTCTGCTATGCAACATGTGAAATAAAAAAGGGTTACAAAGTCAAGTGGATTTAGCAGTAAATACGGAGGTGAAAGAAGACGGTGGGAATGGATGAAAGTCTATCATTATTTATAGTCTAGTAGTGCTGTTTTCTGAGAGTTTTTGAGAAAAAATTCGGAGGTAAGGGAGTAGCCAGGGTGATTACTTCAGTTTGAATAACAACAGTATCCAAATGTGCAGCATAAAATCAGTTTTTGTGATCCTCATCACACTTAGGAAATAATTTGTGTGACTCCTCACTGTGAACCTCTTGATCGTGGTGAGCAGCACTGACATGTGGCTCAGAGAATGAAAGAAGGAGAACAAAGACAGTACTGGTAAGAAATGGATGAGACAGGAACAGCAGGTAATGAACAGGAACACAGCAGATAGGAAGCTTTAGATCATTGAAAGCATAATAGATGAGAAAGATAGTTCACTGTAGATAAATGTGGAATAATGATGACTATGATGAATCCTTTTCACTCCAGACTCTGTGTTTCACAAAACACAGCTTTAAAAAATAAAACTACTGAAACTTAGAAGTCGAAAGGCACAGCTCTATATGCTGCTAACGAATAGCAAACAGGAGGAAGATGAATATCTACATGGAGAATGGTGCTGCTGGTGGGGATTGGGATCCAGGATGCTCAGGGCTGGGGTAAAAAGGAAGAAAGATGAAGGAGAGGGAGACTGAACCCAGTGGCAAAATAAAAAGGTCAGCTAACTGAAAAATGAGAAGTTTGGAATAGCATGCTTGTGTATGCAGACTTTTGATGTCAAGACAAATGTTTTGTTCCTGGAACAGTTTCTCTCAGCTTATTGCTGGTTATATCTTGAAAGCAGTTATATTACATATATTTAGAAGGCAAGTGTCTTGATTTAAGACAATTTAAGGAGTACACTGAAATCAGTCAGCTCACCTTTGTTTTAACCAATCCCTTTCTGCTAGTAAGGAGAAACAAACAGGAAAAGATTAAAGTGAAAAAAGTAACAGTTTACTAAAAATTGAAACAGCAACAAATATACATCAAAAATGACAATAAATAATCACTAGATACAAAATTTGACTGAGATATGCTGGACAACTTTGAATGAATAGGTTAAAGTACACACTTTCTAGCTGGGGAGTGGGGATGACAGGAACTTCTAGCCTATAACTAGGAGTTGGATTTTGTTTTAAACTGACTGCCAGCTTTTGACTGACTGCTTGTATGAAGAAGTGGCAACTTTGTATATCTAGATAATACTTAGACTTGCTGATCTGTTTGTAATTCTGTCTCTTGTGCACTGGATCCTATGTCACAGGACACACTATTTCATCTGAGATCTTTAAAATGAACTGTTAAAATGTGATGTACAGAACATACATACTTTTTGTTCCATACTTCATAGCCATCTTGGAGGTCAAATGAAAATCTAGTGAGTCCTTTCTGAGCAATTTATCTGCTTCATTTCACAGTACATGTGCTTGTCTTTTATTATCCTATTATATTGTTTTACTGTACTTTTACTGGTTGAAATAAGTAAAGACATAAGGGAGGGTTTAATATCTCAAATGCAATCTTTGCAACTTGGATTTTTATACTGATAAAAAAGGCCTCACGACCACAAATGTCTTTAGAAAATAATGATAATCCAATGAAAATATCTTTCTATCAAAGGGAAAAACATCTTTATCCATCACTTAGGAACCCTTGTCAGCCTTCAGCATTAGCAAATGAACTAGCACATCTCAAAAAGAAATACAGGAGGCACAGAAGTATGAAAACTCTTGGCACAACAGGCCTTTCATTTCTTTAGTTAATATCAAAGAAACAAAGAAATAGATATTAACTGTGTTTTTGTTGACAGGCAGAGGTGATAAAAGATTTTTTCATGTGTTCAAGGGTGTCTTGTTTTAGTTTAGGTTTGCCAATTTTAATATATTCAATTTCTGTTGTGAGATAGGATTAGGAGCAAAACCAAGGCAGGCTTAAAATTTAAAAAGGTATAAAGAAAAACTAATTAACCACACACAGAAAATAAGAAATTCAGGATAAGATTTTCAGACCACTCCCTCCTCCCCCTCACCTCCCACACTTTTTTAACAACAACATACAGAGACACTTCAGTCAGTCCTTCATTTAAATAATCATTTCCGTTCACTCCAGGGAGAGGAGTTTCTTCTTGTTTGGCTATAGGAATTTTTTCCAATCAAAAAATAAAGTTCTCTTGTGTCTTCACTGTCATGAATAGCAGCTGCCTGGGAAAATCTGCAAATTTGTGAAACTCCTCCCATTATCACAGCCTTCCCAGAGCTGTGTTTGTGGGCCATGTCAAACTCATGGGACATTGCTTTTAAGGATAAGCTGTTCAAAGGCAAAAGTTCTCTTCATCTCTCTTTCCTCAAATTCCTCTGTTCATACTTCATTCTCAGGAACAGAAGTTCCCCCTTTCCCTCGGGGCAAAGGATCTTTTTCTCAAACACTTCAAGCCCCCAGTGTTTTCTCCACTATTTATAGGAATCTTCAGTGCAGTACAGTCCACTCCATAGCTTACAAAAAGATTTTTTCAACCAACTTTCATGGCATCTCCTCAATCTCTTCCCATCTGGAAACTTGGCTCTTCACTGTGGTTGCTCTGGGATTCTGTGTGCAAGGAATGATGCAGTGCTCTGCTCTGGGCTTGTCTTTAGGAGTAGAATAACACCAAGTTTTCAACCAATTCATTTTCTTGTTATGTTCAGAGCTGTTGAACAGCTGTTCAGGCTTTAATCTGTGCCAGAGATGGGTTTGGGAGAACAAGTGGAAGTTTCCTTTGAAAGCACTGGATGTAATATCAGTTTGAGTGTGGCCAGAGGATTTCCTGACCAGTTGGGAAAATTCTGAAGAGCAAAAGTGGGGGCCTGTGTGTCTAGATCTTGGTTTGAGCTGTTGGTTCAACCAAGCAAATGGCTTGAAGAAGGTCAGAAATTCAAAAATGTGTGTTTGATGTGGAGAGACAAACAGTGTAAATACTATCAAAACCTGAAATGTCAGAGTAAGAATCTCTGCCCATTACTGTGGGGGTATCTTAAAATCTCTCCCTGGTTCATTTACACTGGTTACTATTTCCTTCCTTTTTATGTGAAATGCAAGACATTTAGCATCCATTTCTTTGGAGCTGGTGGTCTGTTGATATTGGTTAAACTCTCCATTCTTCTGTCTTTTCTCAGAAACACTTTTCTTCCTATGCTGATGGTGGCAACGTGCTTCTGTGGAGGAAGGATTTTATGAACACTTGGGTGTTATCTGTGCTGCATCCTTACAGATGGCTCAAAACCCTGGACACTGGGCACAAGGTATATTCAGAGAGGACATGATTTCCCTCATTTCAGCTTTTCTGGTAATCTAGAGTCATATCTAGAGTTAAAAGCTGAGAATTGTCTGCTCTTAAAAGTCCAAACTTTGATCTTTTTTGGCTCTTACTCCCGTGGAGTTCTGCTATTTTGGTGACTTATGATAATAACCTAGTTCCACATAAAGGACTCTTAACCTGAATAATCAGTCACCTAGAGATGCTCCAAACAAACTTTTGGCATTTGAAGAAGAGTCCAAAAAATCTCACACAATCTCCTCAATTAGGAGTCCTAAGGTTGTGGATCTGAAGACACTGAGAATGTTTTCACTGTGCCTTGATAAATGAGCACTGCCAGGATGGTTGTAGGAATTGGTCCTTTAGCAGAATAAACTTGTGTGCTTGGATATGTTGATATCTGGATGGTTATAAAATTTTTCTAGGAGATAAGCTTCCACCCTGTAGAAGGGAATTTACTAGCTGTAATCCAGAGAATTTTATCTGTTTGTAGTGTTTTGCTGTCCACACTTTCCCATCATATGAATGAGCTGAAATCTTTGCTCTAGACAGAGAGAAGCAATTATTAGGTATTTATTCCCTTATGGTAGAGCCACACACTGATAGTGGAAGTTCAACTGAAGCACTGCACAAGTAAGAGCCCGTTTTTACAGGTAGATGGAGCGTGGCCTGAAGGATGTACTTTCCCTGATAGAGAGATAGAAGGTACTTCATGGTGCCTGAACGGGGCACTGAGGCAAAATTCCCATTTCATTCATGGATGAACAGGGGGTAATTTTTGTGAGAGGAGATAGTGATGTGTGTATCAAATGTTCTTCTTTTCCCTGACAGGACAAGCTTTATAATTACAGATAGGCTATGCTTGAGTTGCCACAGACTTCCAGCAAATTACATTGGATATTGGTGATTCTGCCCAATCTGCAGGAAGCAGCTCAAAGCTGAAATTCTGCAGAATCACTGCATATTCCATATTCTTACAGTCCTAAATTGGATTCTTTCTGACTTGGAAATTAGATCCCCAGTGCTGCAAACAAAGGGGAATAAACTTCTGGCAATGTGGTTTCTTTCACATGTTGTCTGTATTTATAGATACATAGATTTATAGTAGCTATTTTAGTATGAGATATGAGCTAGAAGTGTTTTGAACCCTTTAAAAAAAGGCTGATATATGAAAGAAAGGGAAGGCTTAGGGATATGGAAAGGGTACTTCCAAAGACAATGATGTAAGACAGAAGCTAGATAACACAAAACTCTTAAAATGATGATCCACCAAAATCAATAATTCTTCCCAAAGGAGTCATGGGAGAGGAATATTAATATGGGTTGTCTGTGGCAAAAGGTGATCTGTGATGGGCCTCAGAAAAGATGCCTCAGTGCAAGAAGCACAGTCCAGGACCACAAGGAAGAAAAGAGAAGATATAGGAACAGGTAGTGAGAGAATGAAGGGTAGAAAATTGATTGCAGGTGCAAGACACTATTCAAGCAGAATTAGCATTGGGCTGGAGCTGTGTAAGTATTAGCAGGAGTCTTTAACCACAGTGGTGGATACAGGAAGATGAGTAAATGCAATTACTTTGAACTGCAGTCCTAATGTTTTTGTTCAGCAAAGTTTGCTTTCTGGATGGTTTAAAAAATAAAAAAACTTTTATTTTCCAACTCACCTTTAAACTCCAAAAAAAAGCAGGTTCCTGCCTTTTATACTGTACTATAAACTATGGAAATACCATCCCCTCCCCTTTTTCTGAGTCTTTTTCATGTCAGAGCCCTCTCCTGTGAATGGACTCCTCTATAACAAATGGAGAGCTCTGAGTCACCTGTTGGTTTTGCCTCTGTCATTAGCTATGCTGGGCTCCTTTTCCTAAAATGTTCACTGGATCTTTCAGCCACCTGCTTTCTGGTGGGTAATGTCATGTCAGGAAGAAAGAAGCAGTGAACATTAGCAGCAAGGTCTGACTTCCCCTTCAGTCCCTTAATTTGTTTGCATGTCCCAAAGGTGTTGCTTTCCCATCACCGCTGCTGGTACTACCTGTTACCAGCTGGAAACAATACAGTGTGAAATCAGGAGGTGTTATGTCAGTGCTGTTCTTGCTCACTTCTTCCACTGCACGGGGAACCTGCATTATTCTGCTCACCTGTGATGTCAGCTCCTTTGCATTCACAGTATTTGACTTTTGTTCTGTGCTATTTGCTATTTGTGGTTGGTGCTTGAAACCAAGGAATTTCTCAGAGCTGGTTAAGACAAGGTCTAAGTACATGTTCAGCAACTCTGTGAATGCTAAAACCCCTAAGTATGCTTTTCTGGTTCTTAAAGAGTATTTTTCAAGGTGCATTCAAGGACTTGGAGGACACTCCTGTCTTTAATAGAGCGGCACTTTTGAGATGTGAAGTTTAGGACATTTCTTACTAAATATAATAACTCTTCCGTAATACAGCAGCTGGATGTAGGATGTTCAGTCGTACACACAGCTGAAGATATGCTACTGATATATGAGTAGATGAGTTTATTCTTATATGGCTTAGAAAGAAAACTTATGTGGGATGATTATTTGGGAGAGTTGGCTGGATGAGGATAAAGAAAAAAAATGTTGGGAAGGGAAAATGGAAAGGAGTTAACTCAGCTGATGTTTCCCACTCCCATTGGTCTCCACTACTCTGCATGGACTGACCACACTCTGCTCACAACTGCTTCCACCTGGAAGTAAAAAGAGCTAGAACCACTTTTTTATGGCACTTGCAAGCCACTTGTCTGACTTAGAGGCCCTTAGATTTTTGAAATTTCTATAAATGCAATATTTGCATTTTATTTTTTCATCACTTATTTCCTTCATTATTACACTGTCTCTTTCAGACACTTTAACCTATTGAGTTAATGATCTAGTTCATTCTCTAGCAAATCCTTAATGATGAAAACTATTGTGATCTTTAGACCATTTCTTTCCCTTACTTTTCCATCATGATACATTAATCTCTCTTTGCAATTTTTTTTTCTTTTTTTCCTCCCCACAGGTTTGCATCCCTGAAATGCATTCTCACTCAGGCCTCTTTCAGTTAATATAAAAATTAGGTTTTGCCTGAAATTTATTTCAAATATTTTACCTAAGGAGTAGAAATAATACCTGGAGATAATTTCACTACTTTCACTGATATTACCCAGGGCTGCATATAACTCACTGTGTACATTTCATTTCCTTGATCACTTATTTTGCTGTTCTCTCTAGAAGCACTGGCTAGGGCTGGAGAAATCATTATCCCAGACTTTCATGAGACACACTCTGTTATTTCTACTTTTACAGGATCTATGATAAATTGACTTCATTAACTTCAAGCCAGTCCCCAGCTCTTGATTTCTAATCAGTTTTTATTTTGCTCTGAGATCACTGGCTGTTAAAGCATAACATCAGTCTTCAATCAGAAGTGAAATTAATCTTTCCATTTAGAGCTGAGAGGCGAAGGGCCTCTTCTGAAGCTTGTCTGGAGGAAGTTTAGTTTTCATGCTCATGTTCTTCATGACCTGCCTTCCATCAGAGCATTTTGTCCCAGAGTTTCCTACCCCACCACAGGCAGGGTCTTCTTAGTTATTCCAAGCAGTCTGAGGGGCTGATACCACAGCATTTTCTGAAGTCAGAGGAGGGCAAACTCATAAGACTGACTTCAGCAATGGTGAGAGAGGTGGCAGCCTCCAAGCCCTCTGTGGTTCTGCATGGTGACTGTGCAGTCACCAGTGGCAGGTGCACTCTGTATTTGTCATTTGCACCCGATGGGCAGCAGAAGAGCTGAGCAGAAATGGCCCCAGACTAAGTCAAGTTAAGTGCTGTAACATCCTTCCCATCTATTCTGGGGTCAGTCTGAAAACCCAAAGAGGCAAAGGTGTGCCTGTTGCACTGAAAACTGATGTGGATTGGTGCAGGTGGTTGAGAAGAAAGTGCACCCTGGGAAACTTTGCAGTATTTAGGTGAAAATCACTCAGCTGGAAGGTTCAATGTGGCTCCTTCTGATATCTTGAGGGCAATGCTGCTCTACAGCAGTGCTGATCCAGTGCTCTTCTCTCCAGGGTAAGCAGATCCACCCCAAAGAGCCTGGAGCCACATCTAGGAAGCCTGTCTTGGCCAACTGGATTCAAATGCAGTGTTTCAGTACTGACTGGCTTTGGCTGCAATTTGCAACAATTAACTAACTTTGTCCTCTTAGCTGATAACACCTGCAAGGATCATAGTTCGAAGAGAAAAGTTTTCTCAGGACTTTCTTTATCAAGAAAGATGGTCCTAGCTGACCATCATGTGGGGGAAGCCCTCTGACAATTACAGAGTAAGGATAAATAAGATTTAATGTTTTGTTCAGTAGGGTTTAAGATCACTTTGTAAGATGCAGGATGAATTTTCCTTCTCCTGAGATAGGGAGAAGATAACCAGCGGCTGGTCATGGAAGTAGAGAGGACATGATCAGGAGTGAGCAGCTGTTTCTGATTTATTGAGTAACAAGATGTCCTTGATGCCAAGCATATGAGGCCGGGCTGTATTTCTTGTGCCTAAGTGTCCTGGTTTGAAGGACAGGTGTCTGCCAATAAAGGCAGAAGCTTCGCCTTGAAATGGAGAATGTAAACTTTCTTCCTCCAAATTATTATTATAATAATTTTGAAATTAAGGGGCTCTCAGGCAAAGATAGGGAAATTAGGAATAACAATTCTTTACTAGGAAAATTAAAATAGAAATGCAGTATTACAAAGAACAAACCCAAAACACTGACAGAGTCAGAATACAACCTGACACCCTGTCAGTCAGGGTGTTGGTAGCAATCCCATTAAATGGTGGCTACAGTCCTCCTGCAGTGGCAGATGTGGTTCAGCTGAAGCAATGCTCCTGTAGAAGGAGCAGTTTTCCTCTGAAGGTCCAGGGATGATGTGGGAAAGTCCAGTTTTCCTCTGGAATCCAGTGGAAAGAAGGTAACTTGCTGTCCAAAATTTCAGTTTTTATTTAGATAGGAAAGGCTTGGCTCCTCCCTCTGGCTGGAGCATCTCCCAATGGGATGATGCAATTTTATCAGTCATACAGTGGGACTCAATGGGCCAGCAGCAGATGATATTTTCCTGGAGGGAGGATGGGTTGTGGAAAAGATATAGATGATTGCCCCACCTGGTTTTAAAGATGGCCCATTAGCGGATACTATGTGCAATGGAGATAAGGGTCACTGCCCCTCCCAGCTTCAACAGATGGTGATAGAATACACATTTCTGGCACATTAACCCAACACATTAAGGTTGGCCTGGTAGATTTTCACAGCCTTATTTCCCTCTTGGTGCTCCTTCTGGCACAGGAGAGCTGGGATTTTGCTGGGCTCTCTCATTGCCTGTTTGCTGATCTGATAAAAGATGACTTGAGAGACAGAGGCTGTCAGCTCTGTGACTCGAGTAAAATCCAATTCATTGAGGATTTGTGCTGCATTCCTTGCTGTAGTAATTTCGCAGGACTCTTGTTGATTTAGTAGTAAATTTAGCTTTTTAGTCTCTAAGAAGCACCATTCCAGTAAGGTGCAAATGAAGCTGGCAGTCTGACAACTTAGTCTGTAGCCCAATCACTAGTCCTTGGAAACAAAATAAGTACTGTAAATTTCAGTTCTAATAATGGCTGAAACAAAATATCTGTATCCTACCCCTCTTTAATATTATTAAGCTTATCAATAGATAAATGGAAATAGACACTTTCAGTATCTTGGATTAATTTTTTTCCCCTTAACTGAGGTTATGATTTTGCCTTAGGTCTTGGAGAAGGATTTACTGACCTTGGAGGATGTGAAAAGCCAATAAAATGTGGTTGTGTGTGATGTGTTCTGTCTTCCTTGGAAGCAGAAAATGCATCTGAAGGAGGTAAGCCTAAGGAATAGTTCTGGGTATTGGTTTAAGGCAATTTGAAGATGTGGACACTCTAAAATGAGTTACTGCCCCTTAGTTTTAACCAATCCCTCTCCACTGTTACTACAGCATGATTATCCCAGAGCGAAAAGATTTGGATTCCTTTTGCTCTCCTGTATAACTCCTCAGAGATAGGGCACAGTCAGAAATTCTCATCAAGAAAAACATCCATTGTTCCAAAAAGAATTAGATGCCTTCTTTTGACACACACTTAAACCTTGCTCTTATTATCTTCTCTCTTGTGTGTGGTAATCTGAAAAGTCTTATTTATTAATGTTTCAGACACTTTAAAGTTGTGACCAGATGAAATCAGGAGAGACTGTTAGGCTTTCATAGCTTACAGAATAGACTTATTTAGGCCATTTGCTAGGAAAAACGTTTAGATTTTTCACTGTCCTGCCAAGTTAAAAGGTCTTTGTAGCTGAGGGAGCTGTAAGATCCTGAGGAGACAGATGAGTTTTACGAATACTGTGGTGAAGGGCAAGGGACATTTCCTTAATAAAGACTAAAAATTTTATTTTGGGTTAAATTTCTGTCATGTTTTATCAGGGGAACTTAAAAGGACATTGTTAAGTTAACTACATATTAGGTTCTTTGTGTTAAGCACTCTTAAAAATTGTCAATATTTTATTCCTACTTTTTAGTGTTTTATGGATTAGCAGTGTGAAAAAATGTTATGGTTATAACAAGGCCTTATAATTATCTGCAAAAACTGGTGGGGAATAGGAAAGTTTAAAATCTGAGTGAGGCTCAAAATTACCTGGGAGAACTTGGATCACAGTCATTTCCATTACTGGTGCTCAACTTCCAGCCTTCCTACGGACAACTGGGAATCTTTCAACCCCGATTTATCCTGGAAAGTGTGATTCATTTAGAGCTCAGCTTTCAGTTGGGCCTTACAGCCTAATTAGAAGAGATGAGGGTATAAAGACACAGCATGGGAATGCCAAAATAAGGCATTTGTTCAACAGCAAACCATGTTCTCTGTGAAAATACAGTGCTCAAACTTCACAGTGCCTAAATCCCAGCCTCACACTCACTGGGCATGAGGAGGAAGTTCTGATCATTTCAGAAAAGCTTACAAAAGCTTTTTGGAGGTATACTTTCAAGCCATACCAATAAACAGAAACAACTGTGTCTTGTGGCTGCTGAAGCCAGGAGCAACTTGCTCCAGATCCTGGGGAAATTCCTTGTACCTTGCAAGATGAGGTACCTATGTAGAAGTACCACAGTACCTGTGCAAAAGTACTTTCTCCCAGGAATTGCTGGTGGCTTCCCCCAGCAGTATGAAGTGGCGAAATAGGGGAGGGGAGAACTTTTCCTCCCTTCAGGATGAGAGTGGTAAATACATGGTTTTGTGAGTTGTATTTCAGCATAGTAAGACTCAAGCAGACAGCCAGAGTATGAAGTGTCTTTCTGCTTGTGTTGTTTTGTGCATGTTGATGTTAATGCTTTGAGGGCAAGGAGTGCTGCATTGCACTTCAGGGCTTAGAGCAGCATGGCTTATAATTTAATTTTCTTTCATTTGGTGGATTGATTTGGTGGCCTTAATACACAGATTCTGGTTTCTGTATTATCCACAGGCCTCTTTCCTTAAAATAGGCCCTCACAGTATGTATTATTTCTTTACCTCCTGTCAAGGAAAAAGTCACAAAATTATTCAGAGGCGCAGGGAAGTCCAATGGCATCTTCAATTACTAGTGTTGCTTTGTTTTTCTTTAAAGCACTGTAAGAAGCGGGACATATCACAGCAGCTGCTTGGGACTCCATGAGGGGAATCTGCATATCGTTTTTCTCATTAACTTGTGTCTTACATAAATCAGGGATGTCACAAAGTGCTCATAGAACATGGTGTTCCTTCTCTCCCTTCCCTGCTTTAGAAGAGGATGAGCTGCTGTATGTCTTTCAAGTTAAAACATCCCACCTGGTAATAGCCTGAGTGCTGTGAGCTATTTCAGTGTACCTGCATATTGCCATGGAGGATGCCAAATACCTCTTCTCAGGATCTTGGCAGTTTTTTCATTCATGACTATCAGTAGTGTGGGGAAACTTTTTTGAAAAAATGCTCCAAAGAAGTGTAAGTCAAGGTAGGAGATGCAGCAGGAAAGAAACTCAAAATATTAATTTGTGTTTTACATCAAGCTACATCATTGTATCTTATTGTGGGTTTATCACATAGAGTGACATTTAATCTGTGAGGAGAATCATAGAGCTGGTTTTCACCAGAGGGCTTTTTGTCTGTCCTGAAATATGGATGGCTGTAAAGTGTTGGGTCCTACTCTCTGAAAATAAATGCACTCCTTAGGTAGGCCTGTAGGTTGTTCTTGGACTGAGTGAATGGAACCATCTGTCAGGAATGTTTTCTCTGAACCTGATGTTTCCTGGGAGCTGCAGCAGGTGAGGACAGGGCAGTGACTAGGAGAAGACATTGGGAATCATTGCAGTGGATTGATCTTGTGGTTCATTTGCTCTGGTGTCCATATCCAACAATGTATCAGGTGCTTGTATCAGGTGCTTGTATCAGGTGCTTCAGGTGAAAATGTAAGGAAAGATAATGCCCTCCACCCTGTAATTATTAGAGTCTCATTATTGAGGCATCGAGGTTTACATGGTTCCTATTTTTTGGTGTTGTGTTGTTTCATTAATTGAATTGAACAGCAGAGTAACATATGACAGAGTAATATATGAGTAACAGCAGAGACTGTGGCATATGTTCTGAAAAATCCAGGGCTCCTTTTGCCTTGCAAAAGTACCAAGTCTTTGCCAGAGTTATGACTGCTCCAGTGGATTTTAGTATTTCTCACAAATACTCTATGGACAATGTAATCTTTCTGTTTATCCAATCTTGATGAAATACAAGAGGAGTGCGAGCTTTCCCCCATTGTGGCCTATCACTATGCCACAAATGAGGAAAGGCCAATTTTAAATGCAAATTTTTTCTTTTTGAAAGGATTGCCAAGCTGAAATGTGCTGAGTAGAGCTGCCTGCATTCTGAATGCTCAGAATGTGCTGGATTTAGTAAAAGGCTATAATTTTCTGTTATAATAATGCAGCTGTAGGGAATTATGTGGTAGCCAAATCCATATCAATTTTCCCAAGAATTAGAAACAGTCCTACTCAACCCCAAAGACAAAGAGGAATAGGGAGGTGATAGCATCCATAGCATTCAGCAGGATGATCATATAGCAGATTGTTTTGGAATGTTACCAAGAAGTCATCAAAGTTATGAAGCTGGACCTGACCCCCTAGTCCCAGTCCTTGACTGTCAGAAGACAGCAGAAGGAAGAGCTGGAGGATCACAAATAATTTGAAGATAAGAAAAATAAAGAGAAGTTTTTTTTCCTCTTTTACTTGCCTGAGGGTGAAAATAAAAAAAATTAAAAAAAGGAAAAAAAGGAAAAAACCATTAAAAATACAAATTTACAGAAAATTTCTGCTGACATGAAATTCTTTATAATCCAGCTCTGAGGAATCCACTGAAGTTAGTGGGACTACACACCTTAAGAAAATGCTTAAATACTTTAATGCTTTGCTATATTTGTGATATGGACAGAAATTGCATAGCTGGAAATTTCCAAAGAATTAATGAAAACAAAAAAATAGGTGGGATGAGCAGCAGAGAAGGCAGGGCTGAAACCTGCCATATTAAAAGAGGAAAGTAATGAAGTGGCTGAGGCTGCTTTGTTAGAATTAGGGAAAAAATAATCTTACACTGCATCTTGTATGTTAATTAGCAGCAATAAAAATAATTGTTCCATCCAGCCTGAAACTGTGGCTAATTGCACTCAAGTGTTCATTGCAACCTAACATAATTAGACCTTCACTGTGTTTCATAAATACACGGCTTAAATTATGCAGGGAGGAAGTGAGGAAGTAGTAGTTCTTTTCTGTCTTCCTTTCCCTCTACTTCCACAGCTGTTTCTCAGCCTTCCTTCTTAGATGATCCTACTGTGTGTGCTGGAACTGATTTTGGAGGCAATTTCTTACTAAGACAGAGTTATGCTGGTTTTTTCCCTCATGACAGACAAGTTTGGTAAGATCCAGCTTGGCAGAGGATTTCAGGAACTTCAGCCTCACTGAAGCTGTGCTTTCATTTCTCTGATCCCCAGTACAGATCCCAAATGTCTAGTTTAAATAATAAGCTTTTGTAAAATGAGGGAAGAAGGCACTAAAATGGAGGGAAAAAACCCCAAAACAACAACCCCCAACAAGCCCAAAGATTTTCTGCTTTTCTAAGAATACGGTTTCCTTATAAAACAGCTAGTAATTCTTTAGGTGATGTGTGTTCCTGTGTCTGTAACAGATTTGTGTTGATTTTTTTCCTACCACTGACGTATAGAGGATAGAAACACATTATGTCACTTTTGGCTAGAAGTTGCAGTGATGATGTCTGTTGCTATTTGAGGATAAAATATCCTTCACCCATTGTCCATCCTTTTTTCTCATGTCCTAATTTAGATGCACGCAGTTCCTAAAAATAGTTCCATCTAGCCTTATCCCTATTTTTATCTCTTTTCCAACTTTATTTTCATCGAGTCATGAAACTAAAAATGCAGACCTTATGCTGGGGAGCAGTCACTAACCTGGAGCTGATCTGGTGGCTCTCTGGCAGCTGGATGTGTATGCTCTGTCACACTGCTGCCAGCAGACCTGCTGCTCATCTCTCCAGCTCACAGGAGATTTGGGATGTCATCTGCAGCTTCTGGTGGTCCCTGCTGGTCATTAGCTCTGCAAGAGCTGGAGGTGACAGATTTGGGAGTGGTTATGGCTAAAGGAGTGCAATGGTGCCTGCCTAGAGAGAAAAGATGGAGAAAGGATAGCTAATTGAGCATGAAAACAGCCATGGAAAAGATGAATGGTTGGAGAAGGGAATGGTTGGAGATGAAAAGGCTGCTTAGCAAAATAAGCAAATAAGCAAACAAAGGAAATGCCCCAGGCCGTGATTCCACTAGGCTGGGCAAAATAAAAGTGAGTCTGGTTAGTAGGGGGTAGGAGGCAGTGAGGATCCCAGAGATTAGGATGGCTGTCCTTCCCCTGCATTTAGCTGTGTGACAGCTTAATGACTCAATCTCTGTCACAACAGAGATTTCCCAACTTGAGTCTCAGCAGGTCTCTTCTGGTAGTTGACATAATCTTGTGCTGATTGATTTCTAATGGTTTTATTGCTTTGCTTTACCTCCTGTCCTGGTATCTTGTGTAGTGCTGCTGTGGACTCGAACTCCTGTTGAGCTGAAGTGACTTCTGCCACCTCATAGTGCCTGTGGCTGTACTCTGAGATGAGAAGGACAGGTCAGTGCTATCTCAGAAGGTTTTGCCTTTGTGCAAAGCCTTTCAACCTGAAATAGGAGTGATTGTGTTGCAGAGTAATGATAAAGTAGGGACAGAAACTGAGATCTAGTTTTTGAGCCCCTTATTTGGGAAACTCTATGTAATTTCATGGCTAACCTTAAAGATTAAAAAGGGAACATATTTCACAGAATTTTTAAACAGCATATCCTGACATGAAAAGACTGAAAGCCATTCAGGTAAAAAGGGACCTCAGGAGTTCTTTACTCCAAACTCCAGCTAAAAGCAAGCTCAGCTGGTTAGAGAAGTCAGGCTACTCAGAGAATTATCTATTTGGACCATAAAAATGTTTACTAGTGGAGGCTGCATTTCCCTGGGCAACCTCTGTCCCTGCTTGACTGCCCCAAGGCAATAAAGTTTTTCTTTGTGTCCCTTCCTGTTTCCATTTATGCATGTTGCTCCTCATCCCCCCACAGTGCTGTAAAGGGCTTGGCTCTGTGCTTTTTGTAACATTCTCAGAGATGGTTTTCCTCCAAACCCAGCTCTTCAAGCTGAGCGTGCCCAGGAACCTCAGTCTGTCCTCACGGAGTCAGTGCTGCAGACACCAACCACACAGTGACCCCACACTGGACTTGTTCCAGTGGTGTCTTGCACCAATTTCTAATCTATGTAGCTGCCTGTGCATCCAATGTAAAGTACAGGCTTGGATGTGTGTCTGTTCTGGGGGACAGTGTAAAGAGCTAAAGTTGAGGTACGTGATATGGATTGCTCTCCCCTTATGCACAAATTCATCCATTTTCACCAGGAAGGTCAGCAGGTTGCTCATGAATTATGTTTTCTTGGTAAATGCAACAGTGCTAAATTTAACAAGCAAAGAAACCAAAGCATTGTTCTATCCTTTGTGGAGGAAAGGGAAGTGGTCACAGCACCAATGAACAGAGTCCAACGAACATTTAGACAATTCTCTCAGGCACGTGATGTGATTCTTGGGGCTGGTCTTGTGCAGGACCATGATCTCTGTGGATTCCTTCTAATTCGCAATAATGCACGATTCTGTGATGGCTCCATCTCCAGTGCTGCTTTCGAATGCATTAAATTCCAAGTGCCACAATTCCTCATAAGTTTATAGCTGAGCAGTGGTTAGTTTTCTTTGGGAGGCTGACCTCTAGTGTTTCAGTAAGACAAGCTCAAGAGAAGAGGAGCAGCAGCGGAAGGAAGCCCAAAATATGTCTGCATTGACTGGCATTTTATGAGCCCACAATATACTTCATTTAATAATAAAAGAGCAAGTGTTGCTATGTTATCTTGAGGTGTATTTCTACTGCTATCGGCACATAAGGATTCCATGATATTTTTTAATCTTTATTTTGAGTTACTTTTTGAAATTGCAGGGGCCTCTTTCATTTTTTTTTTTTATTATGCAGTGTTCTGTGAGATTGAAATATTAATTGAAACAAGAGCTGTCTTTCTCTTTCTTGAGAAGAAATCAAATAACCTCTGAAGCCCCAGCTACATGCAAGATTTGATTAAAAGTCTCATGAAGGTCACCGACACAGCCAGTGCTGAAACACAGTTATTTTTCATACATGAAGAGCATGAGTTCAGTCTTAGAAGGCAGACAGAGATATCTATTAGGCATGGTGGGTTTCTCTGTCTGCCTATGCAAAAATCCAACACATTGGCAGGTTTTTATTGCTTCAGGTCAGACTCCACAATGCACCATGGTTCAGCTTTGAGGACTCTTGGCCACTTTTGGATTCCCGTTGATTTGGCATCATTCTCCATCTACTCTGAGTTCATGTCTGGGATAGTGGAAAAGGTGTTTGGTTGTTTTATTGATGCAAAGGTGGTGTAAAGCAGGTGTTTGTTTATAGAGGAGAATGAGAAGTACTCCAGTTTTTCCCATGGTATTCAGGGAAAGCTTTTTGTTCCCTCATCTGAACACTTTCATGTACATTAATGGATTATTTTTTAAAATTTTTAATGAAAATACATAATTTTGGCTGAGAGTATAAATTTTTGAAACAATAATGAGATCTTCTCCAGAACTTATTTAAAAAGCAGCAAAAATCTCTGGCACACATAATGTCCACAGGCAGACAAATACCTTATGTTACTGTAAACCAGCCTTTGCTGCTGTTGGGAAGTTCTTGAAGAAGGCTTCTTTTCCATACAGTGCATTATTCCCATCCCACACTAGCTCGAACAGCCTGAATTTTTCATCTTCTGGCAGTGGTGCTGGGCATTTATTTATACTAAAGGAAAGCTGCTGAGAAAAATCAATCTTGCCTGAAGGGCTGTATACTGAGACCATGCCTTGAAATATCTGCCTTATTTTAACTGCACAGAACTTTAGTGTTTTCAGAGATGTTACTTTCACTTGTTTATGTTGTTTTCCTTAGGCATCAAAGTGAGGGTTAGTTTAAGAAACAAATGAGCATGCATTTTTCACAGAGAAAGTAAAATGTAAGTAAGACCAGACAGTTGAGGAGTTGTAGAAATGTAGAGGTAAATCTGTTTATGTCCTTGGAGCATCTCATTCCATGGCAATATGCCTGAGACTTTGTAGCATGATTGAAAAATGTGTGTTACTGTCATATTAAGGGTTTTGCAGTGCACTCCTCACTTAGGCACAAGGCCTGTGTTGTTTTGGCATGCCTGATTTTTTTGGAAATCATTATATTTGGGATGATTTTTCTTTTTTTTATGCTGTAGTACATATCTCTGTAAAAGACATTTTACCCTTCTAAATTCACTCCATGTCTATGCTGTTAAAGCTGACTACAGGAACCCTCAAATTCTAGTTTGTAAACCTGGGCCTACCTTCTTTCTTTTAAGCAGGGTTTAACTTTTTTGGCTTCATGGTTCCATGGTTATGTTGAAATCAGATCTAATGTGCAACGTAGTGTTTTTATCTGTGAGGCTGAATAAAGTGGATCAGCCTCATCATCCACATTTGTCATGTGCAAATAAAACTTTGCCACTGTTAATTATTTCAACTGAACCAAGAAGTCTGGGGCCTATATCAGAAATTGTAGAGGCTCACAAAAGCAGAAAGTTTGTTTGTTTGTTTGGTTTTTTTTTGTTAGTGAAACCCTTTTCTTCGCCAAAGTTTACCAAATTTGTTGCAAAATTTTGCTTTTGAGAAGCAAAAATTATGCTGCATTTGGGAAATTCCCATAAGCATTGTATGAAATGTTACATAAGGACAAAACTGGGAAGTCTAGCAATTTATTTATTTATTTTAAAAAATGAATGACTGAAATGTTTTTTGTTCTGCCATTCCCTGGAGCAGACTCAGAGAAGCCTTTGTTTGCCTAGAGGTGATGCCTTGTTAGTCTGCACTGTTTTTGAAACAAATCTAAATTCTACCTGTTTCTTTTCATTTTAGCTTGTAGATGATACCTTTCCTTTACTTGCTGCCTCTGAATGGTTTCTGGAAAAAATTTGGTTATGGTTGTGTGCACATGCTCTTTTTTTCTCTGTCAAGATATTGGTTTCATCAGCTGAATTTTTATGTTGTTGAATGCTTAGTAAGACTTCCATTTGCCAAACAAATCTACTTCTAGTACTTAAAATTCAACTTCACATGAAATCTTTGCTAGTGGAAGGTCTATGCTCAGTAGAGCCTGTGATAGCTGGTAAAGAATACTTTAAATTCTAGGCTGTAGCTAGAGTTATAACTGCAGAGGAATTAAAGCACAGGTTTCATCATCATGCTGTTTCAGGAGAGAGAAATTAGTTACAGAATATTTGTTTTTATAAAAAATATAGATCATACTTGACAAGACTAGATGGCTCTGCCAACCTGCTTAACAGTGAAAATTATGTAGGCTATGGCCTGAATATGGAATGGAATATATTAATATTGTTGACTTGTTGAGATATTCTGGTACCTTGCAGTGCAAAGTCTTTGTTAAGTTTAAGTCCATAACAGTGATTTGATATAATTTCCCTAGCCTGGTTATCATAAAAGATATCAGGACATATATATCTGTTATACAGCTTAAAACCTGACAGCGTCTACCTCACTATATGCCAATATTTTTCTTCTCTTGGTAATAAAAACCTCACATCATGAGATGAAATTGCACAAAGTGTGTTCAAGGAACAAAAGAGTTGAATCAACTCCCAAGCATCAACTTGTTGAATCAACTCGTTTATAAGGTAAGAAGTATTTTCTGGCGCTCCTTTGCACTGATGAGATTGCTGGTGCTGCTCTTCATTTAATTGTGAGCCACATGCCCCATTAGTATCTGGACCTCTGACTCTCTCAGGATAAAAATGAAGCAGTTTGAAACTGCAGTGTTTCTCTGGCTCCACTGCTGTTCCTGGGGGGAGCTGGCAGAGACTTTTTCTACATGCTTTTCTATTTTTTCCCCTTTTCCTTTCAGGCACAGGCTTCCCATTCTTGAATTTGCCTTTCTTGAGTCCTAATTCCTCACGTTAGGAAAAAAATACTTTAGGCAAGAAGTTTTCTTGCCGTGCTCCTGTGGGATTTGAATTCTTGAAATATAAATGTGCTAAAATTCAGAATTTGTAGGTGTGCAAATGGTTCTTTTAATTGCTGTGCAATTGCATGAGGAGTAAACATATCAGGGCCTGCAATTAGAGACTCAGTAAGCAGTTGAAAATGTATTTCTAATTTTTCAGGTGCATTCCCAAACGCACAGGTATGCCTGTTACAGCACATTCTTATGACTCTGAAGTGTACGGGGAAACTGACTTTGGCATGCATGGGTAGGCTGAATATTTCAGCTCTGTAGACAACAGCAAAAATGCATATTTTATGTTGAGTACAAATTAGCCGTGTAGGATATCAAATGAGTGCCTGAGGGAGGGTGCAGAGTGCTGAAATTAGAGTCTGAATGAAATCTACTTAGTATTAAACCAGTCAAATCCTGAGCTGGCTTCTCCACTGGTGTCAATCAGTCCAGCTCCATTAACTCCAGTGGAGCTGTGCCTGTGTGTCTACTGGGGAAGAAGCCTGCCCTGAATATTTTCAGTAAACACAGCACAGTTCTGTTAAGAGAGGAAAAATGCCTTTCTGCAGCATTTGGGCTGTAAATTCACTCACAATTTATAAATGAGCTTTCTGCCTGGTCTTTAATCAATCCTGCTGGGCACTGCCTGTTGTCATGGAGAGCTGCTCAAGGTCTGATGGAAGAGGGAGGATCTGAATGGGGGCCAGACAGGATTTGGTAGGATGCTGAGCTTCTATCCTGCCAGTTGGCACGGGAAGTGCATGTCCTCACCATGGAGGAGACCTGCATTTGCTCTTGGAACATCTTATGAGCTTTCCTACCCTTCAATGGCCACAAATTGTGACTTTGGACTCAGGCTATCTTTTTCAAAATTAGCCAGATGACTTAGAAGCTTAGAAGATATGTTCCTTGTTAGCAGGACTCAGGGTCCTAAATATTCAAGATTTTTAATCATTGTTTCTCAAGCCTTGAGTAATGAAGATACTTTGCAAAATTTGTCTTCCTCTGACATGAAAGTGGTAGGTACTTGCAAAATATCAGTTTCATTAACTGAACTGAATAAGAGGAAGTAAACGTGAGGATTATGTCTGTCTGTCAGTTTTAATTACCATGCAGAAGAAAGAGGAATAGAGATGCACATGTTTTATGATCTCTCAAAATAGAGATCATTAACCTTCCTAGGAGGAGGCAGAATGTGTCCTCACAGCAAGACAAGACAACCTTTCTTTCATTAGAATATGAGAGATTTTGGGTGTTTGTGCTCTAGTGACTTAGGTCAGCACTGGGAAATAATTGAATTTTTAGATTTGACAACTAATTGCATGGTTTCTTGAAATCAAGACAAAAATCTTTGCTCACCAGCCCAAAAACTTTCACCTAGCTCTGGTTAACACTCATGTCATGCACTGCATGTTCTCTCACCCTAACCAGTAACAAACAGCATGAACTCCTTAATCGTTTACCTCACATTCTTGGAGCAGTAAATGCTCCTATTTGATTAGAGTCAGGTAATGAATAAATTGCAGCTACAGTGTTTCTTCTCCAATCTGAGGTTATGGTTATTCTTGAAGTGCCAACCAAAAAAATCCTGTGAATACAACAGTATCTTCTATGGAGGTGCATTACAGGCATATACTCTTGCAATTAATAACATTAATTATTGAGATAAACTAATCCTGATGGTGCCAGTGAAATCAGCTGAGGATTTTTGTTCTGTATAATCTGATCTGCAGGCTTTGCTTTCTGCCAGAGCACCTGCAAGGCCCACTGGCAGATGGGGAAGATGTGTGTAGTATTTAAAATAGAAGAATATCCGTTGGCAAATAGGGAAATATTGAGGTGTTTGAGGTTTTAGAATAATAATTAATTAAAATTAGCCTTTTAAGCTTCATATTTGCAGATAATTTTTTAATATTGCACACATCAACAGTTCCCACTTCTTGGAGAAGGGATGTGAACCGCCTGAGAAAGTCTAATTTGGTTTCTTGCACCTTACTTTCTACAATAAGATAGTAGAAACATCTGACATGCAGTGGAAATTTTTCTTTTAAGAGTTATTCCTTTCACTTGACTGAAAGTCTCATTAATGCCCAGGAATTCTCATATCTGATCACTTACATGCTCTTTAACTTGTTCATGGAGAACTGTTTATATTTTGTATATACACTGTCTTTGTATTGACATAGGCTTAAAGCATAATTTATCTTAAATTGATATAATTCCTAGATGTCATTCATCCAGTTGCATCATTGCAGGCACTTTCTGTGAATACTCAGCACCCAGGAGATCAAAGACCTTGCCTGTCTCTTTCCAGCCACCTCCTGGAGATTTTTAATCAGAGACTTGGAAGTCCTATTGAAGAGAGGAAACATATGGATAAAATAATCTCCCAAATCAATAAACTCTTCAGATTTATTGCTCTGATCCACATGCAGTTATGGCAATATCTACTAATAGGAAGTATAACTGTACTGAATCAAAATTCAACTCATTTCAGAAAGTAGAAAGGAGTTAAATGCAGGATTCATTTAATCTTGACATTTACTGAATTATACTTCCAGTAAGGAATTTTGGGTGAGATACAAAATACAAAAAATGTGTTTTTGGGTTTCTTTGCTTACTAGTATTGCACTTAGGCACTTAAATATTCAACATCTTTAGTCTTTTATAGATACAGGTCCTACAAACAAACCTGAAAATCCATATATTGAGAATTTTCTTTTCCCTCTTGTCTCTATTGATTCTAAAAGCTTTAAGGATATGGTATATATAATATTCTGCTAGATATAAATCAGTCTAACAGTAACTGCCTCACAAATGCAGGATAATTTCTGATTACAATGCTTTAGAAATTATTCTTACAAAAAGGAAAATATGAACAAAAGGATAGTAGAGAAGCTTCTTGTTTTGGAGGGATCCCAAACTAATAATGACTAAAAAATGATACCAGTAATCTGGGAAATCTGTCCCACTAGAAATTTCTGCTTTTCTAGTTTGGAAGTTTGGAAGTTTGTGTATTACACTTGGTATATTTTATATATTTCTTGAGTTTGAGTAATCTTAGGATGGACTTTCAGAACAAATGGGCTCTGCAAGAACTGGGGCAGTTGACATGTTTCTCATGAGGAGTTGGAACTGCTGCACTTTCATGAATGTGAGATGAAATCAACATAATCAGGTAATTCTGGGCAATTCAGGCGCAGTTCATACATTTTCTGAAAACGAACTGCCTGTCTAATTTAATTTTTCATGCAGAAAATCTTTTGTGAGATGCATTTTATTTAGCAGCTCTTCTAGGCTGAATGTTGCTGTAAGGCTTTCAGGTTTATGTCAAGAAAAGATTAGCTTTAATTCAAATATTGGAGCTAGTGCCTTTTACCTTTATAACTGCTTCTTTCATTCCCTGGCCCACCTCAGCTCTCTTCCAATGCTAGAACCAGAAAAGTGTATGATAAAATCCCTAAGCATTATATGTTATTAAATCTCATGCCAAAAAAAAGTTTAAAAACCTGTGGATTTGATAATTGTCGTTGTTTTTCAGATATCTGCTCATTAGCAGGTGGCAAAACTGATTTTATTCCTATCATGAGACTTATTGTTTTAATCCATAATGTCTTGACTGTCTCTTTCTCCTTGATAGAAAAACCAAAGGCAATATGATAGTAATATCTAATAAAAAGTGTTTTAGGCTTAAGCCTTTATTCAGCTTCCTCTACTTGTTGGAAGCAAGTTTTGATTTTCTTAAACATTTATGAGAATATTTAACCTTAAGTAGCTGCTGAAAATATAGGAAAGTAAAACAGGACCTTATATATGCAATAAACAGTACTTCAGCAACCAAGTCCAAGTGCCCAGAAAGGTGTGTGGATCCTGGGAAGCAGCCCGTGTGAGGTGTGTGAGGTTGGAGGGGTCTTACAGTGTCACGAGGGAAAAGAATAAGCTGAAAAAGAAATAGTACAAAACCTGTAGTACAAAAACCTTGGTGGTGCAAAAGCAAGATAGTGAAGGCACCCTTCTGAGGAATATTAAACCAACCTTGGTATTACATTTGAGAATATGGCCCTGTGAGGAAATACAAATATTCCACAGCCATTTTGTTCTCCACACTAATTTTCCTTCAGCTGTACTATTTTTGGTGTTGTTAGTGCTGTTTACATGAGATGCTTCCAATTTTCATGTTAATGTGGATATTTTTATTTTGAATTACTGGCTCTTATTTTTCCTCTCTTTACTTGCATGCATTTGCAGGTGAAATATCTCACTTGGTGTGAGGCTGCTCTTGTGTCACAGCTATGAGTCAGAAGCTGGATTCATTTTCTTCAACAGCACACAATGTTATGCTCCTTGGAGGGATATAATAGACTGTGGAGAAATGGAAAGGCAACCACAGACAGAGAGAAAAAGTGGAGAGAGGCAGCTGTAAATACAGTGTTGTTGAATGACATGAGAGTATTCTGAGAGCAGGGTAGTTTTAATATATTAGTAAGGCTGATAAAGACTCAGAAGTTGGTCATTTCAAGATCTTCAAATTCAAAGCACCTTAGGCAAGTTTACTTTGATTTGTTCTGGTGCATACCCATGCCTGTACACAGAGCAGTAATAAAACCAGAGTAACTCTTGTTTCAGTGTGTCATTTAATATGATTCCTGGATGTCAGGGGAATTCAGAGTAAAATGTTTTTCTGGCTTCCAGAACAAAGGTAGCACTGTCAGCAAAACCCCAGTTTAAATGACAGCCCCCTTATGGCCATTGTTTAGGGCTAAAAGGAAAACCAGAAAATAACTTTTTTTTTTTTTTTAATAGGCAATAATTAGTGCACTTGGTCTTTTCAGTTGGTTCCAGTTTAGGGGGATGAAGGCTCTTTTAAACTTCCTTGGCTCTTGGTGCTCTAGCTTTGCCACTCTTGAAAAAAGAAGTATTCATTCCCTCTCTCTTGGAAATCCTGGCTAAATAATGCCTGTGTTTTTTTTGCATCCTATGGAGTGGGTGCAGTGCAAAGCTGAAAATTGTTTCTCTTCAGAGGTCTAGATCCAGATAAGCCCTCTGAATCCAGCACAAAAATTCAGTTGGCTTTGTATTTTTCCCACACTTACTTAGAGGTAATTTTCTCTCTCCCTCTCTCTCCTATTATATATTTTTTTAATTCTTACTTTCTGGGATTTTTTACAACAGTATAATTCCATGGCAGTGCTGACTTCTGACAACCCTAGAGTGAGTATGGTGCTCTGAGCAGACCATTTGGGCTTGCTGGGTATGAGCAAAGTGCCTCCAAGAGCCCCATTACTCTCTCAAGAGAAAGGCATAAGGAAGTCTTTTGAGCTGGGAATTTAATTAAATAATAGGGAAAAAGATGTTATGCAATAGCATGGCTTTTGAGAGATGTGAATATTTGCCATGAATGGAGAGACAGCATAGAACAGGGCAGCAAAGAGGGAGCAACTTCCTGAAAATAGCTGGAAAATGCAGTCCTTTTTACACAAATTTAAAAAATAGAGATAAAAAAGTATGGAGGTCAGGAATTGGAGGAAAGACAGACCAATCCTGTCACTGAGTTGGTGTTCTGCTTTGGGGGGTGTCTGTGAAAATGCTGAGCTGTCAGTAGTCTCTCCTGCACCTGTAACTTTTTTATTTCCATTGAACTCATAATATGTAAAATATGAGACATATAATGCAACCAAAACCCCAAGCAAACTCCAAAACCCCCAGAAAGCTTTTGACAAAAGTAAAAAAGGGCATTCAGCATTTTCAAGACCTTTCTCCTGATCAAACAACATCAATGCAAGTGCAACAATTGAATGAATGTTAATTGATGAAAATTATTTGTCATGTCATCCTCTAGTCACCCGCAGGGGTAGTAACAAACAACTTGGTTGTCAGAGCTAGTGAACACCCAAAGCACTTGCTCTCCATGCTTCTATGCCCATAAGGGCATAGAAATTACACTACAAACCAGGTGTTGAATTCTATGTATGGATCCTGTATATGGAACATATTTTTGGGGAGAGGCTCCCACTGTTTCTTACTCTGTGAAAATTGAGTGCTGGTTCAATGTCACTTCTGGCAGATTGCATGTGAGCCATAAACAGAGTCAAGGATGGACATGTTGCAGATCACTGATTAAAAGGCTGACTTTTCATGTTGTTAAATGTATGACCACATTAAAGCTCTTAATTCAGAAAACAGCTTGTTCCCCTCCCAATAAGGGAAGTAATTTTAATATAAACTGGGTACAGCAGCTTTATAAATAATTTAAGATTGTCAGATTTTTGGAGTTACTTTGGAATATATTGAGTTTAACTTCTTTTAAAGACCAAAGTTTTATTGTGGTGTAGATTCAGTAAGCCTAAGACTGTATTCCAAGTTAACAACCCAAAGACTGCAGCATATCTGGCCTGCAAAGGCTCATAAACTCTTCAGCAAATTTAGCAGGGACTCCATCCTACAGCTTTTTAGCAATAAAATATTTTAAATAAACTCCATGAAAATATGTGTAGGGCTTCTCCTGCTAATCCTTATGACTGTTGTCACAGTGCAGCTGTTGCAATATGGCAGTTTAATGGTAATATATATATGTATATGTACATGAGAGTCAGAGGTCAGAAAGGGATCTCAGGAAGTTTCTAATCCAACCTCCACCTGAAAGAAAGGTCAGCTGTAAGACTGCAACAAGTTTCTTAGGGTTTTATGCAGCTGAGTCTTGAAAGCATCTAAGAATAGAGTGCACAACAGCTCTGGGCAACTTCTGCCACTTCTGGATTTTTTTTTCTCAGAATGGAAAAGCGTAAGTGCAGTTTCAGTTTTGTTAAGTTAGATACAGGCTTTTATCTAATTCAATAGGTACTGTTTACATTATACACCCTGACTTTGTTAAGTTCTTTATCAGGCACTGGGACTGCACACAGTCCTTCAGAAAACTGAAAACAAATCTCTTGTTGAATGCCATTAACTCCTGTTGATTTGTCTTAGCAGCTGAAGATGCTCTTTTTTTTTTTCCCTAATTCCATTGAAATATTAAGGTGATTAGATTTTTTTTAAAATTCAGTTCCCTTATAAACCAGAAAGGTCTGATCAGCAAGAGAAATCTTTCCTTTTAAAGTCTCAGATTCGATCAATGTTTTGTTCCTTGGGGTACTGTTTTATTTGACATTTCACACTGCCATGGTCCATATCAAACAAAAACTTCATCTGCTACTTAAAAAGTTGACTATTATGGGTTTTTATATCCTTTGTTGTTTGCTTGTACATTTTTATTATGAATCACATATCCTTCTCAAACTGTAACTTTATTCTGATTGTCTGAAATTTAAAGTAGAGGTCCTAGGATGTTCCTGTGAATAAATCAGATGATCCATGCTTTATGTAGTATTTTCTTAGTGTGGTGCATTAACCTGAATCCCACTAGAAAGTGCAGGATGGCCACATTGAGAGCTTCCAGCATGGTGGAGTGGAAGCCTCTCAGTCTCAATCATGCTCTTTGTGTTTGTAAAAACAGATTTGACCTGTCTTCTCTAGCACTTAATCCAATATCCACATCAATTAAAGATGCCCATTGGCAAAAATCTTCATCAGTTAGAAGTTATGTGATTTGCATAAAGTTTTGATCTGCTTATTTTTTTCTAAAGACGGAATAGATACATTTCATATGAAAACTGAGTCAATAGAAAGATTTTTCTGGCTGGATCTGGAGTCATGCTTCAACAGGCATATACACAGCTCAGAAAATGGATCTTTGTGTGTTCTTATGTATGGATGGATGAATAAAGTGCAGTTCTTATTTCAGTTTTGGTTCTGAATTTGTAATATAACAGTGAACTTATCTGTGCAATCAAGCATGTCTTGAGTGAGTGGTCTATAAGTAGCTGCATTTTCAACTGCGGGTGATTTAAAAAAAAAAATCTCATATAATTCTTGATTTCTAACTCTAACTGCACCTGCTACTCTTGGCAAGCCCACTCAAAAAATCTGTTCAGCAGAAATTCAAGCTCACTCTATTGCTAATATCTTTCATAAAACCTCAAAAGATTTTAACTATTCTTATGGTCATGTCCTGTCTTTTCTTTCTGTGTTAGCACACATATGCTTTGATTGCATCCTTTTTTCAAAATAGATAATCTCACCCTTCATTCAAACAATTTGTATTCATGAGATGGAAGAGAAACTGAAGAGAACATGGAATTTGAAAGCCCTGCAATCTTTGCACAAGTAAGGGATCCTTAGGGAAAGGGGGATATTCCTCTTTGTGAAGCCAAGAACAGAGTAGAACTTGCAGGCCATTGTGAGGGAAGATGAGAAAATGAAGCTCTTCATTGTTTGATGTAACTTTATATCCAGGTACAGAAATACATTAAGGAGAATGTTTAATACTAAAAGGTTATATATCTATAAATAGTTTGGTTTAAATATATAGGTATAAAAACTGATTCATTGCTGCATAATTCTAGTTTTGAAGTCAGTTGATTTCAATATATTTTGGGACTGAAGTAATACAAGAGTGAATCAGTTCCATAATTATTTTGGGAAAAAATGATATGCTAGTAGTTCTGGGGAATTTTTTTCTGTACAAATCATTACTGCTTAAGGAAGGAAACTATACCTTTCTTCATCTGTCTAAACTAATGTCATCTTGCATATGCAGATATGTTTCTTTATAGGTTTTATTAGGAAAGATTTTTTTGTCTTTTTAAATGGCAGATGTCTCAGATGAGTAAGAGAATTAGGCATGCTGTTATTAGCAAGAATCCTAAAAAATCAGATTATTGTAAGAAAGAGGAACTGAACGTGTGAAAAAAGTCTTGCTTATTAACATCTCTAAATTTAACTTATTAAAAGAATGATTTTTTTTTGCAACCTTTGATCACTGGAGCTGTTAATAAAAAAGAAATAATCAAGTTCTTAGCATTTTCTTAGTAACAATGGCAACAGAGGGTATCATTTTGGGTGTAAGTTAATCAAACATATAACACTGGCTGATAGTGAGGCAGAAATTTTAGTAGCTGTCTTAATTGCTATGGAAACACTGGCCTTAAGGCAGCTTGCAGAGTATTTGTTGAGGTTGCAGGTTCAAAATATTTTTTTTTCTTGTGAGTCTTCATTAAGGTGCAAAAATTGCAGTAATAGATGTGTTATATGCAATTCTTTAATTAGCTGAATTTCTCAGCTCACACGTTGGTAAGTGTGTGGTAACATAGCTGTCAAAAAATCTTAGAGGTCTGAAATATTTAGGGTTTTTGTTTAAATTGTCTGAGATGGATAGACAAGTATTAACAAAAACTTAAAGTAAAGAAAAAATGTTGCAAATATATTCACTTTGCAAGGAGAAATATTGGAACACTAATGGAGATCTTGTCAGCTAAATATTGTTACTGAGTATTCACACAGAAACATAAAATCTTCAGTTTTATTTATTAAAACCTTGTGAAACTGTGTGAAAAGACAGATGTTTCAGGAAAAATGGGGAAGAGTACATGATTAATTGCTACTAGAATATATCTGTGGTTAATGTCAATCTACCAAGTAGCAGAGTACCACAATCTGTTTGCCACACGGTTTCAAAAGTGCATCTCTGCTTGCAAGAAGCACTCAATTGTGGTCAAACTTAGAATTCATTCAGACATGTGGCTGCCCAGACTAGCGCATCTGGAAAAAAATTCTGTTTTATTTACAGAGAGAAAAAGCACCCTGCTGGAGTTCCAGTCTGGAAAGAAATAATGAAATTTTGTTCTAGCATACAGAGAACACTGTGTGGAGTATGGCACTAAGGACAGTGGTGGAAGACTAAAGAAAATTTATTTTCCCCTCACAAATGGAGGCATGTAATAAAATAGGAAACGTGGAAATAATAGGGGAAAACAGGTGAAGAAATCTGAGAGTAGAAGGGTTGCTGGGGACCTGTTTTATCCAGAGATGTTCTGAGAACTATTGATAATGGACAAAAAAAATCACTCTGAACCTTGATTGGATGTGAAGAGTCAGATGAACTACTCCCATACAATGCTGTCAGCCTGTGTAAAAACGGTTTTTTGCACAGTAACAAAATGGATTAAAACGTGACCATGTTAATCTCTGCCTGTGCAAAGGTTTATTCATTCTCCCAACCTGCAAAATCATGAGATAGCTTGATTTAGTAGCTGCAAAAACAATGCTTTTAATACTAAGAACCTAGAGTGAAGCAAAAAGTAGTGGTGTTATCTCACAACTCATATCCATGGCAATGTAGTCTTTTAATGTTTTATTAGATGCAGTTGCTGCTTATATTCCTAACTTCAAGTTTTCTAGCTGACATACTCACTTTAGTGGTTTCTTCTAGAATTTTGTGTTTTCTGTTTATTGTTGATGGGTCACAGTTTGTTGATGATTGTAGGTGACTGGGAGGTATTAACACACAGCAGTTACCTTTTCCATTTTCTTTAAAGCATAAACATATAATTGTATGTGCATATGTAAAACACTGCAAATAAAACATGGAAAGCCAGGTGAGCTGGCTATCCAAAAATCACTAACCACTGCTAATTATTTGACATGATGGCTTTTGAAAGACACTATCCTCTACTTTGGGATTTTATTACTTATATATGCCATTTCATAATCTCTTTACAATTGGGAAAACCAGGAAATAGTATTGATGGAAAGGTTTAGGGTGAGATGACGGTATAATAAATGGACACTGGTATTGGTAATGACAATGTGTCTGGTGTAGGTAATTTAAGCCTTTATTCTTGCTAGTACTAAAATACTGTGCTTAATACTGAGAATGCACTTCAACATTTCCCTTTCTGGGTGTTTGAGTCTTGGCTTGCTTTTAGGAAAACTAATGATCTGTTCTACTTTAACACCCTGAATGGGAAATTGCAGGATGGCCTGTTTGTACAGCTCTATCATGAGAGCATTGGAGCTGGATCATAAAGAATTTGTAGTTAAACCATCATTTGTGGGGAAAGATCCAATGGTAAACATGAAAATGTCCCTAATCTAATAAAAAAGATTCAATGTTTTCTTCATACGTTGTCCTTGGCTTAAAAATATTATGATCTGCTGTAAAAACTGCCATTTCACATGTGCTTTGGGCAGAAAAGAGAATTAGGAAGCAGAGGGAGGGATTTGGAATAATCACTTAAAGTTGTTCAGATGCACAATTTGAAGGGGTGATTTGAAGGACATTATGCAGTGCCTGCTCAGCAGAAGAGGTGGTGGGAGGGGATGGAAATTATTGCACTCCTGTGCAGATCTGTGATGGGAATGAGACTTTGGTGCAATTCTGGTGTCCACACCTAAGGCAGGATAAAACTGAGGAGGTGTGAGAAAAGGCACTGAAACTGGTGTTAGAGATGCAACTGTTGCTGCACAAGGAGGCACTGAAAAGGCTGGTTTAACACACCTGTTATAAAGGTGGGAAGGGGTAGGACTGAGATTTATAAACTCTAGGAGCTGGTGACTATAGCATTTGTAAAAGAGAGTGCCTATATACCTGAGCAGTGGATGTAAGCCTGGCTAGATGGATAGCTGTAAAAATCTGTTCATGTTAGAACAGGGATAATTTCTTTCACTGCTTAGTCAGGCTTTCCCTCCTAAAGTGATGGCCTTGACCTATTTATGTGGCCTTCAGGCTCTTTTTCCTGTGGGTCAGTGAAAAGCTAAACTATGCAACTTCTTTACCAGGAGACTGTAGGAAAATTATAGGAAAGGGGTTTTGTTATGGACCCCAATTTGGAGGTTGCTCTAACATTTATTTTCCTTACATGACTATGAACTATTCTTTCTGCTTGGTGAGAAGTGGACAAGAAGGACAATTGCAAGCAGAAGGTTGAAAAAATCATTAATTCTCAACAAAATAAGGTGAAATTTGCAAAGAATGTTTTTTTCTTTCTCCTCAGTAGCTGCAGCCTCTTGCTCTCTGGATATTTCCCTCATATTGAAAGGGGGTTAACTTTCTTCCAAGCCTTTAGACACATCTTCTACCTCTTTTCCATAGCAGCCAAGATGTGCTCCAGGGACTACCAATTGCCATAATTTCCACATTTTCATGGTTCTATATATTTAAAAGGAATATAAATTAATGTGAGATGAGATGAGATAAAATCAAGATGATGAGAGAAGACTGCAAAAGCAATGGGACATTTTATGGCTAGTAAGAAGATGATGAAGTTTAAATATTCTTGTACCAGAACTCAGTTAAATGAAAATAAAGTGAGCAGTGATGACAGGTTTAAATTTTGGGTAGCTGAAGTTTTGCTTTTCCTAATCCAAGATTTATTAATGCCAAGGCAACACTATCCTAGGGTTCCTTTGGACTTACACTCTTACACCCTTAGCCTATAAATAATTTATTTATACTATTTACATGTAAATTTTGTAGACTTTAAATTTGGTCTTTAGAAATCTAAATTAGGGATACACTGTTTGAGGAGAAAAAGGAATTACAAGATTTATATATAATTAAAAAGCAAGGAACTGAAGACCTCCCTCTCCACAATCCTCTCCAGCACTGTTTGGTCCCTGTGGTCTCAACCACCCAGATTTCAGGCATTACACTTTCTGTCACATCTGGCCTCACAGGCACTGTTACTACTTCACAAATTTCAAGTTGATCCAGATAGCCCTTAAACCACCCAGCATCCTTCTGTTAACTCTTGTCTGCCTGAATTGGTTCACACTTTCCAGGACCCCTGACAGATAAGGTCCCTACCTAGGTCAGAGCCTCAAAGCACTCATTTTCTCCTGGGATTGCATTTCAGAATGTACCTCTGTAATACCAAAAGTTATCAGAAATAGCAGAAAGATTACAAGTCAAAAGTCTTTTTGCTGCAGGAAATTAATTAATGAAAAAAACCTTTGAGCACTCACATTATTTAACAGCATTAGGTCAGTCTGATGTATACAGTAGGATGTCCTAAAAGACACATATAATTTAAAAAAATTCTAATATATTCCCATTCCTAGATTTCGCTTTCTTCTTGAATCTCAGGCCTTATGCTATGTTCTCCTAAGGATTTCACAGCTTCTGCTTCTATTGCTTTTGAAATAAATACCTGTTGTCTGCCAGGGGATCAGAGGCAGCAGCACCTGGGATAAAAGGCAGCTTATCCTTCAGAGACTAGCACTGCTCTGAGATGCCATTCCTGCATTTACTCCACAGCAGTGCACGTGGTGGCTGCTGTCAGGTTTGCTTTCAGGCTGTTTCTGCTCCTGTGTCATGTTGCAGAATTGATACATGGCACTGGACGTGGTTTGAAATGATGTTAAATACATTTGTTGCCTGCAAAAATAAAGCAAACAGGGAGAACAGGGCAAGAAATCCAGGGTGTGAAATCCAGTAATAGGTGAGGTATTCTAGTGGCATCATGTCAAATCACCATCCAAATAATGCTGAAAATAATTATCTTTCAGGAGACCTCTGCCATCCAGTGCTGGATCTCTGTCTCCATTTTGCTTTTGCCTTGTGTAAGCAGGACAACACTCTTCTTCTTTCCTCTCCAGATCTGGAAGGCAGAGTTAAAGAGAGTGCACCGTATTTTGTATGTTTTATTTCTTTCTGGATGTGTATATTCAGAGCACAACTGGAAAGAACTCCAGAGTGTGATCTTCCCTTTCCAATCTTACCTTTGTTGATGAGCACTGACACAGACATCGAGGCCACTAAATTATCCTCATGACTCCTGAGATCACACACATGGAAATGCATGGCATGTCTTGGTGAGAGCATGTGTAGGTCCTTCACAAAATCAGATAGATGTCACTTTTTCACTTGCATTCTATGTTTTCAAGGTTTTCTCAGTTTTTTTTCTCCTTCTAAAAGTAAAATCAATCCTGGATGCACTGGGGAATAGCCTGAGCTTTCCCAAGTGTTTTCCTGGTTAGTCTTTCCCTGCATTAGCTGTAATGGCACTGGCACTAGTCTGAAAATTGTTGATAGTTGGTTGGACTCCTGCAGCTTCTCTTAAAAGTCTACTTCTGAGGCAACCCTATCATGATGGGTTATTTCTCTAATAATCATATTAATATTTACCCATCATGGCAGATGTAGCTGAAACCAGCTGCCTCAAGTCCTAGTTTGGGGCTCTAACAATTGGACCATTGCACTGTCTTGTCAGACACCCCTTTGAAAAGCTAATTGTGTCTATCCAGGTGTTTCATGCTGATATTCTTTCTCAGAGAAAGTAATTCTAATTTGGCAGATCTGTCTTTCCTTGTAGGGTCAGTCTCTTTAGCACTTCTGCTTCAGATCTTTCCTTTCTGTCAATACTTCTGGAAATGAGGGGTCTGTAGGAAATGCTGTTTAAGATAATAAACAGAGCTTGTTAAATTGCAGCCACAACATTCATAATGTCCAAGTTTAAACAAGGAAATAAATAGTTAAAGCACAGTACATCATGTATTGTTCTTACAATAAATACTGTTTTCAATAAAGTGTGAGCAAACACTCAGTAAATCTCTCTCTCCTACCTCGATTTACTTGTTGGGATATATATGACTGTCCTGGTTTGAAGGACAGGTATCTGCCAATAAAGGCAGAAGTTTTCCTTTGAAGTAGAGACCCTAATCCAGTCCCCTCCCCAAGTATTATAAATGTTCGAATTCAAGACACTGAGGCAGAGGTAAGGGGGGTAGGAATAACAGCTCCTTTACTAATATATTTAACCTTACAAACAGAAACAACAGCAGTTGTAACAACACAGAACAGATAACTCGGTCCCAGTCCTTTCTTTAGCTGTGGGCACCCTCTCTCTGCCCTCGGTCCCGGTGCTGCAGACAGACAAAGCCTGGCTGCTGCAGAGAGGCGGGAGCGCAGGCGGGAGGGGCGGCAGCGGCCACGCCGGTCTCGGGTAGAGTGGCTGGAGCGGCAGCTCCACGCTCACTGTTGTATCTGGGTGATCAGCTGCGTCCGCAGAGGCAGGAGGCTGCAGCGGGGCGGATGCAGGGCAGGTGATCGCAGAGGGTCTGGCTCTCCTGCCTTCGGCCGCGGGCTGCAGACGGGGGATCCTCCTCCGAGCTCGCCAGAAAGACGAGTCCCCTCCGGAAGCACGAGAGCCCCTCTGGAAGCCCAGCTCCCACCTACCTCTTTTGTCTAGAGTCATCAAAGGTCCTGGGTGTAACCCGGCCAGCTCCATTGGCATGATAATGGGAAAATTTCTTTAAATTGACACAGTAATAGAAAAACACTCAACCCCCAACAATGACAGCTTGCTTTAAGGGTATATCACTCATTTGGTACCTATAAATTCAGAATTGTTGCTGTTGCCATAAATCTGTTAATTTCCTGTGCAGTAGCTCTTATACTTTTCTCCTGCTTTCTTGGTTTTACATTGTTGATAGTTATGTTAATGGTGTTAAAGTACTGAATAAGGCACTTGATTAAAGGCAGTGAGGAAAGTGGTTGAGATGCTGTGGATTGGTCTTTTAAAAAAGGTACGTAATTCAAAACTTTCATATTCATAGCTGATAGCTGCTTTGAATGCTCAGATGGAAAGCTAAAACAAGGTGACAGATTTGATGTTTCTCTTTGGAGAAAAGTGGAATGTTTTTATAACAAAACAGAGAAGTTTCACTAAAAATCTAATTTTTAGAAAGGAGGAAATATTTCTTGTTCCCTATTCAATTATACTTTATTTCTAACCCCATTATTTTGGTTCCTCTGGAATTGCTTTAAAGTGCTTGAAGTTGATTCTAAATTAATGAAATGAAGTTCTTACCTTAGTATAATATGCCAGAAAGATATTTAATAATGTTTTACATTTTAAATTGTATGAAAAAAAACAAGGAAGACAAAGAAACTGTTGGCCTTTACAGTAAAAGTGTTGCAACCTGGTTTCTAAGTGGGATGCTTGGGTCCCAATGAGGCTGAGATGGGAAAGTGTTCTTTTCTGTTCTATGCAAATTATTATTGCTTTTCATATCATCTGAAGCCTCCCATGGAGTTCATAATGTCTTCCTCCCCAGGGATGTAACTCATGGACTTGATGGTGTAGAAGTTTATCAACCTGCCCTAAACTCTCTGCTTATATGTAATGATTGTAGACTGATTTATGGAGATTTATTTTGTGTCAAATCCTTGGGAGATTGCTTCTGTGGCTTTGTCTGTCTTTTGTGTATTCCTTAGATAAAATTCTGTAGGCAGCACATATATCAAGTGTATTTGAGAAGGTAAATATTGCTGATCTTTGTGGAGACAAATCAGGAATATTATGCATATTTATATATGTATATAAAATTCCTTATATAAAAATTATCATGCAGTCTACTACTCTTCCAGATGAAATCCAGAAAAATCCTTCAAGGATCATATGTTTTAGTTTTGGTGGGTTTTGCCTTTTTTTTTTTTTTTTTTTCCAAGCTTCACAGATGCCTGCAGGGGTTTATGATTTTAAATAATAAATGCTGCAATAGCTGTATGTACCTTCATAACATTGTCCTCCAAAATTAGCATTGGATCCTTAATCCAAGGGGAGGGTTGATAAATCTGAGTGCTTTGGCAGCAAATAACCTATTTAGAGGATGTTTATAATTTGAAAGAATTGTGCTAGTCATTTTAAAATTGCACATTAGCAGGAATAAAGTATTGGATGTGAAAGCAGAAACTGCAGTGACAGAACTGTTAAGGAAAATGATTGTATTTTTTAAAGAAATACAAATGTTTGAATTTTGAAAAGCTCCAAATAACAGAAGCAGGAATGTGTTATTAACTGAGATAGAAGGGATTCCAGTGTGTACTGGGTGTTAAAATGTGTGTTCTCTACCCAGGTATTCAATAAAAATTCCCTTATCGTGCTAAGAGTTTGCACTGAGGAAATCACAAGCAAATCCAGAGAGGAAAAAAGTTAGAAAGTTGTGAAGGGCTATTTGAGTGCCCAAAACCCTCTGTCAGTTGTTTTGTGGCAGTTAAGTAGAAGCTCTTTGCTCAGTTTGAGGTTTTAATTCAGGCTGTGTAACCCATGCTGGCACAGGTGAGGATCAGGTGAGAAAAGCAGAGAGGGAGCTGAGAGGAGCTGCTTTGAATGCTTAGTTAAAAATGATTTCAGATTGACTTATGGAGGGCACTGTCATGTGGCCTGAAAACTGGAATACTCAGCAACAGATACAAAGGAAAGGTATTCAGTTGATCAACTTTCAGGTATGACTAAATATCTTTGGGTTTGATCTGGAAGAAAAATGAAGTGGAAGTTTCTCGAGGCAACTAAACTGAGGAAAGTGGTGAGTGCTTGTGAGAGTAGACAAGTTTAATTTTACAAAAAAACTTAGAAGCTGAAGAAAGAGGAAAAAATATATTTAAAAAATTAAAGCTCAGGAAAGTGAACTTTATATATCTGGAAAATAATTCAGCTATTTGGTGGGAGGGAAAAATCAGCAAGACATCAAGGAATGAAACTGAACAGCAATTTCCATTTTATTATGCAGACAAAAATCTGGAAGAACTCTTTTGTGAGAGTAGCAAATTATACCCTCCTGACACCTGAATGTGGTTCCTATTGATGCATCTGCATGCAACTCCCTTTAATATCTGAAAACAGGGACTATTTCAGAAAGTACAGGTGATCTGAAATCGAGGGATGGCTGTGCACCAGTTTGTAGGTTTAAATGAACCTCTTTCCAGCCAAGGTCTTAATTATGTGCTTGGTTTTAAGCTGGCTGAGGTCTATGACCTTAAATTGCGAGTTCTGGAGCAGAGTGTTGGTGCTATTCATTGTAGAAGAAAGCCTGTTATATTACTCCAGTCTAATCTTCCAGAAAAGCAGATCTCTTACACACAGCCCTTGGGTAAAAATATGAATTACCTTCCTGAACTGAATTAATCCGAAGGAAAGTGCATAGGTTAATTTTGCCATCAGACTTTACTTCTGACTTTGGACAAGACACTTAAAGCATCCATATCACTGTTCTCAGCATATGCTTAAAATTTGCACTTCTTCCCATTCATTCTAGCTGGAAACCCAAGTGTTTCCTGTGGCTTGTCTGAGTAGACTCTGGACATTGCTGTGATTTGAATAATAGCAGGATGAAAAGAAAGAAAACCAGAGGTTAGAAAGAAAAACAATGTTTTAGGTGCTTGTTGGATTGTCCCTTAAACAGAGGAACTTCCATTACTTGGCACTGTGCTGCCATTAACTGCTGATTAAATACTATGCTCATTATAATACCTTTAAATTTGCATGAATTTTTATTTACATAATTCAGTGGACACCTTTCCTTTTGTGGCTCCACCTTCTGGGTTTTTTTGAGTTTTATTGAGATTGAAGCAAACACAGTTGAGTGTTCACCGAAAGCCTCAGGCTCACAGAAACAAACTAGCTGCTCACAATCTCAGCTGTTCTCCAAATTAGGATGTCAAATTCCACAATGCCTTTTCACCAACTTCCCTCACGTTTTTTCCCCCCTCATCTTGGTGACAGAGTGCAGCACATGCACACCTTTACTTATGGCAGCCTCATAAATCCATGGGTTGAAGTTGTGTAGAGAACGAACAATATTTCACCTAATGAGAGACAACAGACTTAATTAGGCCAAGGCCAGCTGTTCCCTGGGTGTGGAGGAAGGAAGGAGGGTTCTATTGATGTGCAAGGAGATAGGTAGGGCTGATAGATGGGCAGAGAGGTGTTCAGAAGGTCTTTGAGAGGCTCCTGTGTTACACCACATATAAATACAGGCTTGTGGTCTTTATCTGTGTAGAGCAAGACACTACCTGTGTCTTGAGTGGGTGAATATTCCACTGGGTTGATGCTGGTGTGTGACAGTGGGCTTTGTCAGATTCTTCTCCTAACTTTGTTCTTGCTGATTTAGCAGGAATTTTGGTCTGGATCTTATTAGACTTTCCCACACTGATTTCTCAGCATTAACTTTTCTCTCTTCAGCTTGTGGCTTTGTGGCATTCTTACAAAAGAGGTTTTTGTTGCAGAATGACATTGTCTGGTTAAGGACTTTAGACCTTGACTACTTATAGACTAGAAGTTGATACAGTTGCATTTAAAGAACCCCAATAAAACCTCCAAAAATTCTACTGTCCTATCTTCCATGATATGTATTAGATTCCCAAGCAACTGATTCCTTGAGAGACTACCTGGAAGAAAGGCTAGACAGTGTTAAAGAAATAAAGTAGGTATTTATTAAAAAGGCCTTTAAATGATACACCTTGGGCAGTACAAGAGCCTGGCCGTGGCTCTAGCCAAAATGGATATCTTGGATGTTTTCACACTTTTATAAGTTTTGGTCCATTTACGTATTGGGGTCAATTGTCCAATTACAGCTTTGGTTTATGAAGTCCCATCCTCCCACTTTACTCTCCTCAGTTTGCTGTTGTTTAAAATTTTTGGGCCTGAAGCTGCAATGGTGTCCCTGGTGCTCAGGCTGGAAAAGGATTGTTTTGTCTAACTAAACTGTGAAGAGAACTTGCTAACACTTTATATGTACCTCAGAGTTACATACTAATGCTGTACAGATTCTGGAAAATATGAAAGCTAAAACTTCAGGCATTACAATAAAATAATCACATTGTCCTTCTTCCTTGCCCTTGCTTCTCCTTTGTAGGTGTAGAAGAGATTACAGGTGACCTTGCCCCTGATAAGTCACAGTTGTACTAATTACCAAAGACGAGGAACAGCCTTGGCCTTAAATGGGTCACAGCTGTGACTCATAAAGGTAAGTGTGATAAAAAGGAGTGGGTTGGGTGGCCAAGAAGAACTTGGAGGTAGAGGCTGCGAAGAAAGAGGACCTTGAGGGGGTAGAGGAGAAAGAAGGAAGGATCTGCAGTAAAAGATCTGTTGTGAGGTTAGTCTGGGTCTGATGGAGTCAGAGCCTGCTGTTGTACCTTGCAGTCATAGTCGAGCAAGGTAAAGCCTGTAGTCAGTCTGCAAACCAATACTTGCAGTCATAGTCTAGCAGGAAGCAGCTAGAGTCTGCAGTTGGACCCTACAGTAGGAGCTTGCTGTAGCAGAGTCAGGATGGCAAAGCTGTAAAGAAGAGTGAACTGGGACACTTTTCATGTTGTTGAGTAAGAGTCTGTGTCTTGACTCATTTCTGCCCCTAATGAGAGGTCTGCTGTAGGTCCTTAACTGTTCTGTTTACATAGTTTGTAAGCTCTTTTGTAGGAGTGGATTAATCTTCACAGACGTTCCTGACCTCTGTGTTTATATTGCCGTTAAATGTTGTCTCTGTATGTGAGAATTCCTGAGTGATTCCTGACTATCCTTCAGTGTTGTGACTGTTCACATCAGCTTTTCTTTGTACTTTTACTCAAGAGCCTTGCTGACTAGGTAAGAAGGCCTCATGCCCTTCACAAGTTGGTGATGGCTTTAGTGTTTCAAAGGCAAAAGAATAGCTGAGAGTTGGAGGTGAAGCCAACATATAGGGGTAGAAGAGGGATTTGGTGCTGCTCTTGCTTCAAAACTCTTTGTTACCTGGAGCCTTCTAGCCTCAAATGCTGCTGCTCTTATTGAGTTGTCACTGTCTTTTTCCATTTTAGTCTAAACCTGCCCATGGCTGATTACAGTTGGTGTATGTCACTGAGGCGATGGGTTAGAGAAATTCGCAGTCTTGCCCAAACAGAAAGGCCACAGGGACATTTTGCCTGGGTTTTGCCCTCTGTGGCATTTTGGGCTATTTGCTTGGTACTAGGAGCATCTAAAGTGGCAAGCAACAAAGAAATGTGTAACTTTGTACTTTTGATGTAGAAGACCTTTTTGTTTTAAATTCCTGAAGTACTTCAGGTTACACTTGAAGCTTACAGATCAAACCTCAAAGTCCTTGCTCTCTCAGAGTTAAGAAAGGATGAGAAGGCAAACGAAGGTGTGGAGGTAATGGGGATCAGTGCAGGTTCACCCAGCAGGTGAACCAGCTTGTGCTGGGACTGCAGTTGAAATCTGAGGCATTCCAGATCAGTCTTCTTTGCCTCATCTTCCTGCCATGCTCAAGCCACCTGTGATGGAGATATTCAACTGCCTGTGCAATGTGCAGTTTTGTTCTGCTGCTTTAAGCTCCACAGACAGGTGGTAAATATTTTTCAAAACCTTGTAATCACTCAGTTTTTATGTTTAGTGAACAATATTTTGTGTCTACAAGAACAGAGGAAAATTATGTTAGAAGAAACAGCTTCTTGTGGCTGGATTTCTGGCTCTGGAAATTAGTGGATGCACCTCCTGCTATCTGTATTACTGCCATTACCGTGAGCTCCTTTATGAAGACTGAGGGTAAAACACGTGAAATGTTCACAGAAACTTAATGACAAGCTGCCTAAATAATGAAAACTTTCAGAGTGAGTCAGCTGCTGTCTTCCTTATGAACAGGAAGGATGACATTACCAGGAAAGTTTAAGTTGCACACCAAGATTCTGAAGAGCAGTTAATAGGTTCAAGAAGCAAAGGTCATATTTAGTGATTCAGGATTTTCTCTCCAGTAACTGCTGTCCCATTAGAATTGCTGTTTGTATGCTGTTTAGTTCTGGAGACTTAATCCAACTCAGTATTTTAGTGCCATTGTGGTGTCCAAGGTGGCAAAACCTTAGAGGTGATCGAGCAGCACAGAAGTACACCTGTAGAACAGTCCAGCCATGTGCCTTTGAAAAGAGTATTTTGGCACAGATGCATCATCTCAATTAGAGTGTCTGCTGCCCCAACTGCAGCACAAGGAATACCTCTGGGACAGGAATTGCCTTGTAATCCTCTACAGTGATGTGTACTGCAAATGAAGAATTCACATTTGCCAAAACAAAGTAAATGCTTCATATTAATTTGAGCTTTGTGTGGATGGGACTTCTTCTGGAACATGTCTCAAGGAACAGATCAAGGATAGTCTTAATATGGGAGAATTTCTGACTTTTAAGCAAACAAGTGATTTCTTTTTTTTACTTATGCAGTAAAGAATTTAATTTTCAATTCCTTGGTTTGGACCTTCTTGCTAAACAGCTTTTTTTCCCCTGGACTTGGATTATTGGCAATGTACGGTATAAATGTATTAGCAGTTTCTTTTTCGAAAGCTTTAATCTTGTTTTTGCCGTACCAAACAGCAAAGAATACACAAACAAGAGACATGAAACTGTTTTAAGTTTAGAGCACAAATTAATTTAGTCTCCTTGATATATTTAGCCTTTAGTAGATTGCTTTTGAAAGATTACGTGACACATTTAATTCTGACAATGTTATCTGGATGCCATCCAGGGGGACCTGGACAGGCTTGTAGCAGTGAGCCAACAGGAGTCTCAGGATAAGATCGAGTGGCACCTGGGTTGGGCCACCCCTGGTATCAACAGAGGCTGCAAGGTGGTGGGCTGAGGGATGATTCTATGAACTTTTAAATTCCCTTTATGGTGTCTTGGGAGTGTATGAGGTTTGGTAAAGTGTGATGCTGAGTATATACTTACGAATAAGGAGGTGTATGTACACACACACACACATATATATATATATAAAATAAAATAATCTCCAGAGACTTTTCAAGTGGAAAAATCTGGAATTACTGCTGAATGATATCTTTGCTTTGGAAAAGCCTCTATTATCAGCTGTAATGCAACATCATCTAGCTCACTGCCTTACACATTACAAACGAGGTACAATTATTGTTTAGATTCTTGTCTCAGAAACTCTCCAAATTGTTGAATGTACATTTGTTTTTCTCCCCAATAGCAAGCTCTCTTGACAATGTGCATTATTTAGCCAGCATAAATTTTTAATTGAAAAAGAAAACTCAAATAAATAAATGTGGACCAGTTTTATCCATGGTAGTTGTTGACACAGAATTAGATCCAGGTTGCACTCAGAACCTAGTGCTAAATCACCAAACTTTGAGTAATGATAGGTTGTTATAAACTGCAGTTTTAAATTCCTATTTTCTTTTGTTTAAGGGAATTAGGCCTGTCTATATGTCAGTATACCCATTTTGTATGTGAGCATTTACAGATATGATAGAACTTTTGCACAGATTTTCAAGTTTGCATCTCGAAGATCTGCATTTTCTCTTGCATACAGACAAATTCAGACTTGCAGAATTAAGGTATAAGTTGGAGAATGTTGTTTTGCTCTGCTTAAAAGACAAAGCTTGCATTTAATATTTATCTCACTGGAGATTAGGTGGAACTTGTTGAATTAATGCTGAGAGTTGATTGTTTTTGTAGTGTTAGATCAGTATGAATAAGACTTCCCATATTTTATTGTCGATGGGAAGGGTGTATCAGAAAAAATAATATTAATTAATTATTGCCTGGGTCTATCAGCTATCAGGATCCCTGTGATTCATTCAGGAATACAGGCTGAAGCCTACAAACAGTTGTAACACCTATGGGAACAACCCTTTTGTGTTTGTTCTTATTGATTCCAGGATCTGTATTTAAACATAATTTTAGTTCTTGGAGTTTTGTCAATGTAGAAACTAAAAATATCCTTATCAGGCTAAATTTAAATAGAAATTAAATCAATTGTCAAAGCTTGACAGCCAGATTTTCTATGGATTAATGCAGAGTTGGGTATTTCTGCCATTTTCCTATTTGCTTTTTCTTCCAAGCTCAAATTTTACGTGTGACTGACCTTAAAATGTTCTTTCCTTCTTCACTTGCACAGATGATTCTGAGGTCTTTGAAGAGTAAGACAAGCCCAGTGAAGACAATTATAAGAATTGAGTATACTGCACTCAAGAACTTCATTCTGTGACAGATGCTGTTCCTATCTTGGAAACCCACACGATCAATTGGCCAAGGGTAAATTTATTAGGACAAACACATTCCAGGCACTATTTTGGCTTATTTTCTGAAGGAAAAATTAAGTTTGCTACCTGCCAGTGGAGCTTCTCCCACATAGCAAAATCTCTAGAAAGTAATGTCGAGTTTTAAGTACTCCAGGCAAAAGGTTGAAAATCTGAAAGCTAGTTAAATTTCTACGTTCTAAATTTCTAAGTTTCATGAAAATCAGCGGCTTTGCAGAAGCAAGAGACCCTGACTGCATCCTCAGGGGAAAAAATAGTTAGGATATTTGTTTTTGTAGGCCTGCATTTCACCATTGGAATATTTTTGGAATTGTTGGATATTTTGTAATTGAAGTATTGTCCAGTAGCTGCTGTGATTCCCTTTCTTCTAAGAGCAGCTAAGGGGTTAAAAAGGTGTTCAATTATTTCAGACAAAATCCCGCAGAAAACAGATTAAATTATATTCGTGGTGAGCAACCAGAGAAGGAATTCCAAACTTGTTCTGGAGTAACAAATTCAAATAAAATTTTACTCTGCTAGCTAAAATTAAAATAGCAATAGAGGTAAATAAAAACACTGAATCTACTTAGGGCTCCTTAAAAAATAAATTATCAAGAGGCTGTTTAATCTGCTCTTCTCAGTACAGTAGTTTTTTCTCTAACTCATCTTTCCCCAATATAAGTAATATATTGGGCTCATGGATGTATAAGTGAATCAAAAATGTCTCATTTCATATGGGCAGCAGTGGCATTTCAATTGAGCCATTTAAAAAATTTATGAACATGCTTCTGCCAAGTGGCAATAAAATTGTTTTCTTTTGCCTTCTGTAACTTCACCCAAAGAAACAATAAGAAAGCACAGTTTGTTTCCAGCCCATTTGTTTTTGATCATGCCTAAAAAAAAATAGTCCTAACTGCAAATAGTCCTTCTACCAGATACACAAATTATCACAAAATGAGTCTCCTCCTTCATTTCACTTGATCTGTGTCCAGTAAGAGACTGAGGGAATTTCAGCAAATTTTTATATCAGCTCATTTAGATTGTTTCTGAGACAATTGTAGGCAACTTGGATGAAAATTAATGGCTAACTTAATTTGACCTTTTTAAAATGCAAACACTATAAGTTACTGCCTTAAATATCTTGCACAGGATGCTTGACTTATAAATAAAAGAAAACAAACTAGATTTTTTTATTGCCTATCATGTGCTTCCAAGTTTTCTCCAGCCCCTTCTCTAATGTAATTGAATTCAAAGGGAAAGCAGATAGCTGTTAGATGGCAAGGCATCTCTGACACTAACCAAAATGTGTAGGTTTGGGTATTGTTTAGCTGTCATAAAGCAGGTGCCTTCACACTGTTTCATGATGTTTTCACAGAGGTTCCAGTACAGATCATGTTCCCCCTCACTGAACAGTGCTCTTGGCCTCTTCCTCATGGAAATGTCCTTTCCTATTGCAACTACAACAATTGTGGAGAATTAAATTCAGAAATGGAATCAAGTATTTTCTCAGTTTTTTAAAATGAAAGATAAGCACTTTTATACTGATTTTAATTGCAGCTGCAGCCTCACTCTCTATTTCCCTCAGCTAAGCAGAGTGGTCACTGCACTGGAGGCTTCTGCAGCTCCTCAGGACTTTGCTGGGGTATTGGCCTTGCCTGTCTGTGGATCTCCACCTAGGCCACAAAATGAACAATTTCTCATCTTTGTGGAAATAAATTCTTTGCAGGATTGCTAAATCAGTGAACAGTGAGAGAGAAAAATGCAAGGAATGTCCTTCTGTAGTCCTAAGCACCTGTGAAGAGATGAGTGGGAAGGAGGTAAGGTCAGCAATTCTGATATTGTTCAGAGGTTCACCAAGGGGTAAAAAAGTGATATTTGCCTGCAAAAGGGAATCTTTTTCTATTTAAAAGAAATTAGAAATCACCTGAAAGGAAAAAAATTAGGAAATTAAATCCCTGGACTCAGCATGGAGGTACATAAAGAGCACCTTATCAGCATCACAAATGGGACAGTGTGCACACCCTGGAAAGGGAAAAGGAAAAGAATTGGAGGAAAGCAGGAGCCCTAATAATATGTTCAAGAGATAACATTCAATATTTTATTGAAACTAAAATATATTCTTTAGATGCAAACTTGAAGTTTAAACAATTCTAATTAAAAGGAAAGGACTTTTGACAGATAAGAGAAGCAAGGCAGATATTTGAACTAATTTTCAGAGGTACAAAGGCAAGGAAGAACTCATAATTGGAGATAATCTGTCTGTTGGAAAAAAATCTCTGGCTCTGTTGGACCTCTGCAGCAGAAAGAACAGCTAAAACCCTGGCAGCTGCAGAGTGATACAAGTTTTTTTACAGGCCAAGAGGGTCCTGCCCCGCCTGGGCCAATAGGATGCTTTACATTTGACATTACAAGATGTGGATATTTTCTGGTGAAGTTATTAAGTCAAATAAACTTTATTTTGGGGTTACCATCTTGGAGATAATGAATACCAAGATGAATGAGTAATGATGAATTGTTGTCCTAATAATATCCATATGTGGGCTGAGTCATGGTGGGGCATGTAGGATTATTTTAATCTGTAATTCATGTTGTCAGCTTCAACCTTCAACTCTCTTTTTGTTGACTTCTTTCTGTGCTGGAAACCTATTTCTGAAGATGTTCTGCCTTCTGGCCTTGATCAATTCAGCCTGCAACAAGTTAGGCTGGGTTTTTCCCACCACTTGTACCTTCATTTTCCCTAGTCTAAGCAGTTTCTTTTCCTGTGCTTTAAAATCTATATTTTTTTCATTTTTACTAAATAATCTCTCAACATCTTGCTGTTCTGCTTTAAGTCTCCTTAGACACCTGTTTTGTAGGTACAACTTCCATTAAAGTTGGACAGAATTATAAGGATTGATTCTGATCCATTGAATTTAATGAGATTTTTGTCATTAATTTTTCTGGAAAATGGCTCATATTCTAAATCTTTGAGGAAAAAAAAAACCAACTTCCTGGTGTTGGTATTAAGCAGTTCTAAAGTGGCTTGAACTAACTGTATATATCTATTCACTCTTCTCTCACAGCTCTTCTTCTTTGATTTTGTTACTTGTGTTCAGTTATCAGAAAGATGTTTAGCATTTCTATCTCTTAGCTTTGCTGAAGCCTTCAGAGCTTTCTCCAAAAGCTTATGCAGGAAATATGAAAGGTATTCTTGTGCCATTGTTGGACAATAATTTTGTGAAATTTATCCTTTGCATCACATTTGGACAGAAACGCCACCTCTGATACTCTGCTCAGCTACTTCCATAGTGATAACTGTCCTTTCTTGGTTTGACTTAAAAGAATCATTCAGATAACTGTCATTTGCTTGTAGCTATATGTGGGTTTTGATAACAATATTCCAATTTCTTAGCTCTCAGAAGCAACAACAGTAATAGTAATGATTGCTGGTAATGTGAGTTGGTTCTGTGCAGCTGTCTAAATTGCTTTATTTATCCAGTCAGCTTTTACTGATTAGGGAGATTTTGCAGGTTCATCAGAGGTGAATTATAGGTCTGTATTTACAGACAGAAAATACAGGTTGTTAACAAACCCAAGCTCATGATATACCCGTGTATGGTCCTGCTTTAAAATATTAAATGTTTTCTGGTTATATCTTATTGCTGTTGACAGAGTGAATTATTTAATAGTCACCATCTAAATAAAATGCTGACAATAACACTCATTTAGATGGGATATTAGGAAAAAGTTCTTCATCCAGGGATTGACTGAACAGGCTCCCCAGGGCACTGGTCACAGCACTAAGCCTGACAGAGTTCAAGAAGCATTTGGACAATGCTCTCAGGCACAAGGTGTGACTCTTGAGGATGGTCCTGTGCAGAGCCAGGAGTTGGACTTGGTGATCCTTCAAATTCAGAAGATTCTGTTTTATAAGCCCAAACCTATCAACCCATAGTGTTGGCAGCTTTTATTCCTTTTTCTTTTTTTTTTCCTCTCTTCCCCCATCCCCCTGCACTTTCACTTCACAAAATAATCTATTTACTTCCAACTCCCTCATCAAAAGAGTTCTGAACAGCTCTGGTAAATCAACATCTGACAATTCTCTATATATAACTACAAAGTGATAAAGGCTGATTGAGCTGAAGTTAATTTCCTTTTGGCTTTTGCCTTCTAATTATTGAGCATCAAAACTCTTCTACCAAAAAAGGCCTGCAGGGCCCTGCTGTAGGCAGGACATAGCTCAGTAGAGTATAGCAAGCTCAAAAGAAATGATCCAGCTCAAGTAATTTAGAAATATTTGAAAGCTGAGAAACTTTGCTGCTTATGACAGTATAATGAATATTATCAAATCCTCCCCCAAATTTACCAGGTCTGGAGCAGGTTTTCTCTTGTTTAACTGATTCTAAATAAGAGGAATTGAAATCTGCAGAGGCTCATTTTGACATTCTCCTTGAGTACCCAGACATCTGATAGCCATTCATAACTCTTTGGACAAGTTTTTTAAAATGCAGGAGAAATTGCTAGTTAAGTTTTAATTGTTTAGGAAAGGACTCTTCCCCCCCCCCCCACCAAGGAATTTTTTGTAGGTCTTAATATGGAAACAACCTTGACTGCTACCTGTGATTTGTTTCTGAAAGTGTTGCAGAATCGGGTGCATTAAGCTCTGGGGCCATTTGTTGTATTTTTTAAGTAAAGAAATCCACCACTAGAGAGCTGTGCCTTAAAAAATGAGATTTTCTAGGATAATCTTTTGGATTTTAGAAAATAGATGGAAATCACTGCTTTTCTTGCATCAGAAAGCAGGAATTCAGCCCAATTTCCCCCATGAATTCTTCACATCAGTGTTTGCTCTTGTTCTTTAAGAGAAGTTTTCAGAGTAATGGCTTTAGTGCAGTTGGGAAGCAAGTCCATTGCCCAGCTTCCCAGGTTGGAATGCAAAAGATGGCTAGGACTGTTTGGACTGATTTTGTTTTGATATGTGATGAGTGATATGTTCCAGTGGTTTTGGGCAGAACTCAGGTCAAACACCCGGATGTGAAGGCTGTTAGTTTAGTTGCACTGGTGTGTGTGGCTCCTATAAGGACTCATATATGGCCACATCTTTCAGCTGTAGAAAGACAAAAAAAAAATCTGCTTGTAGAAAGTGTACTTTCCATGCAAATTTCCCTCCTGGTGGAATTTTAGTGCCACAAACAAGGTAAGACATACTGGAGTCACTTAAAACGGAGCATTTATTTACAGTATGTATTTGTCTGACGCTGCTGTGAAAAGTTCAGAAATATAGATGGGCCTTATTCCTAAAACCAGAAGGCAGAATACTTCAATATCATAAATTTGCACTTTCCATTTCTTCCTTTGGCTCAAATAGTGTTCATCTATTTGTCTTTTTGAACATTCATTACTTTTGCAGATTATAAACCCAAAGTCCTTTTCTCCTCTGGATGCATGTGTTTGCCTTGCAGTAATACCAGCAAATCTCTAAGGGGAAACAAGAGCCTTTAGAAAACTCATGAACGGTGTGTTCTGTTCAGTTTCTTTCCACTGGTAGCCTTTGTTTTAGCCGACTTATTGAAGATGTTTGGAAGACTCACCTAAGATTCAAGGTCAGCTAGGCCAGACAGTTTCATACCTTGCTGTCCTGGTTTAGGACAAATTTACGGGAGGTATTTCGCAAAGGAGTCCTTCTAGGAAAATAAACTTCTAGAACTTTTTTCCCCTCCCACTACCGGGTTCGGGAAGAACTTTTTTCGAGGGAAAAAAGTGGAAAAAACTTGTTTATTTTAACAAAACACTTCCTAACACCAGGAAAGAACAATTTTCAGATGACAGAAAACGTTTTTACCAAGGTGAGTGAGGATGGACGAGTTCGGTCAGTCCTTGCTGGGAAGGGTGCAAAGCTTCTGTGGCAGGCTTTCAGACGCAGTCTCTGATGTTCAGATCTCTCCGTCCAGAGCCGGTGCAGATCTTCGGGATGAGGGGAAGAAGGGAGAGAGAAAGAGGGAGCAGCTGGGGGCAGGAGTAGCTGGGGCAAAAGCTAGGGGAAAAAGCAGCAGCCAAAGCGGCAAAAGCAGCAGCAAAAGCAGCAGCAGCAGGCCAGCAGCAGCAGCAGCCAAAGCAGCAGGCAGCAGCAGCCCAGCAGCCGGGCCCGCCCGGGGCGGGGGAGGCGGCAGCAGCTCCGTGCAGACGGGGGGAGAGGGGCAGGGAGAGGAGTAGTCATAACACTGAGCCAGGATATTTCACCCCTTATCCCACATCGTGAACATTGACACAAGATTGGGATATATATACACCACTATACAATGTAAATCTTTTATTTACTTGCTTAAACTTTTAACACTTACACGTTTCTTCTTATTTTACTTACTCAGGCCTTCAACACTTACGTTATTTCTTCTGTCTCACCCTACAATTAGATCTCCCTGAGGTACACATCGTGTTGTTCCATCTTTCTGCATTACCTACTACGTACATTCTGGTCTTTGAGCAAAGACAATCCGTCGAATGGGTTTGCCTGTACTCGAGGCAGGATTAACTCATACTGCCTTTTCTAACAAACCTTTAACTTGGGCCACTGGGACTTTATTTTCATTTACTATATTAAGGGAGTCAGACTGGGTAGGACCTGCTCGGTTGATGGAACTTCTGGTGTTAACTAACCAAGTAGCCTTTGCTAGATGTTGTTCCCAGTTTTTAAAAGACCTCCCACCTAATGCTTTTATGGTGGTTTTCAACAATCTATTGTACCTCTCCACTTTACCCGCAGCTGGTGCATGGTAAGGGATGTGGTACACCCACTTAATACCGTGTTTTCTAGCTCAGGTGTTGATGAGGTTATTTTTAAAATGAGTCCCATTGTCTGACTTAATCTTCTCAGGGGTACCATGCCTCCAAAGGACCTGCTTTTCCAGGCCCAAGATGGTGTTGCGGGCAGTAGCATGGGACACAGGGTAGGTCTCCAACTAGCCGGTGGTGGCTTCCACCATGGTCAGCACATAACGTTTACTCTGGCGAGTCTGAGGCAGTGTGATGTAATTAATCTGCCAAGCCTTTCCGTACTTGTACTTGGACCAACGTCCACCATACCAGAGAGGCTTCACTTGCTTAGCCTGCTTGATGGCAGCACAGGTGTCACAGTCATGGATAACTTGTGTTATGCTGTCCATGGTAAGATTTACTCCTTGGTCTCGTGCCCACTTATAGGTGGCATTTCTACCCTGGTGGCCTGAGGCATCATGGGCCCATCATGCTAGGAACAACTTTTCCTTGTGCTCCCAGTCAAGATTTATTTTAGACACCCCTATCTTTGCAGCCTGATTTACCTGCTGATTGTTTTGCTGTTCTTCATTGGCTTTACTTTTGGGGACATGGGCATCTACATGGCCAACTTTCACAGGTAGTTTTTTTAACCGAGTAGCGATGTTTTTTTATTTTTCAGCAGCCTAAATTGGTTTTCTTCTGCGCTGCCAGTTTGCCTCTTTCCATTTTTTCAACTATTCTCACAGAGCATTGGCCACCATCCAGGAATTAGTGTACACATAGAGTTTCGGCCATTTTTCTTTTTCTGCAACGTCTAGGGCCAGTTGAATAGCTTTAAGTTCAGCAAGCTGACTTGATCCACCCTCTCTTTTAATGGCCTCTGCGACCCGTCGTGTCGGGCTCTATACAGCTGCTTTCTACCTCCGGTTCATCCCTACGATGCAACAAGAACCGTCGGTGAATAGAGCGTAACGTGCTTCCTCTGCCGGCAGCTGGTTGTACGGTGGAGCTTCTTTAGCCCGGGTTACTGGTTCTTCTTCCTCATTCGTGACACTGAATCTTTCACCTTCTGGCCAGTTTGTAATTATTTTTAAAATCTCGGGACGATTGAGTTTTCCAATCTGGGTGCGCTGAGTGATGAGGGCAATCCACTTGCTCTATGTGGCACTGGTGGCATGGTGGGTGGAGGGAACCTTTCTGCTGAACATCTACCCCAGCACTGGCAGTCGGGGTGCTAAGAGGAGTTGCGCTTCTGTGCCGATCACTTCTGAAGCAGCTTGGACTTCCTTGTAGGCCGCCAAGATTTCCTTCTCTGTTGGGGTATAGTTGCCTTCCGATTCTTTGTAACTTCTGCTCCAAAATTCCAGGGGTCGGCTTCGGGTCTTACCAGGCACCTTCTGCCACAGACTCCAAGACAAACTGTGGTTCCCGGCTGCAGAATAGAGCACATTCTTCACATTTGGCCCCGTCCTAACTGGGCCAAGAGCTACTGCATGGGCAATTTCTTGTTTAATTTGGACGAAGGCTTGCTGTTGTTCAGGGCCCCAATGGAAATTATTCTTCTTCCGAGTGACCTGGTAAAGAGGGCTTACAATCTGACTGTACTCGGGGATGTGCATTTTTTAAAAGCCTATAGCACCCAAGAAAGCTTGTGTTTCTTTTTTGTTAGTGGGTGGAGACATAGCTGTGATTTTGTTAATAACATCAGTGGGAATCTGACGTCTTCCATTTTGCCACTTCACTTCTAGGAACTGGATCTCACGAGCAGGTCCCTTAACTTTACTCTTTTTAATGGCAAAACCGGCTTCCAGGAGGATTTGGATAATTTCCTCTCCTTTCTCAAACACTTCTTTTGCTGTATTTCTCCACACAATGATGTCATCGATGTACTGCAAATGTTCTGGAGCCTCACCCTTTTCCAGTGCAGCCTGGATCAGCCCATGGCAGATGGTGGGGCTGTGTTTCCACCTCTGGGGCAGTCGGTTTCAGGTGTACTGCACGCCCCTCCAGGTGAAAGCAAACTGAGGCTTGCACTCTGCAGCCAAAGGAATAGAGAAAAACGCATTGGCAATGTCAATGGTGGCATACCACCTTGCTGCCTTGGACTCTAGCTCGTACTGGAGCTCCAGCATGTCCGGCACGGCAGCGCTCAGTGGTGGGGTGACTTTATTCAATGCGCGGTAGTCCACAGTCAGTCTCCATTTTTCGTCAGGCTTGCGCACAGGCCAGATGGGGTTGTTGAAGGGTGAGTGGGTTTTGCTAACCACCTCTTGGCTCTCTAGCTCCCGGATCATCTTATGGATGGGAATCACAGCATTTCGAGTTGTTTTATATTGCCGGCGATGTACTACGGAAGTGGCAATTGGTGCCCTTTGCTCTTTTCCTTTCAGAAGTTCTACAGTAATCGGATTTTCAGATAGTCCAGGCAAGGTATTCAGTTGCCGAATATGCTCTGACATCACAGCAGCTATTCCAAATGCTCACTTAAGACCTTTTGGGTCCTTAAAATACTCACTTCGGAGGTAATCTATTCCCAAAATACATGGGGCCTCTGGACCAGTCATAATAAGATGTTTTTTCCACTCCTTGCCAGTTAAACTCACTTCAGCTTCCACTATGGTAAAGTCCTGCGATTCACTTGTCACACCAGCAATAGAAACGGATTTTTCCCCCACATATTTTGATGGAATTATCGTACACTGTGCTCCTGTATCCACTAAAGCTTTATACTTCCGTGGTTTCGATGTGCCAGGCCACCGAATCCACACGGTCCAAAAAACACGGTTCTCCCTCGCCTTACCCTGGCTAGAGGCAGGGCCCCTTTAAGCCTGATTATTTTTCTTTTCCGGGGCATAGGTTTTAGAAGTTCTCTCAAGAGGGTCAGACATGTCATTATTATTATCATGTTTGGCATTTTGACTACGGGAAACAGGAGCAGCTCTCCTTTTGGCGTAACTTCCTCTTTTAATCTTGCCTTCCTTCAGATCACGCACCCGTTGTGCCAGAGCAGCTGTAGGCTTCCCATCTCATCTCCTCATGTTCTTTCCAGAATTCTGTAAGAAAAACCACAACTCGGCTCGAGGAGTATACCTCCTCTCCCTATTGGGGAAACGTCTACGTTGGATACCAGGACGTCGAACTTGCACTGCTGAAATTTGGAGAAGGTCCTTCTTAATCTCTTCCCTGAGCCTCTTATGATTTTCCTTTATCTTGTCCTCTAAGTTCTGCAAGCGTGTTTTCACGGCTGCGATTCTGGCATGTGTTGGGCCATGCACAGCATCCGCATAGGCTCGAAGCTTCTTAGCCATATCAAGAACTGTCTCATGTACCTTTTCTCGCTTCAGTATTGCTAAGGCAGAGGCGTATTCAGATGGCCCGAGTCTTACAAGTTTTCTCCACATCACCAGTGTGCATGGGACCAGGTCCGGATTCCTAGTTGTTACATCTTCCGAAAAAATGATCTCCGCCACTGCCATTTCCTTTAGTCGTTGGATCCCTTGCTCCATGGTTTTCCATCGGGCTTGTTGCATATATAGGTCATCGGCACACAGATATCTTTGTGCCACACTGTCTAGGACCCGTGCCCAGAGGCTTTGAGGGTTAGCCTCCCTCATCATTCTCTGACCGATGACAGGATCATGTGACAGGGATCCCAGGTGTTTCGCTTCAGTGCCATCCAGGATGGTAGCCTCGCCTGCCGCATTCCAAAGCTGGACCAGCCAACTAATTATGGACTCATCGGGTCGTCTCGTATAATCCTTTCTCAGACCACAAAGATCCTTTAGGGACAGGGACTCATTATTAGTCTCTGATCTCACACTAGTTGTTTTTACTTTTGATTTTATATCAGGAGGCGTTGAGGGTCCTTCTCCTGCATTTTCATCCTCATCATTCACAGGCCGATCGGTTTTCTTTGTGCACTTTCCACTTCTGGTGCTAGTAGCCACGGCCATTGGTTGAAGCTTATTATTTAATTTCGCCCCTGTCCTCAAGTCTGGAGTGTTTACTACATCCTGAGTCACTGGGATGGTAACTATTCTATCTCCGTGTTCCCTGTCTGCTGTCTGTGGTCCTAGACTATCTAACAGGCTACGATAAGCATACGCCAGGGCCCAGCTCACTGCAGTGATCTTTTTTTCCTTAGGGTTATCATGGCACTTCTCTTTCAAATATTTTACCACCTCAGCTGGGTTTTGAATTTTCTCCTGAGGAAAGTCTCAAACTATAGGATCAGAAAATTTCTTTAACATTTGGCCCAGGTCCTGCCATTTCCCACACCATTCAGGACTCTTCACATTTTGCTTTGCTCCTAAATCAGGAGTTACACCAGCCCCTCCAGAAATTTCAGCTCTCATTTTATATAAACTGTAAACAGTGTATAAAAAGCTTACTAAATTAAACATCAGAAAGATAATCTCTTTTGTGTTCAGGGAAACCTGCACATTTTCTAATAAAGATGTAAAAAATTCAGAGGAGACAAAGGAAAGCAAAGGCTGAAAAGCCTTCTCCCCCTCTTCTTCTCTAACAAACTGAGTGCATATTCATAACCAGGATCCAGAAGATATTCCTGGAACCGATTCCAGCATCCTTATAAACCTCTTACAAGCCATCGCAACCAAGCCCAGTCCGATAAATATTTTGGTCATTATCTCTCTAGTATAAAAACTACAAATAAGGGACAGTACTGGAGCTATTTCCGGATAGGAAAATAACCCCAGAGACCAGAGAGGTATTAAAACCTCAAAAAACCCTAGTATCCAAAACCACATACTAGCTTCCATCCCAAAAAACATTTTAAATCTATACCAATACACAGTTACAAGGTAATAAAGTTTTTTCCACTTCCTCGTGCCCCTAACGTTGGGCGCCAAGATTTGTCCTGGTTTAGGACAAATTTACAGGAGATATCTCGCAAAGGAGTCCCCCTAGGAAAATAAACCTCTAGAACTCCTTCCCCCTCCCACTACCGCGTTCGGGAAGAACTTTTTTCGAGGGAAAAAAGTGGAAAAAACTTGTTTATTTTAACAAAACACTTCCCAACACCAGGAAAGAACAATCCCCAGATGACACAAAACGTTTTCACCAAGGTGAGCGAGGATGGACGAGTTCGGTCAGTCCTTGCTGGGAAGGGTGCAAAGCTTCTGTGGCAGGCTTTCAGACGCAGTCTCTGATGTTCAGATCCCTCCGTCCGGAGCCGGTGCAGATCTTCAGGGATGAGGGGAAGAAGGGAGAGAGAAAGAGGGAGCAGCTGGGGGCAGGAGTAGCTGGGGCAAAAGCTAGGGGAAAAAGCGGCAGCCAAAGTGGCAAAAGCAGCAGCAAAAGCAGCAGCAGCAGGCAAAGCAGCAGGCGGCAGCAGCCCAGCAGCCGGGCCCGCCCGGGGCGGGGGAGGCGGCAGCAGCTCCGTGCAGACAGAGGGGGGGGGGGGGGGGGGGGGGGGCAGGGAGAGGAGTAGTCATAACACTGACCCAGGACACTTGCAACAAACTTACTGGACTCTTAATTAACTATAGATGCTCTTATCACATGGTGGTTGCTACCAGAAGTCTCTTCAGTAATTAATAGATGCCATAAGTTTTAATGTTACTTAATTTTCTTTTTTTCCTTTTTTTTTTTTTTTCCTTAGTGATGCTGCAACTGAATTATGGTTCAAAACCCATACACAAGAATAAAAGCAGCTATAACTCAAATGTGTATCTTTCCTCCTATGGAAATTAAGTTCTTATCATCTCAGTGCCTTATTCACAAAGGCCTGTATTTGTAACACTCTCTATCTCCCTGGAGAGAATTGTATGAAGCCCTGGAGATGAATAATAGCTTTTCTTAATCAGCCTTTTGAAAGACCATTGTCTTGTCTTTGTTAGAACGTCAGCACAGTGGTGGGTGTTTTGTAGCATAATATGAAACAAGGTGCTTGCTGCTGAGAGCTGGTAATTTAAACAAAGAAGAAGTGATCAGAAAAGGGGCTGGCAAGCGCTGGCACTTGAAATTCAAGAGCTGAATGTTTTCTATACTGAGGGAAATAATGAAAAAACACCAAATGGGCAAGAGTCCTCTGGTGCCTGCCAGTGTAATCTACCACGTACTGCTTAGCAGGCTGTGCTGGCACAGATTCAGACATTGCAAGTTTATGTAGCTTCTCCTTGCCTGTTTATTTGGCTGCTACATTCCATTGATCTCTATCTCACTCTTATGTAGAGATTTGACGTGTATTTGCTCTAATGTGCTCGGTCCCCATTTTTGTTGCTTTTCCTGCTCTAGATAAATGGTATCCCTTGGAAGTTAAAATAATTTGACAATAAACAACACTTTATGACACAGCTCCCTTCATATGTAGTACATTTTCAGTACATGATAAAAACATGCATTTTCCACTTTAAGACTTAGGCACTTGTGAGTTCCCAATTAGGAGGTGTGTGACATGGCATTGATGTATTTGGAGTTCAAGGCTGCTGTTTTGTCTGCACTGTGGATGGCCAGTATGTGCATATTGTCTTTGTGTTACCAACCTAGGACTCATCATTTCTTCTGTTGCATCACCAGCTGCTTCGTGGTTTGGATTTTTTGTTTTCAGTTTCTCCTTGCTCAGTGTAGTAGTTTGAGCCTGTCTTTATTAAAATGCATCTTGTTAATTTCAGGTTTTCTTTCTAATTTATCATGATCATATTGAGTTCTGATTCTAGGCCTCAGCCTGCTTGCACCTCCCCTCTCCTTATGCAGATTTTACAATTATAGGCTTCAGTTCATCATCCAAGCCAGTAAGGAAATTTTAAATGGAATTTGGTAGTCAGTGCATGGTGAGCAGAGGTCAGTAGGCTGTTCAGGGCTCAGAGATGTGGCACTAGGCTACAGAACCATTGCTCTGCTATTTAACTTTTCCTTCTTTCTCAGGAAACTGGAGACAGTGGACTTGCTGGTAGGGATGCAAAATTCCAAGGCAGATTTTATGCAAGCTTTTCATCCAGAATTTGTTTTAAATTGCAGCAAACACTTTATCTTCATGTTATAAGTTGCAGAGGGAAAAAGACAAGTTGGTGACAAAGCCTCAGCAGCTCTGGGAGCTCTATCCACTGCTCTGCCCTGCTTCCAGGTAAAGTGTCTGCCTTCTGTGGGTTTCCATGGTCCCTACAGAAAACCTGGTGCAGGAAAGTCAACTATGCACCTCAAGCAGGCACCTCCTCTGCCTTCATTAGCATTCCTGAAGTTCCCATTAATTGGTTAGTGATGCTGATATTGCTAACAGCAGAAAAGGAAGGATAAAAGGTAAATTTGAATTATCACGGCATCACATAAAGACCTTTAATTTCTTCTCTTGCCACTCCCCAGCTATAAGTGGGTGATGTAGAGCACCCCTGTGGATGCAAGTTGTGTCCACCTCATCTCTGCTGTTTGTCACAGGCAGGTAAGTGTGGACACCATTGAAGCCTCAGGCTGAAAATTGCAAAGGCTTGGAACCTTTTTCTCTTTTCTCATGCTAGGGAAGCTTTCCCAGGCTGAGACAGTTTCTCAGTTCCAGCCTGAGCCTTTCCCAGGATGAAAACATTTGGGAAAAACAGAAAGGAATTAATAACAAGATTAACACCTGGGCTTCACTGAAAAACAGTTCTCACACTTTGTGAGAAAGTTTTGTTTTCTTCTATTGTCCAATGGACTGCTGTTCTGTTGCAGTTTGCGAACCACACTATAAATGTGGTTCGGCTGTTCAATAAATCACTTCTTTAGCCATCTAGCTGGAGAATTCCGTGTCATTATTATACGCGATTTCTAGCACGGTAGCGACATGTAAGAGCTCAGTACTGCTATTTCATGACCATTGATCCAAGATAAATCAATATGTCACAGCACATGGGTTTATCTGTGTATTTCTCTTGTCTCTCGGTTCCTGCACCCGTTGCAGGAAAAGTGTTTTGAGATTGAGTCCAATGGTGAGGATTTGAGGACTGGGGAGGGTGGGGAATTGATCTTTATTTCAAAACAAGTGTTGGTAAAGGCTTTGGTGCTTACTCTACCTTACATGTTTTGAAGTTGTGCTGTTCTATCTTTTATAATAAAGAGAGAAAAAAAGATCAAGTGTTGCCTATTTACTGTTTGCTTTTGGGTAAAATGATAACTTTTTTTACCTTGAATCTAAAGAATTGTACTTGGAATCTGAAGATTAAGTACATTTCAGGAGTGAAGTGGCTGTTTAATAAGAAGGATTGTTATTATTTTAAAATCAGGATGAGAGTAGATGGAACTAGAATTGACCTCAGGTCAGCTTTCTAGATATAAGCGGATATTGCAACAGGTGTTATGATACTTCATAACTCTCAAAGTCTTCTGGAACAAATTCAGGCTTAGAATGAAGAAAAAGCCCAGAGATCTGATTAATAGAATTTTTCAAAAATTTCTCCTCTCTTAGGCTATGGAGGGTAGATATTTAATCCTGATGCTAAAACTAGTCCCAGGTATTGAAATCTGTGGCAGAGTTTATTAATTATTAATTAATTAATTAATGCCAGGGAAATATCCATCATCTGTTCCCCCCAAAAAAGATTAGATCAGTAAGGACCTGCTTAGAAAGGCAGTGAAGAAAAAAGAACAAGTTACTTTTCATGCACTACAGTAGACTGCAGCTGCTAAATTACATCTCTTAACATTTTTTTAGGCCAAAGTTCCTATGCAAAGCAGTTCTGCTGTCCCCAGGCAGAGAGCCCATGGGTGGATGTAGTTCAGGATTTTCTTTCTGTGGTGAAGCCAAGCAGAGGTGGCAGATAGCTCTGACTTGCAATTTTTAAGACTGCACTATATTGATGACTATACTGAACACAGGAAAATCTCAAAAAGAGACCTAAAACACTCTCCCTCTCTTCTTTCATTGTGTGTTTCATACTTATTGGTGGACTACTGGGAATTCCTCCAGCCCTGGGAGAGGAGATGCTGGCAGAGCTGACCTTAACAGACCCAAGGACCTGCTTTTCAAAGGGCTCTGTGTGGATGTGTTCAACAAAAATTTCAAGGTTTTCATGTGCATTCTGAACTGCAATATAAACGTCTTTGATGACCTTTCTTGCTACTTGCTGTAGGGAGATGGATGCAGATGCAATACCTTTATTTGTGTTTTGCTGGATTCTTCATAAGTCTTTAGTCCTGAGTGGCAGGGTGGGAGAATGCCATTGTTTGATTCCCTCTTCTGAGTTTACCAATGCTGTTTTTTTGTAAACAGTACAAAGATAATCTTCCACCTCACTGTCCCTTCCCTTTTAGATTTCACACCCAGTTTCATTAGGTTGTTTCACCCACTTTATTGCAATCTGCCCCACTCCACAGAAAGTAAAATAAAGCTGTTTGTTTCCAGACTTCCCAGTGGTGCTGTCCCTCACTTCCGGGGAGGGTTGGTGTGTTCAGCACACCTGAGGGCAGACAGTGGCAAGCCTCATCCTCTTCCTGTGCTTTTGGACCTGTCCCTTACTGAACAGGGACATGCCTACACAAAATGGGAGTGTTCTGTGTATGCAGATGGAATGCAAAGCAACAACATTCATAGGAGGATTGTCTCTCCTGCTTTGTGCCAGGTTTTTTGATAGGAAGGTTCTAGAGTGAGTATTTCAACATTCCTTGCTACTCTACTAAGCTCAACTTGTACTTAGATTTTGTATGCCCCACATTGTGGGGCACCAACCTGGGAGGCAGACTGCTAGAATCTGGGTGAGACAAAATAATCAGTCAAAATGACAAAGTTGATCGTCTCATCTGTTTTAGAGAGGCAGCACTATTTTCAAAGCAGTTGTCCAGCAATAGAGGAAATGTCTGACATTGCCTCTAAGGTTGTCATAGTGATGAAGCTGCCAGTGACTTATGTGACTGTCCCCTGTCTGAATATGGCTCTGTAAGGGGTTCATGCTGCTGTGCTGTGAGGCACTGGGGGTGTGATGCTGTTCAGTGTTGAAGGAAATACAGCCCTCTGAGAAAATCTGGGAACACCTTGGCAGTAACTATAGGTTTATACCTGTCTGTGTTTTGCACACAGTATCTGCACTCAGGTAGAAAGTAATGTCTCATTTAGAGCTCTGTTTGCCGCTATGTTTAATAGGTTTATTCTGGTTGGCAGAATGTACTTTATTACATCAATAGCACAGCATTAGGCTGGTCACATGAATTATGAGGCAATCTGATGCCTTGCCTCAAAATATTTTGAAAAACCGACCAAGTGTGCAAGTTTTAACTGTCCTTCACACACTTTTCCCTTGGCCATTTTGCCACAATATGTCTTGGTAACCACAGCTTCATTGCAGGGGTCACTCAGAGAGATAAATGCTTTTAGGCTTTTTCTGTGGCCCATTAGGCACAGGCTCTCTGTCTTCAGTGTCAAATGTGACTATCGTTCTATTCTTATTTTTTTTTCCTGAGAAGACATTTCTGTGGGCCTTGTAAAGAAAATTCCTGTCCCTGATGATGTTTAAAACCTGTCTAACTGCATCATAAAGCCATAATTGAGTACAGTATGTTGTTCAGGACTTGTGAAGTGTCTTTTTCTTTGGAAATGATGCTCTTCAAGAAAGTTCTAATGACAAAGGGAAGCTCATGGAGTTCATTACTCTGCTGCATCACAAGTTTTCTTTCCTCTGTTCCACTGGGCAGCAGCAGACTTATTTTACTGTTGATGCTAAAATTCAGAAGGGTAAAAGCAGGATTTTTTTCTAAGCATAGAGGTCTGTGTTTTTTGATTCGGCAAACCTGTTCTGTGGAGAGCGCAATGAATGTTTAAACTCTGTTCTCTTTAATCTCTGAACAGAAACATGTAGCTGATACTATAAAATTATTTCTATTCTAGTCCAGCTGTTCTATTGCCTATTAATATTTGCATGATATTGAGATCCCACGATTAAACAGTCTCCCACCTTCAGTGGAATCCTGGGCAACATGATTGCTTAAGAAGGGTTGAAGTTGTTTGAAAAACCAATTGTCCAGGATTTCCCTGGAGTGCCTTCCTCCATTTATAATTTAGCCCTTTTTGATACAGAGAAATTATCAAAGCACTCTATTCAATAAATTCACGTTATTAGTAGGCATTCACTGATGTTTAAAATCAGATATGTATGGGAAAATATTTAAGAAAAAAAAAGGTTTTAAAATAAACACCTTATTGACATTGCCTCCTCTAACTTAAATTAATTGCTTTCCATCTCTAAGGCTATTGTATGTTTTTGCACATCTGTGTAAATTAGTGCAGCACTATGCCCTGCTACATCTTGGGAAATACGAAATTTCCCTTTGAAATCTAATTTCTCCATTATAGCTATTGGCTATGACTGCTTTCCACTGTATATCATGTTCTCTCACTGGCCATGGTCAATTTCCTCCCAAGTTATTGCTCTGCCATCTGATTTTAATGTAGCTCTCCCAACTAAGAAGAGTTAAAAATAAAATTAAATGTAGGAGCTACTAAAACTAATTAGATCCCAAATTTATTAAATTCCAGCACTCATCATTATCTTTTGATAATTCACTAAAGAGAAGATCACTTACATAAGAAAAAATGAGAAAAAATTTCTTTATATAAAAATTAGTATGTGGGGGAAAAAATATCCTCAGGGTCGAGAATAGTGTGGGAGCATCAATTCTTTCTTCTTTGCTCTGTTGCCAGTTTGGAGTTTTGTCTTTGTGCTTTTCTGGGGGAACAGTGTCTTTTATTCAAGCAGTTCACCTTGTTCTGCCTGTCACTGATTTGAAGCTCTCAGAAATATAAAGATTGGGGGTTATCCAGCTCTTTTATTCCTTCCAGAGGTGATAATATCTGCTGAATGTAAACACTGCTGAAATGCAGTGTGCTTGTATTGAGTCTGATCTCGGTCACCAGGAATCCGCTGCGCCTCCTGCTATTGTGCTTCCCCAAAACCTCAGTGTGTGTGTATGTGTTTCTGTGCTGAGTCTCTCTGATGAGAGATATTTCCCTTTACTATGATTTTTTTTTAGACCTGCTGCTTCAAAAATGTGCTCACCTACTGGTGTCTGATGAGTTTGAGCTGGGGGAGCATATGGTCTCCCAGTGACAGGAGCTGGGTTTCCCTGACCTGAGAGTGACCCAAGCTGCAATTCCCATAAACAAACCCAGGTGCTGAGTCAAAATCTAACAGCAAGCTAATCCTGGTTAGTGCACTTAGTTGAAAGGAACATTTAATTAGTCTAAATGTACCTTCCTGACTCAATTCTCTGATATTCTGTACACCCATTATAATTTTTACTTTCTCTTTCCCACTCCAAATCTAATTTGCTGTTACCTCCTATAGTGGATGACACTTCTATAGCTCTTAAAAAGCTTTGATGCTTATGTGCTAAAGTATTTTGCAAATTGAGGAGCTAAAGCACTTTTGTATGTAGGAGTCATATTTAACAAACAAGATATTAAACTTGCAACTGATGACACATCACCATAATTGCTGGGATAGATTCTGCAAAATGAGGCAGGAATTGGCCCTTGAAAAATCATATGTTTTTCACTTAATTACAGTAACACTTTCAGGATCCAAGGGCAATTCTTTTTAGCAGTAAAATACTTATTGACCCTCATCTTCAGGTGAACATGTACATTGTTGGTGACATTCCCTTTTTATAGGCAGAAATCCCAGCAAAAGTGTTCCATGCTGAACTGTGTGAAGAATGGGAGCTATGAACTAGAATGTTGGTTTTTTTCTGAATCTGATTGAAAACATACTTTTTAAAAATACCTAGACAGGAAATGAGGTCTTCTTTTTGTCTGTTTTTAATGACAGTGAAGCTTTTTTAATAATTTAACAGTTTGTTTTGAATTGGTTTTACAATACCAATGATAAGATAGTACAAAAATGTTTCAAATATAAAATAGTATGGAAATGAAACATTTAAATGTTAAACCATTGGGTGATATTTTGTAGACCAAACTCCTATTTTTGCAGGATACTGGTGTTCATTTATCTCCATAGCATGATATTTAAAAAATAAATGCTTTTGAAAAGTCTCTGACAAATGACTGCTCCGCACTCCAAAACAGAAACATAAGTTTCTTTTATTCGTTTTGAAAGCTGGGTTTTATCTAGGAAAACATCCAGTGGGATGCATTAGGCTTTCACACATCAGGTAGTTCATTTTAAATCTGACCCTAATTGTAGGTGTTGAGTGTCTAAAATTATGGCTCTGAGCAAAGCTCCTCTCAGGTTATAATTTCACTTGCTCTACTGTTGCTTCATAGAGTAATATCTGCACCTTTTTTGGAAAATTTTCACCTCATTTTCCTTCTTCTTAGAAGTGAAAGTTGATAAAATTCTCCAGAGTTTTGCATTTTAAAATTTTCTTTTAAGCTTTATAACAATAACCTGCTTAACTTCTGAAAACCTCTCTCTTTAAGAGTACTTAATTCACAACATTGAGATAGAACAGTTTTCAAGAATAATCAACAAAAGTGAGGAATTCTAATTATGTTTCTGCACTATCTTCTTTCCTCTGGAGTCTTCTCAGACATGTCACTCCACACAGCACTTTGCTGACTCAAAGATGTTTGTAGTGATTCAGGAGAGTGCCCCTCTCTGAATTGAGTAAATGAGCTCAAGTTTTCAAGATAATAAATACTACAAAAACTTTTGCAAGGCAAAAATAATATGTAGGGATTAAAATCCAGAAATAGTCACTTAATGCAAGCAAAGATTTTTTTTTTTCTCCTTAAAAAAAATCCTAATTTGGAACAGCAGTAATTTATAAATAAGTAAGAATTTTCTATCACAGTAAGCAAGTATGATACCTTTAATACAAAGACTGATACTAGGTCCCTGTGGGGCAGGTTAGAGTTCGAGAATCTATAAGTTCCTTTCTTTGAGAAACCATGGCTCTATGATTAGTATTTGGTTTTCTGTGAAAAGCCAGCAACCCAAATCCTATTATTTAAAAGTAGTAAAACATATTCATTGAGAAGAAAAAACAGCCTTTAGCTCTTAATCTTGCCATAGTCTGATCATTCTCTTGCCTTTGTCTCTGGCTAAGCATGTCCTGATTTTTGGAGATGTAAGCTGGCATCAGCTTTTCAGAGGCTGCACCTGTCGCCTGAATAAATTCCCATTGAATTAGAAAGAAGATGTTGCTGTAGTGTGTCTGCCAAAAGATATAATTTCCTGGCCAAACTTCCTGCCTGCCTGCTAACTCCATATGGAAGTGTGTTTTGTGTTAAAAATCCATGGTTGGTCATTGTTTAGGGGCAGCACTGAGAGTTTGATTCAGTCAGGAGAAGATGCAGTTCACCATCAGGGGATTTTCATAAATATATTGCTCCAGGCTACAGAAACATCTTGTCTCTCCTCCTAGGGCCCCCGAGTCCCTCCCTGATAAAGGATTAAAATATTCAGGCCAACAGCCTTGTGGGTCTGGGCATCTTCAAAGCAATGAATCTCAGCACAAAAGGGGTAAAGGGATAAATATTCCCATGGTGATACCTTTACAGTGCATGGTGCAGAAGCAAAACTTGTCTTATTGTCACTGTCATATCCAGTGCTGTCAAGACACATTCTGTCTTCTGTACAGTTATTGAAAACTTAATTAGTCCAAAGGGAAACTTCTTTCATGTGGACAAGGCTTGTTGTAATTCAATAAGTGAGATATAAGGAATGAATCAGCAAACCTGGCCATCTTCCGGCTAGCTCCCGGTTTATGTCCCCCTTCCTGTGACCTTCCCCTGTGACCTTGTACCCTACCAGGAGTTCCTGTATCCTGACCCTATCCCCCTGTGTCCTTATCCCATTGGCTGCTAGCCAAAGCCACTCCCCATTCCCTCTCCTGAAGACGGAGGTCCCAGGAGGGATCTCCCTCTTTCCTCCTTCCTTCATCGGGCCATGCCATCGCCATAGAATAAAGCTGAGAACAGAAAGAGCCTCTTTTGTAATCCTTTTCCATCCATGCTGAAAGATACATTGTCTTATCTTAAGTAATTAGGAAAAGACAAAGAATCGTTTTAGCAAAGGCTAATGGAAAAGTTGCTATTTATGGTCTCATTTATGAACAGGTTCATCATAGACATGGTTTTTGACTGCTCTTATTTAATATCTAGAGAACTTATTGAGAATTCCTTGAAAGAAAACAAAACGAAAAAGTTTTTAATCACTTCTATCCTTAATTTTTTATAAAATAATATGCTATTCTATCACAGAATCTAGCAGAGACTGCACTGGAGATCTTCAGCCTAATTCAATATGTAGAGTGAAAGGGTTTCTTTTTGCAATTTAGATAAAGGAAACAATTAAATGGAAAAGAATCTGTGGCTAGTATAAGAATTTTTGTTTGATTTATATTTGCATAGAAAATATTGTTTACGGACAGCCCAGGAGGTATCTCTGTTCCAGTGCCTTTTCTTTGCCAGTAGCCAGTATTGAATACTTATGGCAATAACATGGGGACTAAGAAGTGCAGAATTAAATTTTTTTCTACTTTGCATTCTCAATCTGAAGTGCAGAAAGTTATATATATGAATTTTAGTAGCCTTTGATGGACTTCCTGATTGAGTGTTGAGGTAATATATTTTCATTTCCACATTTTCTCATTTATCCCTTTATAATTCCAACATCTTGTGGCACTGAATCTCACAATATAATTATGTGTTTTCTGAAGTAAAAATCAGGATAAAACATCAGCACAAAAGCAAGTGGTTATAGAATAGCATGAATATATTCAAGGTTAGAAACTAAAAGAGCAGTCCCAGTAGTTCCAGTCAGACATCTGGGGACAGCCTGAAAAAGGAACATGAGAAGTTTGTGTAGAACAATTATAAAGTAAATTTTCAGATGACTGAACTTAATCACCCAGGTATTTTCCTATATCTACAATAAGTTCCTTTTCCCCTCTAACTTTTAAACCAGTGATGGTACATCTTTCTTTATGTGAACCATGAGAAATTAAGGAGCACAGCTCCTGTCAACATTAATTACAGCAGTTATAAAGTCAAGGGACTGTCAGGAAAAAAGGCTCTAAAAATGCATTTGTAACTTGTAAAAGAAGGAGTGATCTGCTGTTGCCATTAGGAGTCTCGTATTCTGGAATGCACCATAAATCCTGCAAGCTGAATGTAGAAAACATAATTTTGGCACCCTGGAAAATTACCAGTGGAGTTTTTGTGTGCTCTCTTCAGTTTTTGGTTGTGGACACAAGAACAGAGTCATGAAATACCTGAGGGCATTTTTATTTCCTGCCTCATCAGGATGACTACTCTGCTATATCTAGCCTTTCAGCTGCCTAATTTTTAAACACTTCCCACAAACTGTAATTAATTGGCCAGCAAGACTACATCCTGGCTGGAAGTAATTGCAGATTACTCTTAATTGTAAGAGCACGCTTTGGGTGTATTGTTTATGACACATATGCAGATTAGAGGCAAATACAAGCCATACCTGTGAGTGTAAACAGTGCCTTGGTTTGGAAGGTGTGTGCAGAATTCATTTGTTTGTCCAAATCTCCATGCACTCCTGCTTTTAGGCTGAAATACAGTTCCAAGGCCTTGCATCCATGCAAAGGCTCTGAGGAGGGGGAGAGTATTGTCAGAGTTTTCATTAATAATGAGGTAACCACAAACTCAAGGCATTCCCCCCCTGACAGCCACCCAGCCCAATTCCACCCCTCCCAGCCACACTCTCTCTCCTCTTATTGTCAGCTGGAATAAATCAAAAGCTGCAATGAGTCAGCAGAGCTCAGTGAGCATTTCTTTGTAGGATTGCAGCGACTGCTGAGGAGCTGGGCCTGAGAAAAACACGCAGCCTCTTATCAGGGAGATGGATCATTGTGTAGCTATGAGATTCTGATTTAAACTGGTATAAATCAAGTAAGAATCAGCCCCTGTAAAGCTGACTGGTTGAAATTGTTGATTTTCATGCTCTCGTTCTTTGCATGTTTTCCTGTAGCACTGCCCAAGATAGGTGTACACTGTCCTGTTTATTTGTTGGTTTGTGGAATAGCCTGCATCCTCAAAACTTTGTTTTGATTGAAATTCCTTGACAACTTCCTTCTATTTCAAGCTCTGAGTAGGGCTAGAAATTATTCATGCTGCACGCTAAATTTGTTATTTCTGCAAGGGTGGCCATGTAGTGCTTTAGTAACTTCCATGTTTTTCCAAGTTTGATTCCCCCAGAAATTGCTTACAGAAATGATGGAGACTTTATATAAGTAGTCATGTCATAAATATTTAAATGACACCTACTTAAAGAGGATCGTGCTGTCAAACCGTTTTAAAGATGTTTCTGTGCAACCTCAGCAAAAATGAAGTGTGTGTGATATTCCAGTTTTTGTGTGTGATATTTGGCTGAGGTAAATTTATAGATTTTGGCTGAGTTTTTTCTACAAAACTACTTATATTTTCTTGAAAGTGTGCAGTCATACTTTAAGCTTGTGTTTGAGTAAAAACTCATGTTGATTTTTATGACTTATCTGTTGAGAATATAAATCAAAACCAGAATTATTGAAAAATCATGCTTATAGAAGTCTATTACACATTGGGTGAATTTTCACAGCTTATTCTATAAAATTCATTTAAGCATTATTTTGGAGGTTTTTTCTGTGAGATGATAGGTACTTAATAAGAAGAAATTTTCAAGACTTGCAGTTTTTATACTCTGGTTTAAGAGAAAGAATGAAGATAATTTTTTATTCAGCTTATTGGACAAAAAGTGTGCATTCTGACTGGAAATGAAACCAGGACACAAAAATAAAAATATGGAACCATGCTGGTGGATCATATACAAAACAAGTTTCCTTTGAAGAGTTATGGAAGTAACTTTCTCTCCACTATCAACACTGAAACTGATTCTCGTTTAAAAGAAGGAAAGATGAAAATATTGTAGCTTTTCTTTCTTTGGTTCCAAGAAAATTTAAAAAGTGACCAGAATTATCTATTGCCTTCTAACTGTGATTAGTATGTTTATGATAGTGTCTATATTAGTCACTAAATTAGTCATCAAATTTGAAAATGTGGCTATGGGCTCGTAATCAGAAAGTGAATTTTAAAATTTGTATTCAATTTCAGGCTGCTGTAATCGGATTATAAAATATCATGAGTCCTTGCATTAAACCTTTGACAAGGTGCCCAGTAAAAGCTGCTTTGTTAACAAATTGAATGACAAAATATCTGAAAATCTATAGTGGTGTATAGATGGACAATATCAAGACTGAAAGATAAATCACCTGAATTACTCGCTGGACTAAATGTAATAATTAGTTATTTATTAACTGGCTTTTACAGTCTGCTCAGATATAAAAAGCTCAATTGTAATCATATTTATGGATGTTTTTTCAGTTACAGTATAATTTTACTGCAGCTATTAATTTGGGTTAATCCAGTGAAATATATTTTACCCAAACACATTTTCTGTCTGAGTTGCCTGTGAAACACTGGAACCATTTTGAGTATTTGAGAACTGAGATACAAAATCCAGGCTGAATTGTGTGAATCAAATTATTTCAGTTCTCTGATCTTTGTGTCACATCTCTTTAAATGCAGTAGTGTATAAATATACTTATAAACCTTCACTACCCAAAATGTACATAGTCCAATGGAACTTAAAAATAAAGTGTTGTTATATGAATAAAGTCACAGGAGAGATGCAAGACCAGAACAGGCTTGCTTTGAACTTGGTGGTGCAAGAGCTACGATGCCCACCTAGTAATTTATTATCTGTTTGGTAACCTTTCATGACTGGAGTCTTTTTTACCCCCTTGTTCCCCAGTTTCTGGAGGAAGGACACCTGCCCTGTAATGAGCTGTACATATCAAACATTATACCTGTCCTGATACTTTATTTGAGGTACCCCCTTCCCTTTATTTCACATGAAAGTGCCATAACTTGTGTGGTTTATGTGTTAGGCTCTCTAGTGGACTGCTTTTCCAATACAGGACATTTAATATGCTGCAAAATTCACTGGAGGCTGTTTATCCAAAAATCCTGTTTCTCTCTTGGTAGATGGGCTTTCTAAATGTAGGAATAACATGTAGCTACATGCTTTGCTCTGAAAATGTATTCAGAGTTAAAAATTTATTCAGTAACCAGCAATGTTGATGAGTTAGAACCTTCCTGCAAGTTTACCAAGCTGGCAGTGCTGGGGATTGTTGTGCAAATTAGGGTGCTTGGGCATCCTATTTACAGTTCTGTTCATCGGTGGCATTGGGGGATTGAGAATGTTCCTTACTGCCAATTTTTCATTCTATCTTTTCTTTCCTTTTTCTCATTATTTTCCTGTTTCCAGCTAGGGAATTGATGTGTATTACATTCAGGCAGTACAATTTCAGCTGTCTTTGGTTGTGTCTTCTCTGGCCTATTCTCCCCTCATATGTAAGACACAAATAATCATCTCAACTCCCTGTTGCACATGTTTTAACACTCAGAAATAAGCAGATTCTTTTACAGTGTTATTTCTTTTTTTTTTTTTTTTTTTTTTTTTTTTTAGTTTTAGCATGCATAGTACATTCTATAAGGTTCACTTTGAGAATTGTTCCAAAACAAGATAAGTTGGGATCCTGGCTGCAGGGCCAGGACTCAATAAAATTTTGGGTTCAAAACCTCCTTGTCAGCAGGAAATGAAAAGCACCCTTAGCTTGCTCAGGCTGTTTGTGTCAATGAGAAATGAATCAATCAATTGGTAGCAAAGCTGGCACAAGTCCTGTTCTATATCAAGCAGTCTTATATTAATTTTAAAAAATGGCTGGCCTCATTCCTACTGCTCAGGTATAAAACATAGCAGGCTTAGCTCTGGGACGCTTGGAATTGAGACACAATTTTTAAATTCCCTTTTGTTTTCCTTTTTCTGTTTTACTGAAAGTTCTTTATCTTTTTAAAATGACAATAAAGCAATACTGTGTCCTACAATATTATAAATTATTTTAAAAATGCATGTGTTTGAGTGTACTGTTAGGAGAGGAAGAGTTCATCTCATGATCTAACTTAAAAATCTTTGTTTCCCTCTGAGGTGGCATCAGCACTCTTAGTATTTTCAGTATGCAGAGTTCCAGGAAAAAAATTACCATATTTTCATAGCTTCAGAGATTCTGATAAGTAAGTCTTTTGTGGACTACCCAGCACACTGTGATCTGCCTCCACACATGCCAGTCTTGCTGTACTTCCCCTTTCAATGTCAACAGCAAAATTGGTGGCATGAGAATTGCATGCAGAATGAAAATGTTTCTACAGAAATAGATTTCCTGGTCAGAGTACATGTAAAATAAAAACCAGAAAATATATGAACACAATTCAGAGGATTACATGGCTTTTGAGGAATAATTTATTATATGAATTTCATTCGCTGCTGTTGTTTTTTTCCCCTCTGAGAAGGAGTTGCAAGTAAGACTTTTTTCCTTAGACTTTGCAATTTAAAAAAATTAGGCAGATAATTTTCTTTCCTTTTAGAGAAAGAGTCATCAGGGAAGACTGGTTGACATGAAGGGAATGAAAATTATGGGTGATATTCAAGTATTCAGGAAAGCTGAAGTTCATAAACACAGGGTCAGTCTGTGTGTGCTCTTTGATGTTCCTGTGATGTCTGAATATGCCTGGTCAAATCAGGCTGTTCCTGGATCAGGTGAGCAGATGCTTAGTTACAGCTATTTACCTCTGCCAGCTTGCATAAAAAATGTATTGAATAATGGTCAATGGAAGAAAAAAAGTGGCATTAAGCAATTAATTATAATTTACTTTATAAACATTTTGCAGCGAGGTTTATATTTTCATTTAGTGCTTGTGAAGTATAGCATGGTAATTTTGGTTTTTTTTTTTGGTAAGGCTAATACTGATTTATATCTCTTTGGAAATAGGCTCTATCCTTGGTTTCCAAGGGCAGTGCTGCAGATCTAAGGAGCAACTTCTTCCCCATTTCCATTTTGAATTGCTCTTTATAATGCAGAATTCAGATTTAATCTTTAAAACCAAAGGATTCAGGCATAGGCATGTATATAATGTTCCACTTCTGATGGTGGAGTGTATTTCCTGATGGATACTCTGCAGACAGTATGGGGAAGCCTGGTAGGATTTCTGCTACGCTACTTCCACCGGCCCCTGCAGACATTTATTTGGGAGGGTGGGAGTGTGTTTGCTTCTTTTAGTTTTTAAAAAAGACATGCTTTAGCATCTTTAAAATAAGATGCTATTCAGATTTTCATCCAATGTCCACACAAAACAGAAAGAATTTTTCAGTTACACCTCTAAATAGCTGCAGGTAAAATCTGAAAAAGATTATTTCACATAAAATTCATGTGGCATCCTACCCTGGCTGGGCTTAAAAGCAAAATTGCCCTGTTCATCAGGGCCAGGCTTTAAGTACAAATTCATATCATATTTCTATTCTTCACCTATCTTTTCCTTCTCCTCCCTCTTTAAAAACTTAACATGTTAAAATATTTGATAAAATGTTGAGATAGAAAAAATTAGTAAATATCTGTTGAGTAAACATTTTTTTGGGGTTGCCTAGGACAATAAAAGAGCTATGTTACTTGTAGCAAATGAACTCTAAATCCTTTGTTTGGTAAGATACATAAATAGTAAAAAGTTTTGATAGCTGGCACGCTTGATCTGCGGAATCTCACTGAGCACCCAGGCTTGTGCAACTCTGAAATAAATAATCTATATCTCTCTGGTGTAATTGTTGGCTTGCTACATGGTGGCTAACAAATCCGAGTTTTGTGGACAACACTAATAAGAGCATAGCATGAAAATACTCCTGAGGAGCATTAGTTGGTCAAGAACTTTTGTTTCTTTTCTGCCATTGACAAATGCATAGCTGATAGCAAAGTTCTGGATCCAGGTCATCAGTGGATTTCTCTACTTGGTGGTAATTGAATTCAGTTGACGTTCAGGTTGACTTGAAGCCTTGTGTCTTGAATCTCCAAATGTATCTTACTACACAGGTCCAGGAATCTGGGATTCAGCAGTATTTTCAGCACTGAAATTTCCTGGAAATTTCTTGTCTCAACTCCTTATAAAATAATTGAAGGACAAAACAATTTAAAATCATTTATATGACTACTAGTTCACCATTCAGTATCTGATTGGTGTTTATGAGCATAAATAATATGTTTTATGTCAATCAATGGTCTCCTATTCTCATTTTTAATGTCTTTTTTTGTGTGTCTGTCTTGAGAGTCCTTCATCTCTATAAAGTTTTTTGTTTGCCATTTTTGTAATTTCAGATTTTTGCCTCCTCCTCCCTGAGCTTTCTAAAAGGAGAAAAGAATAGTACAAAGATTGCAGCTGGGCAGCAATTTAGAAGTGTCCCCCTTTCCCAAAGATACCAGAGCCTTCCATTTAATTGTCTACTATTGATTTTTCTTCTCATCCACATGCAGGATATGAAGATTTTCATCAAAATCCTCTCCTTTAAATTGCTGATTTTAGAAAACTCTTTTGCCTTCTAATCTTCGTGTTAATCTATGTGTGAAGTAATTTTGACATCAGCCCTTTCAGTCCGTTTCTCTCTTTTTTACTGACTATGTAGGATTAAAATTATGTTTCATCTCTAGCTGAACTACTTCAGTATTTGTTTGGAACTAAGAAGTGTTACTTTTCCTCACCAAATTGCATGGTTAAAAACAGTCTTGAAAGACTGGATGGAGGTTTCTGGGAATGAGTTATGGATGTGACTTTTTCATTTCACTTTTCATTCATTGTAGATAACCACTGACATTAAGTTTTATGAACTAGTGATATTGCTGACTTGAATTATGAAGGGATATGATAAACTATGGAACTTGAGCTGTAGCTGTGGATGTCAGGAAAAATACAACATAGGTGGAAGATGTGCAAGGGTTCTGCAACCAACAGGAACAGGGAGAACAGATGGAATTTAAAAATTGTGACAGAGGAAAGAAAACTAATCTTTCCATCTGGATTCTTCTTAAAATTAACACAAGGTATTGAATTAGTGGTGTGAAATAGAAGTGTCTGGCAGTTGGGTGCCTAAATTACACAATTAGGGTAATTTTTTTGGTCTGGTTTGTTACCTTTGCTTTAAATTTTATTTATTTTTTTTTAATTTTTAATACAGTGCGGAAGTTGGGAATAAGAAATAAAGTGATGGGGAAGGGAGACTGCAAGAATTACCTTGTGATGATTTCCTACATGTGACTATTTTAAAGTGATGACCAAAATTCATTATATTTGTCTTGTCAGGCTTTAGATGAAAAGCTGGTAGCAGCTCATATCTGGATATGTCATTGATCTTCTATTTTATCTTTTAAACTGGGAGAAACTAGACCAGATTTTGAAGTGTTATGGGAACCCTGTTCCCTCTCCCCCAAAACCCAACCAGTTAAACCCTCCCTCAATGAGACCCTTTTTCTATACCTCCATCCACTTTCCCCCCTACTTTTCTGTTTGAGTATGCAAGGACCTTGCAAGCAACACAAGGGATTTCCTTTCACAGTTCTCTCTCTTCACACACTAAAGAGAGTCCCAGGGTCCCATTAAAGTGTCACCTGAGTAGCAAGAAGAATTGGGCCTGTTTTTTGTCTAAAGTAAACGGTTAATGGGAGAACGGTTAATGAGCTATGCAGGGATAAATAATGGTTGCCAAAAGGATGGTTTTATAATGCTAGCACTTGAGTTAAGTGTTTTGAAAGTTTTTAAAATGCAGAAAATAATGTATTCAAAATGTATTATGAGTTAAACCAAGCCTTCTCCTGGTATAATGATGGCTGTGTGGGAACCTCTGTACATCATCACTGAGCTGTGAGGAGCCTGCTCTGTGAGTCACATCAGAAATTACTTGGAAAATGGATGAAAAGGTGGCTTTGTTCCTTAATGTGCACTGTATATACAATCCTAGTAACTAACCAAATCACCATGACTAAAACACCCTTCTAAAGAGACACAATGGGCCACTTCATTCCTCATAGAAAGCAAAATTTTGGGGATTGTTAGATCCTGTCTAAGGGAACTTTTGGTGCAATGCATGATTTGTATTAACTTGTTACCATCTCAGTCTTTGTGAGTCATGCTATTCATCACCCATGACTAAGCAACATATTTCTGAGATTTTTCTTCTTTAATTTATAAATACTGTGTATAAATATTTATATGCTGAAGAGAAAGTTAAAAAGTAGATTCTGATGCCTAAAATCTTAATCGTGGGGAAAGATACCTGAATTTGAAAATTCCTTTATAAAACAAGATAAAAGTATCAGCTAGGTAAGAGAAACAAAAAACAAAACCAGTATTTATTGCTCCCTGGGTAAAATCTTTAAATGGAACTGGATACTTTTTGACAGACACGTGTTGATACATCTGCGAATTATTTTGACTCAACATGGAAACTGCTGGATGACTTTCTGTGCCTGTTGGACTCAGCAGCTCAACCAGACCATTTTAATTGAGCCCTCCTACCTCTAAAATCTAGAAGGAAAAGCTTGTTCTTGTTAAGCCATGAATGTTCCTGTCAGTCTCAGTGTAACTGGCACTGTGCCATATGAATTGGTCAAAATATACCTGTAAACATTATAGAAATGTGCTGTTTTGATGGGAAATGTTCTTTAAGGCATGCCAGAGGTTTAAAATTTTTGACCTTCACAGGTGATTTCCTAGGAAGCCTTGTATATTTTTCTGGTATATTTACTTCCTTGGAATGCTGAAGAGGCTTGTTTTTTTTCCTTCAAGAGACAGAAATGGAGCATTAACTGGCTGCAGTTTTGGAGAATATTCTCCATATTGAAGTTTTCTCTGTAAGGTTGAGTTGTGGAAGCAAAGCAAGAAACTGCACTAGAGATCTTAGAGTAAAAGAAATATAAGTCATACTACAAATATGACACTGTTCTTACAGTTTATGCTGGAAATAAAGGCTGTTGGTGTAAAGAATTTTAGTGGCAGAAATAGAATGCTTTAAAGAACATCTTTTGTGAGTGTTGACATTGTCATCTTTGATCATTGTGAAGCTTTAAATGTGTTTAGAATGTAGTATGTTAGCAGGACCACGATCTGGACATCATATTTGAATCAGACACTCCTTCAGGAGAGAGTGTTGATGTGTCAGAGGGAAAAAAATGGAAGGATGTTGATGGTAATATTTATTGTTGAGCTTAGTTCTATTTTATAAACTGCTTTATAAGTAGTAAAAATTGGACATCTGGAATAGCATTGCTGGAGTGTATTTTGTTCCATCTGCAGGCTTCAACAATGTCTGTGTATAGTAAGAAGACATAAATCTGTGGGGAAGAGTTGTATAGAGTCTACAGAGAATCAGTGCCTTCTGAGAGGAAGGGAAGAGAAACAACTAAGCAGGAGGCTTCAGAACAGCTCCCTGCATGATTGGGAGATGCCTTGTGCTGTTACAGGTACTTTCTGTGTTATAATTTACAAGCTGAAGTTGCCACTCTGTGTATGTGGCAGTAGTTGTCTGTGCCTCCACCACTTCCATCCCACCAGGGCCCTTCAAACACATACTAAATAGAATGAGAATTTGCTGGCTGAAGGGTGATGGAATTGCAAGTGATTTGAGGATTATTGTCTCTTCATAAATCTACCTCAAACCTGCCTCCCTACTCCCCTGGCAGAGATGGAAGAACAGCTTGTTACCCTGTAAAATACAGATCAAAATCAGCAGCGTTCAGGAAAGAATTGGGATGATAAAATATCCAGCTTCAGGAGCAGGATTGCATGCTACTCTGCTCATCATGATTTGTTGATTCCTCTGCACTTTGCCAAAGTAATTAATAGAGAGAGAAGTTTATAAATGAAAGAAGGCATTTCTGGGTTGAGTATCAATGTGATACAAAGTGAACAACTAGGCCTTGAGTTGTTGGGGTGGTAACTTTCTGGCATTTAATTTGGTGTGTCTGTTCTCCTGCTAATTAAACAGCTGATGGACTGGTTCATATTTGGGCACAGTCACATTAAGCAGTGAGGCTTAGCCCTAAAAAGCTATAATGTTCCCAAGTTGTGGTTTAGCCAAAAGAAGAGGAGTTCATAGATAATGTTGGGTTTGAGATTGGCTTACATTTTTGCAGGCCAGGTGTGTTTGGCAATAGATCACCTGCTTTTATACCTTTGTCATTCACCAGCTTTTGCTGCAGAGCAACATTACCTATGTTCTGGTAGGGGCTATTTCGAAAGCATCACTGTTATGTTAAAGAGATCCTGTGAGATGCCCATTATTCTCTTATTCAGTTGTTTGGAGGTAGAGGGATATATCAGACATTACACCAGTAGTAAAAGCAGAAGGCTTTTGTTGGTGTCAGTGCCCTGCCTTGACTTTCTGGCAGCAAACCACAATCATATATTCATGTGAGAAAAGTGTGAAATGTTATGAGAGCATGAATATTTATCAGGGCACAGAGGGATCCATGGCCAAGCTCCACTTTTCTGTATTCTGGCTGAGTAAAATCATAGAATATCATGAGGTGGAAGGGACCCACAAAGATCTTTATAAAAATTCAGCTCCTGGCCCTGCACAGGACAACTCCAAGGATAACTCCATATGCCTGAGAGACTTCTCCATGCTCCATGTGCACTGACCAGGAAAACCAGCATCTGGTTGCAGGTGGGCATGAGCAGAGAAGAAAGATAATTACTGTCCAGTCAGCACTGAATCTCCAAAGTTTGTTGTTTGGAAGGAGATGTTTTGTTCCATGGCATCAGGAAGGGAATCACCACCAGTCTGGCATCATATTAATTGCTGCTAGGTCTGGAGGTACTGATTCTATAGAGGGCTCTGATTACCAGATAGTTCCAAATGACAGTGGGTATTGGAGCTTGTGAAAGTATTAGGCAGTGAGGAGTTATGTCTTTGTATAACTTGTGTTATTTCTCACAAGAGGACAGGGCCAGGAGGTTCCTAGGAGAGTGTTTGACTGGTCTGAAGCATGAAGGAACGACAACAGCACTCAAACAGCTGGAGATTATTAAAAAAGAGGAATAATTACCTTCTTCTGTGTTATTTCCTGCCAAGTGGTTTCCAGATGAGTAAATAATGTTGCAGTCTAGCTAGAGAATGTCCCTTATATCTTGTCTGCCTTACTGGGTAGACAATAGGATAAGTTTATGATGTAGGGATTATGAAAAGGGTGAAAAAGAATTCACTAATTTTATTAACTCTTGGAGCTAACGTCACTGATCAAAAGTTGCAGTGTTAGCATAATAGAAGGCACAGAATGACTTCTTAAAGGCCCATTTGATGTATTTTTGGCACTACTACATTTCTAGTTGAGAAATCTTTAGAGCTCTTGAAGCATTAGAGCTGTCAGCTGGACTAAATGACTGGTTAATACTTTTACAGAGTAGTGCTTTATCACAGAGATGGCTTTCCTCCCTCTTCTTAATGACAAGCAATTTGAGTTTCTGTAATAGTTTGCTCATATTCTGTGCTATTTCAGAGTTTCGTTTTGTTGTTGTTGTTGTTTTGGTTTTTTTTGGTGATATTCTCTGAGTCAAATGTTGAGGTTTGCCATTTAAAAATGATCCTTTTTAGAGTATTAGTAGAAGTTGTCAGTGAGATAACTGCATTGTTTTATAGAAGCATTTGTATCCTGGTTGTTGTTCTGGCTTGAAAACAAAAGCCCTCACATTTCAATCATTGTTTACAGTTTTAAAAATTAATTCTGGCTATACAGAGAATTAAAAAATGTTATTGAAAGTCAGACCATTATTTTCAATATGTTGAAAATATTGATGAAACAATGACTTGAAAAGGGGTCCATAATCTCCAGTTTTCAGAAATTAGGAGACAATAAGGCACACCTCATTTTTTAGTGAACAATACTCATTCCTATTCATGTGGAATCATTTTTAAATAATTCAAGGCGATGTTCACAATCAGATCATGTCTGTTCTGGAAAATATACTCAATATCTATAACTTTCAAGGAAAAAAATATAAGAAGATTTAGAAAAAGGGTCACATTCTGACTGTCAGAGTAATTATTAGGAATTTTAAATTTTGACATAAAGAATTTTCAGCTAAGGATTCAATGTTTGAGCCAGGGATCCAAGATTTGAACAAAATGGGAGTCCTCTTCAGTTGCATCTACATAAATATTAACTTACACAGGGATAAAGTCTTTAAAATGTTTTCATCTGGTAGGAGTGCCAGCAGCTGAGGTGCATTATTGCAGTGAAACCCATATAAATATGTTGATGATGGTTGGTCAATGGTGGTTGGAAAATTTCCTGCATAACCGAATTTTCAACAAATAATTGTGATGAATTTATTTTTATAAGTTTAGATTTTTTTTCCTTAATTTTGGAAAAAAGCCTAAAAACCAAACCCAAACAAACCAACCCATAAACATTTTCTATGATGAACAGCAAACCAAATAGTTTGACCACCTGAATAGAAATAGCTCCGTTTGCTCCATTAATTCAGAAGGATTTGTGCTGGATCACTCCAACATTAAACTAAATCTTCCTGTGTATTGGCAGCATATATAGTATGGCACATATATTTCAGCAAAGCTTCTCCCCAGATATACAAAAAACATAAAAACATCCATTCTGACCAATTCTGCAAAACAGAAATCCCATGATTTTTATCTGTATTGCCATGGATCAGGTTTTAAATACAGTAAAAAAAAAAAAAAAACAGGTTTGTGGGTTCACTGAATTTTAATGTTTCCTGGGAAACACAGGGAAATACTTGCTAAAAGCCAAATATTAAAATTGCTTAGAGAGAAGTGAAAACTGTTCTTATTGCTTGTTTCCTATTCCAGTAGCACTTAAGAATAAAGGATTTGCAGTTAGGCCTCCAGACAGAAAAGACCATAAACACATGTTTAGATACATGAATAGTCTAATCAAAGTCAAAACATTTAATTTTTATCTCAAAACATGTAGGGTTTTATAATTGGCACTTGCAGACTAGATGATGAATTAGCAGAAGATTTACAATTTAATAAAACCCTCTTACTTTCCATATTCACATGAATAGGAGTTTGTTAGTATTTCACGCAGTCTGAAAACTTTGGCCAGATCCTCCATGAGTGAGGTGTCACTGTTGAATTGAAAGCAGAAAGCCTGGCCTATTTATGTAAATACCTAGACAGGTTCTCTATCTAGGTTTGCTTTGTTTTCTTCCCTGCTTGGCTTTTAACTGAAAGCTGTGTCATGTGTCTGTTCCATTTTGAGGCTACAGTACTCAAGAATTTGATAACCAAGTTGTTGCATTCTCTCTGTCCTGCTGTGACTCCTCTAAGCTTCAGGATTCTCTGAGTTCTGCAAAATGAACTGTGCACTTCTCTGTTCTCCATCTGAATTTTGTTGTTCACTGCCAATTTCTCTTTCCTCTTATATGCTGCTGCTAAATAAAAACCTGCCTTAGCAATCCTCCTCTTAGAGTCTCCACACTGGGGCAGAACACTCATACATATCCTAAAATGAACCCTCATCCTCAGGGCAATCAAGGCATCTCCCTTATGCATGCTCTTACGCTCAGCATATGGAAAGGTCACCTGGAAAGACTTGACCCACAATGCCAAAGTAGTTGCTTGTCAATCCTGTGATGAACTTCAGCTTTACAGAAAGATACTTCAGTTAACAGCAGGGGGGAAAAAAAAAGGAAAAAGGGAAGAGAGGTAGAGCTGCTAAGTGGAATTATTTTATTAAAAACGTGTAAGTGAAAAGCAGTTCAAAGTTGTCAAATGTGTTTGATATTCTCTGGGAGGATTCTCAAATTGGTCAATTAAGATTTGGAGGATTTTAACATTCTGCTTGGAAGAAGTGGGGGGGAAAAACTCCATGGCTGGGGAAACTTGGAACTCTGTTAGAAACCTGGCAGCTCTCCCACTCTGATCAGGAGCTGTACTCTCAATAAAATGATCAAAAGAAGATGCCAGCTTGTGTAGACATTATTTCTGACTACACTGCAGGAGTGGGCTCTGTTTCCAGGCTTCTTTGTGAAGGAAACAATTAGGTAGGAGAGGAGAATGCCAGAGGGTTTGGGATTCCTGTGAGCGGTGTGAGCCACGCTCAGTACTCTGCGGCCTGCCTTCCACTCAGGCTCTCTGCTTTCAAGATTATCGACAATTACACGTTATCAATTTCCTTTCTGCCTTCGAAATGGAACTCGTGTGGGCTTTCCCAGTCCTCCTGATGTCCCTTTAGAATGAGCCATTCCAGTAGATGTCACTGTGGGCCCTCGAGTCACAGCCATGCCAGCTGCTCTCTCTGCTGTCGCACACCTGCTCTCTGCCTTTGTAATGATGGTACCCAATTACAACTGTCTCATTTCAGCTCTTTGCTGAGCACCACGGGGGCAGAGCCCTGCCAGCTCGGCCTCCATCCTGGCCAAGCCCACGAGGCCTGGAGGCAACTCAGTTGGGATGGGCAAGGGCAGAATGCAGGAGGATGATGGGCATCCTTGCGTGATGGGAGAGATGTAATGAGCAGGGCTATGAGCTTCCTCAGTGAGAGGGATGCTACAGCACAGAAACAACAGCTTTACCCTGTGTAGTAGCAAAGTATGGGCTCCACAGAAAACTTAAAAACCCCTACCAAACAAAAATAAAGTAACAAACAACAAAAAAACCCACCACCACCAACCAAAAAAAAAAAAAACCGAAAAAACTAACAACAAACCCCACCACTGTCCTTAAGAGTTTTCTAAATATTGTGTTTGGGCAGTCCTGAAATGAATATTTTGTTTGATTGGCTTATGCTGAGGATTTTCCTGACACATTGCATATGAATGCTGGAAGCAGAATAAACATGGCAGTTTTTTGTAGGCTTTGAGTTTCCCTAAATAAAATAAGAATTCATAACATGTGAAGCAAAACAAAAGAGCAGACAAGGATAGAGCTGGAAGCAGCAGAGGAGTTACCGACTGTAACAGAAGTAACAGGTTATGGAGACAGAGAAGGAAGGAGGAGGAGGAGCAGGAAACAGATGTCAAGAAGCTCTGATGAAGCAAGAGGACAAGGGGTGCCAAAACACCCTGATACTGGAAATGCTAAATGCGGCTTTGACCAGTACTTTTTAAAATTCAGGCCTAGACAGCAAGACTTTTTAAAGGCTTTTCTAAACCTCTCCACCGATTTCTTTACAGTATTATGCTTCATGGCCTTTGCTCATTTGCAAAGGCACCTGAAAGAGACTCCTGTAGGCTTGCAGCAGCTGTTTCAGCTCTTGTCCTGTCTTGCCCCAAACTCCACCCATCCAGAACACATCAGTGCTGTATTCAGTCCAGATGTGCTGTCAAGGAGGGGTTTCCTTTTGGTTCATGAGGAAAGTCGTCATGTTCCATGCAAGAGATTTCTGTTCAGGGTGAAAACAGAGATTAGGAGAAAGACTGTAGAGTTCTCTTTCTTACTTTGATGGCTTAGTTCTGGTGATTCATCATATTTACATATGTACAGCGTTTATGGTCATGAGAATGCTACTCCTCCACAGCATTGTTTTCTTTTCATTATATTGATTTCGGATTGCAAAACCAGGCAACAAGCCTTGGCAGAAAGGGAAATCCTCTTCTTGGGCTTGATAGATAAGAAAAAGCAGAAGAATTATTCAAGTATCTGTTCTCTCTGTGCTTCTGAACCTACACATAACTCCTCAGGAGTCTCAGAATGTGATTATTACAAGGCTTGAGTCAATATTCAGTCAGAGCACTCCAATTTTCCTTTATAAATTTCCAGAATAGATTGATTTTTACCCACTCTATCCTGGTGTTAATACAGAAGTGAGAGAGTTCTGGTCCAAGGGAAAGCTGTGCCTTTTGATGGAGTTTTCAGCTAAAATTTTTTTCATTTGTTGCACCTCAAGTGTTGATTTTGAAGGAGGCCTTATTATTCATGTGAATTCCGAGGAGAGGCACTTGTTTGAAAGAATGAGTTTGAAGGTTTAAGGTGAAGAACTTTGGTGCAAATGTGATAATTTTACAATAAATAAGTTGTCCCAGACAAGCTTGCTACAACTCAAAAAATGAGACCGAGGTTGAAGTAAAGATGTGTTACTTTAATTTGTTGCCCTTTGTTACTGATGTGCCCCTGGGTATAAATATCTGGGTGGCTCATGAAAATATTTTCAGTTTTTCAGGCCAGCATGTATTTTTAGCTTTTAGAGGTTTAGATCACAGAAAGGACAAGCAACAGCTAAATAAACATTCTTACAAGTCAGTGACAGAGGAAATCACATATTGTATGTTACAACTGGCTATGCACTGCTTGCATCTAATTGTTAACATATCACCAAAAAAAAAAAAAAATTGGGATTTATAATAATTCAGCTGGACATAGAACAAGTACTCGCAAATTATCCATAGATAGTTTCAGCATTACCTCAGTTTCTGCATGCAGAGCTTTCTTTTTATAGCTTTTACGAGGTATGTATTGAGGAAGAAGTCTGTATAATGCATAGCTGAAAACAAGGAATTTATTTTGCAGCTCCATTCTGGATTTCCACGGCACATGCCTGGAGGAACATCATCTCTGTTGGGAAATTTTCTTTCTTTGGCAGAGCCTTCCCGGTAGAGAGATGTGCAGAGACAGGTAAGGGTTGTGTTTGCATGTATGGCTGTCCTCAAGGTATGAAAATCCTTCATGACCTCCAGGGAATGGCTGGAGTTAAAGCTGTCTGACAGCAGAATTTATGTGTGCACAGACTGCAGGTGGAATTGAGTCAGGAAGGTGAGATACTTCCTGATTTGCTGTCCTCTGTTCCTCTGTTATGCAGCCCCATCAAGCTGTGGTCTCACAAGGGCTGTAGCTGAATCTGAAGAAATCCATGAAGCACAGTGTGATTTGTGAGTTCCTTGTGCATGGAGGTCTATAAAGGTTTCACTTCACTTTAAGCATTCCAAATAACCACTTTGTGTCAGCTTTACCTTGAAAATCATAGTCTTTAATGACTCTTTATGGTGATTATCAGTAAAAGTACAAGAACACAAACCTTATTTCATCCTTAGCAGTATTAGGCACTAGGTGCTCTGCATCTACCTCTGAGATGAGTGACAGAAAGACAGAATCAGGGTTTTGAAATCTACGGCCTATTCTGCACCTTCTGCCTCAGCGTCTTAATGACTACAGTGACATATTGATTATTATTACCCCATATACTCAGCTGGTCTGAATCAGCAAAGCTGCCATGGCTCTGATGGAGAAAGGGTATTTGGCAGCAGCTAGAAATGGGGCTCAGGGTATTACCTAGGCCAGACCTATATCTTAATTGGCTAATTTATGCCTTTGGAAGTAGACTATGTGCAAGGGGTCTGAGCTAATGGTGAAGAAGTAATCTGACACTTGAATTTCCTGAGATTTGAGTGCTTGATTTCTCAGCTGATGTTGCTTTGATGTTTTTTCAATGCTACCAATCTTATCCAGCTATTTTATGGCTCCTACTCCCATTATCTCATATCCTTTTGCCATTGCTGGACTTGGCTTTCTCTAGAAGAGATCGGGGCTTCTTAAAGGTGCCAGATTTTCCTTTAAAAAAAAAAAACTGGCTTATGCTGATTTAAATAGTGCAGTTCTAGGCACTTTGTCAGAGAAAGCTTATGCCAGAGATTCTGAAACAGAAATCCCTTGAGTAAAGCTATAATCCTAGCTTGGAGCAAGAGGCAATAGACCTGTCAGTAACACAGTGGCATGGGAAATGCTGCTGTAATTAAAGTTCACTCAGCTTTTCCTTTATAAATCCCTGTAATAGAGGCTTTGTGTGTTAGCGCAACCATTTCAATTTATATTGTTTTGAAATTAGGTAATCAGATTGTCAACTTCAGTGGGATCATTTCTCCATGAAGGTATTTAGCAAAAGTATGCCTAAAATCATCAAAACCAGTTCTTCTGTGTGGTGCTGTAGAAATAACAAGAATGGTTTTTAAGCCTGTGAGCCCAGGTTGTTTAGGAAGCCTGTAAGCTCAGGTGCAAGACTAGGGAGACTTACAAAATTATAAAAAAACTTGTAATACTAATTTCTTTTAGGTGATCAAGATTTTGCCTAAAGTTTTTCAGAACATTTGTTTTTGATAGCTCATAAGCATTTTAAAAAGTACATGTACTGGTTACTATGTCACAAAATACATAAATATCTTTATTTAGGAGGTTTAAGCAGTACTGGCTTTTTCTAAATGAAAAAATATTCTACAAATACTGGATTTTAAGTACCTCTTGGTACATGGAATGGCCTACCATCCCATTAAAGTCAGATACTGGGTGCAATTAAATGTAAAGCTTTTAAACTTTTTAATCCTAGAATTATTACTCACTTTTCTCAAAGGTTAGAGAAAAAACCCACAGTATATATACTGTGCCTTCATGTGAATGTTTACTTAAATTGTTTGTAGAATAAAAACCAACAGAGAAATGAAAATCCATTCAGTTTGCAGTAGCAGAAGAGGCAAAAATTGCCACATGATTAATTAAAAATGAGTAATTCTTCTGTCTCGAGGGTTGACCCATTGAATTAGAATATAAAGACTTTACAGTATGTCTGAATTGCACAATATTTTTGAATTTTGGTAAGAAATAGAGGAATATTTGCTCTTTTTAATTATTATTAAATTTATTTTCTGTCTTTTGTATTTTTTTTTCTTTGTCTGCTTAATACAGTCTGAGATTGTCCTACCTAATTTTAGGTGACATTGGCTAACTCATTCTGAATTAGCTGTAAATCCTTTCCAGATGTAACTTACAAATACAGAACTCTGCAGTTGTGTCCAACTTCAGAAAAAGAAGTTTGGATTCTCTTGTTTGGCCATCAGCACAGTAAATACCAGATTCTTGACTTAGGTTATTTCACTTAAGTGAAAAAGGATTATTTGGATGTAAAGGATTTTCAGCAAGGCTTGCAACTCAGACACTACAGCACAATGCCCAAACAGAACAAGGAGGTTACTAGCAATTCACACTTAGACTCTGCTCGAAGTGTCTGTGGCTCTGCAACACAGAGTTTGGGAAATATTATTAAGCTCTGGTATCTGTAAACTCATGGCAAGCCACTGGTCCTTATTCATGTCCTCAGAAAGTGGGAACAAGTACAATCCCTGTTAAAACACAACCAAATTTCAATTCTGGAGATAACGACACAGCAGATACTTTCATGATACCTTCTGCTGGAACCAGGGGATGGGAATGGGTGGAAGGGAAAACAAAGTTACTGACGAAACTGGTGGAAGAAAGGGAAACTATGGATTTATACCTTCTTTCAGTTCTTCTAAGTATAACTACTCCTCTTAGGGTCACTATCATTACTAAGCAGTGGGCAACACTGCTGGCAAAATTAGGAAACAAAAACTTTGATGGACAGGCAAGAGCTCACCTTGGCACCTCCTCTGGTGGATCTGAGCATGGGGTACCCTTACATAATTGTAGGTTAACAGGGTGGGTGAAACATTGAAAAAGTAATTTTCACTACTCAGCTGTATGCAGTTTTTTACATTCTGCATTACACATGTGCCAATGTGTAGGGATTTCAAGGCAGGACCTAATCTCCATGTCACTTTGTCCTCTGATTCTCTCCTCCTTCAGGGTGGCCTTGGCTTACCCTAGAGTGAGATGATGGTTTCAAATTTCATGGATTGACCTCAGTAACCTGACCGTGGACTGGCCTGGATGACATTATTAGTATGAGGTAGAATGTGGCAATCCTTAAAATCAGAGGGTTTTGGGAAAGCTGTAAATAGCAGGCCTCAGAAACAGCAGAACTGCAATTAGAGTTAAGTGGTAGACATAAGATTTGTCAGCAGAAAAGTTATATCAGATGTAGAAAGCAAGGACAAATAGAACAATGGTCTGTGAATTAAAGCTTGGCTAGAATAACTCCTTAAGTTGCAGAAAAGTATATATAGCAAGGTATTAGGAAGATCTAAGCTTAATAATGGAGCTCTGTGCATTACATTTTAAAGGTTGCAAATGGGTATTGTATTCAAAATAAGTGTTATTTTAACCGAAGGTGCGTGTAGTTATCATGGTTGGATAGAACTACTGTCAATATGCTTTTGCTTTTTGTGATTGGTCAAAAATCTTTCAAAGTGCATTGTAACATCACATTCTGCAGCTGCTGCTGAGGATGTGAGCTGCTGGCATCTTCCCATTGTTCCAGCCATGTAATGAGACTGATGCTTGGAAAATAAAGCAGCTCGATACGTGTTCCAGAGCAGTCCTGTCCCATTTGTGATTTTGTGCATAAATCTATGGCCAGCATGAGTAGAACTCTGGTGCAGAAGGAATACATTGGAAGATTTCACATGGCAGAATGTGAAAGGCTGGAAATTCAGTGCCCTGTTGTGCTTGTGAAATAGCATCACATTTTCAGCACTTCAGCCACACACGAGGCAAGACTATTCTTTACTCCCCCAGCAGCCAAGACTTTTTGTTATGATAGTAACCCAAACAGGCAGAATTTGTTGTTTTTTAAACACAGCCTGGGAGTACCTTCAACTTCTTGTATGTTCTCTCAAGACCTATCTTATTGCTTAAACCACATTAAATGTTCTGAAAAATGTTAAAGTAGTAATGTCATATATCTTCTTTTTGCAAGTTTGTTGATAAAGTTTTTACCAGTTTTATTGTAGTAGTAGCTATGATAGACTTGTAGTTTGAACAATGCTATTGCTATTTTCTGCTACTGCTTTTTTCTTTGATAGTTTATATAAATAAATCAGTTTAACCGATTAGGTAAATAAAAGCTCTGTTTATTACCATTAAATCAATAAAAGCTGGTACTGATCAACTTGGTACTTAGTAAGTCTTGTTGTTTAAACATAGATATGACAATGAAATCCTTCATAATGGTAGATTTTAATCACAAAAAGACTCTTCATAAAGATAATTACTTTTAATTTAAAAGGAGTTGAAGCATCAGCTTTTTAAGGTTCTGCATTGTACTCCCATCACCATGACTAAACCTATGATAGTAGTAGATATGGTTAAAAGCTGCTAAATGCTTCTTGTGAATATCTGAAAGGTTTTTAATTAATAGTTCCTCTGGAGAAACAGGCTGTATTTTAGATCTGAACTCTCTCACTTTTTGCAGGTAAAAGAATGAACCTGAGGCTTTAGAAAATATATTAAAAATACATTGCATGTATTTTATGTATTGGTAGTGTCTGTAGTTCTATGGAATTACTATATGTGGATTTTTTTTTTACTCACTATTGACTAAAGATGCTAAAAAAAAACTCTTGGGAATATCTATGAAAGAAGGAGTTGCACTTGTTTATGTCTGAGGGTGAGGCTGTGTGAAAAACTGATCCTACAGAGGTTTTCAGTTGCATTTTTTTCCAGGTTTCAAAGCATGTCTCTGATATTTACTGTGTAAATAGTTTATTTTACTACTGCAAGTATATTATTCTCCATCACTTCTCTCCCTTTTGTGGTAAAGATCAATATTTCCCCCGTTGGAAATCCCATATCACCTCAGTGATTTATATAGCTTTTATGAAATTGTAATGTTAAAGTAGTACTTGTGCTTAGCAGCTGCAGATTTGGGACAATCTGTAAGGAAAAAAATATTCCATGGTCTCCATGAGACCATTTGTGTTTTGTTCAAGATCAGTGGGAATCTGCCATGTTGGTGTTCCAGAAAGAAAATCAGCTGCTACTGGAAGTTCAATAACAGGTAAGTAAAACTGCTAATTTTGAAAGCCTGCAACCCGCTTATTAAAAAGTGCAATTTTAAGGGTAGAGAAAACAGTAATTACTTTGAATGATTTTAGAGTTTATGGTCTGAACATTTTCTTCAAGGGTTCTTTGAAATTTTAGTCAGAAAAGAGCTGATGCAATTAGTGGGAATATTATTTGAAAACACATTTAATATGTCAAACCATAAGAGCAGAATTTGAATGAAATGAGTTCAAGTGTGATGGTGTATCCTGTGGTGTTCTTCAAAAAATACTAACCACCTCTACTCTGTACAAGTGCAAATTATTATTCCAGGGTATATTATTACACCGCCTTGCTCCTGTAGCTATAGCAGTACTCAATGTACTGAAAATGACTGGGAAAATACTTTTCTACACAGTAAGAATCGCACTGTGGTGTTAATTAAGTGATTCATTTCAGTAGAATATGGATTTCAACTCGATAATAGTCCCTATCAGCAAGATAAATGCTGATTTATAGGTGGGAAATTATAGAAAATAAACATCCAGACAAAGTGGGAAACCATTAGTCAGTCCCAGTGTTCAGTGCCACTGACATTACTGCTATTGCATCTAACAATTCACCTGGAAATAAGAACATAATAAGTAAGAGATGGCAGTGGCCGATGGACCCCATCTGGAGTAAAGGACTTAGAGCAGCTCTGACAGTGTAAAAAGACTTTTTTTGGTTTGCTCTTGAATTAAACACCTTTAGTCCAGAGGCAGGCTGAAACTCCTTTCTCATATAATCCTTCCAACTTCGTGTGGCACCAATATTGGCCACACACCTGAGATCAGCACAAATGTCTGAACCATGTCCCTGCTCACCTTTTTGTAGTGTTAAAGAGGCAACAAACCAAGGCTCCAGCTTGAGAGAGCACAGCCAGGCTGGGGATAGAAAGAAACCAAGATGTATTAAGGAGCAGGAAAGAAAAATTGAGTTAATGTCATGGACCCATCATGGAGAGATGTTAAGTTGCACAAGGAGCTGATTCTTCCATTTCTGAATATCTCTGTCTGACTTTGACAGCGTGGAACATATTTTGAATCTTGTGCTTGACAAGTAAACAAACTTGTTGGCTTTGGGGCAAAATGGTGCCAGGGTGGCTGAAGCATTGGAATATGGGATTTGGAGCCAGCCCAGCAGCTCTGCTCAGGCAGTCTGCAGGGAAAGAATAACTGTGCACAGGGAGTGGAAACCAGTGACTGCTGTTGTGGAGAGCTTTTTAATTTTGGGCATATTTTCTGCTGCTTATCAGAAAACGACTGGATTATCTTTACTTCCTTATAGTTTGAATAGCACCTGATTGCAGTGCTTGTACAGTGTATTTAGTAATGGATTCTGGAGAGTGCTAAAGAAATTCTTTATTATGCAGTAATCAGTTAAACGCTTCCTTTGTTATCAAAATTGTATGAACTTGTTGGGATAAATAAGACCCTCTAACACTCTATTTTAATGTTGGTGAGTAAGCTGTCCAGCAGGTGTGTGTGTGGCCCACAAAATTATGGCGTCCACACAGATACTGATATAAAAATTTTACTTATTTATACATTTTTAGCAATCAAAGAAATTAATGCTCATTTGTTCTAAATTATGTAATTCACTTCATTAATTAGTATTCTATCCTCTATTGGTTATTGATTTCTCACTTTTCATACTAATTAGTTAGGAAAGGGATATAATTTCCAGCACCCTGGAAATGGCTAAACTCCACAACAGATCTTCAAGTGTTACAAACATGTGCAATATTTTCTGCAGATATGAAAATTAGCAAAGTAAATTAAACATATATGTTTAGTTAATAACTACGTAAAATGATTTCATTTCCATTTAGGTACTAAATCATCAGCACTGTTAAGCTTGGTATGCCACTATGACTATTTATATATATGTCAATATATCTTGTTCTTTGGAGTTAGACCTCAGTGGAAGTGCATGAACATCATGTTAAACTTAGAAGGGAAATGTGATACCAGGAGCAGTAACCCCATCTTGTTTCATGCTTCAGACAAAAAGAATTCTGCTCCGTCTAACAGTGAGAACTTTGATTCTTACTGAATCTCCCATGATCAAGTAAATGCTTAAAAGAAATAGTGTATTATTAAGTTTACATCCTTACTTTAGGGAAGAACAACAGGTCTACTGAAATTTGTGAATTGCCCTTCAAGTCCATTTGTAGGGTATTAAGTCAGCTGGGACATTTCTTTCTCTGTCCCCAGTTAAAGGTAATGTTTTATGCTTGACTTTTTAAAAAGGGAAGTTGTTTCTTTGATGTAAACAAACCCAAAGTCACTGAAGAGGTAGCTGTAAACGTAAAATAAATTGTAATAAGCAAAATGCAGATAACTTTTTGGATAACATCTATTTTTTGTTAAAGTTTTATTAAATATTACAATTTGACACATTCAGATTCAGATTTTTCTATCTGTCAGCATCTGGTTGTGAGATTTGCTTGGTTTTTTTCTTAGTAACTGAAGCCACAAATCATAACACAATATGAAATAACTTTTTAAAACCACTAATTGAAGTGTATTATATTCTTTTCAAATGAAAAAAATAATGACACTCTAAAATATTCACTTCCTGGAAAGGGACTAATGCCTAAGATAAGACCTTTTGCTGGTGCAAGTTGACTTGACAAAACAAAATTCCATTAATACCACACAAGCCAGGACAAAAGTCTAAAGTTGTCAGGAATAAAATAAGCGTCTTCGAGACCTGACATATCAGAGTGTGTAACTGGGTGTCCTGGTTTAGAACAAATTAGGGGAAGAATCTCCAAAAGGAGCCCTCTAAGGAACAAACTCCCCAAACTCCTCCCCCTCCCCCCACGGGGTTCGGGAAGGATTTCCTCAGAGAAAAAGTGGAAAAAACTTGTTTATTTAGCAAACACACAGAAAAACACTCCTCAGTACAAGAAAAAAACAGCCACGGGTGACGCAGAAAAACTTCAGCCGTCCGAGTGGATGTACAGCCTCAGCTGGTGCCGGGGAGGGCAGAAAACGCGTATTTCTTGTCACGAGCAGGCGTCCGGGGGTTTCTTGCTGTCCAGGTGAGGGGCCAAGCAAGCAGAGCAACTACCAAGCCGAGCCGAGCCGAGCGGGGGGCGGCCCGCAAGCAGGTGCAGCGGCAGCGACTCGCCCATGAGGGAGGAACGCTGCCTAGCTAGACAAAACAAACCCTCCAGGCAGGAACGGCACACGATTTGGGGATACAGAGCACTGCAACGTCACCCCAGGACACTGGGATATAAATTGTCATTAAGTAGTTGGCTTGTGTGGGTCTCATTTTAGTAAAGTGCGAGACAGGGTAACAGTGACTCCTTAACAGTGCCCCTGTCCTCCTCCACAGACGTGTTAATTTTAACTTCTGAATTTTATGAGATGAGAGAAGAGTAAATTTGTCTGGAAAATATCTGATACTGGGGATTTGAGATCTCGGCAAATACAAAGTTCCAAGTCAGAAACACACTGCTGACTTTAATTGAAATTCCTGTGGCCATTGGCCATGTGTTGCCCCAAACTCTGGAGGACTAAATCTCCATGAATCTGGCTAAGATTTTACCTGGCCTGTTAGAGTGTCAGTGATACTCAAATCTAGAGATATTCCCTAATTAAGGAGTCTCATTCTGCCTTGTATATTTTGACTGACTCTGAGCTCTATTTGTGGTTTACTATAAATGTTTTACTTTAAATTTGTCAGTCAGCAACAGTAAAATTAACAAACTCTAATTGCTATCAGCTCCCATAAAAGCTGGTGGGTTTTTTTTGTTTTTTTTAGTTTTGCTCTTAATTGCAATGATGCAAGGATGGAGTCTTCTTTAAAACCCTGTAGGTAAGACTACTTATGTCATCTTTCACATTATTTGTATGAATGAAGGCTTCTTTAATAAGAACTTCTAAGAAAAGTTTTAAGTCAAAGTCCCAAGCCCAGAAATTACTTTTAAATACTTTTGCATTTCAAATAACTTCCTACTTGTCAGTAAATATAACCAAGCTATATTTCAAACATTACCGAGAAACTTTAAAATTTTACCTTGCTTTCTTAGTCAATTGAAGCTTCATGAGTCTTAAATGTATCTATGATAAGTTTCACAGTCTTGTTTTGGAAAGGTTTAATTTTCTTTCGAGTATTTTTCAGGCACTTAGTTTCAAAACAGAAACAACATTTTAGCTATTTCGTATGGAGTTGTGGCCCTGATCAGTGCTTTTTTTTTTTGCTGTAGTAATTAAACTGGGGATTTAATTAAATTGTGAACAGAGTTAAAGGAGTCTTTATTACAGAAATTTGTCCCACAGTTGCTGACAGTTTCTTGGTGTGAGCAGTGGTCCTTTGCTCACTTCCTGCTGAAGCTGGTCTTTTGCTAGGCCTGTTTCCAGGGATGGGTTGGACATCCTCCTTCTCAATAGCACTTTCCTCTACCAGAATATGAGTATTTGTGACCACTGAATCCACAATAAGCAATGAATAGATGTGAAGCTGGTGCAGATAAATAGTTTTCATTGCCAGTTTACCTGACTTGACCAGAATATGTTGGAAGCTCCCAAGCAGCAAATAAGTTTTGAAAATTTATTTTTTAGCAGTTTTATTATGAAAGCAATTTTTAGGAGGGTGACAGGTCTTCATTACTTTTCTGTTTTCTAATTGCGGGAGTCCTGCTTTTTTTAAATGTTTGCTGAGATTGCCCAGAATCACATTACAGTAAATGCAGTTTGTGACAAGAATGTGTGTGTTGGATGAACATATTGTAATATCTGGAATGACATTACAGTTCTGAAAGCGGTGGGATTTCATGGAAGGTCCATGATCAGCAAGCAGCCAGTGGAGTTCTTAAAGGTTTATGGGTGAGTAGTCCAGTATGTTTATTTATAGTGTAGAGAGTTTTTGAGGAGAGATGGATGGCTTTTTGTTTGGATTTTTTTGATGATAGTGAGAAGATCCATACAAGAGGTTCCAGCTTCTCTCATGTATTGAGACTAGAAAAAGAGAGGTTTGACTTGTAATAGATTGTCCCACTCATTGACTAATAAATGGACTCACTAAGGGAATGAGAGGAAAATAGGATTAAACTACTGCAGGCCCAATGCCTGCCTGACCACAAGTATGAGATGACTAGAGGTGATTTATAAAGAAGTTAAAAGCACATCAGAGGGTACAGGGTCTGGAGGATTAAAGACTGCTATAAATTCTCATTTAACTGCATTTCACTAAACCTGACAAACAGCAGTGAAGTTTATTCACTTCTGGGGGAGCTTAGGTTGTTTCTCACCAGATTGGCAAGACCTAGACAGACCTGTGGCAGATCAGCCAATTAATTGGTCCAACAGTTTCGGAGGAGACCTAAAGCAAAGCCCATTGAACAATTCTGACAGAAAACAGTCATCTTACTACTTTTAGTCTGCAGGGTAGGCTTTTGGAGAGTGATGTTTTTCTGTGCCCTGTCTACCCTTGTTTCAAAATAAGTAATTGCTGCCTTGTGAATATTTTTTGTCCAACTCTGCAATGACTGAAACCAGGGGCACTGAAATGTGGCTGAGACAGCTGAGACTGAACTGAAGAACTTTTAGGAGTACGGTGTGCATAGCCCTTGCTTGCAGCTAAGAACTGGGCCAACAGTAATGAGGCAGTTAAGTGACTAATTATGAAGATTAAGGACCTACTGGGATTTTCAAAATGATTATGAGTTCTATTCCTAGCTTTAAGCACCTTTATAAATCCGGCCCTGATCCTGAAATTTGAGTCTAGATGCCTAAGTGCCATGGGAATCAATGGAGTCTAAGTATGGATAACAGTGCAGGCCCACTCTTGGATTCTAGGGGGTTTTGTTTGTTTGTGTTTTTGTTTGTTTTTTGTTCTTCTTCCACGGTTATTGCTATTAAAATTGTTCATCTTAAAAATACAAATGAATGCTTGCAAGGTGCTAATACGAGCTGTTTCAGGCGACATGAAACATCCGACTCGTGCTTTGAATAGCTCATAAATGTGTTAAGGAAAAGATCTTAAAGATCTTTTAAAAAGATCTTGGTCTGAAGATTCACACTAGTTGGTTATAAACAAAATGGGCCGGTGAATACAGTTGCTCTTTCTACCCCATTTCCCTGGGTGTTGACTCTTTCCATGAAAGACACCAGGTATTCACCTGGAAAGGTGGATTTTTACATTGTCTGGGTGTTCTTCCACAATAGATTGTTCTTTTTGGGGGGACCTCAGCTGGTGTGCAAAAATACTGAAGTATTTTGCTTTGTGCATCATAATGAGAGGGGAAATCAGTTTTTGGGGCTTTTTCTATTGTGTGAAAATAACCTTTGTATGCCAGGCAGACTTTATTAAAAGAAGTGAGACAATCTCTAGTTCAAAAGAAACCAGAAAATTGCTTTGCAATGTTCTTATAACATTGAGTGAAACATTTTGCTTACAATTATGACTAAAGGAATTTTATATTATAGTCATGTTATAATTGGAGCCTGAAGAGAGGTACACGTGCAGTGTTGAAATCCATGGCATAGGAAAGCACCAGGAGGGAAACCAGTCAAACTGTTGCCTTGTGTCATGCATAAGTCAGTAAGTAAATGATTTGAAAGAAATAGAGTTGAATCCCAACAAGAGAAATGTAGAGTAATAGTACACAGTGCTGGCAGCAAATCACCAGACAGTTTTAAGGAAAATATCTATCTTAGATGTGTCTCTGATATATGGGAAACTGTCCTCTTCTGGCACTGAAGGTGTCTTGTGGAATACATTTTGCTAGCACAAATGTCTCTGTATCTTAAGGAAATGATTCATTAAAATTGCTTAACTCTAAAAAAGAGTCAGTTCAAATCCGGAAAATTTTATATTAAACTGTCTCTCTGACATTCCTACCTTTTTTAAAAATAACCTTATTACATTTTGGGAATTCCAGAGGCAATAGTAATGCTAAAGTTTTGCCACAAGATAAATGGACTTTCTTTCAGTAAATCTGTAATCCAAGGGAATGGTTATTGTGAGACTTGAATGATACAGAGTTTAATGAGTAGGATATAACGAATGCTAATGAATGTGGATTTGGGGAAGTAGACCTTAACAATTTAGAAATCCCTGTTTTGAGACTCTACATTTTATTGATGAAGGCATTGATTTAAAGTCTGCTATAAATGTTGTCAGAGTCCAGTATCCTCAGACCAGATTCTTTTAAATATTCCATGCATGAAAAGTGTAATATTTAATGTCAAACTTACTTATTTAAAGATATTTAATATTCCATGCAATTTTTGGTTTAGCATTGTGTTTTCCATATATTTCCAAATATATGGAAAACACAATGCATATGTAAATTATGCATAGAAAAATGTAATATTTGCAATAATTCTGGCCATTTAAATCAATCAATAAATGAATCAAACACAACACTAATGTGATTCGCTTTACATATCCTAACATTCTTACCCTCAGGATGCTTGGCATCCTCCGTTGCCAGGAAAGAATATTTGGGTTGAAGCCAGCTCAAGCCTGCTGCTCTGTTTGAAAGTATTTTGTTAGTTTGGGTAAGCCACATCATTGCTTTTGCCATTCTGGTCTGATCACTGCTGTGGTTCCACAAAGTCAGCTACTTTGTGTTGTGCTCTGAGCTTCCTGGGCATTTCACCCTTGCCCATCTCTGAGTGTTGTTCATTTTGAGGGATTCATCCAGAGACTGCCGTTCCACCCTTAGGGGTTTAGTCACTCACAGATATCTGTAGAGGTTTGAATTCAGTACACTGTGGCATTCTTATTAAAAAATAATATTTCCATGGGCCCTGCTAAATGGAATAAAACAGGTAAATATGTCTCAGGATATATTTGTAAGCAGACAATAATTTTTACACATCTGTGTTTTTCATGCAGTGCCTAAAGGGACTGCTTTTTAACCCTAAGTTATTTTATGTTTTTGTTTTAGTCTGCAAGTGGAAATGCAAAATCATCACAAATTTAATTATGCAGACAACTCCAGTTTGGGAGAAATGTGTCTCTTGCAGAGAGAGCAAACTGAAAGCTCTGAATAGTGCTGAGCTCCTTGGTGAGGCAACACAAAGAGGAAATATTCAATATGGCCTCATGTAAAACCAGGCTTATGGCAAGGAACACTGAACACATTTAAAGCACGTGAATCTCTGTCTTGTGGAAAAATGTAATGAAAGCTGAAAAGAGCTTTGAAGGCTGATACTACAGTTGGATTTTAGAGCAGATGAATGCAAGACTGAAGTGGAGAGAGTCATGGTGTTTGTCATGCAGTAGTAAAACGCACAAGCAACTCATCCCTGTTGTGTACTCCAGTGCCAGAAATTGTCATCAACAGTGGCTGCTCCTCTTAAAAAAACCTAGTTCAAATTAATTAGAACAAAGGTGTTTTTGCACACCATCTGAGGCCCCACATCTCTCGTCAGTCAGATCTGCCATGTGAAGGCAAATGTTTCTCTCACCCTTCGTTTGTGAAAGCAGTGGGCAAGGTAACCCTTGCAGTATGGCTGCAGAGCTATTTTTGCTTACCAGGGCACTACAAAGCAATCAGTGTGTCCCACTCTATCTCCTGAGGGTGTGACTGTGCTATCAAAATTTCCATGATATGTCAAATTAACTCTCTGTCTACAGCGTGGAGATTTAGTTAGGTTTTACACATTATTGTGGGGAAATCCTCATTGTGTTGTTTTTCAGGTGGGCCATGCTTCCAGGCTTGACTTCTTTCTGCTCTTTTATCACACCAGGCTCTTTTATAAGTTGTTTGATGCCATGTAGATGTATTTTTTTTTAATCTGAGGAGTTGTGTCATGCCTTGTACAGAAAGCTCTGCTTTCCCTCCTTCTCTTTCTGTTCTTCAAACTTCCCCCATGTAGTTGTCTACACTAAATTATGTTCAACCAAAATATCATACATTCACTGCACGTGCAGTTTGACTTTCAGTTCCTTGGTTGCCAGCTGATTTGACCAAATGTTTTGTGGAAACCAATGCCTCCTATTGATAATATTTATAGCTTTAAAACAAAATGCTGCAAACATTTTAGAAACTTAGGATTATTATCTTTGACCCCTCTCTTCTGGTCAGATAATGTGTGAACATTGAAGTAGATTTTAGAGGACTTTAAAACATGCTTTTTCTCGTACAAAATTGATGAGAATCTCTGTGTCACTGTCCCAATTATGTTCAGAATGAGTGTGTGTGTATATATATGAATGAAAGTTGATAACGCTTGATAACTCCTAAGTGGGGATTTATATTCATGGAAGGATATAATCACAGGAGTATCTGCACATAAATATGCACCTGTGAGAATGAAATTTTTTAAATAAATCAGGCAGCAATCTGTAGCTGCAGGGAGATAGCAGTGGTATCTGATGAGGCTAATGTCTTCCGCACTGTTTTTTAACACCTTTCTTCTTTTCTGAGCTTCTTAAGAAAGGAAAAATAAGCATCTGATCTCACATATTTCATGAGAGGAGTGTATTGATTCCTTGTTTAGATTTTTTCACAGTTTTTGGACAGTGGATAAAATATTGTTGAAAGCAGAATCTTTAAACCTTCCTCTGTATCTCTCGGCACCTTATGCTAACCAAACCATCTCATCATGATAGTATATTATGGTGCATTATATATATATATATATATAAATTTTATACCTAAACCCACATTATACTTAGATAAAATTTTGCTAACTGTTGGTGACTGGCATAAGTGACCAGGAAAAGTGAAGGTACGGAATTTTTTATTAGTTGGTCTTTGTCATGTGGAAAGCTTATCTGCCTGCCTTCAGAGTGTGTAAGAATTACTGAGCAGGCATCTTTCAAATTTCAGTAAAGATATATAATAAAATCCAGGTTCTTAATGTTGAAAAGGCAATAACTGGAAAAGAATAATTGAGAAAAGGCTACATAAAGTACTCATTTAGAAATACGTTGCTGTTTTCTGAACAGTGATAATGAGAAAGGTAAGTTGGGAATTGACTGCATAGAAATTCAAACTTGTTCACTATACTGGTTAAAGCAAAGAAATTTAAAATGCTGTGGACAGACTTAGTTAAGAAATGCTCCTAATTGAATTGAACTATACTGAAAATCAGGCTTTAATGGAAATAAGAGGTTATACATACTTATTTGCGGCAATTTAGCTTATGGAGTTTAAAATTTAACAGAGGCAAATTACAGTGTAGATGGCCTTTAATAGATTTGAACTACAAATATGGGAGTAGACTCTCAGCTGGTGAATATGTGCCTGCTGAAGTTTCCTTCACATTCACAGCAGGATCTGCAGGCTCTGCCTCCTTGCCAGGTACGTTGTGCTGCTTTTTCTGAGAGCAAACAAGGAATTTCCTGTGAAGCTGAGGTTTGACTTTGTCCCTAGGGAGATGTAAATGCCATTCCAGAGCCGTATTTCAAAGGTTTCAGCATTGTGACTCGTCCTGATGAGAACAGATGGGCGCCAGAATATTGCCCAGTGGGTTGGGAACCCTTATGTAATAACACTTTTTGGCATCTGCTCATATGAATAAGTAACCACGAAATTGGTTTGTTTAATTAAAAGCAATTCTCAGTCTTCTAAAACAGCCACCCTTTCAGAAGTCTTTAACATAAATGCAGATGCATGAATTTATCAAATTTCCTGAATTCTGCAAGCTTTGGAGACTTATGAAAAAGGGTTTGTGTGTATATCTTTACAGAGGTGCTAAGAAGTGTAGCTGCATGATTGTTGCTACTCTCCACAACAGCTATGGGAGTGATAGAAATTCAGATATTTGCACTAAAATACTGTTGCTGATAACTTCATGTGTGTAGGAGCCATCCTGGGTGTCAGCAGAGGATCCTGGAGATACAGAGGATACAGAGAAGGAAGGAGACTCTGAAGACTAGTAGAGTGCACTTGTAAATGTGGAGAAAAATACCAAAGTGGTTTGTTTTGTTTTGGTTTTTTTTTTGTTTTGGTTTTTTTTAATGCATGGAGAACAGAGGAAATTTAATTAAATTTCGACAGTATTTGAATATGCACAATATAAAATACAATTACCAGAAAGTCAGTAGCATCATATATGTTATAGAAGAATATATCCTCATACTGCTGAAGGCACCCACAACAGCGCACCTTCACATGAGGGAGGAGAAACCATGAAAGGAGCAGCTCAGGCATCTGCTCAAATGTTTCAATCAGTTCCTTAGTTGAGATCGCAGCTGTCAGTTGTATAATTTAAACATACATTACAGGGGCTGTAATACCCTCCTTATTTTTAATCATTTCCACCAAAGCAAATCCCACTCCAGAGGTTTAGGTGTTCTAACAATGCATTTGATACAAATCTCCCTAAGATATAAAGAAGGGTGGGCAAATAATTTGGAAATTATAATAATCCAGTGGAAGTTAAGGTTGCCTTGTTCTGCTGGGATGTAATGAAATTTGAACCTTATACATACATCTGAAATCAATTAGCTGTGGGTAGTTCCTGGAGTTTTATTACTCTAGGGTACTCTTTCTTTAAATTTGAGATACATGGGAGCGTCTTATTATCTGGAAATGCATAAATTTCAGTGGCATATATTTCTAGACTAATGTTGGCTCCAAACTTTTTTGAGTATTTGGGATAAAATGGGATCATAAGAGGCCATTTCAAAGGCAGAGAATATAATTATATACTTTAGAGTCTGTGACTGCTGGTCAGGATATACTTTGCAGCTCCCCTCTGTTTAAAATACCTGGTTTGCTGTGAAGAATGCTACAGAAAAGTACCACTTAGCTGGTTGGATGTACTGACTAAGAACTTTTTAAAGGTGGGAGAGGGGGAAAAAATGAGAGCAAGTCAGCACAGTCATGAAGAAAAAGGTGCATCTCTTATGAGAACCAGAAGAAGAAACCTTAGGCAAAAGCAAAAATGACTGTTAGGTGTTTGCTTTTGAGGCGATATACCTTAATGGAGGGCTGTGGAGCATGGGAAGGAGTTGCTGGTGGAGAGGGATGAAGTGTAGGCAGGAGTCAGTGGGGTTAATGACCTGAGAAACAGCAGATAGGGGAAGCAGAAGATATTTAGGAACAGAAGAAACAGGATGAGATATGAGATGAAGAACTCAGAAAGGAGTAGGTGTGGGTGTGGAGCTTCCCAGGAAGTGCACAGCAGCCATGTGAGGAACGGGAGGTGAAGGATGGCTCAGCTCCTGGCTGTGTGCTCAGGGTGTGAGTGATAAATTGCCTTCATTTGCCCAACCATCCCTCTTGAAAAGGGCAGCACAATCCTTCCCTCTTACTGTTGTTTCTGCATTTCTCACTGTGGTGTGTCAGAGGAAGGGAGTCACTATGGCCTCTTCAAGCTCCCCAAATATCCAACAAATCCATTGTAATCAGCCTAATCCACTCCACTAATAACAGGCCTTTGTGGCAAATTTTGAAGTAGCCTCTTTGGTCAGAACATAAGTTTTTAGAATATAATGAGGATATTTTTGCACGCTTTCTACAATTTCTCCTTTTTTTTGGTGGTGTTTTGTGACCTCTAGAACAAGGCAGTTTCAGATAAACAATAAATTGCTTATAAATCTCTTCCCAGTTTATCTAAGCTCCTATACATAATATGATTTCTGACAATTCTTGAGGAAGTGTTGTTTTCTCTTTCTTAATGGTCTCAATCTGCATATGAAGTGAAAGTAATTAAACAAGCAAACCTGGCTCACGTAGCTGGTTATCATAAAGGATTGTGCATCCTGCAGTTGGTGTGTGTTTGAATTTTGTATTTTTTATCTGTCTTCATTTCCTGATTCAGAGCTGAATATTCTAGAACCTCAGGCACTTGGGCCAAGGTACATATACTCTGTTTTTTCTCATGTGCTCCCTGATGAGCTTGTGTAACTCTGAAGAGCACTTCCTCAAGAAGGTGCCTTTAATAAAAAGTCTCAGTGCACTGAATTTAAATAAAGCCTTGCCCTTGAAGTGCACATCAACTCTTGCTGACAGGAGCACTCCATAATGTGCAGGCACTGTAGCAATATGGTCAGATGGGAAACAGCATAAAAGTAATAAAAACAGTTAATAAAGAAAGCTAACAGTAGCCTTAAAGTATTTTTCACACTGCATTATATTAGAGACTAGGGCCTTTATATGTCCATTTTTGCAGAGAGAAAGGAGAACTTCTCTCCAAGTTAATTGGCTAGCAGACAAGAGTGCGAGTGTGCAAAGCGGGAGATACAAAACATTCAGCCTCATCATGTTTATTACCCCCAGGGAATATAAAAGAGTTTGTCTGCATCCCATAGGAAATGGAATTGTGCAGCAGCATTAACACAATATAATCAGTATATATTGTAAAGCAAATTCAATTCCACTTTAAAAAGCTCTCACTGTGCACTGCCATAATCAATACGAATACTACTTCTAGGAGATATTATCTCAAAGTAGTTTTTTATTTCCTTCAAATGGCTGTGAGTATCCTGCATCTTGCTGATTCAGTTATTTGTGTGAGTACTGTAAGTTTTAACTATTTTTATAACCGAAACCCTCCAGTTCTTGGAGGGAGTGAAACTGCCCATTCCTATGTATTGGTTTCTGCCCCAGGCATCCCACCTTTTTCTAAGGAGCAAAATCAGCTCTGCTCCAAGACTAGTCTCAGGCTTGACTCTTCAGTTTAGAGAACTTTTTTAAGTCCAAAAGCTGGTCTGATCTTTGAGAGGAAAGGGAAATCTATAAAAACCGTCATGCTCGGTGTGGTTTCAAGCACTAGGAGCAACCTGTTCGAAGGTTATCCTGTTTTCTTGACTGTGGAGAATTATAACAACACAGTTTAATGTAGAACAGACTTTGAATGTAGTGTTCATCCCTCTTTATGCCAGAGTAATAAACTGTGAGTCAAAATGGTTCACTAAACAGAGAACATAGACTGGCTGGATTATGGAACTCTACATGAACAGAAAGTGAAAAGATCATGTTGAGAAAGGAGGTCAGGTGGAGGGACTTCAGAGAAGAGAATAACAAAGTGTCCAGGGACTAGCTGTCTTTCTTGGTATTGCTGGACAAAAATCAAAAAGTCTTAAAATTGTGGTCTGCATACAACCTCTAGTTTTAAAGAATGAGTTGGATGTTTTAATATTTTAGGAGTTGATCTCTTCTTGTCTTCCAAGGAGATGTCAGTATAAAAATGCCACTGGAACCTGAAGCTTTAGGTTATACATCATTAATTTGCAGCTGATTTCAGTGACAGAGGTTGGTAGGGCTTTTCTTTTTCCCAGAGATCTTGGGCACCAGTCATTTCAAATGACATCAATAAAAATGATCAAGGACTGTTTTCCCTGAGAAGTGAATTCTATTTTTTTTTTCTAACACATAGTTTTGTACTCTGGAACACAATTAATAAATAATATAATGGACTTTTTATTTACATGATAAGGTAAAGGCTGAGGTTTAATGTGTTGCTAATGGTATAATTATTGAGCCAGGTTTAACAAAATAATACTTAATTTTTTTATTTATTTTTTTTTCTTCAAAACCATCCTTTTTTAGCAACACGGACAGCAGTACTGAATTTTGTGCCAGGACATATATTTTGAAGAAGATTGAACAGGCTTGATTGACCCTTTAACTGAATAGTTCATTTATTTATAGTGAAATGCAGAAAAAGAGGAAGAAAGAAGAAATAAATAGGTGGGGAATGGGGAAGATGTAGGCAGTGGTGCCTGGATGGGTTCTGAGCCTTCAAAAACCCCTTCCACCTTATTCTGTTGTTCTATTCTGGAGTTAAACCTTTTAAAAATATGCATTCTATTTCTTTACCACTGTAAATCCCAAGTGCTCAGCTGCAGGTCTGTTTGAAACAAATCTTTTTTTTACAGTGGAGACTGAATGCTTTCCTTTAGGGGTAATTTTTGCATTTTATCCCTGCAGCAATCCATGAGAGACAACCCCATAATAGCAGTGTTGCTGGAGCAAATCAATACTTTTTAAAGTCTGTCTGGGTTTATAATTTAATATCTCTGGTAGGTTTTTTGCTATTTATATGTACTTAAAATAGATAAAAATATTAATGATTAAAAGGCTTTTTATGTGTGGTACAGAAAAGCCTTGAAATCTTCTCTAATACATGCAGAGTATTTTTATCCAACACATTTGCAGAATTTTTCATCTCACTATTCAAAAATAGGTTAGGTGTGCATCTGTTTCTGGATATTATAGTTTATATTCTAAGGTATCATCACGGCAAAGAAGATTTTGGATATCCTTGTTTGTGATAAGAAAGGGTGGTTGTGATTTTCCCATATGCCACTGTAATTGTGCTGGGAAGTAGCTGGAGCTGGGAACTGTGGACAGATACCTCCAGCTGAATGTCCCTGCCTTGCATGCAAAGCCCGTCTTCCTCTCTAACAGAAAGCTTTTGTTGTTGTTGTTGGTTTTGTTGTTGTTTATTTTTGTTTCAAAATTATTTATAGTATGGTTTCAGATGGGGCCAGTTTGAAAGGAGCTTTATTGTTCCCCCCTGCTCTTTGAGAAATACCTGGTGAGCATCTTCCTAGTTTTAGGAGGAGTCCTGAACTTGAGGAGCTCTGGTATTTCCAGAGCAGCTTCAGATCTTGTCTTGAACTGAAGGAAACTTTGTTACTGAAGGAAATAAATGCAATTTGTATCATAACAGAATGACAGTATAAAAGGAACATATTCTCCAAGCAGTTTTGCGTGAAGTGCTGAAGAACTGGCCTCACAAATGCATTTGAGGTTTTAGAGACAAGTGCTTGCTTTTATTCCTCAATTTTCTGGGGGCCTATACCTGGTTTTCTGCAAGCTACATTTTAAATGATTTTGTTCAGAAATTATTTTACCTGTCCTGCTCCTTTGTACTTGAACAGAAATCAAAGCACTCAGATAACAGAAAATGAAAGATATTTACCAGTGGCAGGACTTTGTTTCTTTACAGAAACTGGGGGCAAATGAGGCAATTGCTGTGATGGCTTCTAGAGCTGCCTTTGGAATGTATCACACAGTCAATGCAATGATGAAATGACTGGATTATCCTCCAACCTGGACATGCTTTGGCTTTGCTTCCCCATCAGTTCTGTGGGAAATCAAGCTGCTTATCAGTCCCACTCAGTGAGGGACTGTTACAGGTGCCTGTTCATTATCAAAACAAAATGATATTTTCTCATGGCCGTGCTCATGTCACCCTCTGAGGTGGTGTATGTACAGAACTTGAACAATGAACTTGTAAAGGGACTGAGAAACTAATAAAAGTGTGACAAAAGAAGTGCTTACCCTAACAGCAAAAGTACTTGCATACTGATAACTCTGAAATGAAATAAAAAATTCATGATGGTGCATTGCAGATTAAGTGCATGTCTTCATGACTAAACCAAATGTGAAATTGGAGCTTAGAATATTCTGCCACCAACAGAAGTAGTTTTTTTCTCCTTTCTGTTTTACTGGTAGCAGAAACGTATTCTGGTGTCTGCATAGCACTTGAAATTATTTTAAAGTTTTTATTAATATTGTGTTATCAAAATGCTCAGATTAATAAAAAACAATGCAATGACAGTAAACAATGCAAAAAATGAAAGGTAATTTGTGGTTGCAGTGTAAAGGTAGTGTAGTGTAAAGGACAGGATCTGCTTACATCCTTGTACGTGGGAGCACGTACTGGAATTTACCCAATAGGCAGAGTAGGTGTATACGTGGAATTGAATGCTTTGTGGAACTTTTTAATTTCAAGGGAGTTCCAATGGAGTTTTGGTGCTGACCTTGAGTGCTGTGCATGCAAAACTCTGAGGTCATGGAAATACATGGTAAAATGAGAGTACCCAAACAGGAATGGCAAGAATTTGATGCTTTACAACAGAACATTTTTGCACATCCTAGCCCTACTGACTCCCCTTCCACTTCAAAATGCACAATTTGGTCATATTTTTTTGAAGGCTTGCAGTAGGTACATGCTTTGGGGCTCTTGAGACCTCTCTCTGATATATTAGTGAAATACACTTAAGTGTAACATTTTATTATGACCATGATCCTGGCTGGCTTCAGTCTGCAAGCCAACAAAACACCTGGGCTCATATTAAAGAATCCATTATTATAATTTGACATTAATTAAAACACACTGAGTGACCCAGTAACATTTAGAGAAATAATTAATGGTTGCCAGTGATACATTTTGTGAATTCTAGCCTGAGAAAGCGGGAGATTTTAGCTCTCTCTGTAATTCCTTCATTAAAAGTGGCCCCTTCTGGTGTTTAATACTGCATGGGCAGCTTAAAGCACACTGAAGAGTGTCTGACCTAAGGGAATTGCAAAGGGAATTTGGGGAGGCAGGAGGCAATTACCTGAACTGGAATTTGGCCAGGAGATGGGAGTTAACATTGCATTATTAAACCCTGTGAGTAATGAAGAGCCATCTTTCACTACCAGGTAAAAATGAATGCTGTTGATCTTGGAAGGACTTGGCAGGATTCACTTTTCCTGGGAGTATTTAAATGACTGACATTGTCAGGAGCTAGGAAGTACTCACTGGATAAAGCATTTCTTTTGTCTAGTGAGCTTCTGTCTGGCAAATTCACTTTCCTCTGAAACAGATATGGTTAGAGGATCAAGAAGCCCATCAAGATCTTCTTCTTGACTTTATAAGTGAGCAGCCTCCTTCTTTGTTGCCAAAAACATGTTGGGCATTGCGAGATGTTTCTCATAACTGCCAAAAAGGGGGTTTGCAGGTTATAGTTCAGGATATTCCAAGGGGTCATACTTTGTGTTTCATGATAGAATCTTTGTATTTGATGGTAAGAGTGTATTTATCAAAATTATTCCACAATTTCTGTAAATATCCTATTATTATTACTATATTGTATTTTTTATTTTCAGTATGAAATAATGATTTTCAAATATTTAATCAAAATTCTGAATCCTGCATTTAGAATAAGTATTTAATTTGCATGTTAATGTAGTTTCTTTTTGGTTCTTCTGTCTCCTTTAGCTGAATATTCTTTCAAAAAAATTTGCAACACTCTTGCCTAAAGTATAAAATAGAACCATACTGATTGTTTGTTTCTAAGTAGACATGAAATAGAATTATTTCAAAGGCTTACATTTCTTAGACGAACATTGGGACCCAACTGATTTCAAGAAATTTTTTAAGAGATTGTGAGAAATCCAGATTAGCATTGTCTGTATGTCGTACCTGCCCAGAAACTGTCAGAATAGCCAGCAAAGTTTGCCTGAGGAGGAAATATGGTTTTATTGGTAACCTAAAGATCAAAAATCTTGGTTTTTATCCCACTTTAACTTCCCACTCTATGTCTGTTTTCTTTCTTTATTTTCCTCTGCTTTTGTTAATTAGGTTGCCAAACCTTTGGTCAGGGACTGTTTTACTGTTTTTATACATTATAATTATAATTATAATAAGAGTATGTGAGATTGTCAGCACTGTGTAGAATAAATTTTAAGTACTTTAAACCAATTTGAAATTACCGCCTTCACCAAGATTCTCATTCAGCAAGGCACTTTATTGTGGGGTTCTCTTTTAGCATATGAATGCCACTCTTGATTATTTTAAGGGCTGAATTCAAACACCTGCTGAAGTGCTTTATAGAGAAATAAATTCCAGAGTAAAGCTGCTCAGAAGTTTAATTCATTCTAGCTCTCTCTTACTTCTGAGACAGACTGACACGCTTGTGGGGAGGAGCTCAGAGCTCTGGTTCCTGTGAAAAGGGGAGATTTCCTTGACCTTTAGTTTTTGATTTGTCTGTCGGCATCCCAGGGAAACCAGGACCCTCGTGCCCCACCATTCTGTCAGTGTCCCATTACAGGGATCCTTCACTGAACAGTCTTGCTGGATCACAGGTGGTTCAGCTGACTTGCTCAGGGACACACACTAGCAGCATAAGGGGGACCCCTCAATTTTTCTTCCTACTTTTTGACCCCTCAGCAGGTCATCCACTTTATTCAGTTGTGTTCCCTGCTGCTGGTGACTGCCGGCACCTGGGAAGGACATAGACTGACAGTTCATGGAATGAGATTCCTTATTAACTAAAAATTGTGACAGGTTAGGGTTAGGGGACTGCCAGTGAAAGTATCTGACTGCAAAAACATATTGAAAGCAAATCAGAGAAGCTGTAATTCCCAGTAAAAGTATCCAATGTGCAGAGTACATTTCTTACCCACAGGGGAAGAAGATGGTGTCTTGGGTTGCAATATAAGATCTGGCCAGAAATGCGTATTCTATCACCATCTGTTGAAGCCGGGTGGGGCAGTGACCCTTATCTCCGTGGCACATACTATCTGCTAATGGGCCATCTTTAAGATTAGGTAGGGCAATTATCTTTAGCTTTTCCACAACCCATCCTCCCTCCAGGAAGATATCTGCTGCTGGACCATTGAGTTCCACTGTGTGATTGATAAAATTACATCATCCCGTTGGGAGATGCTCCATCCAGGGGGAAGAGCCAAGCCTTTCTTACCTAGATAAAAAAAACCTGAGATTTTGGACAGCAAGACAGCATCTTTCCACTGGATTCCAGAGGAACACCGGACCTTTTCCACATCACCCTGGACCTTCAGAGGAAAACGGCACCCTTCTACAGGAGCACTGCTTCAGCTGAACCACATCTGCCACTGCAGGAGGACTGCAGCCACCATCTAATGGGACTGCTACCAGCACCCTGACTGACTGACAGGGTGTCAGGTTTTATTCTGACTCTGTCAGGGTTGGAATTGTTCTTTGTAATACTGTATTTCTATTTTAGTTTCCTAGTAAAGAACTGTTATTCCTAATTCCCATATCTTTGCCTGAGAGTCCCTTAATTTCAAAATTATAATAATAATTTGGAGGAAGGGGGTTTACGTTCTCCATTTCAAAGAGAAGCTTCTCCCTTTATTGGCAGACACCTGTCCTTCAGGTTGCAGCCTGTTGATTGATCCCAGTAGTTACGATGGAATCTTCCCTAACTTACTTGTACTCTCAGCTTGCTTTATACTATTTCTTTATGTTTAGGTGGAGCTTGAAGGACTCCTGGTCATACATGCCTTTGTTAGTGGTTGGTGTAAAATTCTCTCACTTTGCTCAGAGGTGTAGTTAATACAGCACAGAGCGCACGCCCAGTGAGGGATGGTCACACTCTGGGGTGGGTGACTTTGGGAAGGGGATGTGCATTAATACAATTGTGTTACAACGAACTGAGCTCATCCCAGGAGGGTGATTTTGCCATGGGGATGTGTGTTAATACAGTTGTGTTACAATGAACAAGTTCACTGGAAGAGGTTGGTTTCTCTGAAACACTAATCTTAGAAAATTAGGATTTTAGATACCTTGCTGAAAATAATTAAAAGTTAGAAGGGAGTAGTTATCTGAAACTTAAATAATTGATTTTCTGTCATTTTATGTTTGCTCAGCTGTGCTTTCAATGGGAAAAGATGAAACTAGTGACCAGACCCAAAGAAACATAAACAATGCAACCAGAAACCCATTCTTTGAAAAATTGGACTATCCCCAGAAATCATTTGTATTGTCATTGATAGAAAAAGTCAAGAGTTTAGGGTGAGGAAGACTTGCCTTACTTCCTCCTTTTAAGACCCCTCCCCGCGAAAATGACCCCAGACTTAAATTTAAGAAGTCAGTCACGCATGCTTAATAGCTATTCAAGCTAATTACCGTAAGAAGCAGGGGATGGGAGGGGCTGTTATTATGAACATGTATTTGAAGCTTTTGTCAATAAATAGACTCTCTGACCTGTGATTTTTGCAGTGTGTATTAGAGGATTACCTCACGCTGCTGCCCAGCAATGAATAAACGTACACTTTCTATCTTTAAATTGTTAGACAGTCTTTTACCTGTCACAGTTGAGTATTGGTATTAGACCAACACTCATATTTTGGTAAATCATCTTCACACTCCTGGCCCAGCCACAAGACACCTCCTGTCTCCCGTGGCTGACAGGCCCTATGCAGTTTACCAGAACCATCAAGATGCCCTCCCTGCCAGGACTTCCACGGATATTGGCCCTGGTGTTTCCACTCTGCTCCAGCCTCCATTCCATCCCCCTCAGCAGGGGCTATGGCTGCAGGTTGTGTCTATGGGGAATCATCCTGGAGCAGGCTTTGAGCAAGCCAACAGCATTCCATCCAGGGAGCAGCAGCTGCATTTTACCCCTGTAATTCCTGTACTGTTACACCTTCTGTTAGGATGTTAATAGAACTTCTCAGTGTCCTCTAATTCTGCCCCCAGACATTTTACCACAGATGAGAAATCTATATAAAAATGAATTAAGATAATTTTCCTTGAAAATCATAGAAGTTTTTCTCTTCTTTAAATGCATGAGAGATGCATTTAGTTAGTCTATGGGAGATGTATTTTGTTGCAGTGAATTTTGCTAGCCCAGAGAAAGACTTCTAAGAAATATGATAAGGCAGTCTTGCTGTGTTTCAGTCTACTAGACTGTCAGCTGTTTGCACCCAGTGTTTAAATGATGAGGCTTTTACATATTTAAATGCAGGTAGAAGAGCTGGTTAGTAAAAAAAAAAAAAAAAGAAAGAAAAAGAAGTGAACTCTTGGGCCACTTTCCCTGACCATTTAGTCAGTTATGGCCTAAGATCTTTTAAGTTTAAAGGCTTTCTCCCCCCCGCCCCCTCCACCCTTTCTTTTCATCAATTTAGTTTTTATTTTGAGTTGCTCAGAGCACAAGTCTTATGAGAAGCAGCTGGGGGTACCAGGGTTCTTTAACCTAGGAAAAAGAGGCTCAGAGGGGACTTTGTCACTCTACAGTGACCTGAAAGGCTCTCCTTGCAACTACCTGAAAGGAGTTTGTAGCAAGGCTGGTGTCAGTCTCTTCTTCCAAGCAACAAGTAAAATGGCATCAGGTTATTCTGGGGGACATTTTGATTGGATATTATGAAATATTTCTTCAATGAAAGTGTTTTCAAGCATTGTAACAGGCTGCAACAGGGAAGTAGTTGAGTCACCATCCCTGGTGGTATTTAAAACATTCATAGATGTGGCACTCAGGGATGTGATTTAATGGTGGACTTGGCAGTTCTGGGTTAACAGTTGGACTCAATGATCTTAGAGGCCATTTCCAACCTAAGTGATTCTTGATTTACCTGGAATAAAGCTCCATTCTACATGACTTTCTTTAGATGCAGAATGCTATCAGGAAGATGTGTTAAATTTTATTGCAGCATTTCATAAATGGATGCTGCTTATTCAAGGAAACCCATTTCAGCAGGCTAAGTGAAAATAAATAGAAAGATATGCATTATTTACAGACCATAATGTGAGTAAGAGGGCTGCATGCACAAATAGCAGATGAAAACCCAGAGATGTTGCAAGGAAAGTTACTGCTCAGCAAAAAAGCTTGTTTCAGGCCTACATGCCATATATATACACACTGTGCTAAAAAACAAAGGTAAATTTGTGTTTTACAAGAATTGTCAACCCCAGATTTTACTCTGAGGACTGGAAACCCCAGCATTCACTTCCTTCAGCGGTAGGATGGTATCTTGATTGCCATCTTCCTTCTTTATGTAAAAAGGCGGAAGAGATTAGCCGGTGTAATTAGGAGATTGCTTTTGCTTGATTTTCCTAACTGGTATTTGAGCCAGACCTGGAAAATAATCAGTAGCTTACACAGTGTACATAATACTGCTGAGTGGGATCAGCCAGGCGTACTTTTCCTTACGCCCATGAATTGTACACCTGGGACAGGTTGCCCACCAAAACTGCTCTATCCCTCCCCTCATCATCTGGACAGGGGAGAGAAAATACTATGAAGGGCTCATGGGTTAAGATAGGGTATTGAAAGATCCCTCACCAGCTGGTCTCACGGGCGAGACAGATTTGTTTTGGGGAAATTAGTTAAGTTTATTATCAATCTCAGTCAGAAAAGGATAATAAGAATTGAAACAAATCGTAAAAAAACCTTTCCCCCCCTTCCTCCCTCCTTCCTGGGCTCTACCTCCTCCCCCTCGTTACAGAAAGATGAGGAATGGGAATTCAAGTCAGTTTATAACATTTTGTTTCTGCTGCTGCTTTCTCCTCAAGGAGAGGGCTCCTTTCCCTGCTCCAGTGTGTGTTCCTACCATAGGAGATCGTGCTCTGTGAACATCTCCAATGTGAGTAATTCCCACAAACTGCAGTTCTTCATAAACTGCTCAAGCATGGGTCTTTTTTCCTTGGTTTAATTCTGTTTACAGTTATATTCTTCTTCTTCATGTGTAATTAACAGCTCAAAAAGTCTCCCTTGCCAAATATCTACTGTGTCGGAGACAACCCGTCTCTTGGATGTAGAGTGTGTTCTGTCATTGTCAAGTGTCTCAAGTTATTTAGGGAGAATAAGACAGGGCATAAGAAGATACCAATGTTCTTGAGAAGTCAAAGACCAAGAGTTAGGGAGAAAAAGACAGAGCTATTCTGCAAAAGAAATCAAGATGGGAGCAAGGGTGACAACTCTGCATTCAGGGAAAGACTTCTAACAGGACATCTCCTGGCACGCTAATCCCAGGTTGCACAATGTCGTAGCAGAGCAGCTTTGAAGGCAGTCTCCAAGTATTTGAGTTTTCTTAAGCTTTTCTGACCTTACAAGAACTTTCTCCATCAGCAGAAAGTGGCCAAGTACCTTGCAGACACAAATCACAGGACGAGGGGACTCCTGCATGGCTTAGGATGGCAGATTTTGTATTATTGTCTTGTTTAGGCTTTCTGTGAAAAGTTACAGAACACAGAATTAAGAACATGGGATAAAAATATCAAAAATGCATAATGAAATATTAGGCTGATTTTTATTCTGCCAAGTACCATTTTTCCCATGGTGAAGCTACAGGACAGATTTATATCTGTGCCTCATGGTCATAAAGCTTATTCAAGGATTCTCCTGAGGAAGATATGAGCTCTTGATAGTTGCATGTTTTTCTCAGTAAATGATGATTTGTGAACGGGCCTCTATTTTTTCAATAGGAAAATTCAAAACAGGTACCTCATGGAATCATATAGTGGATCATTTAATTCCAGCCCCAAACTCTGCCTCAAACTCTACATCTCTAAAAATGCAGAACGTTTCAAATGTAGACAGCTTCTTTTAATCAGCATTGCAAAATAAAGCAAGCTTTCCACAAGGTGTCATATATTGACTTGCCTCCTTTTTTGATATTGGATCTAGCGTTGAAGTGTCAGAGATCCCCCTGGGACTGAAATTCTGTTTTCTACGTAACTCTAAGTGGATCTGCCTCACTTGCTGTACTGGTTTCATTTCTTAATTTTTAATGCAATTACTCTTGATTTATATCACTAAATGAGATGGTGTTTTTCAAACCCACAAACGTGAGCCACCTGGGTTTTCTTAATTGCCAAAATTAGTTGTTCACATATGCCTGCTTTTTATGTGATGGCATTATTTGATTTAAAGCCCAAATTTCCATTCAAGAGGAGAAGGAGCTCCTATTGGCAGTGCTGGTGCCAGCTGCAGTGATTTATCAGTGCACTGCTGTGCAAAGTTGTGTGGGTTTTCTAACTTTGCTCAGAAACCAGGGCTTTCTTTAAAACCAAGGCATCTTTAAAAATCAGAATATTTGTGCATCTCTTTCCAATTTCTAGACCACTGTCAACTCCAACACAGCACTCAGAGTATTTGTTTTATAGATAATTCTTATTCAACTCTGTTGTGCTTGAATGGTACTTAACATTTTAGATTTGGGACAGGTCCATGCCACAGTGGAGACACAAGTGACTGGAAGAAACCTCTTGAACGTTTTCCTTGGTAAGGTTCAGTATGTTCATGTAAATCCAGCATGTTTGGGAGGCAAACGTTTCAAATGAGACATTTCTAGAGAACAAATGTTTTAATTTTTTGCATCTTTCAAGGAGGATTGTGCATACATTTGGAATGGCTTTGTCTGGAAGATGAGAAGTAAATCTGAGCCCTATGAGGGCATTCTGAGTGTTCGTTACTATTTTATTCTTTCTAAAAGAGGGCCTAATTAAAACAATTAAAACAAGTTTGAAGATTATTTCACTGACTTCCATTGTCTTTATTTTTGTAATTACACCCTGAAAGAATATAAAATTAGATAGGGGTTCTTTGTTCCACTTGTGTTATGTTCCTGAGAAACACAAGGTAGAAAGAGCTTCCCTCTTGCTAGTCCTTGCCTTTCTGGTCCTTTTTCACTGTCATTAAGAACTTTTTGATGACACATAAATAGTGCAGCCAAATACTTGTAAATTTACAGGAGAAAAAGGGCATATGTTACACAGAAACTTCACATTGTTCACTTTCTATATAGGTAAATTTAATAAACAGACTATTTGTACATTTATATTGATGTGTTTGGTGACTGAATTGGTCAAAAGGATGACCCCAGCTTCTGTTGAGGATGGTAGTAGTAGTGATATATTTATAGGGATATATATAAAGTGATGTAGTTATATAGAAAGAAATATACTTTCCCTCTTCCTTTTACATATAACTTGTCTGTTGAGACTTTCTAATATTCCCATTGAATAGCATCAAAGAATAGCTATTTCTGGACAAATTAAATGTTAATAAGTCCTTGTTATAGGTGTCAAGAAAAGTAGCACTAATGGAATAATACATGATGATTCACTGATAAGAATCAATCATCCAGTCTATAAAGCCCAAAAAATTCAAATTTAGATACTTGCTTAGGATAGATTACCATGGAATCCATGTTACAAACCCAGCCTTGCAGGTTTGTAAGGTTCTGCTTTAGTTGCTTAAAGAATACCTTGGTGCAGTTTCTTTCTCATTTGGAGTTTGCTTTCTTTTAAAAAATAAATACCTATTTTAAAAAGTGTTACCTATTCAATTCCATTGAGAGCACAGGAGAATATTTACATTATTTACCAGAGTCCTAGAGAAAAAATTGGGACGTGAAATGTGTTTCTTAGTGAATTCGTTATTGAGGAGGGCTATCTTCATTAAGCTAGGGAGGAAGGCTTGGATAAGATGAATTTAGAGTTTTCTTTGTAATGTTTAAGTATATTCTTTTCCTCATACCGCAGAGGAAAATGCATTATTCAGGGATAAGTGCACAATATGGAATGAGTCAGCTCTCAGTAGTATTCTCAGTGAAGAGAGAATGTGCCTGTCATGTTTATATCTTGATAAAAATAGTCCATGAATCTGAGGGGAGAAACAGGCAGAATAGTTTTATTAGTTTGCATATATGTGAAAAATAGTCCCATTTTGGAAAGCCACTTAGCATGCTTCATAAAATGTTATTTTAGTGGCTGTACTGATAGATTGATACCATTCTGTTTTTTTTTTTCCAGTTTCTTACTTGTAAAAATATAGATATTTTTAGTGTATGAGTTACAAGTGTACACACATTTTTGTACCACTGCTGGGATTTTTCTAACACATTCTTAATAGCATTTTATGTTGTGTGATAGATGTAACTGGAGTTGCTGCAAAATAACTATGGAAAGGTCAGGAGAATTTGTTCTCTGAATTATTCCACAGTTTATCTCACAGTTTCTGCTGAAAGAAATGTGATGTGTTTGAAATTCGAAGGGGAAATCAAATGCATGTTTTACATATTATCCCCCAAAACATTTGTTTTGAGGGATAATATAAAATATATAAATATTTTATATAAATACTTTCTATTTTTTAAATAATATAAAAAAATTGCTCCACCCTTTGTGCTTCATTTCAGTGAAAGATCTCTGCAGAACAAATTTCCCCCTTTTTAATCTGTTTTCATCAGTATGAGTGGAAAATAAAGGAGGGTAGAGATGAGCAATTTCCCCCCTCCTTGTCTCTTGGAATTTTACTACTGGAAAATGCTATCTGGGGAGAGATCAAGATAAAGAGTTGAGCTCAAAACAAGATGGTCAGGGGCTGGAACCTGTAGGACCTGAGCATACCAGGAACAGTCAGTGTCTCTCCACAAGTACCTGTTGTGTTCATGGGGGCTGGAGCTTGGGACTTCATCTGGAATCCACCAGATCAACCATATTTAAATTTACAACATAAATCTACTGGCCTTTCTCCTTGAGTGCAGTTACTGGAGTAGATTCTGTACTATATTTTCTGTACTGAACAGAGGAGATATGGCCTAACAAAATAAAGAAATGGAAGTTTGTGATTTATGAAGTTCCCTCCCCTCAGTGTCTCTCTTGACCATATGAGACAATGGTCTCATATATCTGGTTACTTGGTTTACAGCACCTGGCAGCAGAACATCAACACTTCATGCTTTCCTTCCCTGCAGATAGTGAACAAAAAGGTCTTTTTTTCTAGGCTCCAGTCCATGTTGCTGCTGTTATTTTGTTTTAATTGCATGATAGTGAACAAGTTAAATTGAATCTATAGTTAAAAACTGTCGGGTTGACAACTGATTTATTTAGAATGCATTTAAAAAACAGTAGTGGGGGAGAAAGATAAGCTCGATTTGATGGATAGAAAACTCTAAATGGCCTTGAGATTTTCAGTGTTTCTGTCAGTGACAGTTTGATGGAAGGCTGCTTAGATCTTATCAATGAGCTTTTTCTTGCAGTCTGAATGAAAGTGTTTTATTTTCTTCCCACATTGAATCCCTCATACTAGTGGTGGCTTTCTGTCCCACCTGCACCATCCACATTTTTGCCCTGTTGATCCAGTTGTTCTTCCCACAGTCCATTCCTCCATTCTGTTTCAGTATTTTAATTCTAATATTAATATATTGCTAATATTTTAAATATTTTTATCTTAATACTCATAATTATATTATACATTTTTAACCCTCTTTTACTCTTGACAAATGAAGCACCTCAGCTGCACTGATCTGTTTTGGAGCTCCTTTGAACATCTGAATTTTCTGTGCATCTTTGAGATGTTGGTACAAATATGGTCTACTCAGTTACTTTGAAGGTAAATGGTTAAAACCATCCAAAGAGTTGTCCTGAAATTGTTGAACCTCTTGGTAGAATAAAGCTAGATTTAAATATCTTTGTGGGGCACAAGAAGCTTAGCTTCCAAATTAAAAACTTCCAAATTATGATGAGACAATGTGGGTTTTTGTTTTCGTTTGTGGTGGGGTTATTTTGTTGTAGTTTTTTTGGTTTTTTTAGCCATGTCTGTGAAAACCACATTATTTGGGTAAGTGTAATTACAATGAAGCATTTGCAGCGTGAAGCTCTTGGTGAACTTGCAAGAAACTGAAGAAAAGTATAAAAGCATCTCCAGATACAATAAGATTTTGTGGAATATTATTAGCAACTCCTATTTTTAAATGAAGATATATTCAGTAACCCTATGTGTGTCATAAATATAAAAGCTATTTTTTTTTATACCAGTAGAAAAAAAATCTGCAAATATCACTGGGTATTTCTGTGTGATTTGGAATACAAGAATCTCCTAAGCATTGCATGCACATCAATTTTTATACATTCAACTCTACTAAAATAAGGATAATATTGCAAGTGGGCCAAATTACTCAAGTAATTTCTTATAGCTGGATCACCTCAAGTAATACGTTATCATGAGAATAGGTTAAAATAGCATCTGAAGAACCCTGGCCCGATTTTGTAGATCTATTGATCTTTTCTTCAGTAATCTGCATACAAAAGGCCATATTGACTTTCTTTAGTCTTGGCTCTTTTGGCAACCTCTGTTCTGATCCTCTCCCGCATCTTTTGAAAGAAAGTATTCCTGTTATTCCTTTAACCACAATCTCCTTGTTATTTGTTATCTGTAATGTACTTGTATGAATGCTTCCTGCATAATAACTTTCCACTGAGTTTTGAGTTATTTCTTATACATTCCCATGGTAACAGTCTGTTAATTTTTCTTAATACAGAGAAAAAGATCCTATTTGGGGCAAGCAGATTGAGCATTGGCAGGGAATGGCTGTGGAGTAGTGCTGAGTAACTGCATTTTGATTTTGAGTGCTTGACAAGATGTTGGGAGATAATTCAAAAATCTATTTAAAAAGAGCCCCAGACCTCAAGACACCAGTTTAACTTTTATTCCTGAGTCCTGATTGTCTGAATAAATCTAAACTACTTAAGAAATACAATGGTAGAAATCAAACTTCTGGTAAACTATCAAATTAGATTAAATTAGGTTAAATTTCTCTTGTGGGTTATTTTACACTTCATAGATATCCATACTATATTTGGAGTTAGAGCTGACCAGAGTGTGGATTTTCCTGCCAGGAGAAAACAAAATAATTTTTGAAAACTTTCTTTCAATAACAGTAAAGCAAAAAAATTCCAAGTGCACCTGAATGGTGGGGATATATGATACTGACAGGAAGGTTTTAGTGGGAAAGCAGAATGAGACACAGTAAAGAACAACAAAAAAATTGCTGTTTATGGATTTTCTGGACTGTCTATTATGGTATGGTACTTTCACAGCACAGAAATGAATGTTGCTTAAGAAGCATCCATTGTGTGTTTTGTTCTCTCACTGAAAGCCTCATGTCCTGCATGCTAACCTGAGTGAAATACTGACTCCTTCCTCCTTCTCAGAGAAACTTCTGTTGGATTAAAGAGAAATATAGGAAGTCAGGATGTTATTTCAAGAGGCAGGACCTGCTAGAACTCTGGGAGGTTATGGGGACTACGGGGACTGAGGTAGGTTTTCCTGCAGGGAAGTAGTGCAGAGGCTCTCAGATGGACATCAGGAGCTGTCCTGAGGGATGTCAATATTTTCCAGCTCTTGGACTGCAGAAGGCTTAGTTTCCCTTCCAACAATGCCTTTAAACTGACTTTTTATCCCCCTGAATTGCACAGTATTTTATAATTAATGGATAAAAATAGGTGAACAGCTACAACAAAGCCCACACAGGATCTTTTTAAATGCCCTTTTTTAGGGTTGTTGACTTCCGCAGGGATGGAATCAATGGAAAACACGGGCTTGATTTCCTCAGTGCACAAAGCCATGGAAATCTATAATAACCTCTAGGGAAAGAAAAATCAAAGTTTATGGGTTCAGCAGCTGTGAGAAGACTCATCAGCTCCAGAGCTGAGCATGCATGTTGTCAAAACAGTTTGGTACTAAACAAAAGTACACTTTTGGAATTATTTTTGTTTGGCTTATTTCTGCAATGGCTAATCCTTATTATACTGCAGGAAGGAAGGGAAATAATTCCTCCCTGTAAATTAATATAAAAGAGTAAAGAGCACCTGCAGGTGTACAAGGATGTATCCCTAATGGGGGATATGAAAAATGCAAAAAATACAGCAAAATTGCCATGTGGTAGCAACTGGTGGTTCCCTTTTGCATTTCACTAGGAAAAGGAATGCCTGAAGCTAAGGGAATTAAGATCCATATCCAAGGAAAGGGCAATACAAAAAATTAGAGGGACTGCCTTGAAATAGTTTTATACCTAATTCTTTTATTATATGTATTCTTTTGTATATGTTTAACTTCAGTTGAAGAATCAAATTTAAATTAGAAGATTGAAATTAACATAATTATATTGAAAAGGGAAATGTGGAACTGAAAAAATATTTTTCAGTAAAATTTTTGATTTAACTGTAGAACTTTCAGACACAGGAAGCTATCAACCTCATGAACATAATATTTATAAAATTATAAAGTAAGTATGTATATTGGATATCCATAGCTGGTCTAACTAATGGGATGTACTTGTTGAAGGATTTCATACAGGCATTTCTTGGAGATGAGTTTGGGAGCACATTTTTCTGCATATTTTGCTTTGTTGGTGTTGCACTGAAGGCCAGCTGTAGGTGCTAGTTTGCCCAGACAATGACTAGATCAGGTTGCTCAGAGGCCCACCCAACCTCACCTTAAATGGAAACATGGGGCATCTACAGCCTCTCTGGGCAACCTGTTCCAGTGTTTGACCACCCTGTTCATTAAATATTTCTTCTTCATATCTATTCTGAATCTAGCCTCTCTTAATTTAAAATAATCTTGTGCTGTTGCTGTAGGCCCTATTAAAATGTCTGTCACCATCTTGTAAGACCTCTTTAAGTACTGAAAGGTCTCAATAAGGTACCCATAAAGCCCTCTCATCTCCAGGGTGAACAACCCCAGCTCTCTCAGCCTTTCTTCCTAGAGGAGGTATTCCATCCCCCTGATAATTTCTGTGTCCCTCCTCTGGACCTGCTTGAGCAGGTCCCTGTCTTTGCTGTGCTGAGGATCTCAGAACTGGACACAGTAGAGTTTCACCAGACCAAAATAGAGAGGCAGAACCACCTCCCTCACCCTGCTGGGCATGCCTCCTTTTGTGCAGTCCAGGATACAGTTGTTATTCTGGGCTATGGATGCACACTGATGGATCTTGTCTAGCTTTTCATCCACCAGTCCCCCAAAGTCCATCTTGATGGGTCTGCTTTCAACCCATTCATCTTCTCAGCCTGGATGGGTAAAAGGGCTTGTCTTGAAATTAAGCAACCAGAAAAATCTGAAGACTTTTTTTTTTTTTTTTTTTTTTGTGGAATTAATTCAGTTGTGACTTAAACTGCTATCAAAACTCAGATGTGTACAGAAATGTGGAACATTTGAAGCAAAATGGAACTTGTAAACACCAAATATTCTCCCTATGCCTGTTTGCTTCTCTAGCACTCTTCTGCCTGCTGGTTCTATTTCCATTTGATAGGAATGCCAAATGAAGTATTACTGTAGTTGCAGCTTTATGAAATGCTCTGTGTTCATTTGTGGTGCTGCATTAAAGGCATTATGATCAATATGATACAAACAGAGAATGATGCAATTAAACAGAGACCTAAAGAGACAGGAGAAGGAGGTAAAAACTTAAGGGACAATTTACCAACATTCCTATCTTATGAGCTACCATCGTAGGTGACAGAGCCACCAGCCAATCTCACTTTTCTCCCAGAAATTGGCCCCGCAGGTTTGGAGCTGCTCAGTCAGTTCCCTGCATTTGCAGCCAGAAATTCTCTGTACACTCTCATCTTCCTGTTTTTCTTTTCCGGGGGGAAGATTGAGCTGAGAGGGGCTTTCCCTGCCATGTGGTTTCCCTTGTTCCCGAGGAGTCCATGGCATTCATCATCTTTCTGTCGTGCGCTTATTACTGGTATCTTGGTTATTGCTATTTTGTGTTTTAGTAAACTGTTATTTTTTCACTTATGTCTTCTCACATTCATCTCTCCTTATGGGTGAAAGGGAAGGGGTTAAAAATACAAAGGGAGGTAACTCATTTTGGAGTGTCTGCCCTGTGAATTATTTTAAACCAAGACAGAAATGTAACTCCAAGTTCCCAGAAAGACAGATTGCAAGACTTTCTATCTCAGAATGCATTTTGGCTTGCTTGGTCTGGTGTTGCCTGGTCATGTAAATATACCTCAAACTCAGACCAGGATGAAACTCACTAGGCAAGCTCCTAGCCAAGGCCCCTCATTTGCTGATGTAAATAATAAGAGAATAAGGATCTTTACATATGGGTAAGAGCCAGTGTGTTGGTTTCACGTGGTAAGGGGGAAGGGGTAGACTTGCCTCAGGGATGGCTCCATGAGGCTGGGGAGTGGAGGGACTCTCCTGTCTCTGGGAGCTTCCCCTGTGAGCTGCTGGCACCAATCAGAGAGCTGATTTGGTGATGGACAGCTCGGGAAACCAATTAGAGGCTATTTCGCTTTTACAAATCACAGTTGGATCGCGTTAACTGTTCTCTTTTGATTTCCGGTCTCTGGAGGTGGGGGTCCCTGGCTGGGGGCTCCGGCCCGGGCTCCGGGCTCGGTCTGGGGTCCGAACTGGCACCCCGGCTCTGCAGGGGGCCCAGCTCGGAACCCCAGCCCCGGGCTCGGTGGGGGGGGGGCCCGGCCCGGCCCGGCACCGGCTCTGCGAGGAGCCCCTGGCTTGGGGGTCCCGGGGCTCCGCATGGCCCCAGCACCGGCCACATGGCCCCAGCCCTGTCAGCTGGGCTCGGCTCGCCTTTCCATGTGGCAGAGAAAGACTCCAGCTGCCCACGTTTGTTTCTTTGCAATCTGGATACAATTGTAACTTCTTTATGCCCGGATGGAATCCTCGATCTCCTGAGTTCCCCTGAATGAGAAGAAATGAAGCATGGAGACTACAGAAGTCCGCGGGATGAAGACAAAGTTCCTGGTGGGAAGAGATTGAAAAGATGCAAGTAGCTGAAAACCTTTTTTGTGGGCTGTGGGGATTGTGACTTCACTAAAGTTCCTTTAAACTGTGGAAAATACATGGGGGGTTGAAATATTTGAGAAAAGGATCCTTTGCCCTGAGGGAATGGGGGTCTCTGTTCTGGAACTGGAATATGAACAGAGACATTTGATAGAGAAGACAATGAAGAGAATTCTGTTTTTTAGCAGCCTGCCTTTAGAGGTGGTACCCCATGTGTGCATCGTAACCCATAACACGGCTCTGGAAGAACTGTGTAAATGGGAGAAAAATTAATAGTTCTGTGGGTCTCGGGCGGACGCAGACTGTGAAGGTGAAGACACCCCCTAAGCCATAACCAGAAAAGGGACTTTTCTCTCTGAAGAAAACTGAACTGATTATTTGAGTGTGTAACTGACTGAAGTGTTCTCTCTGTATGTTGTTGGTAAGAAATGTGGAATGAAGGGGAGGAAGGAACAATCTAGAAATTTTATCCTGAATTCTAATTCTTCTTTTTGTACTATTAATAAATTTCTTCTTGTACCTTTTTAAGTTTTGAGCCAGCCTTTTCTCTACTCCTGGGTCCTGTCTCAAAAAGAAATGAAATATATTAAGGTTGGCAAACCCAAGTCACACTGTGACAGCCAGCCCTGGAACAGGGAGACTTGTGGGGCCAGAGGAGCTGTGAGACTTTAAAAACCTGGTCCAGGGACCAGACTGTTCAGCAAATCTCAGCTGGTGAGCCAAGGGGGATGTGATCCATCCTGTGCTGAATGTGGGAAGATCAGTTTTGAGAATGTGAGGTAGTTGGCTCACTTGCCCATGTAGTGTACCTATTATTACATTACAGCCTGCTATTTCAGTTCTGCTTCTGTTGCCTGAGTAATCCTTTAATGAGGTCAGAGCCAAATGCATCTGGAAGGGAAGCAGAGGAGACTCACAACAGTGGTTTGTGGTAACCACAGAATGAAGAGGTAGCAGGGGATTGGCTTGAGGCCAGCACGCTCTAAGGTACAGGGTACCCTGCTGTCACCTGGGCAGCTGAGGTTTGAAATCCAGGGTCGAGAGACCCAAAGGCCAGAGGTCAACCTGAGTAGTTTAAATGTGGGACAGGCTAGTTTCTGACCTGGGTATGGCAAACACTGGGAACAGACTCATGTGGAATCAGATGTGCCTGGAATGCCTACATCTAGAGCTCTAGAAAGTAGGACTGTCTGGAAGGTGAAAACTTAATATTTGCTTTTTGAATCACAGAATCACTTAGGTTGGAAAAGACTTCTTAGATCATCAAATCCAACCATTAACCCAGTACTGACCACTAAGCCATGTGCCTAAATGCCTCACACCATATTTGCTTGTAAATTTTCATTGTCCTTGTAATGATCCTTCCAGGAGGCAGATGAAGAAAAATTCCTGATACTTTTTCTTCTCAATAACAGTTCCTTCAGTACCTCTCCATGTGCTCTCAGTTGGCATGGAAACATGATGCTGAAGCTGTGACAGGTCATCTGCAGGGCCCAGTGTTTCCAGCAGGACCTGCACCTCTCCTGACTGTCTCCAGCTGATCTGTTGTCTTCAGCTAAATTCTAATTGGAAACTGAGCATAAATTGGGGCAGTGTTCAGAGGCAAGGAGAAAGAACACTTTGAGGTCTTAAATAATGAATATAGCAGGCTGTAAAGAAAAAAGGGGGTAGTGGAAGAAATCAAATTTGGAAATATGGAATGCTATCTGATTTTCCCAGTATAATTTTCTTGACTCAGTCAGTGGCAGATTCTGCCCTGTTTTAGCACTTCTATGGCAGTAGCATACATTGAGCAACATTTGCTTTTTGATCTGCTTATGTGACTGTGGTTATAATAATGCCCAGGTTAAGAAAGAATGTCTACCTTTTGGATTAGAGCACATTGGCATATTTATACTTTTTAGGAAAAATGAGTCCACAGTTACTGCTCTTATTGTGTTTATTAGGTCAACTTACTGGACTAGATATATTTTTCACATCTCATTGTAGAAATACTTGTGAATGCTGGTCTCTGCTACTAATGAAAAGACCCCCATAGTTAGGCATAAGATCAATGTGTTTGTAGGTATTTGCTGCCCCTAAGCTCAGAAAAGGAAAAGGATATAAAAATTATGAAGAACATGTTAAAGATTTCTCTTAGTTGTTCTTTGAGCTGATGCACTCTATTTTTTTTTTCCTGTGAAATAATAGTGAAAACCTGCTGGAGCAACCCTTTTGTTCTGCTTTGCATGAGATCCTCAGCACAATTGTGCGACATTGTTGCCCAAATATTTCAGCATGACTTTGAAGAAATACTTTGTCATAGAGGTTCATTTAATGGGAAGACTTGAAGGGGGTATCACTCATATCTTTTATTGCACTGAACATTTGCCACAAATCCACAAAATTGACAGTCACAGCTTCAAAGTGTCCCACAGTAGCACAAAGAGCCTCTCATTGTATTGGACTATTGTTTTAACATGTCAGAGTGTATTTGAGAAACAATATGATTACCTGTGGATAATGTGCTTGGCTTCATTGTGCTGATTAAATAGATGCTTGGTTTGCAGGGAGTTCTGTAGTTCTCTGTTCAGCCTGACCTTTTCTCCTGGCTCCAATGAACTGGGGCCCATTAGCATTTGTTCTGCTTGTTAGAGTGAGAGGTGATTGCCATCCTGAAAAACACTAAATAGCCCAGTTAGTACATGAGCTGCTTTTCTTTTCCCTTGGCCTCCACCCACTGCCACTGAATATCCTGAACAAATGCTGAAGACAGTTGGCAGCATTGTAGGATAATTGATCTCTGCATCTGGCACAATCTGTTTGGCACAAGCTGGCACTTCAAGAGTGAGTGTTGCGCTTCTATTTGTCCCTTTGTCACCTTTTGTCTTGCATAAATATTCGTATCTTTAGTACCAAATCTTCCATGTAGTTGGAGGAGCACAGTGCTAAGGTGCCATAAGTGGGGGTTCAGAATAACCCCAGCATAAAAAGCTGCAAAAACCTGATAATATATATTCAGAAAAATAAAGTGCAAAAGGCCAAATCTTGTTCTACAGCTTGAAGCACATTTCTTAACTGTTGTAGCTAATATTTTTTGGTGTTCTTGCTCTTTGGTGGTATGGAGATCAGTCATGACGGAATTGGAATGACCATGCCACAAGTAATGATGGAGACCGACTTTGGTAAATATGAATTAACTTCTTTGGTCACAGTGAAGATGTTTCAAACAAACACTAATGGAATGAAATCAGAATCTCATTATAAAGTTGTGCAGTGTGCAGCAGCTTAAAAGAACTATATTGTTGACATGGCTGGGGAAATGAGCCTCAGCCCTTCCTGCTTTGGGTCATGCTCCTCAGGCCATCTCATTCCATGCTTACTGGGCTCAATACATGCTGCTGCACACTGCAGTGTTTGGTATCACCTTTTGCATTCCCCTGGGTAGAACTGGAAATGACTGGAGATGTAATGAAAGAGCTGTACATCTTAAGAAGACATGCTTTGTCATTTAAGAAGGAAACAGTGGGCAAGAAGTGGTTTCATGAGATCAGAGACAACTGGATAATCTGATGTTTTGTAGCTGCTCTAATTGTCTTCCTGCTGCTAAGCAAAGTATCCTCTCAGACCCTGTGTTATTTCATTTGGAGAGACTTGAGTCACTTCACTGAATATAGAGCTCATATCCTCAGTTTATGTCTACTATAATTAATAGTTGTATTTTTTTTCTGACCTGGAAACACATCCCACATTGTCTCATAAACTTGTATGGAAATAGATAAAAGCAACTTAGTGGGAAGAGATGGTTTCCATAGGTAATGAAGTGGATGTGCTCAGTTTCTGTTAAAATCTCCAGAATGATCTCTACTGCAACATTATTCACTCTAGTGAATAGTGCACCAGAGCTCCTGCTTTAGCAATGTGTTAATGCTTTATCAACCTTTGAAGCTTAGAGGTTTTAAACATAATGCTGAAAAACAACTTCAGCTAAGAGGTGAACCAGAAACTTTGATATTCTGGTCTATCATCCAGGTAGAGAAGATATGCTCCCTATAATCCCTGCAAGTTAAGAGAAATTGGCATTCCTTCATAAGAAATTAATATTTTCTTTAAAGAAAAATAAGACAAGGGTGAATATAGAGCTCAGAGATAAGAAGTGAATGACTGTATTTCACAGCTGTGAAGAATGAGCTGTGTATTGAAGCAGTGAATACGTGAGAACAGTTAAGTTAATATTGCCTCCTTCAGTAACTCTTACCCTTTAGTTGCATGTCCTTCACTGTATTTTCCATATTTTACTATTTGAATAGCATGCCTTTGCCACAAATGGCTGAAAGCAAATGGATAAATGAAAGCTCTCTGAGAACTAATAGTTCCTCTAGTTCTGCAATAGCCCCATTAGTTATTGTCTGGACAGCCAATACTGTATTTCATTGCACAGTGATGCTCTTGCCTTCTGCCTACAGGAGCATCTCAAAGTGGGACTTGTAAAATTATGTGGAGAAATAAAAGTTCTGCCTTGTTTTCTTTCTATACTTTTTTTTTTTTTTTAAATGCTTTTTAAAATTTCTTTGGAAAGAAGGGGATGAAAGCCTGTGATTTCTTGGAAAGGGAGCATGCCTTTTGAGTTTTGATCTGCGTTAGTGGTTTTAACCCTTAGGTCTTCTAGCTGTCCATTTAGCTTAGAAGAAGAAATGATGGCTTAGATTTGTACGGCACATCTCATCTGGGCATTTGCTGTTCCTACAGCAAAGCTGCTTTTTCTCTGCAATTCAGTTCCAGCCTCTTGGGTATTAGCTGGGCAATGATGTGACAATAGGGTGATGCTTGCTGTTCATTTTTAGCTGTGTTATTTAGCTTGGGATGACAGGTCCTTCTGCTGTCACAACTAATTGCAGACATAAGAAAATATGGTGTGATGTCTAGGAGGGAGAGAGTGATCTGATTTCTGGCCCAGTTGTATGATTTATGAACAGGTTCATTTCTGCATCTACAATTCCCTCATTTATTTGCATCACCTGAGCGAGATGTGCTGTAAAGCAGAATGTTGTTGATAACTTAGAGTGAACTTTTGGACTTTGCCATGACTAAGAGACTACTGAAGTGCCAGACTGCAGCCTGAAGCTTGAATCAAGGCTGGTTTTTCTTTTTCCCTGAGGGAATCACTGAATTTTTACTTGCTTCAGTGGGTGAGAATTAATTCATGTGTGTTTTAAAAATGCTTCAAGATTGTCACCTGAATGGAGTCATAGCAGTGCAGAGTGTGAGCAGTGCACCACAGGATGCCTCAGCAAGCCAGGGAAGCACTGTGGCACGCACAGAGATGAACAATATCCAGGTATTGCTCAATCACATTTATGTCCTGAGGGATTGGAGTGCTGAAGTGTATATGTGGGTTCTCTCATTTGAAAGCATGGAACAAAATGAATAATTTGTTTACTTGCAAGCTGTCTCTTTGATAGTCTTCATACCCACAATTTAAACGTTGCAAGTGAAATGTAGTGTTACATTATCCACATGTGGCTCCTGACTTTTTTTTTTTTTTTTTTTTTTTTTTTTTTTTTTTTTAGAAATAGAATAAAATTAAATTGTGCTTATTGTTTGCAAAGCAAGCCTCCAGATCTGTTGATTCCTGCCACTTTTGGTTGGTTTAAAAGTGTGATGTCAAATGCCAAAGTTCTCCTAAAAATCCCCCTTTTTAAGACCTATATATTCATTATTGTTTTCTAACTAGGATTTTCTTTTATGACCTAAAAAGAAATATTAATTCAGAACATTTCAGTTATTTACAGCAAGATTTAAGCAACTTAAATACATAGTTGAAAAGGAATTAATACTTTGCAAAGAACAGCACTTTGAAGAATTTTCCTTTTAGCATTAGCTGTAAATTTGTCAGCAGACTTTGGTTTACTCAGGTTTTTGTTTTTTTTCAGCAAATGCTTTTAAATGTTTGCTCTTGATTGTTCGTGAATATTCAAAGTTTGAGCTTTGTGCCTATGAGCTCTGTGCCTACAGACTATTGATCAGAAGCATTTTACAATGCTTTTCCTGCTTCTTGATTAGACAAACGTAAGCACTCTGGCTGAAATAACTGTGTGGGTGAAGCTGAAGCTTGGTTGCCAGGAACACTTTCTTGGGTTTTTAAAATTTATCCAAAGCCCTTGGTCAGATAAACAGGGTTACTCAAACATTTTTGGACAGCCAAACAAAAGGACACAAGAGGTGCAGAAAAAGGACTTAAATTAGCCTAAGAAATAGTGATGGATATCCTTCTTCCAGCATTTTCCTTGCTGTACTCAGACTAGAGAATAAACTCACAGATTACGTAGATTCAAATGATCACAATCTGTAAATATCAGTAGCATAAAAATGATTGCCTGGACTGAAACAGTTCTGTTGAGCCTCATCCTTTAACTGTAACCCACAAAAATCCCACTGGGTTTGATCCCCCCCAGTGCCAGTGGGGATATGGGCAGCAGTGTGTTCTCCATGACTGAGCCTGCAGATAATTGGTGTCTGGGTGCTGAGATGAACCTGCAAAAAGAAGGATATGGTCTCCCTTTCTAAACAAGCCACTGAGATCCCTGCCATGCTAGGAGCTGGCAATAAGGAATAGAAGAAAACTATTAACTAGAGGAAGAAATGCTGCACCATTCCTGGGCAGTGAAAGACCCTAGTAGAAAATAAAGAACATTAGAGCTACAGAAAATACCATTCGAACTCTGATCTGCATCCTTTGAAGGTGCTAGGTTTATCTCATAAGCTCTCCATCATTCCTGCTGGGTGCAGAGCAGGAATTGTGCTTTTCATCCATGGGGCTGTTGGGAAATGTCAAGCTGTCAGGCTCTGGTGGTGGGAGCCAGGCAGACACTGGAGTCAGGGAGTGTGAGACGGCGTCTCTTCGCTCTGTGGTACTGCTCTAGACATGACCTCAGCCACATGCATCAGCTGAGGCACATACTCAGCATGTCATGAGAAGGGTGGATGCCAATAAAACACTTCTCACATTCAGTGGCGCAGCAGTGAAAGTCGGAGGGAAGTCAGCTCACCCTAGCTCAGGTTTCATGTATTTAACTGTTTCTAGGAATGTGCTGTTTGTGTGTCTTCACCAGGGTTCATGAAGTGGTTTGTACTGGGACTGATGGAAAAGGAATTATTTACTTAATTTAATCAGATATTCATAAACTATTTGAAATTCATGAGAGTGCTTATTCTTACACTCTGTCAAACACTGAGGTTTGCAAAATACATGATCTTCTTTGAAGTCTTCTGTTTCACAGAGAAGTGAAAACAAAGTTTTGGTGAAACAAAAATGAGAATTTTGCTCCTGAAACTGGTAGGTCCAGGACTCTTAAGGTATTGGTTAATCACACCGATTGGGCTACTCAAAAATTTAAAGCAGGCAAATCACAAATGAATTGCAAATAGGAGTTTTCTTAATTAAAATCTTTTACAATTATTTTTTTGGTGTGCTGAGCAGCCCAGCTGGCCAATATGACACTCCTTTTGTTGTTTTTCATGTAGTGAATTTCTTTGTTTGCAGGCCTGATTATTTTGGGACTATTTTGAAAGTACCAATTCATGTGAACTCTTAGAAAAAGAAAATGGGAATACTGTGCTGCTGGTTCCCTGTGGTGAACAGGGAATAAGAAAAGTGATAGAGCTGGACAAACTGCCATACAGAATAACAAGGAGATGGGCAGATTCCTTTTTGTCCACTTGATTCACTGCTACCCTGGTATCTCTTTCATTTGCTCAGCTGCTTTTGCTCTCCAGCACACCTCTGCTGCAGCCATTTTTCACCTCTGTTTGTCTGCCAATATAAGGTGTGGATATATTATATTCCTCTTGCTCAAACTGAGAGTAACACTGAAAACTTTTATTTTGTAGAGCAGAATATACAGGGTGCTTTGAAGGACCTTCAGCCAGAAAGCTGTTGTGATTGAAGGCTTCAAGGCACACAGGGCACTCGAGGACACAGGTTGACATTCTGCTTTTGGCCTTGAGCTTTGCTTTTACACATTTTTGTCAGCTGTTTTTTTTGCTACCTTCCAGTTTTGAAGCTGCTGATATAAGATGATCTAATATGATGTTTTGTCTGTAGTGGCAAAAATTGCCAGACTTACCACAGAGAAAGAAGCACGGACAAAACTAAGAACACCAAGAAAACCCCCAAAGCAAAACCAAAAAACCCAACCAACAAACCCAACCCCAAATCTCTGAGATTTTGGTGCTCCTCATAATGTCAGTGGAGCTGGTTCAGTCCTTACAAAGATGGCCAGCTCTGGTTTACTGGGAGGGGGAAGCCTCTGGACCCTCTCCAGCGATCCACCTGGGAGAAGGGTCGCAGGTGGAATTGAATCAGTTCTGTGAAATGAAGGCCAAATTATTTTAAACCTGGCTGCAGCAAGCATCAGCATAGTTAATGGGAGCTTTGGAAAGGGTTTTTATGGAAATGTGAGGGTGCTTATTTTTTCTTTGACTTGTAAGCTTGCACCATCCTCTGACTTACAACACTGCTATTCCTGATTCTCACTTGTTACATCTCTTTTTGTCTTGTACCTTATATTACATTTTTTGACCTTTAACCTTTTCAATAATGTAGCTAATGTGCTTCTGGCAAGCATTTGTTTATCATTATTGTCATATTTCAAAGTAAGCTCATTTCTCATCTTCTCATTGTTTCTTCAAATCTTTTTTTTTCCCTGTGAAATGAGATTACTAGGCTAAATTCCTGAAGGATGTAGCCTAGATACTGAGGGCACACATGTATCCACTGTTTGTCTATTCAAAGCTCTAATCCTAAATATAAATACTCATCTGCTGGTAATTCGCATGCATGAAAGATGGTGGATATTTACACAAAGTTTTTTTCGTTTTTTTTTTTCTTTTGCTTTCCCTGCTTGTGTTGAGGAAGAGCTCTGAATTACCATGGAGGAGAAAATGAATGGTTTTGTGTCAGCAAGAATAAGGAAAGGCCATAATTCATTTAGAACAATTATACACTGATTTCATATATTGTTTATATATTATACACTGATTTTCTATATTACTTATATAATAAATAGCATGAGAGAGCACAAGGAATGTCAGGTTATAAATGTTAAGACTGTAGCAGAAATGTATGTTAAAATCTGATTATTAGAGATGCCTCTGCCTGATTGAAGATGCAAACAAGACCATTTGGCCAAAGACAATAGTACAGATTTTATTGAACAGTAAATGTGAAGTGGAGAGAGAAAAATAGAAAAGTTCCCATCAGGTTTAGTCCAAATTCCAGGAATCCAGAGGCATATTCATGAGGGTGGGCTTCAGTGGTCGCAGATGAGCAGTTGCTTTAAAGCTTTCAACTCTGTAGTGTGGGGAAGAACCAAAATCAAAGTGGGATTCACAACCTCTTCTGTTCCAGTCATTACCTTTGTTTTGATGTCTCAGCTTCTGGAAGAGGTGACCTTTGCAAATGAAGAAATAAGGCACATGCACAAGAGGAGAGGCAGTAAAAGATTTATGGTGGTACATGCCTTTTCAAAGCTTTAAAGGTTTCTTCATTCATTATCTTCTCCAGTTTCCGCTTCCAAGGGACAGGCAGTTAAAGTGGGGCTTGTTTCTCTCTTTAAATTTAATGACAGCTAGAAGACTGCATGGTGAAATACATGTTTGCAATAACAAGACAGCAATACCGAGGAGCTCATTGAGGCAGTGCTTGTGTCAGGTGTGAAAACCACATTGTAGATGGCAAGTAAGACCTTTTGTACAAAACATAAGAGTATTTATTTTAAAACAAAATAGGTAAAGAGGGAAAAAGCAGCTGAGTGTAACTAGTGCAATAGAGAAATTCTTGGGGAGTACTGAATCTGCTTGACAACATTTGCACAATAACCATGGGGTCGTGTTCTACATGTGAAAGGCCTTATTTTATGTGAGATAAGCCTTGCCCACCTGGATGATGTTTTTGCATTGGCCACTTGATTTGGTGTCCACACTCCTAAATATTGCTATTTCTGAATGTCATGGATTCAACAAGCTGTCTCTGACTCAGCTCCGTTGATGTTAGTCTTGATAGACTTGGCATTGAGAGGCAATCTAGGATGGGGATAGAACATTAATTAGTGGGAATTCAAACTGAGATGCTTGTGGGATGCCTTAAAAAAATATATTCGGAAAGAGAATCAACAGAACATGATATTCCAGCTCTGAATGTTTGTGTTCTTTGTGTGATTTAGACTCTGTGTGATAATGGACTGGTAAGTGGGCAGTGTTATTTCTAATGAGATGTCAGTCCTAAAACACAGTAGTGGAAAGAAGTGGTATCCAACTGATGAGTTCTGCTGATGTTTTTTCATCTCATTAAGTCTTCTAAGTAACATGCATGTTACTTCATAAATACATGCTAATTTACTTCTGCTTGACACCACTTGTGACTGGCTGGGGCAATACAGGAAATTCTATTCACTTAATCCCTCTTTCTCCCATCTCTTCTCCCCTACACAGCCCCACATTGCTCTCCAGCATTCCACTCCAGAATACGAGTGGTCCTCTCCTCTCCTCTCCTCTCCTCTCCTCTCCTCTCCTCTCCTCTCCTCTCCTCTCCTCTCCTCTCCTCTCCTCTCCTCTCCTCTCCTCTCCTCTCCCTCTCCTCTCCCTCTCCTCTCCCACATAGTTTCTTCCCCTTTTGATGACATGATGTGTGAGTATACCCCAAGCTATTCACTCTCCACAATTCCTCCATCTGCCAGGAATGTTTTCTGTCTGTCTTGGATATAATTTCTCTCTCTAAGGGCCTCTATGAAGTCTCAGTGTGTCCAATGATAATATATATACATTGCTCCATGCTGGTGTACTTTCATAGTGGGATCAGCATTCCAGATGGCTGTTTTGTGTTGAAATCCCAGCTGGAATCAGGTGATCCTTACCTTGATGTAGATGAAGTTAATGTATTGTTTTCTTATCTGCAGTTGACCTCAGCCAACTATGTTAAGATGATGTCTATATAGCTGTTTTTCTTTCTGCATATCCTAGCTAAATCAGGTTTGTTGTCATGCTATCAAATAGCCAGCCTTTTCTTTGGCAACGAAAATATAATCTTTGACAGTAGAAGAACTCTATCAGGTGGAGTGAGGGTGGTAAAGGTAGAAGCTTGTGTTCCTAAGGAGGGAATAGAAAGTACCCCATTTGATTGTGTGTGTTGAAGGTTGGATGGCTTGGGGTATATATTTCTTTCTTTTTCTTCACCCCATCATCCCCAAGATGAATCTGGTTTCATTAAAGATTTCTTGTCATTTCTATTTCTATACACATTTGTTCAGGTGTTCTGACAGGTGTTATGCATGAGGACAGAATTTACATGGATGATTCTGGAGAAGCTACATACCAAGAACCTTCAGTAGACATTTGCCTGTCATCTTTGTTATCTCTCCAAAAGTGTTCCAAAAAGTCTGCTCATTTTACCCTCTTTGTGTGAGAAATTCCTTTTTTTGGTTTGCATCTCTACAGTAGCTTGTAGCCTGCTAATCTGTGGTTAGAACAGTAAAATACTGTGGCAGTACTCATCACGTTTATAAAAATAATAATGATTCATAAAGAGAATGAAACCCTCAAAACCATAAAATCCTCAAACCAACAATATTTTACCATATTATGCAAGTAAAAATAGATTTGGATTAGGATAAAATATTTGAATTTGGGTAAAATAAGATGTTTGCATAATGCAATTGATAATGGTACTTAATTTTTATCATGGGAAGTCCTTGCTGTTTCTACTCAAAAATCACATAAATGACATAGAAAATATAGCAGAAAGCACCTGTTGAAATTCTTGCCTAACACCTGCATGCAATATCAAAACTTTGACTTAAAACTTGACATTTTTAAACAAATCAAAATAATTCATTTGGAGTTCACTTGACTTCACTTATACTCTAAGAAGCCAATGTTAGAAAATTTAACTTTATTTGCATATTGCAGATTCTTACCTAAGGAAAAGAAAATGTATAAGATCTGTTGCTGGTGATGTAAAAAATGTAAGAGCTGGCTTACAGATATCATTCTGCAATACCTTTTCCTGCCAAAATCAATGATGTGTTTAATTAGCACTTTGCAGATGGCATGCAAAACGATCTTCACTTAGGATAGAAGTTCTTTCTCCCCCTTTTTTTTTTTTGACAGACTAGTTTTGAGAGTTAATTTTGAGAATATGGCTTGTAGTGCTGCTCAGGATACACCCAGATGTAGCTGGGAATGTGTTCTTCATGTGCTTTTGTGTGGAAATAGCCATGTAACTTTGGGGTCCTGGTCCATGTGCAGAGGGTGTTGACACAGCCCAAGTGATAATGACACATATTTAGATCATGTTAGACTAATAGAGGAGTCGCTGATTTGTAAAGACACAAAGTCGAGGCAAAGAAGTGGAATCACTTAACGTTGATTCCTCTGAATTTAGTGAATTGTCATATATTTCTATGCATGCAATGCATTTGCAGTCCAAATGTTCCTTTCAGCACAAATGTTTGCACCAGCACTTTCATACTAGACTTAATTTTCATCTCTGCTTTTTTTAAAGTGTTTTTTGCACCCAGTTATTGGCAAAAGCAACAAGCAAAGAACAGACTTCAACGACCCCTTGTTGTAATGCTGTTGCTCGAGGCCACAGGTTAGCACATGCAGCTGCCTTAGAGTCTGCAAGGAAACAGGAAATTGGTGCTTTGTTATCTCAGTGTCTTGACTTTATATGGTTATATTGCTGCTGAGGAGAATATACAGTTTAAAGGGAACGTGTCATAAGGAACAGAGGGAAGACAAACAGAAGAAGCTAACTCAAAAAAACACAGAAAATAAATGATGGCAGGAAAGGTCATAAGCCCAATTAGGACCAAAAATAGTCTTTCAATAGGTAATGGAAGATTTTGGGGAAGAAGTAATGAAATACTTTAAAAGTGAAGGAGGAAAATGAATTTATGACTTTTGAGAGAGAGAAAGGAGCCCATAGAAGAATACAAAGTGAAAACACTGGAGTAGCTGAAGGGATTGGGTAGGAATAGGATACCTCCTGCCATGTTTGAAATGGCATTGAACCATTATTTTTATTTTTAAAAGCCAAATTAAATGATATTACACTGAGCAATATAGAAGTGGGAGTCTAAAAGTGAATTTTAGTAGCATGACAGTAGCCAGGCAGGAATGTTTTTCACTAAAAAGTTATTCACAAGCTAGTTCTATGGAACTTGGATGTGCACTCAGAATTGAAGATGAGGCAGGGTTTTATCATCCTAAACAACCAGTGAAATGGTGAGTTGTAATGATCAGAAAAAGAGAAAGGGCCTGTGAAAAGGAGGGATTTGGAATTCTTTTTAGGTTTACTTGTGCTTCCCTTCATGGCAAAGAATCACTGAGGTGTTGGTCGAGATATGAATTTCCCAGGAGACAAATATGAGGTATACACAGGTCATTGGGGTGATGGCAAGGTGAAGACATCTGCATTTCTGATCTCGTGTTACCCTGGGATGTGCTGGAGGTGGAAACCCCCTTGCAAAAACAAAAGGAATCAGATGTATTTGCTCTTTGGATTTGGAGGGATAATTTGAGTAAAGAGAATGAGAAAATAAAAATCACAGAAACCAGAAAAGCTGATCACTTAAAACACATGAAGGTAGAAGAACGAATTTTATACAGAGTGATAGAACATGGGAGAATGGTTTTAAACCCATGCTGTGAGGGTAGGAAGACACTGGAACAGATTGCCCAGAGAAGCTGTGGATGCTCCATCCCTGGAAGTATTCAAAGCCAGGCTGGATGGGGCTTTGAGCAATCTGGATCCCAGGAGGTCCACCTGATCCATTTGTGCTCTGATAAATACCTACATGCAACTGCAGAAAAGCAGTCCACACCCATTGCAATATGGGATTTAATTAAAGAGAAAGGAGAGATTTTCTTAATGAACCAAATGCTGAGAGGATAAGCCTGTAGCAGACACATGATTTTGTTTTTCCTTCAGAAATTCTGAGGGTGCAAAAAGTGGATTATGAGGATCAGCTGGGGCTTGCCGGATTAGGATGTGAAAAGGAGAAGTGATAGGCAAATAGCAGTGAGACTATAGAGGAAGAGACTCTATAGTCTCTATAGAGACTATAGAGCAGTGAGACTAAAGAGGAAAAGATCATTATGATAAGGGAGGAGTAGTTGGTAGTGATGGTGCACAGGAATTACTGCTACTCACAGTAAGAGACCACGAGGTCCTGATATTCAGGTAAGAAAAGCAGTATTGGGTAAAGCTGCAACTTTGTGAACTGTTGGTTGTCTGCTGCTAAATGCCTCAAAAATATGCAACTATGTTTGTTTCTTGTGATCCTCTTCCACACCATCCTTTTCCTATCATTTCAGCAGTAGTGAAATTGATTTTGGAAACAAAGTTTTGAAAAGAGAGCTGGGTCAAGGTGGATGATGTGACTCAGGTCAACATGTGCTTACAGAGCCCTCAGTGGGAAAAACCCAGGGGAAAAGCTGGCAGATAGCAAAGAACAGGCCACCCTGTTTGGAAAACTTGAAGAACCTTAGGAAGAGCCACCTGGAAAGCTATGTTGGAACAGCATACATCAGGAGAGGAGGGATGGTTCTTTAGGAAAGTGGGATTCAGATTACAGCAGCCTGCTTCCAGCAGCAGGTTCAACAAGGCAGATTTACCCACTTTCATCCAGCTCAGTGTGCAGACAGAGAGCTGTTTTTTAATACTCCTTTGTAGCTACAGGTATTTCTACTCCCAAGATGAGATCAGCTGGATTTATTGCTTACTGAAAGTGGCACAAACACTTGGAGATGGAATAACTATTTCTTTTTTAATGAGAAGCTCTATTGTGCACAACTTTTCTGCTGTTATTCCTAGTGAGGATGAATATACTTCAGTTGATTTTGGCATTTAATGCCACTTTCAGAGAGCTGTTAGAGCAGCACACCCACAGAGAAATCTTCTCTCAGCTCTCTTATACTCAGGTATTCTGTAATACTTCATGTCATTCCTGTCAATAAAAATCAGCTCCTCTTCAGCCAGACAGTACCTGTTGCTTGTCCTCTCCCTTGAATTCAAATGGGCAGTTTTGGTGATTTCTGGTCTGACTCCAGGACCACATTTGAATGAGATCTGCACTGCTATTTACAATGGATTTACTTTGAGCTGTGAGCAGAATTAATGAGGGACCTGAAAATTGCCAAGGATCTACAGGAAAGGCTTAAATGAATTTGTGTAATACACTCTTGAGATTTACCCAGTGGTTTTTTCCCCAGAGTCTGTGTTGCATAACTAACAGAATAATAAACCATACACCTCTCAATGTTCCTTGGGTTGTATTAAATATATTGGGCTACTGCAGCTGAACAGAGGGGGATTATCTATTTCTACAACTCTAGTCCCTGCTTGCAGGCGATCCATTTAAAGGGAGCTGTCTGGACTGAAGTCAGGATGTGGCTGCTCTAACTGGTTCTCCTTTCGTTTCAGCAGTCCTACTCCCCTCTGAATCACTCCATAGTTAGTGGAAAGGGATTCCTTTGACTTCTGTGGAGCTTTTCTGGATATGTATGGCTGAAAGAGGGAGGCCTTACATACATAAACCATGTTATGCCTGGGGTCCTTGGGATTTCTTTTGTGCTGTCATATCTGTCAATCTTCACAGTTTCTTCTTTTCACCTACAAGAGCTACACCAGGTAATCCTTTTGTGTGTTCTGATGTTATGCCACAAATGCATAGTTTTCATTATTTGTTTCTGTATTACTTCACTTTTTCTGAGTGCTTGGTTATAATGTCTGACAGCAGCTGGGGTTCACACTCCAAAGAATGAAAGTAAGGATTTGAGGACAATCCTTACTCAGCAAAAGGGAAAGAATTCTCTCCATAAACCAGATTAGACAAGAAGTCAAGGAATACAGTAATAAAATGACAATTACCACAAGCCAGACTGAGAGATACCTTGAAAGAAATGTTAGTAGGAAATGGCAAAATATTCTTCAGCCTGAGAAACCAAAAAGAGCAATGACTGAACGGTTTGATGTATGATGAAGGAGAGGGGAGCATAATCCAAGCATATATAAGAGTTAGACTAAATGGTTGTGCTGGGATTGAGCAGTCCTAGGATGGTGACCATTGAGCAAAAACAAGCAGGTTATGGAAATAGAAATTACCACTTTCTAGATGAGAACACAAAGAACTTAATCCTATCAAGTCAGGAGACCAGCTAATTTCCATCACACTATGCTGAAAGAGCTGGCACATGAAACTGCAGGACTTTGGCTGAGTATCTTTAATATGCCTTTGGGGAGAATGGATATGACTATGGAATAGAAATGCAGTACCTTTATTTCGGAAGGGAGAAGAAGTTATGTGGGAAAGGACAGGCCATTAATCTCACCTCAGCTGCATACATGGCTTAGAACAAAGACTGAAAGAAGGACTAATTAAGACACATGAGAAAATGGGCAATGGGATAAAGAGTGGCATGGCTTTACCATAAATAAGCTAAAGGAAAAGCAGGCACAGCTTTTTTTTTTTTTTTTTTTTTTTTGTCTTAACGGAAAGCACTCAAAAATTCTAAAGCGGGCTCCCAACCTTCTGCTCTTTGGAGAATATTCTTAAGTATTGCTCCTTTGTGGCTCAGACTTTACGGTGGCTTTGATCAGAATTTCCCTCCAGATTTCCCTTAAATTTCCTGCTGAATAAAATGATCTTCAGCAGTTAAAATATAGTTGTGGTTTCCTCCCTGTACACCAGACAACAAAAGCTAGATGTCATGCTGAGACTTACTTTGATATTGCAATAATTTACATGATTGTTTCTGCAGTATTTTATCTTTAATGCTCATTATTGATTTGGGATGGCTGCAGATAAATGTCTTTGTTTTGAAAATAAGGGACAGCATGTACTGACCCAGCCAAAACATCAAAGAGAAATTTAATGGGGTGTAACTTTGCTTCTAAACAAAGCCAAAACAGTAAACATTTTAAAATGCTTTTAGAGCAATCTTCAATCTACATTGTTATGAACAATCAGGTGGCCAAGTAAACAAAATGAGGAGATCATTTTAATGTGAATTTTATTCAATTTGATTGCAGTATCTCAGACTTATGTAGAATATCTTCACACTTGGGGTACTCTTATGATTCTTGTGCAGTGCAAAGACTCAACAGGGAAATCTGGGTTGTGTCAGGTGAAGTGCTTACTCAGCCTGCTTCCACTCTCCAGCTCAGCTCAGATTTTTGCCACTTTGACTGGAGCATGGGTGAGTATAGAGGATGTCACATCAAGTCAGACCTGACTTTTCTGTTTAAATTGCTAGACCTGTGTGCAACAGTCACCACACACTGATAGAGAGAGATATGCAAAGCGGAAGAACTAAATTCTCCTTGAAAACTGCTGCAATCAGCAATATATGCTTAAAATGTGCTTACTCTAAATGTCACATTATACTTTTTGCTCTCTAAATGTGATCCCTGTGCATTTTGAGCTGCTTAGGATGTTGCTTCATCAGAGAATTTTAAGTGCATGATCTTCAGAGCCATTAAAGTTTTTGATCCTGAAGACATCTCTGATTAGCAAACCACCAAGAAACAGAATGGATGTTGTTTGCAGGTAGGGGAAAATGTCATAGCTGGCTTTCATTTACTGTCTACCTCATGAAACAGGAAGATTTCCTGGCAGGCTTCCATAGGGATTCAAAGTGGTGCTCATAGGTGTTAGGTAGGTATGGTTTTTACATCTACCTTCTCTCTCTGGAGATGAAGTTTGTCAAAAATATTGGACACCAAGGATCGGGGGCAGAACTAAGGCAATGGTATGTGCGTTCCTTGCTTAAGTAACGCTACCAAGAGGGAAAGAGGAAGATGGAGTAAATATTACTTGTTCTCAGTGGAAGGCTACAGTCATACAGAAATTAGGTGGTAATTTAAGCTTCCTGATCATGCAGAATCTAGTAACAGATTCCTTGGAACAGGAAAGTTGCAATCTACACATGGTAGGGGATTTTTCCTTTTTTTGAGCTTCAGGGAACTGGTAGCAAATGTTTTTATTTTGTATTATCCCTTAAAGCTTCTTGAAACTATTTCTGTAGTTCCTGAACTCGGATTTTGAGTCCCATCTGTCTTGCTAGGAATGTTTCTTGTTATCAAATACCTGTGGCAAAGCAAAAAAAGAATGTCCCCAATTTAGCCTTTAATAATTTCTGTTCATAGTACATCTTTGTTACATTTCTCCTGTCTTTTAGTCTCTCTGCTCTCACAGGTCTCATTCTGCTTCTGTCAAGATTGAATATTGCTCAAGAAGTAAAAGAATTAAAAAACAATGGGATATTTCTTTATCTTCCAAAAGTAGAAGAGTACAGAATCCTCTTCATGCATACTGCTGCATGTATGTGAGAGCTTTAGAAAACAGTTATTTTCCATACCTAACTGACTACATAGCTGACTGTGTGCTTCCAAATATTAATCTGCTGCTCCTTTTTTTTCCTTTAGGTGGACATATTTAGAAAATTTGCTTCCTGTAAAGTTAGTACATTCCAATTTCCCTAGCCTATGAAAATGTGTAATCACTCAGATTGCATTCATTGATTTTTTTTTTATTGTCTTCTTCTTAAGGTTTAATTGTATTAACCTCAGAAGTCAATCTTAACACTTTCATTAAATTTAGATGTGTGAAGATCTCTGAGACTGACATAAAATTCGAGTCACTGTTTGCTTGCCACCTTCATTTTTACAGCCCTTTCATTAAGTCTAGACTTTATTGTCTTTTGATGCTTGATGTTTTCTAAACCAGACTGGGAGTTAGGTGAAAATTTGTGAGTGAATGAACTTTGTAGATATTCACATATGAACCAAGTCTTGCCTTGAGCTAAATTCTGACCAGACTTTTTTTTTACAAAAATAGAATAATAGCTAATACTGTCTGTCATTACAACTTACCTGCTGACAACCTGAATATTGTCAGCTGGCTTCCAAATCCATTCTGACCTTAGAGATATTACTGATTTCAGCAATATTTAAAGAGCAGTGTATCAAGTACTTAGGGTGAAAAAGGGATGAAGATACAATATCACCTTTTGTGGTATGTTGACCATCAAATTCAAGCAGTGAGAGAGGTAGAAGGATGAAAGTCTCTGAGTGGAGATTAATTCCCTGGGTGGTTCAGGATATCATTGACGTGTCTGCCTGGGTGTGACAATCCACTGGTTTGAGTTTCAAGCAATTAATCTGAAGTCACTATTGAAAGGACTTTTATAAATAATTCTTATTGTCAGAGAGCAACTGGCCTTCCTGTTTAGGAGACTGGAGACAGCTGTCTTATTGTTCATGTTTGCATTACCACATGTGAAATTCTCAGTAAAGTGGGTTGTTTCTTTTTAATGTTCTGTCTGTGATTGCTTATGTTACTTATCAATATTGTGTCATAATCCATCACAATGAAATCAAGTTGGTTTTTTTTTTTGTTAGGATATTGAACACTCTATTACTTAGAAATCTTTATCCATGGTAGTGTTGACCACTTGACTGAGTGTAGGCCCAGCATCAGTGGAGGAATGGTGACTACTTTGTAAATCCCCAGGGTCCCAGTGGCTGTACTCTAACTAAATCACCCAAGAGGATGTGCTGAATAAGTGTTATTTTATTCCATTCTGAAAACCTTGTTCCACTCTCCTTCAGGTTTCTTAGTGAGTGGATGTAAAGTGGATGGTAGAGCCAAAGGACTGCAAATTCAGAGCAGCCCCGCGGATTTACGTAACTTGTCAAGGAAATTGAGCTAAATTCTTCCATGTGCTGTAATGAAAATTCTTCATCTGCTTCGTGGCTAACAAAACAGAGAATGTTTGCTTACTTGCAGGCATTAATTCTATTGAGTTACAATAAATTACAACTGAGGGGGAAGTTTTTATTACTGTAGTCAATTGGATAATCAAGAAGCAGCAAGTGAAGAAAGTTTGAAAAGTGTCAGATTGCTCTAAAAATGGCATAACCTGTTGCCAAAAGCCTGACACCTTGGAGATGAATCATGTTCAGAGCTTGCCAGTTTCTCAAATCTGAAACATGAACTGCATTTAGACAAAAAAAAAAAAGAACAATAGCTCAGAACTGGTTAGAAATACTCAGTAAATGCCTACAAAAACTAGTCTGTACTTCTCTTTGGTTCTCTGCTTGTTTACATAATCTAAGAAGTTCAGTGAAGCTCCATCCTGCTCATCCCTTGGCACTCCTCAGGGAATAGCAGGGGCCTATAAGAATGTAAATAAAAACTCAAGTTAAAGCCCTTCAGTCCAATTTTTCTTGGGCGCACACAGCATGACGTGCATGGAGCCCTGTGCTTTATTGATTCTGTCTCCAAGTGAGTACTGAAGCCCTGTCCCTCACAGGAGAAGAGCAGGTCAAAACGTCCCTCAACAGCAACTGTTAATATTCTGTATTCTGTGGATCTAAATAATTGCAAAAATCCTTCCAGGGTCATTGTAGGTTTTCCAAACCATGACAAACTTCCCTGAAATGAAAGAAAACAAGTTTGCAACATTTAAATATGCTAAAGAGATTGTTCGTGGTAGTTCTTGACCAATCAGCCTGGCATCTGCCCTGGACAAAAGAGTCTCTTGCTATTGATTTGAAAGCATTGATAATTAAATGGCAATGTAATTAAACTTTGATAAGACTTGCATTAATTCTGCACAGTTTTCTCATTAGGAATAAAAATAACACAAAATCAAATTGTTATACAACGTATGGATGAAAAACAGCTAAGTTGTGTCCCTCAAACCTGACTTGGAAACAGCAAGACATGCATGCTGTCTGAAATCTTTCCTTTCTTTCTAGAATTAGCTTAGCAAAGGGTATGTAACATGGCTGAAGTTTACAGCAGTGCAAGTATTGGGAATATGCCAATTGCTGAAGGAGAGAGGATGGCTGATGTGGAGTAACCTGATTTGGTTTGGCACACTGAAAAGAGCAAAGAAAACTGTATTTTAGTGGGGAATTCTTCTGTGGATGTGATGACAGTAAGGATGGAGAATTCTCTTCCAGCAAGTGACATTGGAGAAATCTTGAAACTTTTGTGGTTTACTATCCTGGTGAGAAATGAGGATGATGTTGTGACCATGAGACTTTGGCTGATACCTGGGAATTGTGACACCTTTGGGGTACAGAAGGTACCTCATCTCTACATTTGGAACCTGTGGTCACTAATGAACTGGAGGGCAATTTAAGCAGCTTAGACTTTCAGGATTTGATTTTCAGGGAAGGCTTACTGGATTTGGCTGTGCCACCACATGTTGTCCTCTGGGAGGTATACATGTAGAATACACCAAATGATGTATGAACAAAGACTTGACACTGTAGGGCTGTTTAGTCTGGCAGGGAGGAAAATACCTAAGTCAGAAGGCTGGGAGCTGAAGGTGACAAACTCAGAGGTGAAATAAAATACATGAACAGGGAATAAAATTAACTTTGGCTTGACAACATGGTGGTTGTCTGAGCACCCTCTGGGATTTTAAAAAGGAAGAATGGGTTTGCACCTGAGAGTGCACAAACTTCAAAATAATAATAATTTTTTAAAAAAAACTGAAAAAGAAAAAACCAACTAAAGCACCCTACAGTTGTATTGCTTTATACAACAACAGAGTTGGGTTGAAACACACCTTTGTGTTTGTCCCAGGAAGCAGAACAAGCTGTAACATATCAGAAAACATTAAAAATGCTCTACACATGAAAAAGAACTCTTCCAGCACTCGATTAGCCTCAGAAATTTTATCAATGGTGAATTAGCAAAAGGTAAAAGTAGAACAAGAGAGCTTGCCTAATTTGCATTCTTCTAATAGGTTCAGTTTAGAAGGTTAATATACAGTATTAATCCCTGCGTGGCACAGTTTCCTATCAGGGAGCATTACCAAATGTCAGAGGGGAATGGTTGTGAGAGGAAGGTCAAGAATTTATCATCCTTTCATTAAATAATTTGAATGGAAATCAAAGAACAAGGAAAATGTAGAAAATCAGAAGCTGCAATGGCAGCCAGATTAAAGCTTGGTCTTTCAGAAAGATTACTGTTAAGTTTTCAGAGTAAATGGCAAGCTGGTGTGTTTTGTTGGTCTTGAAAACCCTGAGCTGCTTTCCCAGTGTGATGGCCTTCCCACTGTAATTTTCCTCTGAGTAAATTGATAATAGGAAAATAAAATGGAAGATAGCTCTGCCTGGTCACTGGCTTGTAGATGCTCAAGATTCTGTTTGCAAATGAGACAAAAATGCCTTTATTTCATGAGCTATTTAGCTTTAAATCTATAGTTACAGCAAATTCCATGATTTCAGAACTTTGCATTGTGTGAATAATTATGTTTTTCCTGTGTGAATATGAAATTATTACCTGGTTAAGTGTTGCTCCTTAATTCAAGGAGAGGTTTTCCTTTTTAAGCTTTATTGCAAATAATGTTTTCCACATTTATTCTTGTCTTCACCTTTCTCCCCTTCTATCTCCCCTTTCTCCCCATTGATTTCGCCTTCCTTTTTATTATGTAATTAAGAGTTGGATATATTTTGTCTGATACGAACTCTAAGAAAAGGGAAGGTACCTTCATTATTTGAATTCTGTGGTGACCAAAATAAACAGATACGTTTCATCTGCCTGTAGACTTTCAGTGGTGTTTAGAGATTTTAAAAAATTAAATCCCTTCCCTTTGGAAATCAATAAGTGTCCATTTTCCATATAAACTGCCCTAGGATTGAGCACACATACTGATTATGGTCTTAAATTGATAATGTAACTGTGCCTAAAATGTAGGCCTAGTCCTAAAAATTCTGGCAACAAACTCAGCCTCACAATAATTACATTATTTTATATAGGCTTCATTTTTTAGACTTTGATTCTATTTAAAGGAAAATAATTCCTGTTTTCTTCTGCACAGCCTCAGAGGAAGCTGGGGGTGACAGAATGTTCTATTAAGTGAACTACTGGAGCAGCTCTTTATCTAAACTTGTGTAACTCTGGAAATGTCGTGTGTTGCTTGTTCACTTCCAATGTCTTCCCTAAACGTTTTATCAACTCAAGAAAGGTCCCTCCCTTCTTTTAGGATGTTTTTCTTCATCACAATCTTGAAGCCTTGCTTTCTGCTAATTGCAGTGATTTCAAATATAGTTGACACTAAAGCTTGGAGAGTGCTGAAAAGAATTCTGCAAATATTTCCTTGACTTGGTATCACATTTGCTTTGGCAGTGTTTACTCTCCTTGGAGATTTTCTTTTGCCAGCAGGCTTTTAATGGCAAGAATGGATGCAAAGCAATGCATTTTGGATAAATACAGCAAACTTCCAGGAAGTAAATTTTGAAATCAAAATGGTAAACATTATTGCTGCAAAAGTAGTTTAGGCAGACTGCTGGACCTGTTGAAGTTGGTGTGGATGAAATAGCTTGTGAGTCTTCAACAGAATATCTGGGAGTTCAGGGAAACCACTGGTTTATACCAAGAAGCTTGACTGCTAAGCCATATCCTTGGAGCATCTGGGCATCATTACTTGAGATGTGCACACTTTGTCCTTGGGGAAGTGAAAAATTTAAGTGCCAAAATAAATGTACCATGCTGCAGTTTAAAATACACGCTGAACTGCTTTACCATTCTCATATCTCTTTCCTTTTGGAAGTTGCACAGCCCTGCAATGATCAGTTCTTTAGTGAGTTTTGTGAAAAATAGTTTTCAAAAGACTCTCATAACCTTGTGTCTTCCAAAAATATCTTCTGGTGTTTCCCATGCAAGATTTTTACTGCCAGCTCTACACACTGGAGAAGGTAACAGTATAATGGGTTTGAAAAGGAAGAAAGATACAGGTGAGTTGATAACAGGAAAGGAAGGAAATGATCCTTATTTCAAAAGATCCTTTGTTTTAAAGAGGAAGTGGGAATAGATGGATTTGTACCTTTTGACTGGTAAATTTGAAACTTTTACATATATACTATGAAATGTTGTTAAATTAGAATGTTATAAAACTGTGAAACCTACTCTTTTAACTGCATTTCCATCCCTGATCTCCATTAAGCTAAGTAGAGGAACAAGGCATGGTAAATAAAATTACTTTTTTTCTTCCAATTCATCTTTAATATATATTGCAATGTTGGGGGAAAATGAGAATATTAATTTTCTGCAGCATTTCATCTTGCACTGCTCTTTAGACTCAATTTACTGAGCCCTACTTTGATGACATTACGTAAAAAGAAATCAAAGGATAAAAATGTGCTGATAGACAACATTAGAGAAATTGTATTTCAAACTTAGGGAAAGAGAAGACTACTTTCTTATGGGTGTAAAATGTAAGATACTGACAAAAATCTATAAAGAATTCAAGGCAGAAGGAAGAGTTATGTTCTTTTAGAATAGAATGGTTGGCATTTAATGTTTCTTCCCTTTGCCTCAATCCCTGCTATTTTAAGCTTCCATGTGGTATTAGACAAAAATCTTAGATCAGTTTATTTCCAGTGTATACAGCTTTCCCCAAAGTATAATAAGAAATCAAACCACACATAATGTTTGCAAGCAATTTAGTGTTGCTCCATATCTTCAAGTGGTAGTTTTTTGAGGAATTTCAGGTTGAAATCGTGGTTTGCTTTTATTGAGAACGCTTTTGGGAACACAGCATTACTAAGTAATAAATATGTCAGAAAAAGAAAAAAAAAGGCAGAATCTTGACTCTTAATGGCCAAACCTGTAGACATTTGCCTGAAGTGTTTTCCAGCCTGTACATAAACTTTCTCCTGTTTCCTCCTTCTAGACTTCCTGTCTCTTGAGACCTCTTACTCTACAGCTACTCATTTCCAACAGAGGAGATTCCATTTGAAGCAGCTTCTTATTTGCCTCCATGGACTTCAAAATCCCCTTTGTGAAAATCTTCTCATTTTCTTTACAGCTGGATTAGAGTGGTTATGTTTAGCATTGCAGATGTTCATATTTCTCTTTATGGGACATTTATTTGGCTTTGTTTTTCTGTCTTGTGTTGTTTTTGTGGTTATTTGTCCAGAGTGGGGGTTGAAACAAATTGATTTTCCTGAAATGTAGTTCTGGGAGAGCTACGCCAGATGAGAGAGAATATGAAACGGTCTCCATTACTGTGTTTATAGCTACCTGTCACTACTGATCACTAACTAATCTTCTTAGAAGTATTGTTTCAACTTTACTTTATCAGTGTGGACTAAGCAGTGTTGCCAACATATACTTTTCTTTGTTAGACATCACAGAAAGTATGTGGCAGACAAAAAGTTTGAAAGCCATCTCCTCAGCTTGTTGTTTAAAACAGACTTTGGAATTACTCCATTGGAGGTGTCATGTTTACTGGCATTGAAAAATTAGAATTTTTAAAATTCTAGAAATATTTTCTACCAACCTGTGCTGAGGGCCTACCCATCCTGAAGGGAAAACAAGTGAAAATTAAGTCAGAAAAATAGGCAAATATTCAGAGAGACTTGAAATTTGGAACACATGAACGTTCTGTATTAAATGCCTAAAAGCAAAAGGCAACATCTTAAAAATCAGTGGGAGAAAGAGTGTGTGTCCATGTTTTGCCAGGGTCAACTGTGGGACTTTCTGTACTCTGAATGCCTCTTCTGTTTTTGGTCCATGGGACCTTTATTTCTATGTTTCTAGTGCTACCAGGAAATACTGTCTGAGCATTATTGGTGGAAGTTCAGTGGCCTCCTTTGCAGGACTGTCCATCCCAATCCTCACAAAACTGGAGGAACTTACTGGGACATGTTTTATCACTGGCAGGGAGAGCTGAGCTCTCAAGTGCTAGGGTGTTCACAGCCAGTTTATTTGCACTGACTTATCAAGATTTTAGCCAGCCTGGTTGGGTGGTATTCCAGAGATTTTATGGCACATAAAATTCTGTAGAAAGGCATGGGAAGGAAAAGGTCCTTCATCCAATAAGTTGGTTGGGAGGGAGTTGCAGAGCTGTGGGAGCAAGAGATTGCACTGAAATCTGTCTTGGAGGCTGCAGCAGGCTCCAGACAGGGCAGCTCTCTGTTTTCATATGTGAAAATCACAGAAAATCCTCAGTCCTTCCTCATATCTCCCCTGCTGTTAGAATTTTCTGTGGCTGGTTTTTGTGGGATCAGCAACTTGGATTTGCGAGGCTCTTTGGGGAAAGAGTGAAGGTGTCAGGTAGGCATGCAGGAAGCACACATACCCTTCAGGGCTTCCTACAGAAAGAGCTGCCCCATCTGCTCTGTTCTCTCTGTAAGTAAAATACAACAAAATGGGAATTTTGATGACCCTGGGAGCCTCCAGGCAGTGAAATGAGAATTATTTGGAAAATAACAGTAAATGCTACTTCAGTAGTAGCATTTCAAGAGGATGGTGAATGTTCACCACAAAGTAAGAACCTTTGGTTAACTGAGATTTGTCACTTTTGCACCTTCCTTCAGCTGGTATTTAGGTGAGAAGTGCATGTACAGCATCTGTGATCCAGCTGAGAGGTGCCAGGTTCCAAACCAAACACCCTAGCTGCCTTCCAATAAATAAGAATTAATGTATAGAGGTAAAAGAAATGCTAGCAGTCTTTCCACATATCTCATACATACATGCATGTATATCCTAGGGTAGCAAATGTAAGAACAAAGTAAGTCATAGGTTGGAAAACTTGCCCTCACAAAGGAAATAATGCTGCAGATGAAAGAAAATAAACTGAAACTTGTAGAGACAAAACAAATAACTTCTAAAACTATTAGAAGTTATAGTAGATGCAGAGGTTATTTCAAAAGGAGTGGTCCACCTGTAAATTTGGAAATAAAAATTTGGAATAGGCAGTTTCTTTCCTAGTGCAAGAATGAAAGAGGGAGATGAGTGGCAAGAGATCAAAGGGCACTTACAGGATGTACAGAATGGATGAGGCCGAGGTGGGCAGGACAGAAAGCAGGATCAAAGGACACTAATGATGAAGAAGCTCTGCTTGCTATACCCCATAAAGAAACACAGTGAGTCAGCAGAAGTTCAGAGGGTGTTAAAAGGAAAAATCTAAAAGGATATCACATTAGAAGCAAGCTCTGTGTATTTCTTTCCCATCAGGGGATGTATTAATAAAGGAACATGGGCAACATTCATGCACAAGCTTTTTAAGTGCAGGGGCCTTTGGCTTTCAAACTATGGATTAAAAAGCCTTGAGGAGAGCAGTCAGAAAAAATGGTAAAGCAGCCAGCACATTAATTGACAGTCCCATTACAGGGCTTGGTGGAGCCTTGTCTGGAGTGCTTTGAGTTCAATTCTGTTCCCTGTTGTCATTAAATACAATGGTGCATATGTTTATTTTCTCTTCTTTCATTTTCCTCTGAGGCAATGACAGAAATATTACTCTTGCCTACTTATGGGTAGTAAAGCTACTTCCCACAAGTCTATTTATGAGCTAGGGGATGTGCCAGGGAAAAGGAGCTTCAGACTGTACTCTAGAAACACAATTAAGGATATCAGAAACATGATTAGAATAATTAAAAAATTGCTCAATATAACATTTAGCACTGAAGCAATTCGTGATTGTCACCCATGGGCCCCAGAGGACTTCCTATAGTGTATAAGCAGGTAGTGTAGGCACTCCTCATTGCTATTTTGAGTGGCCTGTTTGTGTTTGAGTCACTGAGTGACATGTGCAGGGCTGTGCTGGAAACCCAGCAGAAGGCTGGGAGCCCAACCCACACCTGAGACTGGAGGGAGAGGAGGGAAATTAGCCTTTTTGAAAAAATCACACTTGAACCTTATATGTAGTCTAGGAGAAACACTGTAGGGAAGTATTAATGATTACCTCTGGAATGGGGAAAGGAAAGAACCAGCATAACATCAGTTTCCACCTACAGGCCCCTCAAGCAGCATTGTGTGGCAGGAGAGAGGACACTTTTCAGGAAATTCATTACTCTGTTCCTTGAAGTAAAATGCATTTTCTAAAGCCTTGGGAGATCAATGGGAGAGGTGCTTCTGCAAATATATGTAAAAATCCCTGTACAGGGTTTTCTTTTTCAGTGTGTGTAATGCCACAAATTGTCACCGAGCAGGCAGCAGCAGCCATTTGGGGAACTTACTTGCAAGGTGCTGGGTCAGCTCATGTAGCTGAGGATCTGCTTGTCTCTCTTGTACTAAATCCCCCTAAATCTTTTTAGATTTGCTTAAATTAGTGAAACTTGCTCCTTGTCTAGCTATTTGTGGAATAGGTGTGGTTAATCAAGAGCACTTTCTTCACAGTCCCACATCTTTGTGCGGCTGTTTCTCTGTGTATGCCTTGAGGAATTTCTCCAATGTGCTGAATATAATTGTTGGACCCTCTGTCTTTATTGCTTTCTGTTCTCCTAGCTGGCTTCCTTTTTGCTACTACCCCGTTTTTTTGCTTGTTCTCTATTTCTTGTTGAATACAATATGGAATGAAAACAGTTTAAAGAAGACCTAGAAATACAGAACTTCCTTAGCAACTATTCTGCTCTTTTATCTCACTCAATTTTAATGCATTTGGGCTTCCTCCTTTTATCCCTGATCAGTGTTCTGCTGCTCTTACATGTCATTTTCCATATCTGCTTAAATGAATTACTTTCTGATTTCCTGATTGTGCTGTGTTTTTACTCCAGTAAATTCTGCAATTATTTCAGTGAACTTTTCTGCTATAAGATTTTATTCTATTTTACCATCTCTTTTCATAGTCATGAAAGAAACTTCTTCCTCTGTTTTCTGAATCAAGCCTAAGATTATATCTCCATCATCCAGGTCTCCCATACCTAGGATTCCAAGCAGAAGTCTGAAAGTACCAAAACTGCCAAATTGCACAGAACTATTTTTATTTAATGATTTAGATTTATAAAAGTATATGCTGAAACTGAGAAATTTTTAGTAACATAAAAACTTAATTTATTTTTCTGTTGAATCATGTTGTCCTGCTTGATGATCCAAATTGTGTGGTGATCCTTGAAAGATGGCAGGATGCACTTTGCATGTTTATGGTTCCACATTTTTAAATGGATTAAACTTTCTGAACAAAAAGTTCTAGTTTGGACGGAAATTTAATTTTAAAGTCTTGAAATTTTGGCCCACTTTAAGCACCATGAGACATGGCAGTAATGAGAATGAAGACAAAAAACTTGAAATATATTAACATGTCCAGCCTTATCATTGATGATGCCCTTGTTCCATTTCTGCTGGTCAGAACCATGTGTGGAAGAGAAATCAGTCAAGTAATAGAAAATCACTCCATTTGTTTTAACAATATTTATTGCTGAAATATTTATTGCTGCTATGATAAAAAAAAAAACTTGACACATGATCTGATGAAATCAGAAAAATACATTTAGCCAGGTTCTGTGCTGGAAGGCCAAAAGTAAATGGGGACAGGCCAGTTGACACTGCCTGAAAATCCAGCCTTGGAAGGAGACAACATAAAGGAAAAAAATGTACACACTGCAGCTAAAGTAGTGGTTGATAAAGTGAGAACAGAGGGAAAGTAATAGTGCCAGCACTGCAAAAGAGATTTAATAAGGGTTTGAAACTGAACTGCACAGTTATTGATAGCACATTATCAGCCAGAGGTAGTTTTTCATTATGGCTCAGGTGCTTAGAGGAAAGAGCATGAAGAGGTTGAGAAAGGCATTTTTAGCACTGGTTAATGAAAAATACGGCTAATGCAGCATTCCCTAAAGAAGCAATGTCTTTTGAGGTAAAAAAAAAAAGGAGTTGGAATGGAAGAAACTTCACCCTGATAAGATGCATTTCAAACCAAACCAAACACTGAGAAATAATGATAATAAGCCACACATTTATCTAAGGTATAAACTGAACCCTTTGGGTAAATTTTGCTCCTTTCCTTTTATGTTTAATTTCCCTCTTTAGCCTTTATTCCCACATTTTTACTTAGTTCACAAACAGCTGATGTAGAAAAGGTATATTTGAGTAATGCTAGAAACAACCAAAGTCATAAAACGAATTTAAAATTAAGGAAAAAAAACTCCAACCACATGAGCCTTGAAACTGGAGAAAAGTTATGTCTTAGCCAATTGCTGCTTCTTTTCTATTTGTAAGAGCTATTAAATCATGTGACTCCCAGGGCAGTGAGAATAAATGGGTTTATCTTGGTGGAAGCCTCACAGATTGATATTTTAGAGCTTTAGTGACTGAGCACAGGGGTATTCATTTAGAGTATCAGTGTTTTCCATCTTTTCCAGAGCTTCTCCTGGAGAAATAAACCTCTTAGCAATAAAGAGACTTCTATCTTTTTAAAATAATTGAGTGGGGGGGATTTTCCTCCCTTCTTGGTTTTAGTCTCAAAGTTAAACATTTCAGAGTTCACAGCTATAGGAAGTGATATTGCAAGCTGGATTATTTCAAATTCTTGAAGCTGGATGATGTCAAAATGCACTGATAGACGAGATCACTTCCACCTGCTAGTCCAGTTTGAATGGAATTTGTTAGGTCCTAGATTACGTCTAAAACCATCACAGACACTCTAATTAAACCTGCCCAAGTTAGCTTGGGGACCAGAAGCAGTGTGAAGCATCCTTTTTACCTGGTTTCCAAAATCCTGATTGGTTTACAGCTGATTCTGGTACCCTAATATTGCAGTTTGTAAGATGGGTCACTGATAAATCAAACAGAATTGTTTGCATACATATCATTATTTAAATGAAAAGTTTCAGGCTTGCTTCTCAACAGTAAGGAAAGTAGACTTGCCAAAGCATAAAAAAATTCCCCAACCAAACCACCCCAAAACTAGTCAGAGTTCAATTTAAAGGCCACGTGTTAAGTATTTATGGAGCAAAAGCAAACAGAGATGTGTAAGAAATTTCAGGAGACTGATTTGGGAGTAGATTTCATTCCTAAATCTGTACTCTTTTTGAGAAAAATAGAATTGTATGCCTCATTTTCAGATTATTTGGATGCAATCCTAACTCTGGAGTATCTGTGAGTTGCTAATAACCTCTGTACCTATCTACTACATCTGTTTGCAGAGAGTAGAATTTTATATGCCCAGTAATTTGTCATTACACAGTGAGAAAAGAGAGAGCTCTGTAGACTACTCTGTAGTAACTGCAATGGTTATAATTATGCTAAACCAGTAAATATATCAAACTATTTGATGTTCTACCTTTTTATTGTATTCAGTGTAAAAAGGAACATGAAATGACCTTCTGGTGATTAGAGAAACAAGTGCTCTAACAACCCCAATATGTGTTTAACGTATCATGTAAATTTTGTGATTATGTACATTCCGGAATTGGATAAAAATACTGCAAAACAGTATGAAAAGGAGCTATGTTTAAAATCAGGTGAAAGTAAATAATGAACGAGAAAAGGCTGGCATTTTACAACTGCTTGGCTTTGGAGTGTATGGATGCTTGTTATTCTTGCCTCTGAATCATCTCATCACTGAATGACCTATTTCAGGTCACAACATAGTACCCACATGACAGTATCTAGCATCAGTTTTGTGCTTGTAGTACAATTTACAATTCAGAAGTGTAATTTCAGTGAATACTGGACAAGTCCACTATTGGTTTTGGGACACAGGTTTCAAAATCTGTCTAGCACCTAAAGCAAAGCCTTATTCCATTAGAAGGTTCACCCTTACTTGAATAACTCCTGTCTTCTGATTAACACTCTGCCTAGCTTATGTTGACTGTAAGTGGATGTTTTTGGTTTGCCATTTCTTTTGTTGGCCTATTTGTTGTAAATAATATCCGACTTTTTAGCAAGAAACTAGTAATTATTCAGGGCTTTATGGAATCCAGTTCTTTTTACTGTAATATCTATAAAACTGTTTGTCACGGTGTAACTTGGGTTTGCCAACCTTAATATATTTCATTTCTTTTTGAGACAGGACCCAGGAGTAGAGACAAGGCAGGCTCAAAACTTAAAAAGGTACAAGAAGAAATTTATTAATAATACAAAAAAAAAAAAAATTAGAATTCAGGATAAAATCCCTAGATTGTTCCCTCCTCCCCTTCATTCCACATTTCTTACCAACCAACATACAGAGAGAACACTTCAGTCAGTTATTCACTAAAATAATCAGTTCAGTTTACTTCAGAGAGAAAAGTCCCTTCTCTGGTTGTGGCTTAGGGGATGTCTTCACCTTCACAGTCTGCATCTGCCCGGAAACACAGAACTATGAATTTTTTCCTCCCATTTACACAGTTCTTCCAGTGCCATGTTATGGGTTACGTTACACACTTGGGATATCACTTTTAAAGGCAGGCTGCCGAAAAACAAAATTCTCTTCATCTGCTTTTCTATCAAATGTCTCTGTTCATATTCCAGTCCCAGAACAGAGAGAGCTCAATTTCCCCGAGGCAAAAAGTCTTCTACTCAAGCATCCAAACCTCCCCAAGTATATTTCACAGTTTAAAGGAACTTTAGTGAAGTCACAATCCCCACAGCCCACAAAAAAGGTTTTCAGCTACTTGCATCATTTCAGTCTCTTCCCACCAGGAACTCTGTCTTCATCCCGCTGACTTCTGTAGTCTCCATGCTTCATTTCTTCTCATTCAGGGGAACTTAGGAGATGCAGGATTTCATCCAGGCATAAAGAAGTTACAATTGTATCCAGATTGCAAAGAAACAAATGTGGGCAGCTGGAGTTCTTTTCTGCCACGTGGAAAGGCGAGCCGAGCCCAGCTGGTAGGGCCGGAGCCATGCGGCCGGTGCTGGGGCCATGCGGAGCCCGGGGGCCCCCAAGCCAGGGGCTCCCCGCAGAGCCGGGGTGCCTCGCCGACCCCCCCGCTGAGCCCGGGGCCCGGGCCGGAGCCCCCCAGCCAGGGACCCCCACCTCCGGAGACCGGAAATCGAAAGAGAACAGTTAAGTCGATGCAACTGTGATTTGTGAAAGCGAAATAACTTTTTCATTGGTTTCCCGAGCTGTCCATCACCAAATCAGCTCTCTGATTGGTGCCAGCAGCTCACAGGGGAAGCTCCCAGAGACGGGAGAGCACCTCCCACTGCCCACCTCATGGAGCCGTCCCTGAGGTGAAACCACCCCTCCCCCACATCACGTGAAACCAACACACTGTTTCCAGAATATCTATTCATGCAAATGAAAATTTTAATACTTTAGAGCACTTATGACAATTGTATATTAATTGTTAATGTAATTTACTAGAACATAGTTGTTTTTCTGCAGATGACTCTGCTCACTAAAGTGCTAGAATATACTGATTTTCTTTAGAATAGTAGATACTGCCAAGATTTTTCTTTTTTCTTGACTATTCCTTCTACCCTGCACTGTGAGCCTATCTGTGCTGTTGGAACTGGTAGATTGTTAAAACCACCACTGTAAATCCAATGTGGTTTAAATACTTTTTTCACATACTCAGGTAGTGTTGCTGACACCCAGAATTCTGGTGACCTTTGGCATGACAGAAATTTAAGTACTACTTGTCCTGCACTTGGCATGTGTGAAGGCCCTCACATTTTATCTTTGTATGCAATTATTTGAGGCCTTAGAACAACTTCCTGCAGTTTCTTTTCTTTTCTATTGCCTATTATAGGCCTTTTCTCTGCTCTTGCAATCACTGTTTTAGACACACATTCCATTCTTCTGATGTCCTTCCTTGGAGAGAGGAAGAAATGACTTTCAGAAAACAAGAGGTGGGATTTTAAAACAGTCACAGGCAAGGCTGTTGGAAAGAAGAGTGCCTTGGTGAGGGCGGATGGAGTAATGACTGATCTTTGTGGGAATCCAGTGCACTTTGTAGTGGCTCTGCATTAATGCAGCCAAATCTGTACTGGTTCTCATGATCCACACACTCTGCTGCCTGGGGAATACTCCACTATTAACTGTCTTGCACATAGAGCAACTGAGCTACAACTCAGATTTTTTTTTGGTCTAAAGTAACACCAGTAATGACACATAGTGACAGACAGTGCAGCAGAATCAAAAGTTGATGCTTGCCAGTTTCCCTCCTGCCCTGCTGCTCTTCATGTGGTTTGCATATGCTCTGCATATTCTGCTCTGTACACCCACTTTTGCAAATGGGCAGCTTCTCCCTTCAGGAGCATGCAGAGAAGAGCTGGAAAGTCTTGCCTGCCTCTTCTGTCACTCAGTGAGGCTTTTATTGTACTGAACTCCTGTGAAATTTGACAGGAACAGGTGAGAGACACTTTTCTCTTTTCCTCTAAGAGAGGAATAAAGTCATGCTGCATTTCACTTGTGTTTTTTTCCCCCAAGAGGTTATACAGAATACTTTCCATAGCCCTTTAATGTTTTGTAATTTTAGGATCATTGTGTCTCTGGCTGTTTCTAAAACAGATTGAACAAGAGCAGACTCACAAATTTTCCATGAAATAAAAATAGATGTGACTGGTTGTTATTTGGAAGAGTTTGTTGGGATTCGGAGAAGAGCTAGGAATATGAACACACATTTTCTGAAATGTTTCTGAAATTACTTTTAATGTGTTCTAGAAAGGTTTTAATCTATTATCTTACTTGATCCATTATTGTGTACTTTTGCCTTCACCAAGCCTTTACCAAGCCATAGTTTGCAGTCTCCAAACCCAAGCCTGACTGTAGGTTAGCTCAGTTCCATTTTTAAAAGTTGATACTTCCAATCACAGCCTGCAGGGGGATAATGCTGGTGCTGCCACAGGGACTCAGCACCATCCTGTCCTTGCTCTCTTTTCCTGAGGCATGCGCCCAGTGCTGGTAGCACAAAGGTGGCCCAACTTTCATGTGTTCCTTCATGCAAGCAGCTGTCAAAATCATACCAGGAGGCATGATAAAGTAGCAATGAATAGTAATGATCCTAGGAGCAGTGTGCCCCTCTATAACCTCAGCTGGAGGGCAGGATAAATTCTAGGACCTTCTAGTTAAGAGTGTAAGTTAGTAGAGGATCTGAGACAGCCCCATTCCATGCAGGTGCTTCCCATACAGATGCCTGCAAAGCTGTGGCTCTGCTAACTCACCTGTTTAACAGGGCCAAGAGCACTCACTGATAAGCTGGATTTCTGCTCTGTAATCAAGGTGTGGGAAGAAAGCAAGCACATCTCTCTCTGATGCTAAGGGACTCCTCATGGAAAAACTTTTATTGGAAAGAAATTGGCATAGTCAGAGAAGCTCTCGTGGACACCTCTGAGGGTGATTACTGGCAAGACTTATCAATATCTAAGGATATCTGCAAGTGTAAAGAGCTGTTACAAATTATGTGTTGAGGCAGCAGCTTCACAGGAAATGAAAGTACTTGAGAATCAGGATGAATGAGTGTACGAAGCCATTGCCCCAAGTCTCTGCCACCAAAACAGTCTGGTTTACGTTATGTCCACTGAAGAGACTGTGTGTAACATTCTTCTCTGTTCCTGAGTCTGTATAAGATGTTGTGAGGCCTTGCACTGTTCCTTGGATCAGACAAATATCATATGTCTTTATTCTGTGCTGTCAGTGTAGGGAGACAGTCAGACCCCATCCATCTGTCAGTTCACTATGGGTTTTGTTTAGGTTTTGGCTGCTGGGATCATTCATAGGACTCCCATTGGCATCACAGCAGAGCTATTTCCAAATTAAAAAGTATTTCATGCGTTTCTGAAGGAATTTCACATGTTCCTGTAGCAAGAAGCAACATCTCTTATAATCCAATAAATGGCTCTTCCCCTAGTGATACTCTTTATTTCTCAAGCAGGAGAGGTATGAAAGGAGAACATATTTCTTATTTTAGGAATTTGGTAATCTTTGTGGAATCATAGAAAAGAGGTGTGGAAGAGACTAGTGAAATCTAACAAAGAATTAAATGCACGACACCATCATGCATGAGGTCAGTAAGGAACCATATGATCATTTCAGCTAGCTGATCCATGCTGGTGAAATATAGTTATTGTTTTCTCTGTCATTTGTTTCACAGTTCTTCCTACATGTAATTACCATTCTGTTGGGGTTCTGTGTAAGAAAGCAGAGCCATCTGGGGAAATCAGCATTGCTTCACTCAGTATTGGCTGGAATTAAAATGATCTGCTATGAAGGCAAAGAAGAAGGAAAAAAAAAATCCAAAATACCTTGTCTAGGGAATTAGCAGAACTGTTGACCAGCTCCTACAGTTCAGTATAAGAAAGAAATTTTATTTAATTAGATACGGGAATGTACTCTAGCGTTACAAAAGAAGAGGAAGATGAAAGTTTGCTCCTATTTTTATGTAGCAGACATGCTGTCACAAAATTGCAGTGCATGTGTACTTTAATGAAAGCCAATGAATTGTTCCTATTTAGAAAGATGACAGGATGAGGCCAGCATCTTTTTAAATTAGTGAAATATATTAATTCTCATTCCTAAATATGGCCTCATATTCCCAGGCCTGCAGAAATGGAGAATGTGCAGCAAATTAGTCCCACAGCCTTTTATCTCTGAGCCTGAGCCCTGCTGAGGCCACCAGTTGAAATGAATCTGTGTCTCCATCTGAAGCAAGTCCCCTCAGAGTATTCACTGCCATCACAAAGGTGCTTTGGCATTGGCACAATTTGACCTGATTAATTTTCACTGTTCAGAGAGAGGCAGTGACACAGTGTCTGGGAGTCTGCACTGCTCAACTTGTATTGCTGCTGTCAGGTCTAGACTTCCAAAGCACAGAGGAAGTTAATATTAACAAAAAAGTTCATGTGGATGGTGGAGAAGGATGAACAACAAATAGCAACACTCAGTCCTTCTGAGCAACTATCTATCTAACACTGGTGTCTTAGTGAGGCTTGGTCCTTATCATTTTAATTTGTCTCATAAAATAATCAGTTCAATAATACATTGGCTAAATTATTGAGTAATGTGAGAATTAAAGTTACCTCAGGAAACCATGTTAAATGAATAATTCTCTGAGTACTGTAGCAAACGATGCCTGATGTTTTATGAATTTGTCTCCACTGCTTTGACAGGATAGGATTTATTAAAATTGGAGTTTTTCCTGTTAGGATGTTTCTGTCATTTCCCTGCAGATACTGTGGTAATTGGTAATGACTTAGTTTGTAGTGCAACCCTTGGTGAGATTTGCACAGTGTCTCTCTTCTAAGCCAGGCTCAGCCATGAAACATCTGGCAGTGCAATACTGCCTGAACAGCTGCGGTAAGTAGGAATCAGAGCCTTTACTCAGTCCTGCTTTCTTTATTTTTTATTTTTTTAAAAATTACCTGCATTGCCCACAAGAATGTTCTGGCTACAGTGAGGCAAAAAAGTAAAGACCTGGGTGGGAGAAAACCCCAAGCTCTCCACCATAAAGGTAGTGTGGGTGCAACTTGCAGATCATTTAGTCACGAGCATTGAGTACAGCCCTTCTGTTGAATTTAGGTGAACATGCTCAAAAGATGGTAACTGACAGATTTTGTCACTGCATAGTAAGATAAATGACCAATAAAAGCAGATCAGCCATTGTGCAGGAGCTGGAAGAAGGTCATATATTCCTGCTTTTACCCCTTTTAGTGAGCTGGGGAATAGCAACGAAAATCTGACAGTTTCTGGAAAACAAATACTCATTAAATCTTACAATCATGGATTCTATGCAGTGCTAGCAAGGAAAGTGTTTTAACTGATAAAAACCCACAAAGGTAGAATCAGCTGTACCATAAGGCTAGACTTTTTATTTGTTTCTTTCTCGCCTTTTACTTGATGCAGAGCTAGAATGAGTCTGTTTCACTGCACAGGAAAGTCAGAAAAAATTGAAATTGTCAGGAAGTGTATGGATGTGCAAAGAGTGTTTTCACCCATCAGATTTTGCAGTAGCTGAGCATAGCTCCTGAGAAAGGAGTAGCTTTCCTCTGCCAAAACCACTGGCTAGCTGGTTGCCCTCAGTAGGAGCTCCTGGCAGATGAAAACAGCATGGGAAAGAAAAATCCACTGAAATTATATTCCTAAAATTTGACAGCAATACAAGAATATTCTCTCCAAATGTGCACAGGCAATTTTCCTTTTCTATATTCACTGTTTTGATGTGGTTTGGTTCAAGTTTCAGTGTTATTTTATATTTTATGAAAGTATGCATTTATAAAAAGACATATTTTTTCATAATTAAATAGATATTTATTACATTTATTATCTGAAGTGAGGCAGCATATAGCAGTGAGTTCATTGAGCACAGGCACCCTAAGGATTCTGATGTTTAGGAGCAACGCTTCATTTCCTTGGAAGTGCCCCACATCAGATATAGCCAGGGCTGAGAGGAGGAAGGGCAGTGTACAGAAGCCAAGCAGGGGGGTACAATTATGTGTCAGTGATGAAACATAAAGATTTATGATTAAGAAACTGAAGAATGAATGAATGAATGTTAGTAGAGCTTGTGTCTGCAGCTTTCCTGAGCTTGCTTTGCCAGTCAGTTAGGTATCTTCTTCCTATTGTTGCTCAGAGAAGCTGTGGATGCCCCATCCCTGGACATTTTCAAGGCCAGGTTGGATGGGGCTCTGAGCAACCTGGTCTAATCAGAACTGATAACTCTGGCTGGCCTTGGAAGAAGAGAGGCTTTAAACCCTGCAACTCAGTGCCTTGGGGGAAGTTTCTAGGAGGTCCCCAGGAGTCCAAGGACAGCCAGAGCCTTCAGTCTTGGCAGCTTTGATCTGTGAGAAATCCCATGACATTAGAAATTTTTGGACACTGAATTCCACTTAGGACTACGAGCTCCTGACCACCAATATCAGCCCTTTTCCACAGGCAGGTGTTGGGGGTTGGCTTTTCCTTTTCTTTCTGTCTGTGGAATTTTGCCCATTGACGTGTTAAGAAGCACTGATGGCTGCTGATGAACCAGATGGGGAAAGTACCCACAACCAAAAGAACTGTTACTGGGTTCCTGTTCTGTTTGCTGTTAATTTCATAGTTGTTGTTTTGTTTTCCTTGTTATATATATATATGTATATATATATATCTATATATATATATATCTACTAGTAAAGAACTGTTATTCCTATCCCAATATATTTGCCTGAGAACCCCTTAATTTCAAAATTATACTAATTCAAAGGGAGGGATTTTCATGTTCCATTTCCAGAGAAGGCCCTGCTTTCCTTTTTCAAACCAGGACAGCAGGAAAAGGCAGAAATACAATTTATTGTCTGCAGTTTAGAGGTGCCCTGTGGGAGTCCAGGGCCAGCCAGAGCTATCAATCCTGGCAGGTTTGGTGTTGGAGCAATACTCTGATGTTTTCAACTTTAGGGGGCAGAATCTCACTTCTGGCAATGTGCATTGGCTGCAAGTATCAGCCCTTTTCCATAGCATGGAAAACCCAGCAAGCCAATATCTTGAGGGTAGTTAAGAGGCAGGCCCTGGGAGTCCAAGGCAGGCCACAGCCATGGCTTCTGGCAGCTTTGGTGTGGGAGAAATCCTCCAGCATTCAGAATTTTAGAAGGCAGAATCACTCTTTTGGTCCTCGATGCCTGACTGCGAATATCATCCCTTTTCCATAGGAATGTGGTATGGGTTTAGGCTTCTCAGTGAATTCTTCCCTTTATTGTTGCTTAGATGCTGAGAGTGTGAGGTGCTGTCTCGTGTGGGAGCTGTTTGTATTCCTACTTATTGGTGTAGGACTCCCAAAGATGGCTGAAAGCTTCTGAAAATTTGCCAAATTGTGTTGATTTTCTGTTCTTTTCTGTTATTGATGTATATATATGTACCTACATACATGTATATATTTATGTATGCATATATGTGTGCATATATATATCCATATATATCTATGTGTCTATTTTTTTTTCTAGTAAAGTCCTGTTATTCCTTTTTCAACATTTTTGCCTGAAAGCCCTGTAATTTCAAAGTTACTAAAAATCAGGAGGGAGGGAGTCTTCTTTCTATTCCTACCTCCCTTGGCAGACATTTGTCTTTTAAACCAAGGCAGAAGAAACACCCTGCAACCCAATGTCTCAAGGGCAGTTGATAGGCAGCACCCAGGAGTCCAAGGCCATCCAGAGCCATTGGTGTTGGCAGCTATGGTGTGGGAGGAATCCTGTAACATTCCCAATTTTTGGAAGCAGAATCCCACTTTCACTCCCAGGTACTTGGCTTCTGTCAAATTAAAAAAAGCCCTCCAGTAACTGCTTTCACATTTTGGAGCTGTGGTGAACCAGGTGAGTAAGAAATCATCCCTTAAAAACTGCATATATATGCAAAGCATCAAAAACTCTTCAGGAAATTAAACAGCACATGAGCCTTGCTGGATTTATGCTTTTTGTTTGGTCGGATTTTTGTGAGATTTACATTTTTATAGTGTAATGTTTTTGTTTGGTTTTGGATTTTTTTCTTTTTTTTATGCAACAAACATGTTGTCTTAAACAGAGTTACTCCTAAATAATTTGTGGTTTGGCAACAGATATGGTTGACAGGCCAAATCATTCTCGACTGTTTTCACAAACAGAGTGTCCAACCACAGCACTCAAATGTTTGTTTATTTGGTTTATTTCAAAGTGACATCATGATAGAAAGCAAAGTCTATATGAAACCATTTACCAATTCTACCATTGGATTTAATAAATGCTGTTTTAGCTTTTATTCCCTTGCTGCCTGATTTTTGGGAATTGCCCACCACTGTGAAATTGGAAAGTTCAAGAGAAGAAACTGTGAAAGGGAATATCTAGTTTCTTTACTCTAGCTGCTGTTTCATGGCCTCAATTAATCTACACTTGTAAGGCCTTCAATTTATGGAAAATTATTGGAGTGGCAATGTGGACCCTGCATAACCAAAAGCTGGATTTTAATAAATGTGGGCTATTTAGTACGTACACAGGATTGCCTTTGAAATCCATCAAGGCTTGTCCAACCTGCTCTGAATAATTCTAAGAAATCAGTGCATAATTAATGAAAAATGCTATCAGATCTTTTTCCTGTGGGCTATCATCCTTATTTCCAGCAAATGTGAGGTTGGTATGACAGCCCGGGTTGAAGTTTCTCCTCCTCCTTTAGACTCGCTCTGCTTCCACACTAGTGGGATTTATCTCTACAAAATAGAAATGGATAAAAGAAAAAGAGATGTTCAATACATCTCAACTAAAAATACAATTATTTATATAATGTGTGTAATTGTAGGAAGTGTCAGGAAAGTATTTTGAATACTGTGCCTTGACTCAGATTCTGATTTCTGTTTGCTAAATCAAAATAGCAGCCTGAAAAAAAAAACTTCCCTGAAGGATATTGTCCTTATGTACTTGTATATGTAAAGAAACAGAATCCACTTGTCATAGTGAAGCAGAAAACTTTATTTACTGACATTTCTTTTTGTTCTGGGTTAGTGTTATGACTACTCCTCTCCCTCCTGCCCCGCCCCCCCCCTCCCCCCCCCCCCCCCTTTCCCCCCAGTCTGCACGGAGCTGCTGCCGCCGTGGCCATTCCTCCCCAACCCCGGCGGGCTCCCGGCTGCTGGGGGCTGCTGGTTTGCTGGGCTGCTTGGGCTGGCCTGCTGCTGCTGCTGCTGCTTTGGCTGCTCCTGCTGCTGCTCTTGCTGCTGCTGCTGCTTTTGCCGCTTTGGCTGCCGCTTCTGCTCCTAGCTTTTGCCCCAGCTTCTCCTGCCCCCGGCTGCTCCCTCTTTCTCTCTCCCTTCTTCCCGAAGATCTGCACCGGCCCCGGACGGAGGGATCTGAACATCAGAGACTGCCTCTGGAAGCCTGCCCAAAGAAGCTTTGCACCCTTCCCAGCAGGGACTGACCGAGCTCGTCCATCCTCACTCATCTTGGTGAAAACGTTTTGTGTCATCTGCGGATTGTTCTTTCCTGGTGCTGGGAAGTGTTTTTTTTCCTGTGTGTTTGTTAAAATAAACAAGTTTGTTCCACTTTTTTTCCCTCGGAGGAAGTTCTTCCCGAACCTGGTAGTGGGAGGGGGAAGGAGTTCTGGGGGTTTATTTTCCTAGGGGGACTCCTTTGGGAGATACCTCCCGTAATTTTGTCCAAAACCAGGACACTTTTAAAAAGGCAGCTATTTTAGCCACAATTCATGCTTAAAACTTCTGCCTGTGGAACAGCTTGTACCATTGTCAGCAGGCAAATTCCACACCTGTCAATCTTTCATTTTCATACCTTTTTTCCCCCCCACTGTTTTGTGTGCAGTTCTGGTTGTTAGTCTTGCTGAGTCACTTCACAATTACCTAAGAGAACATGTCTAATTGTGGAAAATCTGGAAGTGAGACAAGGGGAACTCTGATGCTGGTGGCTACTGCCATTCTTGGTGCTGTGGAGAGCCTGGCTGGGTGTCCCCCCTTGCTAACAGGTTTGGCACCCAGCTTTGCCCTGCCTGCACTTAAATGTCCACATATTATTGGAGAAAGGCTTCTCCTCAGACTCAGTGTGAAGTGAGTGCTCAAGTAAAAGCACTCAAATGTTTTTATCTCCCTAAACTCATTTAACACTTCTACCTCAGTGCTGTCCCCCTGTTTGGCATCGTTTTAACCCCCACTTCTCCTGTTCTGGTGCCTCAGGACATCCGTGGCTGAGGATCTTTTCTAGATTCAAAACCCTCAGCTGGTAGTGAGTGGTCTTATTTACTCCTGCTTGATGTTTTCTTCTGCTTTAATCTGTTTTTCTTTTTGTTTTTTTTGGTTTTTTTTTTTTTTCAAATATCTATAAGTGGCAGAGGGAAAGGCAGACTTGCTTCCAGACTGGTGGTAACTTGAAGTGGTATCTGCCTTTTCCCCTGTGTAAAGTCATCTCCAGATGATTAAATAAGGAGTACCCCACATGAAGCTGCTCTCCAAATTGTAAAATGGCTTGCTTGCAATTTTCCAGGTATCTGAAAACCCTCTCTTTAACTTAATAATCATATTTTGGAAGAGGAGAGGGAGAGGGAATTTTGTGCTGCTTGTCTTGACCGAGAACTCTGATTTGATTTAAATGAGTTTACTTTCCCTCCAGCTTCTGACTTCTCTCCCATGCTTTGTTCAGCCTGCTTTGCCTTTCTTGCTGGTTATAAACACTGATCCATATTATGCCCAAAACAAACACTGGCAAAGAGTATCATGCCAGCTGCACCACTAAATAAAATAAACCTTAATATTTTATATATTCAGTTGAAATTTAGTGGTTGAAATATCAGCCTTGTAGCTCATTAAACTCTTCAATAGTTCAGAGTTTATAGGAAAAAATTTATAACTTTCTTCTTGATGAAAAATGAACTATTTCAGCCTTGGAAATGATTTCTTAATTAAAAAGTAAATCATTATGTGTTCACCATGATGAAATCATAATTGGAAATTATTATTTTATTCTTCTGAATATCAATAAAATGGTGTAGTATTTGTAAGTAAGAAATAAAAGATAACCTTAAAATTCTTCTCAATGATAAGCTCTGTAATGCCTATAAGCATAGGAATTACTTCTGTGTCTATTGTAGTTTAATGCTTTTATTACCTTGAATATCATATAGAAATAAAAAGTTATTTTCCATCACATTTTAAATATTATTCTGCAATAAACCTTGTCTATGCCATTAAATCTTCTGGAGCTATTAGCTGCTTTTACAGTACCAGAATTTACATTTGGCCATACTGCAGCTGTTAGTTCAAGCCCAGGACATTTGGGGGTTGGTCTAAACTCCAGAATGGAATGGATTAGTCTCTTTCCTCAGGATTAGGTGTTGTCCAGCCTGCAAATGAGGCAATAGTGCTGAGCTGTATCAGGGCAATGCACACGGTTGGGGTAGGACAGCTAGAATTCCAGCAGTTACTCCTTCCAAAGCAATTTCAAGAGCTGTTTCAAAGCATTTAGCCTTGGGTGTCTGAGCTTGTGGGCATTTCTATTTATGCTCTCTGCTGTGAAGTCATTGTGATCAAAACTTATGAGTGGTAACAGCTGGTTTTGGGAGAAAAAGTAAAGTCCTACCCTGCAGCCTAATTTCATTCTGGAATAAAGAACAAGGTGAACCCTTGCATATTAGAGACGAGTTGGTGTTTGTAAAGCTTGTGTAATTAACAGACACCAAAAGGATAAAGGGAATTGGACACAATAAATTAGGTTTTCTTTCAACTTTCTCCTTATTCAAGCTTGCCCAGGTGGGTTATCCATTCTCTCAGTGTGAATTTTGACATTGGATTTTGACAGAACTAAATAGAAAATTCTAGTGTCTCTCAAGCCCAAACCAGCTTCTCACTCCTGTGAATTTAGTCAAAATAATTTATTCCAAAAGCTCCTCTGGGCTCATGAGGGGAAAAAAAAATTGAATCCTGACCTGCAAGTGAGGACGATGATGATGACGATAATGATGATGATGATGATGATTATTTTTATTATTTCACTGATGACAAGGCTGATGCAACATCCTTAGAAACTGAAAATTGAGTTCACAGGTATTGGCCAACTGATAATATTCCTTGGCAATTCTTGTGCCTGTCCATTTTATTGTTTAGAAATAAAGAACATACAGCATTGCTCCTGTCTGACTGTGAGATTTCACTCCCCAGCTACACTGATTTTATTACTAAATGAATTTCGTGCCAGTGTCTCTTTCAGTGATCACATAAACCTGCACAAGGGACACTTGGCATTTCTCTACTGGTTATTCAAGAATTTTGCTGCAGAATTTTTGCTCTAGCTGCTATATTTCATATACTTCCTTGTTTTTATACCAAGACACTTATATAAAATCTGAACACTCTTTGAGGAAGTGAATTAATGGGTTTAGGTACTAATGATAAAGTAGATGCTTTGATCTCATCATTTACATATTCAAAGCTTTTTCATGCTTGGAGTTTTAATCACAGGTCAGCAGTGACATAGTTGCTGATATATAATTAAGAATTCAGACAATTCTGAATTTAAATTAATTTCTATATAGACACTTTAATAATCCCCTTAAAACTACTGAGTTACTGTTGCAAAGAGACCCAAGTGTTTTTAGGATGATTTCTCTTCAGAAAGTTTCACAGAAACTGCCCCCATAACAGAAGCAAATCTTATGACAGCTGTAGTCTTTTAAGAGTAAAGACAGTTTATTGCATAAAGCATAATTTTTAAAAGCTGAGTAGCTTTTTATGTGGTTTATTTGTGGAATTCTTTTATCAGCTAAAAATGTAAGCTGCTGCATAAATGTTTGTTCAGGCTGAGTCGCAAAGAGACAGAATAATGTTTCAGGTACAGTATTTTATTGATGGAACAATCTGATTGAGGCCTATAGGGAAACTCAGATGATGTAAAGAATTATTTGAATGCTGGCATTATTTCCAAAGGGATTTTAAGCACTTCCAGCCATGGCTATATAACATGGGATGTGCGTAACAGTTAATTCTGGAGATTATTTCTCGTTCAGTTTGGGTATTCTTGGTGGTATTTCTGCCCTCTTGTGAGATATTCAGGAATGTGTGAAATTTCCAGGTTCTGTCTTTGGCAAATCTGAAACTCTGGGAGATCCATGTGTGTTTCAACTGTAAGGAGCAGGAGTTTAATCTCTGACATGAGCTTTCTGCTTTGTTTAACACTTTCATATTTCATTCTCCCATATAACCAGTGGATCCATGTCTGATATTTAAACCTAAAAATATCTCACCAGGAGAAATAAAAAGAACATGAATGTCTTGTTATTGCTCTATACAAACTACATCTATGATGGCTCTGTTATTTTCTTCAGCCAATTCCTTAAAGACAGCTTCATAAACACAGGCCAAGGTTAATCTTTTCTGATGTAAAGCTGAGGTAATGGGCTCCAGCGTTTCAAATGTTCTCTGCCTTGTTAAAAAAGTTATTTTGTAAAACAGTATTTTTATTATATCTATTTTCTAGATCAGCATTGTAACACAGTTTTTTCTTTGCAAATAGTATGGTAATCCAAAGAAGTACTGACTGTATAGAGTCTGAAATAAAACATTCCAAACCTATAGAGTGTCACTATGTCAGTTATGCCAAGATATCTGGTAGAGTATTATGGGTGGTTAAAATGACAAATACAGCTCTGCATTAAGAGGTTCACAGCTTTTTGGAATTATCCAATGATATGTAACTTGGGAAAAAAGATGACTACGAAGGAATGGTAGTCCTGAAAGGTCTCTAGGCCACAAACATGTATATTTCCTATTTAGGAGAATCTCAATCTGAGAGGAGTTGTATGTCTGAGTCTGTGTACTCTGAATTATTTTCTCTCATGCAAGTCAATTTTATACTTAACTCTCCTATCTCAAAGTAGATGGAAAGATATGAGAGGATTTTACATGTAATCCAAAATCTTCCATCTGGTTCACTGGGTTTCTGATAATTGCATCTTTTCTTGGCTGGAAATCACTAACCACTGACAAGAAAAGCTAGTGCTGGGAAATCTTGCACCAGTTATGGAAATATTTTCTGACATCAGACATGTTTTTTGTTCTTCCCTACAGAAAAGTGCACTCTTAGCAGATGACATTATTTACAGAATCTGCAGCTCTCCTTCTGGATTTTGATCACTGAGTGAAAAGGTGGAGAAGCATCCACAAAGCAGTTGTGGAATAAAGAACCCATTTCACCCTTCAGGGCTCTCCTGCTGGTTTAGTGGAAAGCCAGATGGATGGATGGATGGATGGATGGATGGATGGATGGATAAAGCTTGCAGAAAGAAAAATCAGCTCTTGGCTAGGTAAGAAGGAAATTTTAACCACAGAGCCCCAGGAGAAATTTCTGAGTCAGCTTCTCTTAGCCTTGTAACACTAGAATGGAGGGTTAAAACTCTCATCCTGAAGCTTTAACTCTGTGACTTGGTTTAAGACAATTTAAAAGATGGACATTCTAAAATTAGTTACTTCCCCTTAGTTTCAACCAATCCCTTTCCACCAGTATGGAGAAATGAAATACAAGTAGATATGAGTGAAAAAATATGAGTTTACCAACAGGTGAAAGAGCAAGAGGCAAAATAAATATCAGTGAATAATCAGTAGATACAAAATTGTTACATCTCATGAACAATTGGAAGTCTTTAGGGAAGCATCAACTCTCTCAGCCTTTCTTACGGGATGAAACTGTCTTTTGGCCTTGGAAATGCCTAGGGGTTCTGGACTTTGATTGTGACAAAATCATGAAGTAAAAGTTAGCATTTGTTTAATAGACTGGTGTGTCAGTCCAGCCTTTTAAAGATCACCTTGAAAAAAGGTGGAGAAAGTGCTAAAAATCTGTAAGAAGAGACCTTTTTCATAAACTTATTTTTAAAAAGTTTTGACATAAAACTTGCAGGTGATCTGAAATAGCTGGAAGCAAATGAAAGAGAAGGTTGCTTGCTGTAAAGTGAGAGAGAGTTTCTGAACCTGCCCAGTGTGAATTCCTTTCCTCTTGGTTCATGTGAGATCTGTTCCTCCTTCCATCTTACTCCTTTCTATTTTAGAAGACACTGTTCATAAAATGGGTAAATTTGCTTTTCTTTATTCCAAATCAATGGCTGTTCAGGAGAACTTAAGAAGTATGTTAGTGCTCAGTGATAAGGTTTGGTATTCTTTTTCCCTTAATTTGGAGTTAAGTCTTCATAAAAACTGTGCTTAGACTGCAACTGTTCAGAAGTTTATGGCCATCCTGATTGAGGCTTCCTTGAGATATATAACAGCAAAGCCAAATAATCACAAAGAGCATGTGCTGGGTATTTCCACCCTGGGAATTTAAAATTTTCTGACTTCTTTTATGATGATGCAGTGTAACCACCTGGTGGAGTGAGTGACTGCAAGGCCTGATTAATGGTACAGACTTTTAGACTAGAATTTGTTACTTCTGTACCTTGTAAACTCTTCTGTGGTGGAAATATTTCACAGCTTTTGCCAGCTCTGTTTTGCTGGAGCATTGATTCTGCTCTTACTGGAGGATGTCCCATGGTTCAGGTCTGTTTAGATGTGGCAGGTCTAATGAAAATGTGTTCTCTTCAACGAGGGCTGGATATATCTGGACTCTTCTGTTTGGTAAAAGCCTCTAAGCAAAGCATATGTAATACTTTTGTAGCAAGCCATGAGTGAAATCACAAGGTGGCTCTTGCATAGCTTGGCTTAGAAAAAATAACTCTTTGCTGAATATGTGGATGTAAATGTCAAAGCTCTCTTCCAAGCTTTGGGGTATTAAACAAGAGGTGAAATGGGAATTGTCTTTCTTCCCTCCCTTTCAAAGCTAGATTGTTTTAATGTGCCACTAAACCTGAGGTGCTGAGTCTCAGGGAGAAGGGATGCTTAGTTTCAAGCAGTGTTTAATTTAGAAAAAGGTTAATTTCTTGGATACAAAAAACAAAGCTTCCTGAAAGAAAAGTGCTGTTGATCCAATTCCAGTACTTTCAAGTTACTGGTGCCTGCTGAAGCGTAGTAATGCCTCAGAAGCAAAATAAGGGATTTTTTTTTCACAGATTTTAAAGAAGTTGTTACTTTTCTCAGTTTTACAAGAGCTTCTCAGTAGTTACATCATTAACTCTTTTATGTTATCGTACATCCAAACTGAAAAACCCCTTTGATCCCTATGCCAATTATCTTTTCAGGGTTGAAGGGTTGCTACAGTTCATGTATACCACGAGCTCTTGATTCATGGGAATATGTTTAGCTTTGCTATGCTTAGTCTGTGCAAAAACTTCTGCTCAGTCTGTCTGAGTTTTAATTATTGTCTTTTGATCGAATGATTGGATTTTGCAGAAGCATAGCTGATATTAATGCATTTTAAACACATAAGTCTGGAGGACCTGATATTTCAGAAGATGTTTGTGTAAGCTGAGAAGTGAGGGTAATGTTTTACTTTTCTATTTCTTGCAGGTTCAGTAGTAATTATTTGCACTGATGAATGGAGAAATGGAGCAAAACGTTCTGCCCTGGGCTTTCACTGTAACTTTGAGGCTGAGCAAAATAACTACTGTTTCTTCTTCATGAAGAGCAATGCAGGAGATGTGACAAAATGTGCCTAAGGAATAATGTGGTGACAAGATCCTATCTGTGAGGAAACCAGCAGGAATTAGGGTAGGATGTTCCCCAGGGGGCCAATCAGTGCAGCTCTGCTGACTCCCAAAAGCATGAGCCAGTTCAGGAAGCCTGATGATCTGGTCCTGCCTACTGAAATATCTTCTCAAAAGAATTAAGCTTAATTCCCTTTTTTCATGAGAGAGACATCTACCAGAATGCTCCAAATAACCCCCACCAATAACCAAGCCACAAACTCCAAGAAATACCCTTTATACAGATTATAATGTGGTGATGCCAACAGCCGTGCTCTAACTAAATACTCCAATAAGGGAGGAGAATAATTGCCAGAAGAATAAAAATTTACATGCTTCCCATGTTAGCCACTCACTAAATGCTAGGGTTAGGTGAAATATCTCTTGGACAGGCTATTCCTAGTTATCCATTGTGAGATTTCTGAAGGGAAAATGGCCTGTTGGGTCATGCGGAGGGTTTGTGCTGTGCTTACATCATACTGCCCTAAGTAGCTACAGCATCATCAAGGGAAGCAGAACCTACCTGAGCCAGGATCTGCAAATGTCACTGAGCAGCTGCTCTCTTTGCTCTTCCCTGAAGCACCTGGCAGTGCCCCTGGGATGCTTGTCTGGGTGTAACCCTGTTGACAAAATATGGCAACTGCTAATATCATCATTCTGTTTCCTTTATCTGTCCTCAAAAACTACAGCTTGTTCAAAACAACTGAAGGAAACAGAAGCCATCAGTTCTCTCGAATTTTTTGGGGAAAATCTATACATTGGCTTTGTAGGTTGCTTGTGGAAATAAGCCCAGTATTGCTTTAAAATTTGATAGACCTCAAGAACCGTTTTGAAACTTGATTCATTGCTAATTAAAGTGAAGTCTGAAGCCATGTGAGGGTTTTGATAAGTTCAACTTTTCTTGCAAGAGCTATTCTTTACAATCTCTTTTCTCTCAGGGGCTGGCTGCTATTGTACCATTTTGCGTTTCAGTTTCTGAATTCACCCCACACCGTCTCATTTACTTCAGTGGGAATTTTCCTAGAACAAGGAATTAAATAGTCTTCAGAATTAGTTCCCCCATGAATTCAGAATATTAGATATCCATTCAAGTTATGTTACATGCTGACAATTTTTCACCTGTTAAAATTCTTGGAGCAGATGCAATAAAACTTCTCCAGGCTTGATAAGAAAAGTTACAGATAGTCTGAATTCTCTCCAGAAGTCTGGGAGTTTGGCTGGAGTTTGGGAAAGCTGCTCTGAAGTTCTCTTTCAGAAACGAATTTTCTGTGCTAAGCTCCATATTTCACTGCTGTCAATTCTGCATGATGTTAGTGCTCTGCATTTAAATAAAGAAATAGCACATTTTTTGTGGTAAATTATGAGTAAATAACAAAGGCCAGAGAAAACAACAACAATAAAATAAAAAAGACCCACAATAATTTACTTGTATTTGGTTTTGTTTATGTGATGAAAGAGAAACTGTAAGGAATATACAGGAAATTGAGGATGGGATTATCATTAGCTATTCCAAATTGCAGGAATACATCTTATAATAACCACACTCCTTCATACGGAAGCAAACTTTAGGCTTTAAACATATTTAGTCTTTCTTGGCTTTTCTAGATGTGCTCATCTGTCAGTGTAATTGAAATCCTAAAGCCAGCAGGGGAGACATTATAACAGACTTCACATGTGCCCACTGGACCTTCTTCTTTCATTTTTCTAACTTGCAGATAAACTGATTGATTGGAGATTATTGCTGTTTGCCTTGATCCTTCCTGTGAAGGCTGCTTCCACATATTTTCTTTTCCAGGCTTTTTTTATCCTATGATTTTTTTTTAAAGGTACCTTCTCTCTAATCAAATCCTTTTGACAAGATATGGATGATTTTGATATTAATTCAACATTTTTATCTATAAAGTATATTAAATAAATAATTATTTTTCAGGCTGTATTAGAAAATAAGCCAGAGGTCCACATGTATCTATATTAGATGCAAAAACTTCCCTATTTCTGGTGATTAAGTCAAGGAAAGAAGATTTTTTGAGAATTTTCTGCAGTGAAGTTAAGTTTATTTAACTTTTTGTAGCTGCGTGCTTTATATATTTTTGGGGAGGATGTGGCAGGAAAGCCTTAGTTACTGAATTACCATGAAACAATAGAATAGCCCCTGGAGATAATCCCGTCTTGATTAAACAATGGGCAGTGTGGCAACAGAATTTTAACTTGGAAATCCTCTAGAAGATTATTTGGCAGTACACACTTAAACACTTCCTAATTTTATTTTGAAGCAAGCATTCCAGATCATGACTTTAGTTCTTCATTGGCTGAGCTGCTATAGATGACTTTATTCAAGTGATTCTGAATACAAATGTGCAAACTTTGATTTTGGCATAATTTGTCTAATACAGCTGTGAGTGAAAATCCTTCCTTATTGTAATAGGTAGAACACTGAAGCTAAAGGCATTTTTGTGATGCAATATTGTGACAGAGCATGTGATGAACTGGGTGGTGTGTTGTGCAAACAAGTGGGGAAAGTGAAGTGCTACAGTGATACTCAAAATATATTTTTAGTCTTGACTATCTCCTCTTCCTCTGTAGGATGAAATGACATAATGCATCATCTCAAGCTGTCCTGTACAGACCTGGGGAACAGATAATGCCCCTGTGAAAGCTAAGATAAAACCATGTGATCTCAGCAGCCAGCATATATTAAAAAATACTAAATATTGTGGAAGGTTTCAGCTGGTGATTCTCCAGGGCAACTTCTGGTCATTTGAGATGTTGCTTATCCAGGACCTTATTGTCCATACATGATGGAGAAAAGATTGAAGACAGGCAAAATGTCAAGATTTGTTGTGCATAGTATCTAGCTTTCTGTTTCCAGCATTTTTAAAATAAATACCGTTATTATTCAAGGTCAGCATAATCCTCAATGTACTTAATTGATTCTGGAGAGAAATACTAAATTCAGGATGTGTATATGTATAGAAAAAATGGATTGCTGATATATATCAAGTGAGATTGGTTTTTATCATGCTCTGTTTTGACTATTGTTCTGTAAACCTACTTCAAGGAAGATATTTCTGTGGCAGATTACTAATGAGCAGGCCTCAGGTAGATTGACTCACTGATTGAACATGAACTAAGAAAGGATTGTGCCTTTGGTTACTCAATTGTGGCAGAGAGAACAAGAGATAGAGTTGCAGTCTCAGAGCACGGCAGAACTTTTTTGTAATAAATTGACTGTGGAGAAGTTGGGGAATGATTGACCTAAGAAAGAATGAAACAACTTTTCAGAAAACGTTATGAAGGCTGGTAATTTGGAACTGTGCATTATAGCAGGCTTCAATATTTGCACTGGAATCGTCTTGGAATACTGTGATGAAAGCATGGGATCACTTCATGACTGTACTTCTGAGCGAATGCTGGTGGGTTTTTTTGAACAAATCAAGTAAAAATGAGTTTATGTGGTTCTCACATTTGGAAACTGCTAGAAATCCTCCAAAAGAAGTGGCAAATAGTGGCTCCTCTTGATAATGTTCACTTAAACCTATTGCCTGTTGAAGACCATCCTAGATATGGTTTAATAAGCACAGATATTGGTCATTTAGTGAAAAAAAAAAGGCTCCCAATGGAACATTTGAGGGTATATGAAAATTTATCTCTTGTAATGCCATTTGTGATGGCTATTTCTTCTTCCCCAGCACAGGTATGATGCATCCCAAAGGAAAGTGTCATTGAATGTCTTTGAATGTCTGGCTATTGAATACTTCTAAACTGAGACTGTGCATGTTATTTGACCTGCACAGTAGTGCTTAAATTGTACAAATGATGTGTGGCTGGGGAACTGAAGGCCTCATGGTGCCAGATATTCAGGAAGCTTCTCATCTTTTTAAGGATTTGGTGAACCCTTCAAGAACAAGAGCATAATGGGCCATCTACTCAGATTTAATATGATTTTATTGCAAACAAGTGGCAACTGACATGAACAGATCAGACTGGCCACTTCAGTTTTGTGATGGAAAATCTGGTACCATTGCTGTGTTGGTGAGGATGGTTGAGAACTTCAGGCCTTCTACTTTTTGGGCTCCCTGGAGACACCTCTGGTCACTGGGATGGGGTAGAAATAAAATGATAGCAATTTTTTTAAAAATAGGGATGTTTTGGTTTTTTATGTTTTTCAGTTTTTGACACCTTAATACCTGATCTCATTTGTAATCAAAGAGCAGCAAAGAACATTGATAACTTATTTTTCAAAAGACTTTTGGCTAAGTGAGATTCTGAATTACTGGTGCAGTGGATTTTGCCAAGAAACAAAAGCCTGAACCAGACAAAACAAACTCAAACTCCTGCATCCCAGTTCTACCCTGTGAGTGGATCACTTCAGAAAGGACTCTTTCATGTGGATAAAAACAGTGTCCCTCTGTCACAACACACACTGGCATTGAGTTCTTGCACCTTAAAAGCATTAGAGAGCATCAAGAAAATGGTACTGAAAAAAGAAAATTATGTTTGTGTTTTCAATGTGGAACTTTCTTTTTGCTCTCTAAGTTCTTTCCAATGCTCCTATAATTGGAGCAGGCAGGGAGTAGGTGTCTGAGATCTTTTCTCTGGTCAATACCACTAATGCTGACTACAAGGATGGTGAAACATTTAGTCCTTGCTCTGATTTCCCTTTTCTCTTTGTTCTCCTTTGTATGCCTGGGGACAAAGTGCTAAACCCTCCCTCAGTTTTCTAAAAGCATCTGGTCATTTGTGCAGAACTGGTTACTGCTGTAATCCAGCTTTTATTAGGTGAAAAACATGTTAAAACTTTTTAGTATGGGAAGCAAGTGCCTTAATGGTGAGAACTGGGTGTCTCCTAATGTGCCTTGGATTTGTCTTTGAAAATACCCTTGAGGGAAGAGAAAAAATATCCATTAAAAAATAAAAAGAAAAAAAGGAAAAACCATAAGATGAATGAGTGTGTGGTGCTGGTGAGCACAGCTGCTCTTTCTCTCTATGTGTGTACATAACTTGGGGTAGAAAGTGGGCCTGGACTGTGGGAAATTATGATTAAATGAAGTGTCCTTCTTGTTATTTCCAATGAAAGAAAATTTCATTACTCTATTGATTTACAGTGATTAATGTTTTCTTTCTCTTTTTTCCTCCTTTCTTATTTTTCTTTTAGGCTTTTATTGTCAGAAGAGTGGCCATTCAGTGCTACTTATTGATTCTAACCAGGGCTGAAAGACGATCGAGCGCTGTGACTTTTTGGACCCTATTGTTTCTCCTTGTGCTCCAGTGGGAAAACTATTAAAAGCATTCCCAGTAATAACACCTCTGGATGTTTTTTTGGTCTCTGAATATATAGGGATGAAGATGGAAATGCCAGTCACCACCTGACAGCCAGCCTAAGATGAATGCTTATCATTTTATGAGATAACAATCAGCTACAAACATGCAACATGCTTCTTGAGGACAAGACGGAAGGATTACTTTAATCTGTAAAACTGCAGACATACAGTTAATTCTTTATTATTAACAAAGAAAATATTTAAGAACTTGGCCATATTGTAGTTTGTTTGTGGTAACCAAATTCCTAGAAATGTGTTTGATTAGCTGATCAATGAGAAGCTATTATTGGGTTTTATGTTGGTCTGTCACTGGGATAATGATATTGGGGATGTAATTGATCTTGACTTTGCTTGGTACTAAACATGTTTGAATCCATAAATAGGATTTAGCTTTGCTAAATATAGAGTGGGATTATGCAGCAGTGCTAAGACTTTTTTAATGTTTCACTTCAGCATTTTAGTGAACAAGAATGGTTTTGTTTCACACAAGTGTTCGTTCTCCCACTGGGGAAAAATACGGACAACTGAAAACATAGCTAATAGGCTGAGGAGGGAACTAAAAAGGATGCTGGAAGAAATTGTGGATTTTTAATAATTTTCAAAATAGTAGATTTTATATCGTTCTAAACTGCTGTTGGAATTCAGTAATTCATGGCTTCTGCTTACAGCTGACACCATTCTTGGGTCACAGGCACTTCAGTTTTCTATCTGTTTCCACCTCTGGTTCCAAAGCCTACTCCTCTCCCCTAAAGGATGCTTTTGTCACTGGATACCTGTACATCTGGGGGCATTAAGTGTACTTTATTACTGCTGAGATACACTGTAAAGTGGCAAGGGGAATTTCTCCTGGTTGGAGGCCACGTTGTTGTGAGATATTTAGGAGTCACAATCTTTGGCTCATCACAGGCATTTCTTTGGACTTGGCTCATGGGAGCTGTGTAAACTTTCAGCAGGGAAGAAAAAAATTCAGAAGAATAGGAAGATTTCCCTCTTCTTTTTCCTAAACCAAAAGTAAGTAGCAGCCAGAACTCAAATAATTAGGAAGTAATATGTTTATATGCTTCCTGCTACAGCTTCATAGTAACTGAAATGATCTTTCCTTGTAGGAGTCAGACAGTGGAGACTGCTGCTTTTCAAGGGAAATCAACAGTTCTGGAAAAAGTCTTCAATTGCCCTGAACCTGTGCACAGCAAATGTTATTGGTCTTTTCCTTCTGCTAACAGTCTGTTAGGCATTGGATGTTAATTTAAAAACCTCTGTGTGGTTACTGCTGTGTGAAGGGAGTGAGCAGAACCTGTGCGGGTCTGTTATTCCACAGGTCCCTCCATGCACAGTGAAACCTTCCTTAGGATATTTCTTTGTAGCAGCAGTGGAAGGATCATGAGTAAAGAGCTGCAAGGAGATGGCCATGTATGGTAGAGGTGTGGGGGACCTTTAAGTAGCCCAGTGGTGCAAGTCGTGTGCCATGTAGAAAATTCTGTCATTTGGGCTTCTTTTTTTTACTGTTCCAGTTAGATGAAGAAAAAATTAGTTGCTATCTTCCTTATGTGTGTTTTGTGTGCTTGTGGGGTTTTTTTTCTCCCCACACCCCAATTAGATTTGTTTGCCCTGTCACTGATACTTTTACTCTGGCAGAGAATATTTGGAGATCAGGGTTACCTGAGCACAGATGCTGACAGTTAGGTTGCAATAAAACTCTGCTAGTGCTTTTGTCATAAATCACAGGCTCTAATTTGGAGACTTAAATTACAGGTATGTCTTCTGAATTAACCTCTGCAATTAAAGTGCAATAAAAATGCCTGCCAAGGTTTTTAATAAGTACCCTAGTCATAGTAATGCCAACTGTCTGCTGGCTGCTGTTGGGATGTTAATTTTTTTACAGCTATTAAATATAGTGAGCAGTATGGCTGCTGCCAGTTGTTAAGAGAAACACCAGCGCTGCCACCAGATGTTTAGCTGGAAGTGTAGTGTTGTCTCCCCTGAGGGAAGGAGGCATTTATGAGAAAGAAAGGTGTGCTGGAGACAGCAATAGCATTCCTCTGGCTGTCAGGGGCTGGCACATCCTGGAACAGTTACAACAGCAGCAGAGCTCAGTCCTAAATAAAAATTCAGTAAACCAAAGAGAAATCCTGCCTGGAAAATAGCCATGAAGATCATGTCCTGCATTTAAGTGATGCTGCTGACAACCCCATGGGTGAGGATGAGTGAAGTAGGAAATACCAGACTTCTGCATTTTATTAAAGGAAAAAGATGCCAGGGTTTCCAGGCACAGAGCATGAAAGAATCAGTAATGCATTTACAGTTAGAAAGATTTGGCAAATCCAAAATCTGATACTGGTAGGAAGAGGGGCTGCTTGTGAAAATGTAAAGATGCTAGCTTTCAGTCCATCCCCTTAGGACAGATTTAACCAACTGGTTCTGTGGAATTACTGACTCCACCCAAGAGATAGCTATGTTTCATTGTCTTATCTAGATGGCCCAAATTAGTGGCTTTCTTCATAAAGGACTGCCTCCTCAAAAACCAGACAGCAACTGTCACTGAAGTACATGTTTGTAAGGAAATTAGATTCCTTTTGAAATCTAATTCAAGAAAATTGTTGTTTCTCTCAGATTTTGTGTCTTGAATAGAAGTAATCTGTTTGCTCTCCAAATAAATCTTTCAAATTTCAGCATAGCGGGGAGGTCTTCACATTATCTGACTGATGCATCTAACAGAGATGCTCTGAATTGTCCCATTGACTTCTCACGATTGCTCACATAAAGAATTCCGTCTCCAAAATTTTGAAGAGGTAAACAAAGTAAACAAAGAGAGCGTAATGTTGGAGCTGGTGAAACTCCTATTCAGAATTTTAAATGGATGCAGCTGAGTATTTAATGGGAAAATAGTCATATTATTAAGGAACCAAACAAATATTTTTTACCATTAGAAACTGTCAGTCTTAAAAATTAGTGGCATATTGTGGGAAAAACACCAAACTGCTCTTGTCAGCATCTCATTATTCCTTACAGTTCAGAAAAAAATTGTAAAAATAACAGCTGGATCAATATGCTGCTGATATATTTGCATGCTATACCTCAGATCATGTGTAATGTTTTATCAAAAATTGTTTAGTTATTTGTCTTGATTGAGTTTTATAAAAGATTCACATTGATAATGTGTCCTAATTTTGAATTTTTAAAAAAGTATTGTTTGTTAAATACAATCTTTTTTGTTGTTAAATAACAATATTTTTTGTTAAATCTATGCAACATGGGTCATACTATTGTGGCATTTAGTTTCTGTTTCCTAGCTGATTTGATTTATTACTAACTTTTATCTGAAGGATATATATATATTAAGTCTTCATCTGAACTGTACATTTATTTGATACAGATTAATGAAGAAGCAAAGCATTTTCCCATGGCACTCCCTTATTTTGTCCAGTGGAGAGGCAAGATTCATTCCTTTGGTACACACACATGCTCCTGCTGTTCTACAAGATTGCACAAAATATTTACAAGTGTCTTTTAATTAAAATAAAGGGTTGTTAAAGTGCAGCATATGCAAAGAATATTTTCTTTTCTTCATGTATTACCTATAGCGCACCGCTACTGCAAATGTTTTATTGTAATCAATGCTGTATCTGGCTTAACCTCATCCCTTATGCCCTGGGATTTGTGACAGTTTTCCGCTATGATAAAGTGAAATTTTAATTACAAAGTACAAAACCAGAAGGAATTGAAGATAACTGGTATATGGTCCAGTTTTCCAATGCAATAGCTTTCCTCGCAGATGGAGTCAAGCATTTCAATGTTGTGCGTAAGTCTGATGATCACTGTTTTCCTTTAAAGACAATGCAAAATGGGCAGCAGAGATGCTTGGCTGGCCTGAGGGAGGGAGAAGGCCAATTCTTTCTGGGTCTGATTGAAGAATGTTAAACTGTTGTTGGACAAAATCTTCACTAAAACAAATATTTTGATATTTTGGCTACTGAGTGGAAGATTTTTTTTTTCCCACCAACATTACTTTGTCCCATTTCACACATTACATTTTTCCCAGGGTAGAGGGAAATGAGGGAAAGTTTTCTCAGTGAGAAGAATAATAATTTCCTAAAGCAGCTGCAAAATCAAGGAAAGTGTAAAAACTTCATTGTGTAAACTTCAGGGAATAAATGATGTAGGGGTAAGTTTGTTGAACAAGTGTCAGTGTTTGCTTCTCCCACATAAACGCCATAGCACTGCTACCTTTTAGATTGTTACAAAATGGTCCCTTCTCAGAAGTAACAATCAACAGGATGGGAAGAAATGGCTTCAAGTAGCACCACGGGAGGTCAAGATTGGATCTTAGAAAAGACTTCTTTGGGGAAGGGATGTCAAGAATTGGAACAGGCTGTCTGGGGAAGTAGTTTGGGTCATTATCTCTCAAGTTAATTAGAAGATGTGTAGTTGAGGCTATCAGATTTAGTGGTGGCAGTGAAGGGTTAATGGTTGGACTTGGGTCTTAGAAGTCTTTTTCAACCTAAATGCTCCTACAATTTAAAAAATAAAAATAAAATAAAATAAAAAAAAAAAAAAGGAAGGAAAAAATTTTCATTTTTGGACTAGAAAATTCTGACTGGTTTGCAATAAAATTGTGAAGGTGAGCCTGGAAAGGCTGACCTGGAACAGAGACTAGACAGAACAAAAGGCATAAAATAGTTATTTATTGAAAGGATACACCTTGGGCAGTGCAAGCGCCTGAGGCTACATCCAGGTAAAATCCAAGATGGAACCCTGTCACGAGTTTTTACACTTTTATAAGTTTTGGTTCGTCTACATATTGGGGACAATTGTCCAACCACAATCCCAGGTTATGAAGTCTCAACCCCCTGGCTTTGCCCCTTCCCCTTGCCATTGTTTATGCATTTTGGATAACGAGTGTCATTGATTTTCTAGCTGGGAAGGGATTGTTTTGTCTAACTGCCCTGTAAAGAGAAATTACTGACATCCAACATGAAGTTTCAGAGTTACACACCATGCAGCAGAGAGTTTGAAAAATATAAAAGCTAAAACTCAAGGCATCAGAGGAGGGGCACCTTGATGTCCTGCCTTTCAAGACCAGGCTTTTTGTAGCCCAGGCAGTTTGCTCTTGCCATTGTGAGTGAGATTTATATAAATGATGTAACTTAAATCCAGCTTCTTAGCAAACTCCTTAGGGTATAAATACTGAATTAACTTCAGATGCTGTGGTTTGACTACTGACAGGTCAGTAGGACTGAAAGGGGGAAACCAGCTTTTGAATTTGCAGGATTTGTCGCTCCCTGTATTTGTGTTGTATAGGCATGCTGGCTGCAAAATATGTCTTAAGTTATTACTTGCCCAGTGTATAGGATAGGTCCACTTATAGTCCATTTGAAATTTGGTTTGAAATTTTGATAAATGTTGGAGCTGGATTTGGATGCTGAATTCTTGTATTCAGCTGAGTCAGTCAGATGAAGGCCCTCTGGTATCTGATCACCGCAGCACTGTGCAGCTTCCTGGTAGGCACAGCTGAAGGAACTTCTGATTCGTTATTGTACTATACAGTACAGTACAATACACTGAGCTCAGCTTGGGGTTGGGTAGGATGTTCCCATAACACCCTGTGTGGGTCACCAGGAGCTGTCACAGCCTGTGAAAGGTCATTTATCCAGTTTGTGTTGCTGCTGACTCCAGATCAGTCTGATTGCACCCACCTCTTCATAGTGCAGGTACCTTCCTGTAAGGGAGCAGCTCTAAACATTCACTGAACCACACACTCAGCAGTTAACATTTTTTGAGCCATTGAAAGGGTTTTAAGCTTATCAGGTGTTCTCTAATCTAAGCTAGAAGTTGTTGGCTTCCAACTTGATTTCCCAGTGGGTTTGTCCACAAGGAAAGCTAATGCCAAACAGCAAAAGATTTTTGATCTAAAACTTTGTAGTTTGGAGGCTCCTTTCACATCTGTTTATATATCAACAAAGGGAGCTTATAACATAAAAGAAAAACTACTTTTGTGTAGGGGTAGAAGAAGAGATTACAGGCAACCTTGCCCCTGGGAAATCACAATTGTACTAATTACCAAAGAAGAGGAACAGCCTTGCCCTTAATGGGTTGCAGCTGTGACTAATAAAAGTAAGTGTGATAAAAGGGGTGGGTTGGCTGGTCAGGGAGACCCTTAAGGAAGAGGGTCTGGAGAAAGAGGATCTTGAGGAGCCCTGAGGAAGAACGAAACAAGGAGAGCTGCTCCTGTGAAAGATCTGCTGTGAAGTCAGTCTGGGCCTGATGGAGTTAGAGCCTGTGGTCTGAGTCTGCAAACCGATACTTGCAGTTATACAGCAGGAAACAGCCAGCAGTCAGAGTCTGCGTTGAACCCTACAGTAGGAGTTTGCTGTAGTCAGAATGAGGGTGAATAATCCATAAATATGAATAAACTGTGACCCTTTTCATGTTGTCGAGTGAGAGTCTATGCCTTGACTCATTTCTACCCCTAATTAGAGATCTGCTGCAACACTTTTGTACTATGCCAGAAGTAGTCTTGGCATATGAAACTGATGTGGCTTTAGTCTTAGCTTGGATGGAATTCATTCCTGCTTCTAGTAAAAAAAAAGTAATAAATATTTGCACTGCAACCAAATGATAAAATGCAAACATTGAGATCCATATCCTCCTCCTTTGCCAGTTGAAAGAGTTAATCTTCCTTTGCGTAGAAAGCCATTCACCCTCTTCTTCTACTTCTTGTACAGTGTGGAGGGTGTGTACATACATGTATATATAGTTTAGTAATATTTTTTTTTCACTTCATAAATTTCATTTTTTTTTTGTTTACTGCTAAGTAGACAGAGTTTGGTCATGGTACTGCTGATGTGTTCCTGTCTTCTGTGTTTTAACTTTTGACTGGTTAACACAGGCAGGAAAGGCCATGTGAGTTCTAAAATGTTCACAGAGAAGGGAGAAAAAAAATCACATTGATGAGGGAAGGGTGGGTATCAATCCAACTTACTGGCCTGTGGTTACTTTTGCCTTTTTATTGGTCCCAGTGATATTTTTGTCATTGCTTCAATAGGATTCTGTTTAGTGCAACACATTTTTTTCACAGCATCCCTCAAGCTTCCCTAAACCATGGCAGAAGAGGAAGTATTTCTTCCTGGCTGGCTGCTGTGGCTCCTCTGCCTTCTGTGCTTTCATTAGGCTGCTTTGAAGTTATTTTACCTCAGGGATGCTAAAGCACCTCCATTTCTCATATATGTTTATATTTCAGTTTTGTGTCAATGATTTTCTGTGCTTGACTGTTGCTACCGTGCTAGAAATCGCGTATAATAATGACACGGACTTCTCCAGCTAGATGGCTAAAGAAGCGATTTATTGAACAGCCGAACCACATTTATAGTGTGGTTCGCAAACTGCAACAGAACAGCAGTCCATTGGACAATAGAAGAAAACAAAACTTTCTCACAAACCGTGAGAACTGTTTTTCAGTGAAGCCCAGGTGTTAATCTTGTTATTAATTCCTTTCTGTCTTCCCCAAATGTTATCATCCTGGGAAAGGCTCAGGCTGGAACTGAGAAACTGTCTCAGCCTGGGAAAGCTTCCCTAGCACGAGAATAGAGAAAAAGGTTCCAAGCCTTTGCAATTTTCAGCCTGAGGCTTCAATGGCATTCACACTTGACCATAGGGACAAATCTGTAAAATCTATCTTTGTGTTGGGCACTGAGCTAATTTTCCATAGGAAGAGGTACATTTGGGAATCAAAGGAGATCATACTGAATTCTAACCTCTAGCACCAGTCTGAAGGAGTGTTTTAGGGAAAGGGTTTGAGTTGGTCAGATTTGTTTTTGTAGGGTGGGAGTGATATTTTAGTGCTACCCGCCTTTGGGAAGAATAAAAGGGATTCCTGAATTTGCTGAAGCAAAAAGAAAAAACAAGTGCATAGTTGGTGTGATTTTCATGAGAATTTCTTACTTAGTACCTGTCCTTGCAGCTTTCTGTCCAGCATTTAAAAGCTTATTTTGCAGTAGTTGCTTGCACCTTCAGTTATGTTTTGCTTTTCCACAATATAATTAAGGTGGTTGATGTACAACTCCCATTTCTCCCCATCTCTTCTTTTGTAAGATAGAAGCTGATTTTCATTTGCCAGTAGCTTATGTCTTTGTACTAAACTTTTAAACAAGTCTTTGAGATTTATGCAAGATTTTTTATTTTTAAGGACTCATGTGAATTTTATGAAGTCCGGCTGGTACACAGAAATGTCACTAGTAATTTCTAGTAACTTCCTCTGACTGCCTTCTATTAGGGTATTTTATGCTTTTCCTGGTGGTATTAATTCCACCAGCAACTCAGGGTTGTGTCAATGGCAACTGACATAATTGGCATTTTACATTCTGTGGGCTTCCAAATGTAATTGGCTGAAGGCTTTGCTCTCTTTTGCACAGCAGGTTTAATTTATCCTGCACTTGATTTGCTCTTCCTTCTCTGGCTCACCTGCTTGCAGATGAGACATGTTTGTTGGGAGCTGCATCTCATTTCCCAGTGCAGCTTTTCTCACTAACAAGCACTGTTTGTGTTCTCCTTGGATGCTTTCTTCCCATGAAGCTTCAGGAGAGAAGGTCTGATTGGGGTGACAAAACAGGCTATGTGGAACCCAGCCACCAGAATTCCTATGGGTGCAGCATTTGATGTCTGAGGCTGTATTTTTGCACTGTGTCTGTGTGGGCTGGGAACTTTTAAGTTCAACCTCTAACAGAAGAAAGGTGGTTTCAAAGCTGTTGGGGTGTGCATTCAAGTTTCAGTTTAGACACTTGATTTGGACCTGTCAATGTCATTCTCAGAGAGGTCTCTGTGCCTCAAGAAGCACCTTGAGAGATATCCCAGCCCGAGGGGATGCTACTCCTCTGCAGCCAGGAGATGTGAGCAGGGACAGCTCAGAGGACACTCAGGCTGTTGTTTTGGTGCAATAGAGTGGCTGGCTCACAGCCAAACTGCATCCAGTGGGACAGGTCTGCATGAAATTCTTTATACTCACAACTTCCTTTGTTCCTTGATAAGTGATTCTTGGAAAAGCTACTTGCTACCCATTTGTTAATTGCATGGTCAGTGTTTCACCAATATAGAACCATGGAGTGGTTTGGGTTGGAAGATATTGAAGATCATTTCATTCCTGCCATGAGCTATTCATTCTTGTCAGGACACCTTGCACTAGACCAGGCTGCTCAAAACTCCATCCAGCCTGGTTTTACACACTCCCAGGGATGGGGCATCCACAACTCTGGAACACCTGTTTCAGTGCCTCACTGCTCTCACATTAAAGACTTTTTTCCTAATATCCAATCTAAACCTACCCTCTTTCAGTTTAAAGTAATTCCCCCTTGTCCTATCACTACATGCTCTTGTAAGAAGTTCCTCTACCCTCAAAATCAAGTAGGTCACAGTCCTGGGGCAAAGAACACAGAAATGAAAATAATATACTCTTGATTGAGGTGGTTAAGATTTACTCTAGTGCATTCTTGGATTAAAAAATATGTTAAGGGTTATCTAAAGTTGTACTAAAAGCATAAATTAAATTTCATATGTGTATATGTGTTCTTTCAATAATTTAAATATGTAGTGGATTTACAAAACAAGGATTGGACTCTTACTATCCTCTAAAGAAGGCATCCAATATAACAGTGTAAATTCTGACCTTTAAGTGTGAACAAAACATGATCTCAAGGAAAGACCTTTTGAAAGTCAAGAGTAAAATCCTTATCCCACTAAAATGCAATATTTTAATCCTGAATGCATGAAATAATATTTTTTTGCTCTTTATGGGCCTATAGGAAGCCCTCACTGAACTAAGTAAGATGATAACCTAAGGTATCACATGCTCTGAAAAATCACAAGGTAATACCTATTTTCAGAGTTTGATGGTTTGTGTTCTTTGTGTGTGCATTAAATTTATCAACTTCATGGAATTATTTTTCCCCTCTCCTTTCAGTGAGTGAACAATTAATCATATGATTGAGCCTGATTCTTCCTGGACTGTACTATGGCAATAGGATTTTCTTGTTAAAACATATTTAACCATCAAGTGATACAGGAGCCAAGTGGAAATGCTGCTCAGACTATTTAGTTGATGTTTACATGTCCAAGTTCACAGAAAATTGCATGATTTAGGAGGTATTTTATGATCCTTTTTATCCCTCATAGAAATAGGCTGAACCTGTCATGAAGCATATCAAGCAATGACCTTGTATGGAGCTTTAAGTATGCATTTAACAGGGATTTTTTTCCACATCTTTTCACCATTTATTAATAGAAATAATTTAATAGAGTTCTAGAGGAGAATTTTTCCATTAAGTTTTCATTATGGAATTATAATAGATACTTTAATTAGGCAGTGTTTTGGATGGGAATATTTAACTAAATTAAAATTGGGACAAATATGTTCACCATTCTTAGTGGTACTTACTGGAGGCTTATTATGCATTCCCAAACTGCTTAGGCAACAAAAGTGAGGAAATTTGGCTGAAATATTGGGTATGGCTTTGTGTGTTGGTTTTGAATATATGGTATTTGGTGAAGAGGGAAGAAGCCACCCACGGAAATGATTTTGCTAAGAGGAGCTGCTAAGAGCTTCCTCTGTCTGACAAAAACCAATTGGTGATTAGTTTTGAGAACTGACAACCTGTTAAACCACTGAGAAAGCTGAACACACATGTTAAAAACAAACAAACCCAGGAAAAACCTCTCTTGCTTTCCAGCCTTTGCAGAGAGAAGTTCTTTCCTCTCCTGGCCTGGTGGCTGAGCCAGGGAGGAGAGGCTGCAGGCCCTGGCTGGTACTGGGCTGGGCCATGGCTGCTGACATCTGACCAACATTAAACCCTGCCCCATTGCCAGCCTGGGCCATGGCTGCTGACATCTGACCAACATTAAACCCTGCCCCACTGCCATGGCTGGGACTGAACACAGCAAAAGCCAGAAAAGAACTGTGTGAGCAGAGCTCTAGCCAGGCCTCTGCTATCCTGGCCCAACCCCCGGTGCAGCCATCAAACAATTCTCCACCATAAACAGCTCCAGCCACACCAGGCAGGGATCACAGGACCTTCTGCAGGCCTCAGGCAAAATATGAACAATTTCACTGCACCGATGAGACTTGCAGCACTTCAATCCTCTCTTGAGTGAGAGAAAAGGACAGAGTGAACATGTAGAGAAACATAATGAAGACACCAAGGTCAATGAAGTAGAAGTCAGGTCCAAGATGGGAGAAATTGAGGAGATGCCTCACTCTTGGGCTGAGATCCTCTTGTAAGGCTATGGAGAATCTATGATTGATATATCAGACTCAGTTTCCTTGTAGTTCATTCAAAAGCATGGGGGGGGATGAAGCATTCGAATTGTAGGCATGAGCAAAGGCATCTATGCTAGAGCAAACAGATGTTGCAGTAGCTGTGATCCCATGAAAAGCTTGAACAGAGAGAGAGGAGAGTGATGAAGACCCTTTGTCCCAGGGGGGAAGCAGAAGAAGACCTCTGTTCCCAGAGATGAACATAATCTCAGAAACGGATGAAGAGAACCTTTGCTTTTGAACAGCTCCTTAAAATAGTATTGCATAAATTGACATAGCCATAAAAGCAGCTGTGGGAAGGCTGTAAAAATACGGAAGACTTCACAACAGCAGATTTCCAGGCAGCTGCTATTTGTGAAAATTGAAAGCTACAAGAGAATTGTTTTCTTGTGGAGAAGTCTCCGTAACATGACATGAAAGACTCCTCTCCCTAAGTGAATTAAAGAAACTCTATTGTGATGGATAAATTATTGTGATGGATAAATTTCCCATCACAATTTTATTTCTCCAAAATTATTTTGTGGTAACAGGTTATAGAAGTGGTTTGTGTTTGCTTGGATTTTTTTCCTGCTGGAATATTTTCCCAGAAAAAAGATGAAACTTGCATGCTCTTCTTAGTAGGATTCATGAACAGGAGTCATTAAAAAGAAACTGAATTAGTGTTTAATTTCAGTCTAATAGGCTTTAGACAGGAAGAAGGACTGTTCAAGTCTTCTTTGCTTCTGGCAATGGCAGCATTTCTTCTTATTTTATGTTTTCAATGACTTTGTCCAGTTTAATTGTAAGCCTCCTATTAGCAGTACAAGGTAAGTAAATTTCCCCAACAATATATGTTTTCCAGTGCAATCTTAAAGACATTTTGGAAAGTCAGTCTGCAAATTCTCTCTCTGGTACTTATTTCAGTGTGTCATAAATAACAGCCGTATACAGACCTGGACTCAGGGGAGGAATATTTATGTTCTAAGCTTGAAACAGAACCCATGAGGTAGAATGCCTGGATTCTGATTGCCAAGAATTGTATCTGAAGGGGGCCTGCCTAGGATAGTTTCTGTTTCCCTCCCAGGACACAGGATGTGCCCAGAGAGTTTCTGGTCTGAGAGCCTCAATTCCAGCACTCTAGTTTGGGCTGTGGCAGCGCAGCCAATGTGGTAGTTAATTTCTGGCGTCTCTTTGATGCCAGAAATGGCACAACTGGGGAATAAAGAAAGGTCAACAGCCAAACTGATAGCAGGATGCACGACAACAGGATCTTTTCTCTCTCTTTCAAAGGTAAAATACACAAGAAATAAAATCTTGGGCTCTTTCAGAGAATGACTGATTTCATTCAGCTGGGACTCATCTGTCATAAACCATGAAAATACATTATCCATGCTTCTATTTTAAGTATGTCACAGTTCAGTGCTGCTAAAAAAGCAGGTGTTTTATTTTGGTTTCTTTTTTCCCAAGTTGTTTAACTGCCATTTTTTCTTCTCTTCACTGTCTGCAGTGTGTCCTGTCATCATACTTCCCTTTCCCCCTCCAATTACCTATCTTAAAAAGTTTTCCAAATTGGATGATGAAGGTGAGTTGAGGATTTTTCCGATTACAGATTGTAATAACAATCAAGATGGTACTGACCACGACTCAGGGACTGTGTCACCATCAACTAAGGGGGAAAAAACCCACTTAAGTTAAGTATAGGTTCAATGTTGGTAACTAATTATGCAACCTTATAATATGTGCATCAATTTTACGTATGGGTTGCTTGAACATAAAAGATTTGGGGGAAAACTTCTGCATCCCTTGCATTTTTTTTGCAATGCCATCATAATTGGTGTAAATATACGAGGAGAATCTCTTACCTGGAGAGGTTCTATGTTTGACAGTTGTAAAGGAATAAACATTCCAGGACATCGGTACTTCCCTGAATAACCTATATATTTGCTTGTGAGGATAATTTCAGTGATTAAAGTGTAATTAGTAACTAAATAGGTAAGAGTGAAACAGAAATCTCCTCGGCGGGAGAGGGTTCTGACTCTTGGAAGGAGGTTAATCCCATTGTGGAGTTTGGGGGAATAAAAACCCAGCAATAGTAATTATCTAATTAATAGGCATCAGAGTCTGCTTTCTTTAACTGCTTTTCAACAGATATGTTGCAGTTATTTGCGGCAGAAACATAAGGGTAAACTTGCAAGTAGAGGAAGGCACAATTAAAACTAAAAATTGAGACTTGCAACATTAATTAGAAGATCATTAACTATCACTCATGATAACATGCCTTTGTGTCTTTCATTCCTCCTATTCTCTCCTCTCTTGAAAAAAGTATGAATTCCAATTTATCATAACTTCATGAAGAAAAGTGCAATTATGTTTTGCTTCCATAGGATCGCGTAATGATCTGGGGATTGAAAACCCTGTTTAATTTCATTCTTAAGAAGTCCAATGTGTCCTTCTGGCTAAAGGGGGACGAGAAATCAAGAAAATGGGGACTGCTTAAAAGTAAATGTTTGAGGAGAGGTTTCGGATAAGGAAGAAAATACTGAGTCTGTGTCAAGATAAAGATTAGACTGGGGCTGTTTTCTCACTAAGCATGATTTAAACATGGTTAATTTAATTTGAAAAAGGCTGAAAGAGAGAGTTGAATATGGCCTCATAATATACAACCAGTTGTCTCGAATTCAGTGAAAATGCATCCTACAAGAAGTGATGTGAAAATTGAGGCATTTGCAAGACTTGGGAAATATAAGAGAGGGAGATTTATTACCGGGAACTACGAATCAAAATAATTTCTGATTCATCCACAGCTGGCAAGCACAGCACCTATTATTTCTGATAATACACAATTTCATTTCATTGACAATGTGAATGTTTAGCTTTCAGGTTTTCAAGACACTTCATTAACAGCAGTGAAGGTAAAATTGAGTAAAAAAATCACCTAGTTTGTTGTTTTTTTCATTTGGTTGGCAAAAAGACAAACAAAGCACTACTCCTGCTTAGAATGACAACAAGCTTTCTTTGTTCTCTGGATTGTTGATAATTAAGGGAATAAATGTTCTGAAGGTGATTGTGATTCTGTGTGTATTACTGTGATTGGGGTTTGAAAATATTTTGACTTCTAAAGAAGTTTTCAAGTAAATGGATTTTTTGGTTTCGTGTGTTTGTTTTTTTCCTTAAGAAGGGAAGAAGTTGCGCATCTTATTTTGTGTTGGAGCTAGTGGATTTTTTTGTATAATTTGGGTTTTTCATTTGTTTGCTTGGGTATTTTAATGTTAGAAGCCTGGTGAAATTGAAAACATTCCCCATCTATTGCTGAATCATTATCAGATACAGGATATTCTGCCTCTGACATGACAAGTTGCCTCTACCAAAAATAGATTTAGAGGCTATATAGCTTCCAGTTGGATGGCACTTTGTCACTCCAAAAAGGGTTTTTATCCCCTTCATGAGGGCATCTTCCTCTAGGGTACTTCTTAGTTGTTGCTTAGATGGCAGAATGTTTTGCTATGTGATGAGACCTTGATTGCTTCTGAAAGTCCAAGTGATTTTTGGTGTTTCAGAAGGATCAGGGTTTATCAACACCTTTTCACATCTTTGAGGACTGGGGATACCAGATGCATAACTGAATTGGGAAATTCCACCTTTGACACGGAGAAATCTCACTGCTGGATCTTGCAACTGTTATCTTTGCCATCTACAGTGAAATACTATATGCTGCCAGCTACTAAAAGATGGCCATCAATTGTCACTTCTATTAATATGTGATTTGTGAAGACAGAAGTCATTATAATGATTCAAAGCTCTAATCAGCATGATAATGGATCCTAATTGCTAGGCTCCTTAAAATTTTAAGACAAAAATCTATGCTAATATCATCTGAAAGCTGCCAGCAATTTATTATTTCTCTTTTTTTTTTTTTTTTTTTTTTTGCAAGGGGTAAAAAATATGTTTTAAGTACTTGAAAATAGTCTTGGAATTAGAGATTCAGGTAGACAGTAGGGACAGTAACTTTATTACTTTTCCCCTTTAGTAAATAAAGACCACATATAATCTAATTATTAAATAAATAATTAAATAATCTTTTATTAAAAATAGGTAATCGAATGCTTGGAAGAATTTGATTAAATTAATTTTGTCTCTTTTTTGTTTGTTTTTTCCTTAAAGGTACTAAAATATAAAGTGGAAGAAATCTGAAAATATTCTAAGTTTTAATGATTTACTTTCAGTGCTGATCTCAGTTCTTGAAATGCTCTGAATATGAGTGTCCTGCACATCTGCTTCTGCACAAGAATTATGTCTCATGGAGACCTAGTCAACAGTTACATTTCCTCTCAAGTCAAAAGCTCCAATGTAAGGGTGACATTTCACATTAGCCCGTCACTGGCCCTACAAGTATTCAGCTGGATAATGGGAACACTCTGCCACATCAAGGCCCTTTCTTAGCACACTTTCATTTTTATGCTTTGCTTTCTATGCATGCATTAGAACAGTAAAACTCCCCAAAAATGCCTTGTCCAGCCCACGAAGGCAATCTTTTTCATTTTGGGACAGTCAATCTGTTTGAGCTGAAGAACCAGTGCTTTAGGCACCTCTTTTGTGTTAGCTTGACAGAAATTGCTTCTGGTTTCCTTGCAAATATCACTTAACACTTCCTGAATAGCACCAGGATCTTGGCTCTCCTTGTTAAGTACAATGCCATGAGCTGCTGGCTGTCGTTTAGTAAAGCACTTATGCTTTAGATAGCATGAATTTCTAGGTAATTCACACCCCATTACGATTTCTTTATTTCTCCCCTTCCCTGCGTGTGGGGTTTTTTTGTCTTGTTTTGTTTTGTTTTTCTTGTTTTTCTTCCCTTTTTTAAAATTGGTACGGCTACTACGTGCCTTCTCTGAGGGCATGTGCAATTTTGAAAGAAGAGGTCCTTCCCCACATTTGTCAGCCGTGCTTTAGGCTTTGATCTGTACCATTTGTTCTCTTTCATGCAGCTTTTCTGAGTGTGCTCAGACTTCCCTCGGTTTTATTTTTAGCTCCCTGTTTGCTCCAGCCCAAAGAGTGTAAGCAAGTAAACACCTCCCAACGTCATAAAAATTATCTCTTGATCAGTATTTGCATCTCTAGTAAGCAGCTGACTTCAACTCTGCCAGATACACTGATACACACAGTTCCTTGGTTTCTGCAATGTTTCATAAACACTATTAAGTATTTCTCAAGTTTTTTACAGGTATTGCCAGTAACGCTGATCCAAAGTACTTTGCTGGGTGTTTGATGGAAATAGCATTTTTAAAAAGAAGCAATTGTCTGCAGCAGGCTGTGGGCCTCTCTGCTGGGTTTAATAAGCAAAGTTATGTTTGTCTGGGGGACTTTTTCAGAAAGCATAATAGACGAAGACAACTCGGTTATGAGAAGCTTGGTGTATACATCAGTTTAAAAGCTTGTCACCTACTTGATGCATTAATTCAAGTCTTCTGTGCAAGCCAAAATTCCTATTCCAGAGCATATGGTCTGTCACTTAGCACATGACACGTTTGTAGATCACTGCGAGTGCAAGGGTGCTAGCCCTGAATGCAAATGCACAAGTTTGCCCTGCAAAAGCTGGCACTAATTTATTGCCCATTCAAATAGTTCTACTGTATGGTTGGCCCCTTTACGGCTCAAATATGAGGAAAGATGTTCAGGGTTTAGCCCAAAGTTCTCCTTTACTATCCTTTAAATGTTCCCTGTGAGAAATTACTTCCATTCATCCACCAGCTGAAATAATATTCATAGGAGCATAAATGTATACCGTTGTATTTCTCTTTAATAGTCATGTTGACAAGTCTCATAACTTCATAGACAATTCACTTGCCTTACTGGTATTGAACTTGATTTTATAAAGATTAATTCATCAGGGTTAACTATACTTTAGACAGATAAATAAAATAAATAAAAACCCAAACCAATCAAGCTCTAAGGAAAAAGCTGTTCATCTAAACTTTTGATCAGCAGCTGTGAGTAATAGCAGAGAAATAGAATTTGGAATCAAGGTCATACATGGAAGAATGATTTGCTCTTCAGCACATCAGAATAAGGTCGAAAGAAAGAAAGAAAGAAGCCACAGCAAGGTTACCCAATGGTGTTTAAAAATGGACTTGCAGGAAGGCATAGAATCATCCCTGAAAAACGTGCTAGGCTTGGATTGAGGCACAAAATAAAAGTATTAATTGCTCTTTCATGCGTGTTTACAGCAGAAAGGCTTGTGTGAGTCTTGGAAAACAGGGATTTGCATGCTGAGGGAGGTGAGCTTGGTGTGATGAGCATGTCTCCAGTTTTATGAGGAATGTATCTCATTTCTTCAGTTTCTTGATAACAAAATTAGCAGCCTTGTTAGCTGTATCACTTACAGTGAACAATTCAACATATGTTCTGATTCATGTTTACTTTGCTCAAGATTTTCTCATCTCTACTTCCAACGAAGTACCAAATCAGCCTCAGGTTAGTTAAGTGTTAGCTTTGCAGGCTGTTGCACTGAAAACTCTTGCACTTGAAATTCTCCTGAAACCTCTGGGGGATAAACACGTTTCTGACTTCAAAAGAGGAGGTCAGTGCAGAAATGAGGGAGTGGACTGAGCAATCAAAGGTAAACTAACCATTCCTCTTCTAGATCCTAAAGTAAGAACCACCCCGCCTGCCTTGGACTCTACCTGCTTTTTTAAAGTCATCGAGTTTCCTGTTGACATTAGAAGAGATAGATTTAGCTTGTCACAGTGCAGTGCAGAAAATAGCTTTCCTATCTAATTCTGCACTTGCATGGGACACTGAGAAGGTGACTTGTACTGTCAACAACTCTCCTCAGCTGCAGATTAGAAAAACCCCCACAACTTTCCAGTATTTAAATATACATGTTAGTCACTGATTTCTGTCCGTCTTCATTTCATTATCAGCTGAGCTAGACACACTTATTAAGGCCACAATTAATAATTTATCCCAGGAAACAAATTCTGCTCATGGGGCAAGGAAATGTGGGGGATGCTCACTGTGTCCTAATTTCCAGTGTCAGATGACACCTATAAGGGTGCAGAATGTAAGCAATGGGAATGGGATTTGAGAATTTGCTGCATATGAATTTCACTCAGTATTGGTTGGAGACTACTCTGAAGAGTTTCAATGGTGGATGGAAGCTATCGCCAGCTCTACAGGCACCTCTCTGAGGGGTGAACTTACTTACTGAACAAAAGGAGTAGGAATTTTAAGATGGAAAGATGAGGAAACCATGTGGAAATAGAAGTCTTTGGTTTAATTTAGGTCTAGATAATTATATTTATAGTAAACACTATCTTGTATTGCTCATGGTTGTGGGGGGGAGAGGAGGGATTGAGCAGGTAGAGAAGGCAGTTTTTAAAATCTTTGGCTGCTAACGTACCTAGATATTATCATAAGCTTAGAATAAGTAGGAAGAAATATTTTCAGAGAAACTGGTCTGCCTTCAGTGATGCAGTTCCACTGATTACAACAGGCTTTGTGAGGGAGAAATCAATTTAAAATTAAAGTACTTATATTTATAAAGTGTTCTTTGATCAAGGGCATCTGCATTGAATGATTCTTACAATATCTAAAATATAATAAAAAAAATTCCCTGTTGAAAACATTATATAGGGCTGTTGCAATAATTTGCTTAAGGCTGCAGATCAGAGGAATCAAGCAACAATATTCAGTCCACTTTTTTTAAGTGTTCTGACTTCAATTGTCTCTTACATGCTTGACTGATACTGCTGGACCAGGGGAAAAATAAGTGTGAGAAGAAAACCATTGTGAGAAAATCGGTGAGCTGCTTCCATTATTATATCATAGAAAAATGCAAATATAAAGTAACCATTACTTTCAGGATGCTATATTGGGCTGAAACTGGAGGAAAGAAAAACAGAAGTTCAACAGTCTGTTGGCAAAGACTGAACAAACAGTAGACTACTGCTCCTTGCATCTTTTAAAAGGGAAAACCCCCCAGTTGTGCCAGTTATGTCTTTGTGTGTAGAGCCATGTATAGGTACTATTGATTCTACATCAGTACAGCTGCTGTAGAACTGTGGTTTTCCATTCTGCAGGATTGGTTTGAGAATATTTCAGACTTGCTTTTTACCTAGATGGGATAAAAATCTTTCCACAGGGTGGAAAGCCTGCTGCTTCAAGCTAGCTTGATATAATTCCCTACTGCTATCAGCTTTAGTAGAGGGGCAATTTCACAGTTTTAATGCATCAGATGCTGCATTACCATCCACATTTATGGGCTGAGAGCTCCTGACCAGTTTTATCTCCCATCCTAGGACTTGTTGGTTCAGTCAGGGAGATAAGTTTGGTGCCAGACAGGGAATTTCCTTCCCAGTGGGGGCGGTCTGTAGAATGAGATAAGGGTTACTTTAGCGTTTCTAGTGGAGGTAGATTGATCTTGGGTAACTGGGAGATAAAATGGCAGATGAAATTCAAATGAGATGAAGCCCCTTGAAGGCAAAAATATCTTGTATTAAATGATGGGCTTTGAACAGGCTGCTACTGCTCAAGAACAAGATACTGGTGTTGTCCTAAAACGACAACATTGACTTTACTACCTTGTTTCAGCCAAAAAAGAAGTGAATTGAGGTTTGGAATTACTAGAAAAGGAATGGAATGCAAACCAGAGATCATTATTAGGCCACCGTGTAAATCTGTGGTTCAGCCGCATCATGAATACTACATGGAATTCTGAGTCTTCCATATCAAGCTGGACTTTGTAGAATCATAGAAGAGTCAAAATGAGTGTCAAATGTGGTCAGAAGGCTGAAAAAAGGCTTCCATGGGATGGAAAATGAGGTGGGAAGGGTTTGTAGAGGCAGGTATAATGCAATAAAAGGTTCAAGGAGTTATAAGGGTATCAAAGGGGCTAAATAACAAATAATTGTTTGGTTGTCCCTCTATAAGAAACAATAGGAATTATTTAATGGATGGTTGCGTCTTCATACAATATGAAATTGGATTGTGGAACTCCTTGCCACTGGATTTTAAAGCAATAAACAGGAAATAAAAACTAAAACCCATATAGCAAACAAACATGCATCCCCATGCAAGGGGAAAAAATTGAAAAAAAGAAATCACTTTAGGGATATTAAAGTGTCACTGCTGGGCCCAGAAGATTGTTTTGGGGTAAGGTACTAGGTGTTTGCACTATCCTCATGCAATCACTATTGGTTATGCTGAGCTAGTTGAATATTTACTATTTAAGCAGTACACTCTTAGGAAAAAACCCTGTATTTTTAAATGGATAAATAACAGCTGTGCTCTATAATCTAGAATATACTGATAATAAGAGCAGGAGGAGAAGCAATTTATATTCCTTGACCTGTTGGCTCACTGAGGAATTAAAGTGGATACTGTAAAAATGCAGGAGTGAGCAGCAGCATTACAAAAACATTAAACAGGGCTTTACAGTAATTTGCTCAAGGCTACAGATCAGAGAAATCAAGAAACAATATTCAGTACACTTTTTTGAACTGCAATTGGAGTAGGGGAAAAATAAGTGTGAGAAGAAAACCATTGTGAGAAAATCAGTGAAAATTCATTATTTAGTCATTGTTATTTTTTAATTTCACTGGTGCATAAGTTTTTATGCTTTGTTTTGCTCTGAATACAAGACTTTTGGGGCTTGTGCAAGGACATCAAGGATCAACAAGGAAATATCTGGTCTTCATTCCAGAGAGAGGCAGCGATTTCTTTCAGTTGGAGTTCCTGGACTATCCACTAATTGGGAAGACTCACTCTTGTCATAGAGGGCCCAGTTATGGAATTTCTATCAAAGGATGCTAATCCCAACCTTAGCTCCATGGGGAAGGTTGGTTTGCCACTGCTGTGGGGCACAGCACCCAAGCAGGAATATTTTTGAATATACTCCTTAAGAAAACAGTGTTAATATAAAATGGAAATTGAAACTAAAAAAGGGATTTCTCTGGGAGTTAGGACTGATTTATTTAATGAAGGAAGGATAAATATGTGAGTGTTTCTTTGAGTAAATGGCTAGATTATCCTTCTCTTTGTTCCCAGAGTGTGTGTGCTCTCTAGAAATTTTCTTAATAAATTAACAGCAGCAATGTTCATAGTAGAAAAAGTGAAATTAATCTGGCTATTGAACTGCCACAGAAAGAATTATTTCTCTGTAAACTAAACACATTTAAATAGAGCTACACAAAAAGAAAAGGGAATTTTTTTCTTTCTCTAAAAAGTAATTTTCTTTGACATTATACTGTTTCTAATCTTATTTTTTTAATAAAACAACTCTGCTTGCAAGTGTTTTACCACCAAGTGATATATGGGTGCTTTTTTTTCCTGAGTAGTAACTTGACTGAAAATGGATTTCTAGAACAGCAACAGATTAATTCATTCTAGTGCAATACAATAACTAAATTCCTGCTAAAAAATATGAACCCCACAAAATGTGAGGAGTGGATGATGTCACTTGGTCTGTTCAGCCTGGAGGAGACTGAGGGGAGACCTCATTTCAATCACAAACCTCCTCATGAGGTAAAGCAGAAGGGCAGGCACTGATCTCTCTGGTGGCCAGTGACAGGACCTGAGGGAATGGCCCGGAGTTGTGTCAGAGGAGATTTAGATTGGAGATTAGGAAAACGTTCTTCACCCAGAGGGTGGTTGGGCACTGAACAGGCTCTCCAGGGCAATGGTCACAGCACCAAGCCTCAGAAAGTCCAGAAAGTGTTTGGGCAATGCTCTCAGGCACATGGTTCTGTACAGGGCCAGGAGTGGGCCCTCAATGATTTTTGTGAGTCCCTTCCAACTCAGGTTATCCTGTGATTCTACAGCATTTAAAGATTTCATTCTTTGTAGGTTTGAAACAAGACTTGTAAGGAAAAACCTTCTTTACATTAGCCTAAAGTTTAATTTTATCTTGGATACTTTCAAGTTTATTTTAGAAGAGAAGGTATCTGCTGAGACAAAATGAATGTGTGTGCATATTTTGGAATTATATTTCAGCAGACCAACCTATGTTTATTGAATCTGTTGCTAAAAATATGAAACGTCCATTTTTTCCTAGTTCCAATGTTATGGTTGCCACAGAATATAACTTCAGTTATTAGAACAACACATTAGGCTTAAATGTTTTATATTTTCTCAAAAATTTTATTAGCCAAGAGTTAGATCTTAAAGTATTGGGAATAATTTCAAGTATTGTTTTTTTTCTTGGAAAGTCCTAAGTGTGCAAAGCATTTGAGATGAGGAAAATGTTAAACCAACAAATTTTTACAAACTGTGGTTTGTTCTTTAGTACAACAGTTGTCTGTAGTCAGTTGAAGGTAGTGGTGTCAAGAGTATGGGCAAATTTTGGTCAGGAATCAATTTCAGGAAAATTAATATATCTTAACTTGATAGAGGAGGGTAATTATCATCCTTATCTGTCAACTAGCAGCGTTTGCTATTTTTATTACTCTGCGTGCATTAAAAAATAAGTGCATGAAGGTAACTATAATAAAATGTATGCACTATATCTGTGCTTATAGTTATTTAGCAAATTTTAGCTGTTTTATTCAGAATACAATTTTCCATTGATCTGTTTGGTGGCAAAGGTGTGTGATGTCATCCTGAAATTGCTTTTAATATAAAGAAAGCTATATTTTTGACAGGCAATGCACAGTTTATAACAATATTCTCTTCAGTATTACAAGAATTCCTATGAATTGCAGAGGTTTCAGATGGATTTTGATAGTTTTTTATTAATGATTGAATGATATGGAGGAGCATTTCACCATGGCAGAGAAGATTAATTAACTACTTTTTCCCATAGTTTGGGCATGGCCTAGAGCAAGTCCAGGTCTGCTTGGCTCAGAATTTGTTGGGAGCTGTGGAAATACATTCTTCCTACCATCACTTGACATTGTTTGGGCAATGGTTGGACTTGATAATCTCAAGGGGCTTTTCCAACCTAAATCATTCTATGTCAACACCACCTTAAGATTGTAAATTTCACAATGTTATTTCTCTTCAGTTTAGCAAGATTTCCATGTACTATTTAGGCACACTGGTTGTGAAGGCAGCAATCTTTTATCTTTTGGCAGTCACAACAGAAAGCTGTTGCACTTTTGTAGCTTTCAGTTTAACACAGATTCCATATTGGACAGCATGTAGTGCATAGACTGTCAAACATTCTGATCCTGAGGATGTCTTGCCAACTACTTTATTATGGCCTCTTCTTTGCTTAAGTTTAATTATCACACTGGCAACATCAAAGAAGTGGCAAATATGTATGGATGTCCTGATGTGCACATCATCCAGATATGTTGTTTCATAATAATTCTTAAGAAATATTATATTTATAAAATGTAATTCAGAAAGGGTTGACCCTTTTAAAGGTCTTTGGATCAAAGTACGTAAACTTCTGATCAGGAAAACATGCAAGGATAAATAAAGATATGGCAGGTGGTCAAGTGAAAATAAGTTTATGGGTACAGACCATAATCCAATTAAAGGGTGATTCTTCGGCTGTAGAAGTGTATTTGATTTTATTTTACAGGGAAATGCCGGAACCAGTTTTGCAGCTGTGGTGTTTCTCTCTTCCAGGAACATGCAAGAAATCTTTAACATTGTGAGAGAGATGACAGTTCTGCTTCTTCTATGATATTGGGAGTTGTCCTGGGTTGATGATTTGACTGACTCCTCACCCTGCCCCCCTTGGCCATGAAGCTGTCTGCTCCCGGGGGAGGGGCCGCCTGGGCTCTGCTCTGCGGAATGGCCTTGGTTTGCCGCGGGCTTGGCTTGGGGGGGGTGCTCGCACGGCTGCGCGCTTGGCTCTGGCTGCTGCTGCGGGTGGCTATCGCTGCTGTGGTGGTGGCTCGTGGCCTGGTTTGTTAGTTAGCTGTTTTTTGCTTGATTTTCTTTTTTACTTTATATTGCTTGAATTATTTGGTTTAGCTCGCTGCTGTTTAAGGCTTGCTGGCTATTCCGGCTGTTTTTTCCTTTCTCTCTCTCCCCCTCTCCCTTCTCCCCCTCACCCCCCAGGATTCAGCACCAGCTCCGGAGGAACCCTGCGGCCTGCCTCTGGACACCGGCCAGAGAAGCGTTTCGCCCTTCTAGTGAAGATCGAAGCGTCCAAGTTTCTCTCTCTTTCGGTGAAAACTTTTTTGTCATCTGGGTCTGTGCTGGGAAGTGTTCCTTTTGTATGTGTTAATAAATAGGTTTTTTCCACTTTTCCCCCTGAGTGAAATTTTTTTCTTAAGTCCAGTGGGATAAAGAGTTTGGGGTTTATTTCCTGGGAAGCTCTTCTGGGGGTTTTTTCCCTAAGTTTGTCCAAACTTGGACAGGAGTTAACTTAGAGGTACAGCAACTTGACAATGGCAGATTTTCAGCATGAACTATTTACATCAGAGCTTTATCAAAGGTTTAACGGTAGCTTTGAAGCTGCACTCTTTAATGGTGACAACCTGGACAAGTATAAAAAGATACAGATGGAAAGTGTTTCTAATCTGATGCTCCATCAAACACCACTGCATGAAAAAGAAGGGGGGTGGTGCTGGTGGGAGAGGAATGTTGAGGAATGTTGAGTAAAGGAGGGAGGGAGTGAAGAGAGATGGACACACCTCAGTCATTGATGCATCTCTTATTTCTCTTGGTTCCAGCAGGTATTCCTGTGCACTGAGAGATAGACCTAAGAAGCAGAAGGTAATTTCGTTTATCATAATGAAACCCTGACGAAAAAACTCTGTTTGCGAACACCAGTCAGTGCTTTTATACACAGACCATAAAATCCAAAATAAATGTTAGTGAGGAGTCAGTCTTTCCTTTTATTGTCTTCTGACAGAAGACAATAAATTTCAAGGATTGAATTGTTTTGTCTCTTTTGTGGTTCCTCTTTATAAGAATATCAGATGGATTGGGAATGTAATTCCAAACCTGTGGATAAACCAACTATGGAGATAGCAAAAAGCACCTGAGAAATAAGCATAGAATAAGCTTCTTTTCATTGAAATGGCGATTCAATTGCCACCAGCAATTTTTACCTGTGGCTTCTGATGCCCCTGTGCCGTGTTGACTCAGGATGAGGTGCAGTGATTAATAAGATGTTAGAGCATAAACTTGTTACTCTGGACTGCTCCTAAAGATCTGTCTTCTAAAGCTGCAGGTGAATAAACAAAAAAAACCAAACCAAACCAAAACAAAACAAAACAAAACAAACCCACAAAAAAACCCAAAAAAACCCCACCATGGTACTGATAATGGGGTTCAAAAACACTGAGACAAATGAAATGAATCAAAGAGTTGGTGCAGAATTCAGCCTGGAATAAGCTGATGAAAATCACTAAATTTTACCCAAAGTCTATGCCAAGTTCTAAGAAAGGAAGGATGTTTTTTGCTGTGTGAAAGATGTTAGAAAATAAATGGGTGAAGAACAGATTTTTAAGTGTGTCCTGGTTTGAAGGACAGGTGTCTGCCAATAAAGGCAGAAGTTTTCCTTTGAAGTAGAGACCTTAATTCCACTCCCCCCAAGTATTATAAATGTTTGAAGCCAAGACTCTGAGGCAGAGATAAGGGGGTAGGAATAACAGCTCTTTTACTAATATATCAAACCGTACAAGCAGAAACAACAGCAGTTGTTAAAATTACCAACAAAACAGAACAGATAACTCGGTCCCAGTCCTTTCTCAAGCTGCAGGCACACTCTCTCTGCATTCGGTCCCGGGGCTGCAGAAAGAACAAAGCCCGGCAGCTGCAGAGAGCGGGCAGGAGCGAAGGCAGGAGGGGGCGGCAGCGGCCACGCCGGTCTTGGGTGGGAGCGGCTGGAGCGGGCAGCTCCTCGCTCACCGTTTGTGTCCGGATGTTCAGCTGTGTCCGCAGAGGCAGGAGGCTGGAACGGGGCAGATGCCGGGCAGGTGATCGCAGAGGGTCTGGCTCTCCTGCTTTTGGCCGTGTGGCTCGGGATGGGGGGTCCTCCTCCGAGCTCGCCAGAAAGACGAGTCCCCTCCGGAAGCACGAGAGCCCCTCTGGAAGCCCAGCTCCCACCTGCCTCTTTTGTCTAGAGTCATCAAAGGTCCTGGGTGTAACCTGGCCAGCTCCATTGGCATGATAATGGGAAAAATTCTTTAAATTAACACAGTGATAGAAAAACACTCGACCCCCAACAAAGTGGTAAAGAAATGTAATGGGAAAAATCGAATTGGAAACTATAGTGACATTTCTCTTGGCACTATTTCAGGGTGCTTTTAAAAAAAATCTTTCTTTAGCAACAGTATCACACTGTGGGCATGTATTCAGTTTGCAGCATGTAAGACATTACATTCCTATTGTTTTTAAGCTGTTTCTCTATCAAAATCACTTAGAATTCTGAACCAGTGGTGCAAGTGCTTGCCAAGATCTTGGTGACCTGCACAGAGCCTCATTGTTTTGATGTCCATGTTAGTAATGGAAGTTTTGTACAGGCATAAGTCTCGAACACACTCCTAGGTTGAAATAACCCCTTGATTTGACATAAAATTGTTGATACTTAGCCTTGCACTGACAACTCTTGTCATGCAGTTTTGTTCTATGGGATCCTGGGAAGAGACAGCATCCATTGCTTCTAAAGACTTTGCAACATGCTTTGTAAATAATTTATTTTATATATAGAAAGTTTACAGAGTGCTCATACCTCTTCTGCAAAATAGTTGTTGATCCCTAAGGAAGAAAAGCTTGAAAAGTCATCTACTATGCTTATTTTACCTGGTTTGATTATGTAATGTGATTTCTGCTGTCTTTGAAAACGGAGTATAGTTAGGGAATGGTGTAACTATTTCCTCTGGCCCTGTCCTAAATGGATTCATACAGATTGTTCTTGACAAGTCCATATTTTGATATAATGTTGTATCATATTTTAGATGGCTAGAACACCACTTCCTCAATAATTTGAGTATCTTTGTAGATTCAGACTTCTAATCTCTAACTTCCGTAAATCATATTTGCTGTTTTTGTTTTTAATACTGTATGAATGAAAGACTTGCCCAATCTTTAATAGTAAGACTGACTGTTTGGTACCCAGCCTCCTGAGCTGAAAGACAGGGTTGAGGAGCAGAATGAAGCCCCCCTAATCCAAAGGGAAAAGGTTAGGGACCTGCTACACCACTTGGACACATGGAAGTCTATGGGGCTGGATGGGATCCACCCAGGGCTACTGAGGGATCTGGCAGAAGAGCTCACCAAACCATTTTCAATCATTTACCAGCAGGCCTGGCTAACCAGGGAGGCCCAGGTGGCTGGAAGTCAGCAAATGTACACCCATATACAAGCAGGGCTGGAAGGAGTAGGCTGTTTGAGTCAGTGAGTCAGGGGTCTCTCTGAAGAATTCAGAGAGAAATCAGAGTGAAGGGATTGTATAAGTCTTAGAGTAAGCTCTGATGTTTTCAGTAAGTAAAAGGCCTCAGATACTACGGTAGCAGAGAGTGCCCTAGTGAAGGTTGTAAACACATTGATATCTTCAGTAGAGGCGCCAAGACCACAGCTGTGGACAGGACTTAGACATAATAGAGTTATAGTAAGAATATTGCTTACATTTCTTAGATAGAACAAGATAGATTCTATGAGTAGTGTTATACGTAAGCTGGTGAGCTAGGAAACTAGAATTCTAATAGGTTGAAGAGTAGTGGTCTGATCTTGCATCTTAGCTTGTTGGAAAAATCTTATATAACAGTATGTATTAGGAGAGTTGTTGCTTTTAGCCACTTGCTTCTAGCCATTTGCTTATTGCTGCTGCTTTTGCCATTGCTGGCCATTGCTTTTGCTATTGCCTTTGAGACTGATGTGCTTTGTAATAAGATGTGCTTTGTAATAAATAACCTTTTTAACTATTAGCTGCTTTGCTTAATTTAAGATTACCCGACAAGTGAGAGCTTAAGAGCTCAGAGTAGGTGCCATAGAGCACCTGGGAGTTTGATGCCTCTAAAGCACCGGGGGTCAGAAAGAACCCCACATCTGATACCACACCTGGTGCCCCGTGGCTGTTTCCACAGTAGCCGAGGAACTACAGGCCTGTCAGTCTGCACCAGGTGCCAGGGAAGGTCGTGGATCAGATCATCTTGAGTGACACCATGCAGCACACAAAGGACAGCCCGGGGATCAGGCCCAGCCCCCATGAGTTCGTAATAGGCAGCTCCTGCTTGACCAACCTGGTCTCCAGTGACAAGGTGACTCTCTAAGTGGATGAGGGATAGACTGTGAATGTCTGTCTGTAGCAGGCTGTAGTAAAGACTTTGACGCTGTTTCCCACAGCATTCTCCTGGAGAAACTGGCTTTATGTGGCATGAGATGGGTGTATGTTGGATGGGTAGCAAACTGCAGGGATGGCTGAGCCCAGGAAATATTGGAGAATGGAGTTAAATCCAGCTGGTGGCTAGTCACAAGTGGTGTCAGTCCAATATTTGTTTAATATGTTTTATATGTTTAATATCTTCACCAACCTGAACAGGGGGATCAAAGGCACCCTGAACCAGTTTGCAGATGACACTCAGTAGACCTGGGCTGCTGATCCGCTGGAGGACAGGAAGGCTTTGCAGAGGAATCTGGACAGGCTGGATCTATGGGTTGAGGACTGTTGTACGAGGTTCAACAAGGCCAAATGCTGGGTCCTGCACTGGAAAAAGGGAGATCTTATCCTGTGGAGTAGAAGTGCCAGATCTTTAAAAGATCCACAAATGTGTGCTAAAGGACAGGGTATAGTGAGAGCTTGGCAGTGTAATGTTAATTGTTATATTAAAGATCTATTCCAACCTAAATGATTGCATGATTCTATGGCTATGTTTTTACCCTGCCTAGCTGGAGAGGTTTTACAGAGAAAGAACTTTTCTTCCCTATTTTGTGAAACGTTGGATACATTTACCTCCCACTTAGCAGCACTTCCAGTCGTCAACTGCTTCCTATTCCCAGCACACTTCTGGAGTCATTACTTCTCAATTTCAGTCTGCTGCTAACATTAGGGATCCTCCCAAGACGTGTCATCTCTATCACTGCAAGTCAATATTCATTTATTTCCTTCAAGGTCCACAGCTATGCCCCATACAACACCAGGGAGACCCTCATGGAAGCAGCTGAGCGGGAACATGGGCTAGCATTCGGAGAATGCAGAGAATGTCCTAAAGACAATGAGGGGTAATTTACCCAGCTGATTATCGACTGCTTTAAAACCCAATCAGCTGTTTACAATGAGCTCTTTTTGGTCACACACTATGAATCTAATCAAATCATGCTGGAAAAACAGCATGGCAGGATGAGGGCTTTTCCCTCCATGGGTGTCCTTTTATAGCTCATTCAGGATAAGGAGTGTAGTTGAAGTAAGAGCAGGGAAATGATAAATCCTTTTCTTTTTTTTAAATCCACGAAGGTGAATAATGCAGAGTCAAATGCTAGAAGTGTTTTCCTCCTAAATTTTTGCTCAATGTGATTTATATTACATTACAGTTGGTCATTTCCAGCTATGTACTTTCTACAGCTGTTAGTTTTGATTTTGGTCCTTCCCTGAAATCTGTCCACAGAAGGACTTTCACTTCAGGTAACTTGGAAAGGAAGTGTTTTTATGGAAAAGGAAGTGCATTTCACTAAGGTTTACATGCTTTTCCCCCCTCCAGAGCAACTTCTTAAGATCCTAGGGGAGAGTGATAAGCAAGAATAAATAGGAAAAAATATTTCAGGAGATAACAAACAGAAGACCATGAGGGCCCAACTGAGCAGTTAATTAATCATTGTTAGGAATTTTCTGAGTCCTTGAAGGATATGGTTAATGGAATACTGGCTGAAATTAGTTTTCTTTTTGGCTGTAGAAAAAGCCTAGGCTCTCAGTAGCCTCTCTCACTTTGGTGAATTTTATAGGACTGCTGATAAAAACCATCAGTTGGCTTTCAGATGCACTGAGATAGATTTGCCCATCATTAATGGAGATCTTGTGCAGCTGCATCCCAGGGACTATAGCCAAAAGGCTTATGTCTGCTGAATAAATAGTGCTGAGCAGTCTAAATTTGAAGATATGACTTTTAAGTGGGTGCTGACAGAAGGGGTAGATGTCTCTTAAATTTTCAGTATCTTTTAATAGCCCATTGTATATTCAAAGTGCTTGTGTAGTTGATTTTAAACCATACTACCCAAGATGCATATGTTAAGAAACAGAAACTGTAGGTTTCTGATTTCCATCAATGGGAAATATTTCCATCTTTTTTTAATTGTACATCTTGATTTATTTTAAGGTAGTAGCTCATATTTGTGTAGCATTAAATTTAAATTGACAGAGGGTTGTTAAAGACAGGACCTTTTCACAATGATCAGGAGGTACAGAGGATTAATGGACACATTGGAAAGGTAGAGGAAGTTAACAGTTTATAGCAGACCTTCCAACATAGAGATGCGATTCATAAAACCTTTTTTTCCTCAGTGTCCTCATCCTCATTTTTTAAATTCTCATCTGTTGATACTTAAGAGGTACTGAGTTTGACTGAAATTCACTGTGCTTCCTTGGAAGGACCTTATGTCTGTAAAGCAGTAGTGTTATCCTGTTCTGGATTATTTTACAAGATTATTTGAGCCCTAGGGTGGGATTGAATGCTTGGTCCCTTAAGGAATTAGTAAAGGACTATTTTGACTATCATCACTGGAGTATGAGTTGGGTTTGGCCACCTGAATGAATTTTAAGCTTTCTGTTCTAGGCAGTGAAAATCCTGTTTGGCCTTGTGCTATTGATTTTTTATTCTGAGGTCTGCATCCACCTGCAAGCAATTCTTACAAATTAAGATGAGATTTAAATACTTCTGTTGGTTTCTGCTTAGACAGAAAAAAAAAATGCATTTGGTCGTTGACCTGCAGGGCTGCAAGGCTCCACTCTTCACAATATAAGGGAATCTGAGAGGGGATCTGAAGACTGTTGGTAACATGTGAAGCTCTGAATTTTAAATGGGTTTTTATATAATCAGCTTTAGAGAAACCTTTCTTCTTTCAGCTTGCTTGCAGAAGTTAAGCCTGTACACCTACATCCTGATCCAAGTGGGAAGATGGTTGTGATTCTGTAATTGTCTGGTAAGAATAATTAGGTCATTACCCATGACTGGCAGTACTAAAAAAACAGCTAGAATTTGTACTGATTGTGAATTTTGTTGATTATTGAATGGCTGGTAGTAAGACATTTCATCCAAGATGTTTATCTTGGAGCTGTGGCATTGCATGTGTAGAGGGTTTACAAGCCAGATGTTCTTCTGTAATTTGTATGAATTTTAGGACTTTTGATTATTTTCATAATGTCAACCAATAATGTCTGTGATACAAACCACTGTTTTCAGTAAAGCGTTGAAAGAACTGGTGCTCTGTACAGATCAATGCCTAACAGCAATAACCTGAACAGAGGCACTTGCAGAGTTTTGGGACATTTCTTGAACCCACCTTGTTGAGCATTTTATTAAATACAAATATCCAGGAGAAGTCTACATAGTCTTGAATTTTGGTTTTACCTGGTTGCAAAGGAGATTGTTTCGGAACAATTAATGCAGAAAAGTTTCGCAGCATTAACTCAAATTGCCAAGGCAGATTCTGCAAATGTAACACCTGGTCAGTTATGTAAACATCCTTTACCAACAGCTCCTAGTCCTTTACATTGTTAAAAATGTGAGGGTTTAAGATGTCTTGATGTGAGAGCATCAGGAACAGACATGTAATGGAACTAAGTATTCTTCTAGATACAGTTTATTTGGAAGTCGGGTTAAATGGCATTTTAAGATTTTAAGAAAAAGTGGTTACAGTTCAGCTTAGTACAATGAATCATGATACAAGGGGGAGAAGATAAGAAAGACATGGATGAGCATAGAATGGAAGTTTACTAAGTAAAGGGTGTTATAGATGACATTCTCTTTTCCAAAAGATTAATTTTCCTGTTTAATATTGGTCAAAACAGATCAGACTGATAAAACTCCTTAGTCACTAACAACAGCTAAAATGGCAAAAGGATATCAGTTTTTCAAATGTTCAAATTTTGCTTCATTAGTAAGAGCATGGTTATATTTGTTTTCTAATTTATTTTCATTTTCTATTAGCACCTAAGATGAAAACGGGACCTGATTTTTGATAGTAACACTAAGTAGACAAGGGTGGCTCTCACCCTTCCTGGGGAAGCAGTCACCAGCGGTTGATCCTCATAGGTCTTATAGGTTTCCAGGTTGGAATGGGAGAGTGTTTCCAAGGATGCTCAGACTTTATTAGTGTCTCATGGCCTCAGCTGCCACAGCTCACAGTGAGGAGCAGCCCCGAGACACCTGCTTTTGTCAGAAGCACTGTCTGCATAATCTCCTTACAGCCTGTGTGATCAAGGAACAAATGTCTGATAAGCATGGTTATAAACAAACCTGTCAGCAGTAATCCTGCCTCTTGAGCCCACCTCCAAAGAGCTTGTAGTGTCACGTTGGATATAAGAAGCTGACGTCAGTACAGAATGGCAGAAAAGCAGATGTGCTTGTGCCCACATCCAGCACACTCTTGATTAAAACACATCTGCAACCTGAAAAGCCTAGGTGATGGTTTAAGGAGCTGCATCATCCATAAAGCCAGTAAGGTTTACAGACATGTATAACTTTCCATATGGGGTTTTTTGCTGCTAAAGGCAACTATTCATAGAGCTGAGGTCCTTCCCCCTGAAGAGAAGTAGTTTAGTTCTCTGTGTCTAGTCTAATATATACAAGTTATATTTTAAATTTTGCTTTCTGTAAACAAAAAGTGACCTCTTTTTATTAGAATATTATTTTCTGAATATATTTTTAAAAGTAAAATGCAGTATTTATTGCATAGTATGCACAAGAAACAGTCAGTACAGTGTAAGGGCATATTTCAAACTCTACTGAAATCAACTATAAAACTCCCATTAATTTCACTAGGCCTTGGACCAGGTTTTAATGGAAGATGACATTAGGCAGAGCACCTGTTTGAACATTAACCATAGTGCATAAAGAGATGCTCTTCCTTGCTTCTAGCTGGTATTTATGTCCTGGAGAAAGCACATTTTTGTTGCCAAAAGCTTTCTTCTTTAAGAGACTGGTTCATTTTCAAGTTTGGACCTCGCACTTGTCAAGTACAGATAACAATGATTATTGCTGTTGAGATATATTATTATACTGTTCCTACACAGAGCCACATAATAGTCCCCTTTGTAAATTGGTATTTTATTGGCAGTGACAATGATAGGTTGATCAGAGTGTAGAAATGCTGAGCAGAGGATTGCTACACTGGCTTAAAGATCTAGACCTAAGGAATATTGGTGGGGGAGAAGAAGAGTACCCTGATTTTGGAATATCAGGTTTTAGACCAAAGGAAGCAAAAGATTGTTGCATCTCACCTGCTGTCATTTATGATAGCAGTTCTCTTGTGACTTATGCTTCCTACAGTACTTAAATGAACATATACCTTCAGTTCTCCCATGCCTAATTTAAATTGAGTGCTTCCAGCCCTTCCTTGATAAGGGTGAGATGGAGTTTGCATTGTATGGCCTTGGGTTTTCTTGAGCAAGGGGGACAGTACAACACACTCCATCATACTGTACCAGGGTTTTTTGATTGGTTTTGTGCAGATGACCATGCAGAAGAGCTGTGCAGCTCAGCACATAGTGTTGATGTGCTTCTTTGCCCACTGGCATGAAAAAGGCTAGTAAAATTCTGAGGTGTTTTTGTTAGGTGTTCCCCCCCCCTCTTCCTTTTATGACTTGCATCTTCTGGGGCCCTGCTCTACTGAAAGCACTGTGCTTCACCTTTCAGTCTCTAGGGCTAAACCCATAGTTTAGCACAATTTTCAATTTTACTAAACTGTTGCCAAGTGCAAGCAGACATCAAGTGGCATTTTCTCTATCCAATTGTACAAAATACAATACTTAGGAGCCATGTAATGGACAGCTGCCAGAAAGCAGACATTGGTACCTGTCTGATGAACTTTCTCCTCAAAATGCTACTGTTTTCACATTTCTTCTTGCTCCCCTCTGGTCTCTTAAAATGCCAGCAGAATGCTGTGCTCACACAGACATAAGCACTTCAAGCTTAAAGGGGATTATTTTAAGATTAAATGAAATAATTCCTTCTGCTACTTTTAAAATAGATCTGGGGAAAAAAAAATCCTGTTGTTTAAAATGCTCCCTGCTCCTCCCATGCTCACTGTTGAGGACCTGTGACCTATTGGTTTGCCTTGGCAGGATTTCCCCTTCCCTGCTGCTTCTTCCCCTGCAGCTGCTCATTTTGGAGCCCTCATAGCTGTACTCATTAAAAAACACAGCTGCTCTGCATCCATTGTAAGCACCAGCTATTGATTTAGATCCTCCAATTCTTATGTGTTGAAAGACAAAATGGTTGTTTAGAGAGGCATTTGTGTGGAACCTGCAGTCAGCCAGGGCCTTGAGGCAGAACAGCCTCAACTTCTCTGCATGGCTGATGTGCCAGAGTGCTCAAAGTAGCTCCTAGTCCCTTGTCCTTGTTTTATTATAATAAACACAAACTAATAAGCTGGAACAAGATAATTACTTTTAGAAAGAATATACAGTTCTGTTGGGTCAGCCAGGTTTAAATCTAAACAAATCACCCCTCATCTCCAGCGAGTCCTTGAAAAACATAACCTTCCTTCTGACTTTGCAGGGAGAGATCAGTCACCAGTTACTGTCATGGACAAACCAGATGTGACTGGAGGAAACAAATTTGTTTCCAATCAAATCAGAGTAGGGCAATGAGAAATAAGCCCAAATCTTAAAAAACCTTCCCTCCACCCTTTCCTTATTCCCAGGCTTAATTTCACTCCTGGATTTTCTCTCTCTTCCTTTCCAGGAGTGCAGAGGAATGGGGAAAAAGAGTTGTGGTCAGTTCACTGATGTTTTTTTGCTGCTCCTTCCTTCACAGGGACAGGACTGCTCCACAGTGGGGTTCCTTTCATGGGAAAAAGTCCTCTGCAAACTTCTCAAAAGTGAGTCCTTTCCACAGGCTACAGTTCCTCATTAACTGCTCCAGCATGAGTCCCTTTCCATGGGACACAGTCTTTCTGGAACAGACTGCTCCAGTGGTGGTTCCCTGTGTGGCTACACGTCCATGCTCTTCACCAGGGGCTATAGGAGAATCTCAGCTCTGTAATCTGGAGCATCCTCTACCCTGCCCTCTTTAACCTTGGTGCCTTCAGAGCTGTTCCTCTCACATATTCTCACTCATCTCATCTCTGGCTGCAATTGCTTTTGCACAGTAACACCTTTCCCCTTCTTAAATATGCTATCAACGAGGCACTGTCACCACCCCTGATGTGCTCAGCCTTGCCCAGTGCTGCATCTCTCTTGGAGCTGGCTGATATTGGCTCTGTCAGACATAGGGAAACCTTCTTGCAGCTTCTTGCTGAAACTACCCTTGCAGTGCCTCCCCCCTCCCCTAATTCCCGAAACTTTTCTATGCAATTCTGGCCAAGAGGGCTGGGGATCACTTTCAAAGATTCTTCATTCTTGCAGAACTGTATTGAGTGTGCAGTGTTTGCTCAGAACAATCTGAACAGTGTTTTACAGGAGCACTCCCTGTTTATTGTTTATTGTGTTTGCTTTACTTATTTGGCTTGTACCACTATGGTCCTGCATCCCTGAAGGTCCCATGATGATTTGCCCACTGTTTTTAGTAGAGTGGAGAAGGACATGAATGCCTGACATGAGGATGCTACTGCTGTATCTCAACAGCTGCAATGCTATGTTTTCTAATCTGGAGAGGTGCAGCATTTTCAATTTATTTGAAAATTTCAGCAGCACAAAATAAATATCGATGCTACAAGAGACAGAATGATATGCTGTTATCATATGAGAAATGGTACTTTGAAATTAATCTCTTGCCAAATCAATTTTACTGTGACTTTTATTACAGTAGCTTAAATGATGAGCCTGGTAATAAACTGCGAGATACATTTGATTTATTTTAAATTTACAAGCAAAAAGAAAGGAGTGCCAATTTATATAAAATTAAGTTTTCGAGGTGTAACCATTTTTAATGAAGGGAGATATTTGTCACAAATTATTTGTTCTGTTTAGAGGTCGAATTAGAGTTACATCTCTAAAGGTGGAGTAAGTTTCAGTGTGCATGTTGCCTGCCATAGAAATGCAAAAAGAACACAGTCCTTCCTGGGAGGATGAGATGAAGGATGACTCAGAAGCCTTGGATTAAGTTAGAAAGTGAAGAAAGGAACTGATATCTCCATTTCTGTACGCTAATACTTCGGGAGAGTTGCCAACTTGTCACAACATGTGTGTTGTGCATTAGTAACCTTATGCATTCTCAGGATACAATTTATGTTGCATCCACACTGGAATCCTATTGTGCCCAGTAGCCGGTAGTTTATGGTGGGCAGGTTTAGCAGCTGAGGTTATATGTGTAATGTGAGACTGAGGGTGTGTGTTTGTACAAAGTATGGTTTGCATGCACTGCTGAATTCACAGCTGGCTTTTATACCAGGGAAAATATGGTGAAAGCACATTTTTGGGAATTTATGGCATGAAAAAGGAAGTTTGTCTCATGTTGGAAGTTTAGTACTTTGATGTCAATACAAAAGAGCCAGATTTTGGATTTGGGATGTAACGTGTTCTGTAACTCACTGAGCTCTCAAGTTCTGCATTTGATCTGTCATAAATTCTGTGCCAGTGCACTCACTTGGCAGTCTCTGTTTTGAGCTGTAGCCCAGTATTAGTGAAATGCAGTCAAAGTCCTCTTGGGAAGGCTGTTTGGAAATCACTGCTTGTGCAAACGGCATTACTGGTAACTGCAAAAAGGAATTCCAGAAAGATGAAAGGGGTCATAATTTAGAAGATGGTATCTCCTGTGTAGCTAAAGTACTATACTCAATTCCTTCCTTTTCTACTCTTTACCTGGGACAAAGAAGATTCATTAATAGCTCCCTTCACCTCCTGCTTTCCTAATGTAAGATATTGCATAGAAAAATCTGGTTCTTTGCAGAAGAGATATTCTGCTGTTTATAAAAACTTATCTTAGCAATGTGAAATAACATCATGCATGAATAAAAGATGTACCCAGCTCTTAATGGGAGAACAATTATTGCTGAGAGATTTCCAGTATGGTCTCTTTAGATGCGCATTTTCACTGAATGCAGATTGCATGGGATTTATTTTTGTGTAGCCCATTGTTTCACTGTAACCTGTAGCTGAGGTGTCAGAATGACCGAGATTTGCTGTTTGACCTGCAAGTGACTTCTTGAAAAGCTTCTAAATGTGTGAATGCCTGGGTTTCTGTAACTTGCAAAGTGGCTTCTAATTATGTCACAGAGTAGCTCCTTTGCAATAGGGAGGAAACCTACTGAAACCAGGGTTCAGCTATCAGTCACTTGCAGAACACCTGAGAAACAATGTGGAGTATGGTGCTTCAAAAGTAATTAGTATGTATTCAGTTAATGACTTGTCACTCTCACTTTATTTTGGAAAAAGAAATAAAAACTGTTTCACGTACTTTCACTTCTCAGCTCTAGTCAATCAAGAATTATAAGCAAGCACATTTGAACTCGTAATGAACAAGATATGTAGTTGTTTAGTTTTTAATTAGGAAACGCACGTTGAGTGCACAAGTATAATTACAGTTGTTTTTTTTTTCTTTTTTAATAGGAATTACCAGAAAAAAAGGTTACTGACACACAGGAGCCTTATTTATAGATGTAAATTTCCAGTGATGCTAATACAAATATAAAACTAAGCATCATCAGGATCCAGCTTTATCCATATGCAAATATAAACCTCTGAAGATGTTCTGATCTGTGCTGGAAATTCCTGTGAGAGACAGTGAGGTGTTGGGAGGATGTGAGAAACACAAACTGAATAAGGCATGCTGAAATTACCGAAAGATAAGCCACCCAAGATGCACACACTACTTCCTGCAAGAGCGTTTTGTTTTTTTCCTGAATGACAGTAAAGATGTCAGAAAGTTGCAGACTCTTTGAAAAAATACACACGTGTGTCTGTGATTCCAGCTACTAACCAATAGCTTGGAATAGTGTGTTAGATACAGAATTTCCATGGCTCTTCTCTGTGATCCCCTTGCCCACTTCCACCCCCTTTTCACTAAATTGCTGAAGAGACTCTCTTTTAACTGTGGTGTCTGTGAGAGACAGGCTCTTTCCACTGTGGGAAAAATTTAAAAAGTAGTTCCCTGCCTCTGGAAAGCTGATAGTCTCCATCTCAAGTCTAAGTTGTCTTAATGGCTTTTAGACTGCCAGAGAGCAGGCGTTCTGCTCTATGACAAGTCTGCTTTGGAAACTTGCTGCATAGACCTAATGGAAACGTATGTAAAGTTTAGTGATTGTTTAACCCTGTTAAAAAGGTCATGTGAAATACCCATAACCCTTGTAGTAGAGTGACAAAACCTTTGCTACAATTTATAATTTTTCTTTTGTTCCTAGTGTCAGGACAATTAATCCACAAACACGAGAGGTTTTTGTCCAAAAAGGAGACAGAGGAGTCCTTTTTTGCTTTATTCGAATAAAGGGAGAGGCCATGGGGCATTCCCCTAGTATGGCTCGAATTTTTGGAGGACGCAGCCTCCTTTTTATCCTGATTTCCCGGCCGCATTCCCTCTCTCTTTCCCCACTGGCTGAGGTACTTGAGAGGTACAGACTTCCCGGAACGCCTGACACCTGACATTCCCCTCTAATGTATAACCCTCCCTTTTAATTTTTAATTCTTTTAGAATTCGTAGTTTCCCCCCGTTGCTTCTTTCATCTTCCAATATCCAATTTCATTTAGTAGCGAACTTAGAGTTTGTTTGTAAAGGCAAAAATCTTTTTCCATTTATAAATCAGTTGAATCCATTCCATTATTTCTTTTATCTCTCAGTGCTAGCTTTATCTACCAGCAAATCCACAGCTTGTTTGTAAAGACAAAACGCGACATTCCTCTCACTAGAGAGAAGATGACAGTGTCTTTCCTTCATTCCCCTGTGGTTTGAAAACTTCAGCAAGGATATCACAGGTGCTCCCTGCCCCTGTTGCAGTGTTGTCCTTCACTTTGTCATGCATTATGTAAAGGTGATAGGCAGCAAATTTCAGGAATCTAAAGCAAAAAACAGGGATATTTTTACTATCCAAGTTTATACTAAACTTAGCTGAGTACCAAGCCAGGCTTATGACCTTGAGCTGCACTGCCACTGAGATTAGCTCAGATGATTAAAGCCTGGTGTTAATTATGCCGAGGTTGTGGGGCCACTCACTTGAGTTGGACCTGATGATTCTTGTGACTTCCTTTCAACTCAGATTATTCTGTGATTGCTGAAAATGTTTGGCTTGACAGGCAGAGGGGATCTACTCCCTTTGTTCAGCAGCTCCTTTTAGAGCAGGAGCTTCACCGCCCTCAAAATTAACGACTCATGAACTGGCATGTTCCAGGTGTCATAGCATGCCCCAAAATGGGAAATCTGTGTGAGAAGTTATGCATTTCAGTAGCTAACTGGTGAACTCTGATTTGAAGACCCTTTCATAAAACCTGTTTTCTTTGGACACCAGCTGGTCTGAAATCTGTAAAACTGAAGTCAGATTTCAGTGTCTCTGTTCTGTATGGAAGTATAATCCATGATGCTACTGGGAAGATGAAAAAGGAGGATGTCTGGGATTTTTTTGAGAGTTTACAGTCCTGATGGTGTTCAAAGATGACTTGCGAGACACTGGGAGTTCTGCCTCTGAGATAACACCGTGATAAATAACTAAATAAGATGTTTTTTGGGAGCAGAATCCTTTGTAATGCAGAACCTTTAAAAAGCAATAGATCAGACTCTTGGCTGATGTTCTCCAATATTGTTCCATGGCTTGAATATAAATATATGCATATATATATTTAATGCCTTCTGCGATTTTGCTCTGTATTTCTAGGAAGTTCTTCACTGAACTGGATCAAGATGATCTGGGAGTAGAGTGGGTTGTTTGCTTAAAGGATCTTTGTGCCCTTCACGCTGCCCTTCAGGTTACAGAACAGTCCTCTTTCTTTTACATTTTGATGCATTTTGGTTTCTTTTCTGTTTGAGAAGAGGTCTAAGAAATTGGGTGCTTTATCTCAAATTGAAACTCTCCTTGATGAAATTTCAACACTTATATGCTCTACATACTTTAATATGTTTCTGACTATGACATAAAATGCATAATCTCAAAAAATAGCTTCTATTTTATTCTGCTGTTTCACTCTGCAAAGCATCTCCTGTAATATGTTTAACTTCCCAGTACCAATTCAGCTCAGTTAATACACTACAAGAGTAGAACTTGCATTAAATCTGTGAAATGACTGCTCCCCCAATAAAACCACAGAATCACAGAATAACCTGAGTTGGAAAGGACCCACAAGGATAATAGAGTCCAACTCCTGGCTCTGCACAGCACCATCCCCAGGAGTCACACCAAGTGCCTGAGAGCATTATCCAAATACTTCTTGAGCTCTGTCAGGCTTGGCGCTGTGACCAGTGCCCTGGGGAGCCTGTTCAGTACCCAACCACCCTCTGGTTGAAGAGTGTTTTCCTAATCTCCAACCTAAATCTCCTCTGACACAACTCCAGGCCATTCCCTCACGTCCTGTCACTGGTCACCAGAGAGAAGAGATCAGTGCCTGCCCCTCTGGCTTCCCCTCACAGGAAGCTGTAACTGCAGTGAGGTCTTTCCTCAGTCTCCTCCAGGCTGAACAGACCCAGTGACCTCAGACTCTCCTCACACAGCTTCCCCTCAAGGCCCTTCACCATCTTTGTTGCCCTCCTTTCGACACTCTCCAATAGCTCAATGTCTTTTCTATAGTGTGGCACCCAAAATGGTCCCCAGCACTCGAGGTGAGGCTGCCTCAGCTCAGAGCAGAGCAGGACAATCCCTCCCTTGCCCTGCTGGCCATGCTGTGCCTGATGCCCCCAGGACACAGGTGGCCCTCCTGGCTGCCAGAGCACTGCTGACTCATGTTCAACTCGCCACTGACCAGGACCTCCAGGCCCCTTTCCTTGGCACTGCTCTCCAGTCTCTCGTTCTCCAGTCTGTACATCCAGGGCTGCCCCATCCCAGGTGCAGAATCTGGCACTGCACCTTTTGAACTACCTGTGGTTGGTGATTGCCCAGCCCTCTCATTTGTCAAGGTCTCTCTGCAGGGCCTCCCTGCCTTTGAGGGAACCAACAGCTCCTCACAGTTTTGTATCATGTGTGAACTTGCTCAGTATCCCTTCCAGTCCTACATGAAAATAATTTATGGAGAAGTTGAAGAGCACAGGGACAAGGATGGAGCCCTCTGGAACTTCATCAGTGACACGTCAATTTTCTGTTGTCCCCACATTCACTGTAACTCTTTGCAGCTGACCTGTGAGCCAGTTGCTCACCCATCATATGATGTGTTTATCCATCTCACGGAAGAAATGCTACTAAAATCTTTCAAACATAATCTAATAAAATAACGTAATGGCTTTAGACAGTTTCAAGGAAATGCTACAGAACTGCAAAGTATTTTCTAGAATTTACTTCATTGCACTTCTTAGGTGAGCAAGGTATGAGGATAGCTGCTGTCAAGCTGCAGCTGCACGAGGTACAGCTAGAGGAGAGCACAGCCTGGTGGTACAACAGCTGAACTGAACTTTTCTCACAGCTTTTCCACAGCATAATTGTCCCATCCAGGGCTGCCATCACTATGCCTCACATGTTTGCTGAAACATCCCTCTGCCTCTGGCTCTCCCACACCACCAGGTAGGCAGGAGAAGTTAAATGCAGGCTTGCTATCATTGTGCTGTTCCCCAGGCAGTGTTTCAGGGTTCTTCATAGACAGACTGCAGTGCCATACTTTTTGGCACTGCTGCTTCCATGGAAACGACACAGTTTTTGTGCTCTTGCTCTGAGGAAGCTGCTTCATGAAACATGATTAAAAGAATACACTTACCTAAAAACATAAATTTACAGCACTGAAGCTGTAAAAAGAAAAAACTGTATAATTCATTAAGATTATATTTAATAAGGATTCCTCTCAGCTTGTAAGGCTGTTGTATCCTGAGGAAATGTGAACTACACCCTTTCTGCTTCTTTTCTGCTTAAAAAGCTGTATATAGAAAAGTCTCACTGGATCATCTGCCACTCTTTAGTCTCAGATAAAAAGGCTTCACTCCTCTCTCCTTTCTCTGCCTCTCCCTCCTGGGCCTGGCACTAGAACCTGGTTTGGTATTGCTGGAGTCCTTCTCAAAGTCCTTTGAGACATATATGCCTTAATTTGTATCTTTCCAGCTTCAGTTTGGTAACTGCTTGGCATCTTTCTCCTATTTTTTAAGATATTTTCAGATACGGCAATAAGATTTTTAAAGATTGTGTTAAATTTTTTATTTATTACACACATTTCTTAGGCATGAAACTTGTTTATTTTCTCCAATATATCTATTTAGATTACATCTGGGATTTTCAGTTAATGAGGAGGAAAAAAGCCCAACCTTCTCCATTTTAGGCAACTCTCAGGAAACTTGTCAGATGTGGTGGTGTCTTATACTAAGGTGATTGTGGATTTGTTTCATGAAGGAGAAACACCTGACACTGACAAGGTTGGCTCCCTACATTATGCTAAAGATATAGAACAAAAAAGAGGAGATTGGTAATAATTAATAGACCAAAAACTGTGCATGTCTAGTATTTAGGGTCATGAATGCAAAATAAAGTGGGAATTAACACAGTCCTAAGACTGCTAGGGCATGGAGAAACAGCAGCAGCACAGCATTCCAGGTTTCCTGATTCTTCCAGTGCACTGAGCCCTTTCAGTGCAAAGCCAGACTACTCAACCAAGATCCCTCAAATCCCAACTTTGCTGGCAAAGCATGCAAAGGATGGAGTTTATCCATACCAAGGAAAGGACCAAGAGCAATGGGCAAAATTATGAGTAGGATCATCTTTTCAAGCCTGGAAAGTCTGCTTGGCAGTAGCATCCGTGACAGCAGCTGGCTGACACTTGTGCTAACTTGCACTGCTTCCTATTTGAATATGGAAGAATTTCTCTACATTTTTAGCAGCACTACTTAGCAGATCACCATGAATGAAGAAAGAGTATTTTATCATCATCTTGGCTTCACTGAAATTTTGGTTAAATAGAAAATGTATGATATTTTTTTCAGTTCAATTTCCTGTGATTCATTTGTTTAGCCACTATATATATATTTTCTTTTCCTAGATGTCTTTTGTGAAATTCTGGATGTGTGACATCTGCAAGACTTACTGTTGGAATAATTAGCATGAAATGATGCAGAATTTTTTTAAGATAACTGAATTATGAATATCTCTTTCCTTACAGAGAGACTTCAGTTTTAGTAAATATCATTTAATCCAAATAATGCTGTAAAGGCAGAGGAAGTAAACTGTACGTATTAATGATTTATTTTAAAATTACAACCACTGTGTATGCTTTCTAAATATAAAACTGGATGATGGAGAAAAGAAAGAAACTTTCTCTTCGGCATTGGCCAGACTGAACCACATAGAAGTTTCTCAGAAGTCTGGGATCTCTTAGTTGCTTTTAGCATCTGTGGTCTTCTATAAACCTTCCAGGCAATCAGAGGACACTCACTGCTCACTCTCTGGAAATTTTATAATCCTAGATTACTACGACAGGCAAGGATTTAGATTACTATGACAGTCAAGGATTAAGGAATTAGTTTGGCAGAATGTTTTTGCCTCTTTCCTAACCTCACTTGAGAGAACACAGAAGCATATGAACTTAGACGTCTACTTTCATTTCAGTGCCAAAGGATTTAAACATTTTCTGGAGAGTGTTGCAGAGTTCTGGCATAGGAAAGAAGCCTCAGTGATGGAGCCTTGTAAGAAAGGAGAAAGAATCTTGTTGAACATGGGGTTTTTTGTTTGTTTTTGGTTTGGCTTTTTGTTTTGTATTGGTGGGGTTTTTTGTTGTTGTTGTTATTTTTATTTGGTTTGCTTGGTTTTTTTGTTTATTTTTTTTAAATCTTCTGCTTCCAAGGATACCGCTGGTTCATTCAACCCTCCATCTGTAAACTGCTCGGCAGGGGGGGATTTGCATAAACGTAGACCTGAGAGGAGGGAAAAGGCAGATTTGATTCTCCCACACAGAGCAATAAGCTCTGCCCTGACGGAACGGTCACCCCCGCCCCAGGCGCTGTGCGAAAGAATGGGAGGCAAGATGTTGGTGTGTTTGTGGAGTGGAGGTGGTGATGCTTGAGTTGGTGGTCTAGTGATTAACACTTACCCCTAAGTAGCTGCCGATCTTCCAATGTATTGTCACTGGCAAAGCTGCGGTTGGTGGGTAAGTCTGGCAATGCCTCTGCAGCTCGCTGTTGAGTAGGAGGGATACAGGAGCACAAATGGATTCCTTTCCCAAAATGCGGAGACTTAAGGAAGTGGGTGGGACAATCATGTGGCCATCTGCTTAGTGAGTGGAGCAAGCGAGTTTTCAACTGTTGCAGCAAATAAGCGATTACCAAAGTTTTTTTAAAACGCACACTATTATTTTGCTCTCAGTTTTCCTCCAAATAAATTATTTTGTGACTGAGTTACACATTTAAAATATTTTTCTGCAACCTGTGGAAAATATAAGTAGACGCCCCTGACAAAATGCAGACATCCTGGAATGAACAAGAGAGGGAAAAAACAACCCCGCTCAAACAAATCTATCAGGAGAGAAATGTAGAACACTGTAAATAATCTCAGACAAATACAACTGTAATAGAATAAGCTTATCCTGACTCAATCCACTAATCCATATTTATTCATGTAACAAATAGAGTTCAGAAATGTAAATTTAATTTGTATTTTTGCCTAATGCGTATGAAAAGGCTGCTAAATTTGCTTATATAAAAATTCCAATATTTTATACATTTTCATCAGAAGTAATAAATAGTATTTCCTCTCTATTTTCTTTTAGTGCATAGAAACAAAATTATCTTTAGATATATTCCTATTTAAAGTTTTGAAGTAAAGATTTTCAAAGAATTATAATTTCTGTTCAAACCATGGGATAAAGGATCAAATAAAAATACAAGCTGAATAGATTTCATAGACAAATGCTACTGTTTAGTCTAAATGTCATTGTATCATTCCCATGTGTGTAGCTGAAAAAATGCCATTTCCCCAGGACCAGCTATTTTCTGCAACCCTGCAGAGATGGAACACACTGAACACATTTACTTGCTCATGTCAGGCTGCCATTCGCAATGAGCATAGTTTCTCCTCTGATTGTCTACAAATCACTGTAAGAAGACGAAATAGCCAGATTCAGAGTAAATTACCATTACTACTTTCAGCTCCTGGTATTCAGTCAGATAATTACTGATGTTTGTCATTAAAATTGGGAAAATGTGTGTTCCCTTTGACTCCAGTTTTCATATCTTTGTGTCTCACTTAGATTGACATGTCAGATAGCTGCAAATAGTTTTGTACTAATAATTAATTAAACAATAAAGAAGCTAGCCAAAGCAGTGTAGCCTTTTCAGTAAAAGCAATTGTTTATTCCAGCTGTGTTCTCCAGAGCAATCTTTCAAAATTAGGATTGGGATTCTTTATTTCAGATTGCCATATATTTAATTGTGTTTCATTAGTCCTCGTTCTGCTCTTTTATTTTGCCTTTCTCTTTGTTCCAATTATTTTTCATGTCAGTACTTTCTGCTTTCCAAATTGTTTAATGCAAGCTAAATTATCCAAATCACATAAAGATTTAGAACTTCAAATTAATCCACATAATTTATCCATTGTGAATTTTTGTCATATTACTTAAAATGTGTGAGCAGAGTCACAGATGAGATCACAAATTTCAGTCCTGGTTTCATTAATATATAGATACTAGAAATAAAATACCTGTAGCATGTAGACTGGAGTTGGCACACTTTGTGACTGATCAGGCTTGGATCAAAAAGGCTGACCCAACTGGTTTGGGATTTGAGCTAAACTCACTCTCTTAGAAATGTACCAGAAAATGTAAGAGATCATCAGATACCATGGGAATGAGGATTGAGGGAAATCTCTTTCCAGTAATGTGAACAGAATCACTGCATATGAAGCTTATCAGGGTGAGGTAAAAAGGCAGTATTATACAGCAACAACATTCTTTGGATTTTGACATAGAGATACTGGGCCAAATAAACATTAGATTTGGGATTTATTTGCCCTACCCAAGGCCGCTGAAAGTACATCCATGTTCATTATTTTCTATCTCTTGTTTTGTTGTTGAAAAGAGATTGCCATTTGTTCATAGCTGATTCTATCCTAGAACAGAGGTGTCTGAGACCTGCTGGATGAGAGGTGGTAATAATATTTCATGCCTTAGTTTTTGGATATTTAACTTAAAAGTGAAGCCCTTGTGAGCTGTTGGAGGGGAAAACAGGTAGTCCTGCTTAAAATGTCGGATCTTTGTAAGACAGCTTGCACAGGGCACCCAAATGTGAGAGGAATTGCTTCAGGTTTGAATATGATGTACAAAGGAGCACTGAAATCTAGAAAGTCAAGAGAATTTTATAGCTGGAACATGAAAACTGATCCTATGCATTGTTACCTGGGAAGGACTAAATTTTTCACATTGATTCTGGTTTTGGTTACTGTGCTTCATGTGTGGGTAGATAGAAATTGTCTTGCATTGCTGCTGCTGCTGTTTTTGTCATCTTTGTCCTTCTGCAAGGAAAACAAGCAACCACTTTTTGTCATGTTTATTATGCTTCTAGTGTTTCTTTTTCTTCCACCTATGTACTATCTGTTATAGATAAAAACGAGATCAAGCCGAATTAAATATGATTAAAATAAGCGATATTTATTTTGCGACCGAAACACGGTCCTCGATAGCCACAATCAAAAAGGACAATGCCAAGCCCGGGGTCGGCATCGGGTGAACACCCCGAATGATTTGGACTCCATCGCTCCAAATCCCCAAATGTTCACAAAGCAGCTTTGGTTAGTCCAGTTTTTATACAGTTTTTCCTTGCCTGGAGCGGAGGTCTTTGTCTTCTTTTGTCGTTCAGCATATTCATGTAGTTTTCTTTCATCGCGTTGAGCTGGACAAAACCACATCCTGGGAGATGATGAATTTTGATGAAGGCAAGTTCAGGTTTACAGGAAGATGGAATTGAGATGTAACTTGCAGATTTTGGTTTACTGGAAACTGGCATTTAGATGTATTTTTCTTGATGGCTCTGATTACCTTAATTGTGGGTGCTTATCGGGCTCTTATCTTTTGGATGTTCCCTGGACAGAGCCATCTCCACCAGCTACGTCTATTGTGTTGCTAACCCGAGCTTTTTAGCTTTTGTTGGCTATTACAGTATTGCGATTAAGCAATCCCTGTTTCTCCCTTTGCAGTTTTTGGTTTTTAAGTTTTTATTACTTTACTCATACAGACATTGCTTATTCTACATTAATTTACAACTTTACACGAATTACATTATATTATATATTACACTATCATACACAAAAAGCTGGGAGGCATCAGATAAAGTAGTCTGCAGAGATTAACTCACTGCAAACGTGCAGACTCTGATTCCAACATCCCTCTTTATGCAGTCCCTCCACTGACTCCTCTAAAATAAATAAACCACACAATATTATGAAGAATGAAAATGCCTGTCTCATCATGCCTCAGCTTGATTAGTCAGTTAAAATAGTGAACAGATAGATTTAGGAGAAAAAATTTATTGTGTGTTTTGTTCAAATGATTAAGAGGGAATCACTTGATGAGCAGGTAAAGATGCTTTGAGCTTCCCTACCACAAATGTGTGCACGTATCATGCTTTGCTAACCTGGATTAACTGAGGATTTACAAAATGTAGGCACAAAACGGAGGCTTTAAAAGTTTGCACACAGATACTTTTGAGAGCAGTAGAAGACTAGTTGGGAACTTGGCATGAACTATTGATTTTCAGAGTGCTTTTTGTCTTTATATAGAGCTCTTTGCTGAGATCAGTGAGTATATGACAACAGAAATAACTAAATTGCTCAAATCTAATTCAATTATTTTGCTGCATATTTTGTCATAATAGCACTGGTTATTAAAAGTCTATTATGCACCTAATGGGAATTGTGACATGGTCAAGTGGTAATCATTTCTAAGACCATGGTTTCAAACCCCCTAGCTATGCATGTCATGTTTGGTAATTTTTTGAGTTGCAAGTTGTCACTGTGCAGAATTGTTTCTGCCAGTATGATACAGATCAAATGATAGCCACATCCTAAGCCTCAGTCTATTCACAAATGGAGCTGAGCTATGGATGTCATTGGTTCCTAATCTGTGAGTCATGGAGGAGGTGACAAAGAGGCAGCAGAGACTAATAAAAATTTTATTACAGGAAGTTTTCATCTGTGTTACTTACAGATTACAGCTGAGACCGGTTAACTTCTTAGAGCGGAAAATGCTGGGGGAGAGCTGTTAATGTTTTCTTGATCTGCAAGGGCTCCTCTCTGCCTTGACAGCCCTGTGAAGGCTACAGAAAGCATTGATGCAGCCCAGGTTTCAAAATGCATAAATTGGTTCTTTTATGTAACCTTGGCTGAACTACAGAGCAACTGCTGAAACTATCTGGATCCTTAGCTGACACAATTTGTTGTTTATAGGTGAGTATGATGAAGAGGAACTTAGCCTGATTCCAGGCTTTTGGACATATTTGTAAACATGAGCACGGGATGAATTTGAGTTGCTCTGTGTTTTCTGGCGACTCACAAAGCCAGCAAACTGAGTCTTATTGAGACCACTTACTGCTTTCTCATATTGCGTAGTCATGTTCTCAGTAGCAGCATGTAAGGTCTGATGTGCAGTCTGACTTAGTTAAGCTTACTTTTCAGAACTAATTCATCTGTGGGTGGCAGATAGAATCTTCCCACTTTGACGTGCTTCAAAATACATTTTTCCATATACTTTCCCTTAGCTGAAGACACACAAAAAAAAGAATTGAGATGGAGAGCATTTACCTTCCGTCTCTTCCTCACTGGCTGCAAGATAGGATCCTGCAGCAGCTGCCTCATCATTGGATTTTCCATTGAGATTTCTACTGATCTCCACCGAAGCTTTGGAGAAAGCAGTGAGCTTTCAGTGCTCTGGTTCCACCATATGGGGCAAGTTCTGCAAGCAAAGTAGACTGCTTAGGTCTCAGACCTGAGCAGGAAAGGCATTAATGCCAGCACACTGCTAAAAGCAATGGGATTGTTTGTGCTTTGGAATGATCTCATTTGGTGAATTTACTGCTGGGCTCCCTGTTTATTTTGTTTTGCTTTCTTGTGGTGTGGTAGCATTTTATTTCTCTGTCCAGCTTTCCTTCTTACAGCTCAATTCCTTTGTGAGGATCAGACAACTGCTGTCAGATTTCTCACTTTCTGCAGCTGCCTTTTTTTTTTTATTATTCATTTAGGAACGGGTTTTGAGCAAGGCTACATGGTGCAATGGTAGAAAACAGGCAGTGACAAAGATTGCTCCATGTTGTTATAAATCTTTGTGATAGGGTTGAGAAGGGTTAGATTGTGACTGACTTGGTTTCACACAGTCCCATTGCTTTAGTTTGCTTTGCAGCAGTTAAAACTTTTATTGTCTTGCCCTGATGTCAGTGTGTTTTACGCGTAAAAGGTTTTAAATCCTGGTTCCAGGTTCTGGATCTAGAGGCTCTGGCTAAAATAAGCTTTAGAGGCAGTGAGAAAAAGTTCTTATTTACACTCCTAGCTGATGAATCAAGCCTGTGATTCCCACCCTTGAAGCAAATCTGCCCCTCCTCCTCCTCTTCCACCCCACTCTTTCTCCAGGGTCCCACAAAAGGACACTGCTGGTGTAAGGGAAAGGTGAAGTGTCAATGGCGGGATGGAAAAGCTCCAGGCTGGAAAAATACAAAAGCATTGGTAACAGCCGAAGAAGTCGAGTCTGAGGATTCACAATGTGGTCCCCAGTACGGCGTTTTCCCTAGAGATCTGCACATCTCTCCTCACACAGTGGATGTCACCCAGGCAGGCCCTGGGGACTGAGCTGTGCTGTGTGACACAGGTAGCTTCCAGAGGGAAAGCAAGAGTGCGTTACACCTCCTACGCTCTCTGGAGAGGGCTGCGCAGGGTAATTTGTGGCTTTAATTGCTGAGGAGCTCCAGGCACTGTGAGGAGGCGTCAAAGCTGCGCTGCCCGCAGCAATCCCAAGGGACCTGGGAACTTGGGAGTGGTCAGAGTGGGCGGATGCTGCGCTGAATGTGTCAACAAACTTTCACAAGGGATAAAATTAGGAGGCGACAAGTGAATGTGATGCGTTGGAAAGTGCCACTGTGGCTTTTTTCGTGGGGACATAATGCCTCAGAAATGTCCCGGCTTTCTCTGGAAGGGGAAGTGGCTGGTGAATCAGGGGATGAGCCCGATAAAAGTGATTGAGTGCACTAGAAGCTATTAAAGTAATTAAATTGTCGCGTGTGAAACATTCTCGTGGATTAATAAATTGTTAGGAAGGAAGGTTTGTTGTACTACTGGCTTTTGTGTTTTTCTGCTGTTCATATTTTTCCAGCAATGGTTAGAGGTACATATCAGATTTTGTGTCTAATGTAACTTACCATTCTTATGACTTTGGTAGCTGCACCATTTAAAAATTTCCCGTTTGAAATCTTATTTTCACCAAACTGTGATACTTTTATTTTCTGGAAATATTTTTGCCCCAATTGAAGTATTTGGTGTAGAGAAAAAGCTGATTTATTGTCTTAAGTTCAGTGTGATAGGTGTCAAAATCTTAACTTTTATTAAGGAATGCTCTTTTGCAGAGAGACTAATTGAGAAATGAAACCTTTTACTGTTTTTATTGTAGAAACTGAGAGTACACCGTGGCAATAACAAAAAATAATGTCAGTTGGAACACCTAGCACATTGAACTAGAAATAATTTAAAATTAAGACATTTCAGGCACAGTTAATGATTTTCATTCATTTTCACTTTTTTCCAAGCATCATTGTAACTTTTTGAGGGTAATTAAAAATAATCTAATGATCTAAATGATTTACAATCCTGAGGTTTAGCATACATTACCACGGCTGCTTGAAGAGCTTTTCAGAGACATTGTCAGCTCTGGTTTGAATATTATTTCGGTACAAGACAAATTTCTAATCCCTATTGTTAAGAAATGACTGTTGCATTTTTTTAAACGCCTTGTTAAAGACTGTAAAAGAGGTTAGGAAGTCATCTAAGCTTTCTTGTTTGCCCCCAGAGAGGTTGTAGAAACGTCTAACCCAGCTGAAGGGACTAATGAATTAAAAGTGTAAGAGCTGACTGCGGGTGGATGCCTGGTGCTTGTGCTGGTGGTAATCCCTGTAGGAACTAATTCAGCCTGAAAGTGGCAGGTAGCTAAGGAAGCTGACTTCGACTAGAATTTGTTTCAAGAACTCACTTTTGCTTCTCTTTAATGCATCCTGCCAAATGCTAAAATGGCGTTTGAGAAGTGTCAATAGGACCCTGCTAACATGAAAGCTGTCTATGCGAGCAGTGGGGTTGTTGATGAAGTGCCATGGTATTTGCAATGTGAAATATAAGGCAGCCTTAAAGCTGACTGTACTGAACTTACTGCTGAGCATTTACTGAGCAAATTGAGTGCTGCTGCTGCAAAATGAGCTGAAGTCACTGATCTTGCTTGACTGAGGCTCAATTTATCTGAGCGATGCTGCCCTGTTAGGAGCGCAGTTTTGAGGACAGGTTGTGGAGGTGGATTGCTGTGCTCTCACGATGAGCTTGATGTACTGTCAGAATTCATCCAGACTTGGCTGTTAGTCAGCATTTCAAACCTAGTGCTGATATCCACTCACACTGTATGAGTGAGACACAGGCTGATATTTCTTCTGCCCGTCTCATGGGGTCCCTGCAAAGCACCAGTCCCACGAACAGAAGCAGTATTAGGCCACAAATCAACAAAACTTCATTTTAGAATTGTACAGTCTGTTTAAAAAAAAATTGCAAATGTTCATGGCAAATGTCCCCTCTTGCTTAAATTTGAGAAAATGTAGGTATCATCAGTACCCCTGCACTGGAGATATGTTTGCTATAGACAGGAGCATCAAGGGGATCGCCTCAGTACTGACTGGTGCAGGACATTTGTCAGGTCACAGCAAAGACTTCTGAAATCTCAGTCATCTGTCTGTATGAAGAGTAGACACTAGCCCTGAATTAAAAAAAAAATAGTTTTAGATAAACAAACTAGAGTTTTTTCTGTATAGGCTTCAAGTTCTCAATGGTATTTCTATTCTGATTCAGGTTTTCAAGTCCTGCTGCCTTGGATATGCATCTTTAGCTTTTCCAAACTAGTTGAGGAAACCCTTGGGGTTGAAGTAGGTTGCACAGAGAGGTGACATGTGTCTTTGATAATATGGCAGTGCAGCCTGTCTTAATATATACTGAAATGATTAATGTCTCCTATCAGACACAGCAGTAGTAGCTGGAATTATTCAACCTTCTCCATTTCTTCATATTATGTGCAGAAGAACTTGATCTTGAGGGATTATATTCACAGATTCATTTTCTTTTTTTTTTTCAGTTCATGAAATAACAATAGCAGTAGTTGATGGCTGGATGAGGTAAACATTTAGGATCATTGTTGGATTACTGAGGAAAATGTTTTAAGGATGTGATGTCACATATGCCAGATTTCCCGTGGCTTTTTTGGCCCTTTGAGGCAGACTAGAAGAGCAGCTAAGGTAGGAGAATGTCTTAGGGAAGAACTTTTTGAAGGGAGCAAGTGCAAGGCTTGAAGCAGATCTCTGTGTATTCAAGCTGTGCTGTGGCACAGGAGCACACAGGCCTCTTACACAGGGGTAGAATTAGAATAAAAGCCTTTAAGGCATCTGTAATTGATCCAGAGATGAAAACAGGCTCTGGGTTTCTTTCTCAGATCAAGAGGGGAAAGTCCTTGCTGGCTGGATCTTCATTCTGAGGTTATTTCTGGATGCAGGCAGAAGTGAAATGGGAATAGTGTAGCATTCTCCTGCTGAGGAGAACCAGTGGAGAGGACCAGGCTCTCTAAGACAGGGAGAAGATTGCTTTGTGCAGGTTGTTTTTTCTGTGCTTTGTCACTTTGCAGAAACTGAAATATCAAATTAATTGATATTGACCTTCATTCATGTTTTCACCAACATAAAGAGCTGGTTTTATGAATTTCATGTATAGGAAATAAAACGGAGAGTACAATGAAACTAATAAAGGGGCCTGATATCTTATTTTAGGCTTAATTGGGCAGAAACTGTGGGAGAGACAGATACAGATAAATGCTCCCTGGGCAAGAAGTGATCAAGAAATATGGTGTGAAACTTTGATAAGATAATGTTACCAGGTGGTATGATGTTGTGAAGAATGTGTAACCAGTGGGAAATTGTTATCAAAAATAGAACCCTATATAAGTGCCATACAAGTAAGACCCTATAGAATTGCCTTGTATACTCAATAAAATTGGCTTCTTATCCAAACTTGGATGTCCCCCTCTCTCCATCACCAATAGACACGTACCCCTTTTCTGTATCTTGTGCTGCCAATTTTCAAACAGTGAGCACAGACCTGCTGGCTTTCCCTCTCCCCCACAATGCTGTGACTGTTTGGTGAAATACCAACACTTATAATATCCTTTTGCCCTGAAGTGAGCCACTTCTCTACCATTTTATTTAATTTCTAGGGTAGCTGTTCTGGTAAGAACCCTTCTTACATTGTTAAACAGCACAAATGTCTGCTTACAAGAGCTGTTACCCCACATTTTCATGTAGTATCAGCTGGCAGACACTAACTACTGTAGCTGTCTTGTGAGGGCTGTGGTGACAAAGATAAACCTCAGGCTAATTTTCTGAACAGAATCAGTAAGCTTGAGCGAGTCTTCTTGTTTGGAAATTAGATAATGATGATCTTAGCTGTAACATTTCAAATTATGGAGTAAATAAAGAGCTGGATGCTTCCTCATATAGTTAGCTCTTAATTATCATCTCCAGTGGCAGTGACTGGATATGTTGATGTTTATGATGGATATAGAGGTTGTTCCAAAATTTCTTTAGGCAACAGTCTGGAAAATCTACATTTGCTTACACCGTGTAGAATAACATCTGGGTTTCTGTCATTCTTGACAATAGGCACCAACTATATTTTATAATGACATGAATTTCCCAGGCAGACAGTAGGTATTGATCCATAAATTGCAAGATTTTTTTTTTTTTTTTTTGTGTGTGTGTGTCTTCAGAATTAGAGGTTTTCTACGTTAAAAATAAGGAGGCGTACTTGGAAGAAGGCAACAGCCAGGTAGACAGAATCCACACAGCCAGGTGGGAGGCTTCAAGCTGGTCTCATTGTGTGTTTGAGCAGTGCTCAAATGGTTTAAATTAGCAGTTCTGTTCTTCTTGGTGTTTGTGCTTGTGACTGATATCATCAGGGGTCTCCACCTGAAACCTCTCTGGGTGTTGGGCAAAGCTTCTCCAAAAGTGCAAACTTTTCTGAACTATTGGCTTAGTGAAATCAAAGTTTCATGGGAGTAGGTTTGTAACCATAATCTAGAATGTGACTCTCAGCATGGGAATGCTGAGAAACTGGGAGAGGCAGATTGAAGTACCATCCACTGTTATCCTTACTCTTCTCATCTCTAAGGCCTTAATAGGGAAAATTACTTTCTCCATGGCTGAGGGATCACATTGCTTCAGGCCCTGGTGTTCAGAACTCACACACTGGCTTTGCTGTGAACCAGCCAAAATTTCAAACCCCAGCCTCCCGATGAGATCAGAAAACACTGGGAGAAAGCAGAAATTCTGCATGGGGCTGTGACAAAAGATTTCCTATACACCTGACTATAATTGTGTGGCAAGCCTGGGCTTCAGGTTTTCATAGCTAGGGCATTTTGCAATGTAATTTTGTCAGGAAACGTAGTTTGCAGCAAATAAGTCACCAACTTTTGGGGCCTAAAATAGGTAATTTAATCTTATTAAATTTGTTTCCCTCATTTGCAGCAGTTCTAGCAGCAAGCAAAACAGCGATTCTGTGCCATTAAAGTTTTCCTGATGCAGTCTTTGCCAAAGATTACATGGACACTGCCATTAAGGCTTCCTGAGAGACTGCTTTGAGCAGCAGAAAATGTGCTATATTTTTTGGATGTCCTCACAAGGCTGAATGTGGAATCAGACATAGTGGCTCAAAGCAAAGCATGTATATAATGAGCCAATAAATAACCAGAAATCAGATGTGATACTGACTGTGGAGAAATATAGCTCATGTGCTTTTCACGGATTCACTGAATTTGGAAAGGACCTTTGAGATCATTGAGTGACCTCACCCACTTCCCTTGGCTGCCCACTTTTGTACATAGTAGTGTGGAATATTTATTCTGCTGGATTTTCCCTCTGGACTGATCACAGATGAACTATTAAATGAAAATGAGCAAATGGTGCTTTTTAGTTTTGATCACCAAAGAAGTCTTGACTTTCACCTCAGTAACTTCTTCTGTATACGGCCTGTAGGTTATACTACAGTAAAATATAAATTAAATTATCTTCCACTTACATATTTTCCTTTCAACTATTTTTTTTTCTAATTATCCAGATAATTTTGTTTCCACGGGTGAAGTCCCTGCAGTCAAACACATTAAAAAGTCCCAGCCTGTCTGAAAGTCCTATTTCTTATTGTGTCTTTTTTCCCATGGAGGCTGTTGGAGGGCTCTGAAATGTGTTTTACAAGACTTAAGAAGGACTTTGAGCTTAAAATCTAGCTTGCAGTGTGGAAAAAAAGTTTTTATTTGCCCCACTGTAACTGTCAGGGAATGAGGCACCATCCCTGTGTTAAGAGGGAAAGTTCTAAGCTTCATTTCATTTGGTTTCATTTCGGGAGAGTTTCATCTCCCAGAAGAGTTCTTTTTTCATCTGTGTCTGAATTGAATGGGCCAGTGTTAATAACTAGAGAGGAGGTAATCTTGTGTGGATAGGTCAGGGAAGCATTTTTTAGCCCTGGATGACTTTTAAAATTTTTTGCTGCATTTCAGAGGTGGATTGACTTCTGTGTCTATGGCTATGGTGGCACCAAATATCTGAAGAGTTTGGTTTGACTCACTGGAAAGCTGTAATGCCTTTGCTGCCTGACTCTTCCTTGAGATGTAAACGTTTCACGTTGGAGGGTTTTGTTGTGGCAAACTGTCCCTTTGAAGTAATGCTAGAAATTATCTACAAGGAAGGGAGAACTGCCAAAGAAGGGGTTTTTGTCTCGAGATGAAATCTGGGCTAGCAATGCACTTTGTAATGAACACTCCTGATATCCCTGGTCAATGGCCTGAGACTTCTCTGGAATACCTGGTTTTGAGAAGGAGATTGCTTTATACCAGCTGCAAGGCAAAGCAAATTCCAAGAATTTCACTTGATTAAAATTATATAAGCAATGACACTAGGGAGGTACCAGTTCTGCTACCATATTTACTTTCCCTGTTGTATCTTCAGGCAGTGTAAGGTCTGTTTCTGTGGTACTGTTTAGTTCAACTGCTTTCTCAATGGAGCTTATGGTTAAAGGGACTCAAAACTGCCTTGATTGTAAAAGCAGCTGGGACCATGCTGGACCCAAAAGCAGTTGACTTCTCAAAATATACGGTGAGCTGGACTAAATAATTCCAGTCATTGTCTTGGTAAGTGCCTTATTGTGTCTGCATAATTACAAGTTGGCTAAGTTTAAGTTTGTCTTAGCAAAGTTTGTGTATCTGGGTGGGTTAAAGTTTGCTAAGTCAGTGCTTTGGGAAGTACTTTACTTTGCCTGGATGTTGTTTTAGAATTTGCCAAGTACCCCATTCTACCTTAATGTTCTACAGTTTGCAAGTAAGATTTGTCATTCAGCCTCCTGAGAATTTGGTCTTTTCTCCTGTGGCCCAGAGTGACTCTAATTACCTTCCCCTTAAAGTCGCTGAGCGAGCTGGAGCTTAACACCGTGGAATTTGCCTTTTAGATCAGTACAAGAAGGATTCCGTGGTGGCACTGGAAGTGAGCAAACTGGGGAGGAACAGCATAGCTGCCAAGCCCAGTTCCAGGGTTGATGGGAAGAGTGGGGATGAGAAGCCTTCCCAGAGCAGGATTGATCCATAGTCTAACCATAGTCATCTGTCATGAAAGATAGATCCATGAGCAGAGCATGTCAAGCATCACGTGGGTATTGTTTTGTTTCTTTTGGTGAATGCATAAAAACATCTCCAAATAGCTTGGAGTTGGAAAGAACTTTCAAAAGCAATTTATTGGGTAATTCACAAACATTTAAAAGTGCAAAAAGCACTAAAAAAACCCCTCAAGCGGTGGCCATTAACCAGGTTTTTGCAGCTGTGGTAGAAAGAGTAGTAAACTATGCCATCCAGAGTTTCCTGTGCTGGGACTTTTCACTTGTTTGTAGTTGAGTTCTTGGAGTAAAGACTAGAAGGGTTTATATTGACATCAGCCTTCTGATTCTTTTAGTCCAGACCATTATATTAGACCTTATTTTTTTTTAGAACAAATGTGAAAGGACATTGATGACAGATATTAGCACTGCATAATCTATCTTGCAGCTACATCCTCACCAGTTTATAAATAGGAAGCTGAAGCATCAGGTGGTGAGTATGTGAATACCTCTACAGATTTCAGTTTGACTTGAACTGGCACTTCTAGTAGATCTTGTTTGAAGAGAAAAAAATAGTGGGTTTTCTTCCCCATATCACATATGATCTCTGGACCACTGTTCAGTTCACAGAATTATTTCTAACTGCAGGAAAACTGTGATGTGGATGATTCTATAATTCTGTCTCTCAAATAAATGTTATTTGAAAAAAATCAGAACAACTGGATTTATTGCTTGTATATCTGGAGAGAGGTGAAAATTAAAATAGTGAATGATGATGTAATGCACTGAAGAAGTGCAAAGAAAGACAAGTGAAAGGAAGACAATTACTTGGGGGGTAGTTTCAGTATGGGCATGTAGTAAGTATTTTCAGTGCTATGTACGATGGTGGTAGCTTTAACCAGAAGGGCAGGGAAAAGTACCACAAGACAGTAAAAATTGTGGGAACATCTTAGTGCTGCCTGTCAAGCTTTCTGACTTGAATATGTGCCTTCCCAAGCAACCTTGAAACCCTGCAGTTCCAAAAAAAAAAAAAAAAAAAAAAAAAAAAAACCAACAAAAAAAGGGAGCAGCCATACAGCTGGAAATGAGGTGTCTGGGTTTAGCCTAATGAGGATAATTAGTGTCTGACAACCGTGTATGGTCATGAATAGAAACTAGAGTGGCCTTGAAGTAAATATTTGGAGGAAAAAAAATTGTAACTCTGTGGAAGTTTGAGTGTGAAGCTGGAGCTCCGGTTGCCCTGTGCTTCTGCTGATCCGGATACAAGCACCAGCAGCAGCCTATTTTAGCAGAATTAGAAGTCAGAAGTGTGATCAAAGCTAAATGTGTGGGTTTCATTGAGCAGGTGTGTACTGCTTCTCTTCTGGAATGTAGTTATGTTCTGATTTTCATGATTCTTCTCCTTTAAAACCAGTCCATGATTTAGGACTTTGAGCACTACTAGTTTAGTTCTTCAGGGGAGAAAATCTAACAAATAGTACAAAAGAAAGAGACTAAAAATCAATGTTTTATGCACTTGCATATAACATAACAGAAATGATGATAAAGTACTTCTGCAAGGTATCCAATTTTGAATTAATTCCAAGGCCTTTGGGGGGAAGAAGAAAATCCACAGGAAAAAAACTGCAAACAGACAGATCTGAAAGCAGCAAGGTCTGGAATTTATTAAATGACTATTGTGTCCTCCAGAGGGAGGGGAATATGTCTAGAGAAAGGAGATATTAGGTGAACAAAAAACATTTAAAATACTTTGGCTGATGCAGCAAAGTCACAGTGGACACAGTACCTGCAGATGCACAATGGTGCTTTCCATGATGCTCTGGGGCAGGTACAGAAATTGGTTTATGGATAAGACTTGCAAGGAAGGCTTTGAGCTGCTTGGAGATTTTAATTTAATGAAGATGGTGTAAAATTGTGGAAGGGCTGCTTTCTTTAAGCATGACGGTGTCTTTTATATGCAATATGTTGAAGTGACATGATCTATTTTTGCCCTACCCTCAGTAAATGAGCCCACTGTGACAGACAGCACTGAAGCTGTGGCTGTCAGGGTTTTCAGCTTTAGATGTCATTATATTCAGCAGTGTCACGCAAGCACATTTTTGAGGAACAGCACGAGAGTGCATTTTGCCTTCAAGAGAGCTGACTTTGAGTGAAAGTGAAATGCCCTAGGGATTTTTATTGGAATTCAGTAGTGTGTTGAAAGTAAACAAAAAATGAAACTAGTTTCAAACATAGAGTAATAGGTAGGTCTGAAAGAACATTAATAGATTTTTATTTCAATACAGGAAGCTGAGCAATATCTAATCGACAAAAATCTGAAATGGACTATACATAGCTAAAGATTTGATGATTTGAAGCCTTTACTGTGGTTTTAAACCTCCCCTCCTAACAAATAAACAAACTCCAAATAACAACAGACAAAATGAGACACTAAAAAACCCTCAGCCTGGTAAGTAAGCTGGTGTACTAAAATGCAAAGGAAGTGGGCAGTGTGCAATTCAAGGAAGATGTCTGTGCTGGATGCTGCTGACAACTTTAGCTAATACAATCCTTTGCTGCACCTGAAGAATTGGCTTAATTGCTCTCCTTCTTTCTCTTTTTTTATTTTACTTTATTTTTTTTTTTTTTTGGTAATTGAAAACTTACTAGGTTTTCAGAAGGCTGATAGTGTGTAGGGTTATCTAGGAGCTATAGAGAGCTGAAAATTGCTCTGTCAAACTGTTATAGAATAGTTGGCAATATATTTGTCTTCTTTTGGTCCCCTTTTGAGTATTTCAGAGAAATAGCTTAGAAGAAAGAGAGGAATCAGCTGGCAGGGGATATTTAAAGGCAGTTCCAGATCCAGTATTTTGGTGAGCTGATTTTTAAGGAATTTCTGTTAAGGGGCAGTTGGGATGATCATTTTGGGAACTGTTTTTGAACAAGGATTGAGCCAGTAGACTGGGAGTGTTGCTTGGACAAGAGAGAACTGAGGCAGAAGTCCCTGAAGTTTGTAAAAATCACGGTTGCCAAGGAAAAGATGGAATGTTGTTCCTTGTGCCTCTTCTGGTCTAAGAACTAGAAGATATTAAGTGGCCAGAGATTTAAAGCTACGAAAGATTCTCCTTCATGGAAAAGGTACTGGAGAGGGGGAGATCCAGAGGGTGCTGTGGTGTCACTGCTATGTGCCTTCTTTAGCATTTGCTCTTCTTTAGCAAATTCTGCTTTCATGACAAAGAATAATTCTGGTTAGCGGATGGATGGATGGATTGGCTTATAAAATGTTGGGAATGTCCAAAATACCTGGAATATATAAGGAAGAAGGAAGAAAAGAAATCACTTGGAAATTCATGGGCCTATCCAAGCAAAGGTTTTCCAGACTGGTTGTTACATTTCTGTAATGGAATTTTGGTTTAAGTAGTTTTTACTAAAGAGGAAATATCTTCTCAAAGTACCCCCGAGTAGCTGTGAGAAGATACCTTAGGATAGACATGATTATTCAGGAACTTTGGTCAGACAAAGTCTAGTTTAGGACATTTTAAATTATTTTGATTTAGAAGAGCTTTCTCTGTTCCTTATCCATGGAAACACATTTATTGTGCGAAAAGTATGTAAAAATTACTACAGCACTTTAATCCCACTGTTTACATTGTAATGTGAATCCCAGGATGGGAACACCATGCATAATCCACAACTGTTAGTTTTGCCAGCTAGATTTCTGCTTGTTGTTGGATGGGGTTCTTCCTTCCACACGGATTTTTCCTTGCTTTATCTAAATCAACAGCAGTGATGTTTGACTATGCCAAAATATCTGCTAGTAGTAAATATCAAGAAATATGCATTTCTTTGGATGTCTTGGATGACCTAATTCTTTAAGCAAATGGAAAGTGGAATTGCAGGGCAGCAAACATAGGAAATACTAAATGGGGCCATATTTGGCCCCTAAGATTGTTTTTGTGTGTGCACAAGTTGGATAAATCTTTGCTGATGTAAACTAGAAGGGATCTACTGACACTGCTGGGGGTGAACCTTGTCTCAGTTCCGTGAACACCACGTCATAACTCAGGCTTCAATATTATTTTTCTTATCTTGTTACAGGAGAATATAAATTTGGCTTCAAAAAATAGGGCAATATAGTTGCTACTGTTTTTAACCATTAAAGATCAGCTTTTATATGTCAGTAAGGTATAGAAAGCTCCTTTGTTAACTACTCATAGAAATAAGAGCTATCTAATGCAACTAGACTAAATAATGGAATCCTTGCAACAGATTAATAAATTTACTGGTTATATTAAATTTATGAGAACTTTTTGTTGCCCTGCATTTATGCATTGTGCATTTATTGGTCGCATTGAAGATTATTTAGTAGATCACCAACACAAGAACGGTGCCACAACAACTTCAGTGGTTTGTATCTTGTGAGTGGATGAGTGGGTGATTTGAAGTTGGGCTTCTGGGGAATAAAGCAGGGTGCAGGAGAAGAGACAGAAGAGCTGGCTTTGTGTCCACAGACTGGAGAATGACTTTCAGGATGAGCTTTCAAATTGCACTTTGGATTCGCTCATGTTTGTCCATTTCAAACACAACTTCAAAGCATCTTCTGCTGGGGTCAGTGGTTACTTAGGATTCAGTAAGTGTCTAATTATGTTGTATGACTCATGTGCAATTGCCTGATTGTTGCAACTTTTAGGCATTGCTTGTGATTCCAGGGATGCACTTAGTGACAAAAATGAAGGCAGGGCTCACCGGTTTGCAAGTCCTAACTTATTTATACCAGCATAGCTTAAAAGCCTCTTTCTCAGTCTCTTGATTGTTTCTGGCAAAGGCAGTGTTTCATTATCAAGGTCTTGTTTTCATGATAGGCTTGGTAGAAAATTGGTAAAGGAACTGGCTCTGTATATGTAGGTCTTCATATGTACATTTTTCTGCCTGGAAATCTGTCTGTCACATTTGAAGTCTTCTCCTTTATGTTTCTACAGTTGCATTTTAGAGCAGCTTCATATTGTATCTTTAATAGTACCAAGCAATGAAAGAAGCTTTGTTCATAAATATTTAAAAAGTGAAATGTATTTAACTATTGACACTTTAGATTAAGGATAATGTTCAGCTAAAGTCAGAAATTAAGGTCTGATTGAAAATCTCAGAATCTACAAAACCGGTTAAAGCAAAGTTGAAGAGGTTCTGATCTTACATTATTTTATATTGGCTTAGATTAGTTTTCTCAACTCAACAGTTTTAATTACATAGGAAGAAATATCTAGCTATACTCAAGAAGGTAATTGCTAATATATCAAGCAAATTACCTGTGAGCTTTTGGAACAATGAACTGTTAAATAAGCCATGTGTTAAAAGTGGGCTGTTACAGAGTTGGGTTTTCATTCCCATATGAATCCAGTGGCACTTAAAAGATTTCTCTGAAAGAGGAATGAAAGGTTTTCCAGATGTTCAGCTAAAATGCTATAGTATTATAGAAGAGCTTCAATGTGCATTTTAGACTCCAGCTTTGACATGCCTTCTGTACAATGTTTCTATCCTTTTGTGTACATTCATGATTTGTAGGAAAGGAGAAAGGGAATAAAGAAGTCAGTGAACAGAATGGAAGAACAAATGAGAAATATTTAGTAAAAGTATGTGCACAGTTAATAGACATGTAAGTAGTAAATACTTACACATTTCATTATCCCTCAGTCACAGGGTGTAGCTCCTTGCCTGTCTCTTTCAGCCACTTGTTGCCTGACGGTAGGAATTTGAATGTGGACCTGAGTTAATGAACCTTGTCCTTTGTCACAGTCAGTGGTTACTGCCTTGAGAATTGCAGAGCTCCTGTGTTCATTGTTTGGGTGTTTACTTATTCCTTTTCCTCTTGAAGTTCCCTGGTCCCTTGCCCATCAGGCTGAACAAGACTTTTTTCATTGTGTAATGATGATATGCTAAAGCAATCCCTTCAACATCTGGATTTCAGGCCTGCTGCCCATCTCTGCTTTCACTTTTCCATTGTGTATAAACAAAGCAGGAAGGCTGTCTAGGGAACACAAAAATTAATGCAAGTGGAATGCAGGAAACCTTTGGCAGAGTTTCTGATCACATTGCCTGTGCATGGTAATGCAGGGTGATACTATGAACTGTTGAAACCAGCCTTTTTCCAACAGGGCTCTTAGGACAGAAATTGATTAATTGTAATTGTGTAGATCTCTAACATATATATTTTTCCTTGCCATAAAAAGAGCTTTGTAATAAAGATCAGCACTATTCCTGGCAATCTGTAGAGAATTTGTTAATGCTCAGGAAGTTTGTGAATACTGGGTAAATACTTGTTCCTTTTTCTAAGCATTTCACAGGCTTCTGGCTTTGAACATTATTTCTGAACTTAATTTAATTTCAGCCTGGGTGATGTTTAAAAAAGCCCAAAAGCCTCTGCCCCAACTGGGATATTAGCATGCTCAGGTTTTTTATAGGAAAAACGTCCAGTGTACACTATGATTATAATATGTCAATTCCTGGAAATTTAGCATTATCTTTAAAATAAAAGTGAACAAACCACTACTACTCTCTTTACTTCTTATTTATTTTTGAGTTATTAGAGCAATTGCCATGTAAATTGTGCAGCTGTTTTGATTCTGATTAAGAGTTTAGGGAAAGCAGAAACCAAGAAAAATAGTTACTTCAGAATATGAGGTCCAAGAAGATAATTCTTCTCATCTCCCCATAACACCATAGATTTTTATCATTTCTACTTCAGATAGCCAGCTAGTTTGTTTGAAATAAAAAATACTGGTTTTCTCTGCTTCAAAAATATTGTTTGATTTCTTTGCTTATTTTGTTGGGAGACCTTAGGAGAACACAGCTTATGGAAAGATGGGGGAGCCTCGGCAAGGACCAATACCAGCCTTCAGTGGTTAATGTGTGTGTCCTTGATTCCCTGGGCTCTAGGAAGGTGAACCTGAGGGTGTGCTTGGCTTATTTTCTTAAGACAGCTCTCATTCAGTTAAGATGAGGGGTGGTTTGAAGTGATTTCACCCACTTTTTCCTTAGCTCCCTTAGAACTTGATTAATATTCCAAAGAAGTAGCAGTCCCTTGCATAATGCAACAGCTGTCCCTTGTAGCCCTGATCCTTGTGCTGTGTATTGAGACAGCTGGTCTCATACCCTATAAACCCAATGCCAAGCTCTGAACAGTTGTGCAGACTAAAGCAGCCCTAACAGCCATCTCCTCCGAGGAGCCTCTTGTCTGTTTAGACTGATGGTAGTTGTTGGAGCAGTTAGTTAGTAGAGAATATAAATGAGAGGAAGTAAAAAGAAAAAAAAAAAAGATTTCTGCAGAGGACAGAAGTTGCAAAGGATGTGGCAGGAAAAAAAGAAAAAGAAGATGAACAGTGGGAAAAGGACTAAAAAAATCCAGGAACCAATTCAGTCACCTGTTCCTGTCTCCTCATGGTGGGGAGGCATATCTGTAAGTAGGTATGCATATACATCCTCATGGATATATGAAGCTTAAGGGGCTCTGGCTGAAGGAAACACCAGGCTAAGATCCAGCTGTTCAGGAGCATGGTCCAGCAGCTCCATGGTGACCCTGGAGCCCTCAGCAGCTAACCAGGTGAGGAGGGAGTGGTGCTGTCAGCAACCACTGGAGATTTAAATGGCTGCAAGGAGCTTGATGAGCAGTATTCCCACAAACAAGAGAGAAACTGGTTATTTCCAGAGGCACTGTTGTCTCAAGACTCTCAGGTGTGTGGAACCTCCATTGCAGAGGAGAAGCAGATGGTCTCAGAGACTTGCAGGGTTATTAGTCAAAGGGCTGTCAGCCAAGGATCTGTGTCTTGGTTTAGTTTAGGTTTCCCAATTTTAATATACTTAATTTCTGTTGTGAGATAGGATTAAGAGCAAAAATAAGGCAGGCTTAAAACTTAAAAGGATATAAAGAAGAAATTTATTAGCAACACATTAAAAATAAGAAATTTGGAATAAGATTTTCAGATCACTCTCTCCTCATTCCCCCACCTCCCACATTTCTTAACAACAACATACAGAGACACTTCAGTCAGTTCTTTACTTAAATAATCGTTTCAGTTCACTTTAGGGAGAGGAGTTTCTTCTTGTTTGGTCATAAGGATTTTCCCAAGAGAAAAAGAAAGCTCTCTTGTGTCTTCACTTTCACAATTTGCATCTGCCTGGGGAAAAAAAAATCTTCAAATCGTGAAACTCCTCCCATCTCCACAGCCTTCCCAGAGCTGTGTTTGTGGGCCACGTCAAACTCATGGGTTATTACTTTTAAGGGTAAACTGTTCAAAAGCAAAAGTTCTCTTCATCTCTTTTCTCCTCAAATTCCTCTCTTCATACCTCATTCTCAAGAACAGAGATTTCCCCCTTTTCCTCAGGGCAAAAGATCCTTTTTTCAAACACTTCAACCCCCCCCATGTCTTCACCATGATTTATAGCAATCTTCAGTGCAGTACAGTCCACCCCATAGCTTACAAAAAGATTTTTCTACCAACTGTCACGGCATCTCCTCAATCTCCTCCCATCTTGAAAGAGGCTCTTACTCCACTGACTTTATTGTATTTCTGTACCTGTACCCACATCAAGACTTGCTCTGTTAACAGAGAAAGAAGGATCGTTGTGGTAGGAGACTCCCTGCTGAGGGGAATTGTGGGTCTGATACACAGACTGGACCCAGCTCACAGGGGCGCAGCTGAGAGCCTCTGTATAAGAATCAAGGGACAAACAAATACTGCAGTTGTCATCATGAGAATTTACTGTAGACCTCCAGCTAGGGCAACGATGCTGATAAATTCTTCTTTGAGGAACTAAGGGACACCTCCAAGTCAACTTCCCTTGTCATTATGGGGGACTTCAGCACACCAGCAATTAACTGGGAGCATCACACAGCTGGTACAATCTGGACCAGAAGATTCCTAAAACACCTGGATGACAATTTTATGGAACAGGTCCTAAGGAAGCTGACTTGGAAAGATGCCCTCCTTGATTTGCTGCTTCCCAATGGAGTGGATTTTGGAAGCCAAGTGGGTATTGCGGATGTCTTGGCCACAGTGACTACAAAGTGGTCATGTTTAAAATCTCTATTCACAGGAAGACCTCAACTTTGGACATGAGCAGAGCAGTCTGCAGACTGCTCATGGAATTAGTGAGTAAGGTTGGGAAAGGTTGTTTTTGCAGGTGCTAGGATGCATCAATGCTGGTCACTTTTTAAACATCACCTCCTAGGGGCACAGGAACAGCTATTCCCAAATGTCAGAAGTCAAGCAGGTAAGGCAAAAGGCCATCCTGGCTGAACATAAATCTTCTCTTGGGAAAAAAAAGGCAACAAAGGAAGGTGTATACCCAGTGGAAGATAATTTGGAGACTGTTAGAACTCTTGGGGATGGTCCTGTGTAGGGTCAGGAGTTGGAGTAAGTCATCTTGTGGGTCCCCTTCAACTCCGCATATTCTGTGAATTAAGAGGCTATATTGAAAAGAAAAGGCCAATATTAAAGGCAGGATTAGAGAGGAGAATGTACAGGACAATGAAAGAAAAGGTCCTATTAGGATTAAAATAGTGCATGTTAAAATTATGTTATTAAATATAAAACTTAGACTGTAGTAGTCTAGTTACTAAGAATGACTTGAAGCAGGCAATACAAAATGGTGAAAAGGAGGAGTGAATGAATATAGAAGAAAAGAAAATGTAGGTTACAAGATCCATTTAAAAAGATTGTATTAAAGGTTTTCACAGATATTTGGATTTGAAATGGAATTGTAAGAAATTGCTTTGATTCTAATAAGGAAAATTAAAACAGACTTTTAAAAATATTAATATAGTTTCACATAGTGTCTGTGATAATTTTAATCAGCTTTTTATGTAGATTTTCCTCCTTTGCCTGGTTATGAAATGAAAGCTTTTCCCATCTCTTTCTTTCTCTGAGGTGCAGCAAAGTTGGAATTGATTTCATGCAGGAAATTCCACCACGTGGCAGCAGTCAATATGTTAAGAAAGCAGATATAAAGTAAGTACGTTTTTTTTTGTTTTGGGTTTTTTGTTTTTAAGGAAATATTTTCTTGTTCTAGGCATGTTTTTAAAAATTCCACATTTTAAGCAGTGCTTGAGATGATCTTGAATTCCTATAGTGCTACACATTTGACAAACATCAGCAGGGCTGTGTTTATAGGGCTGCTAGTTCATAGAGTTGTTTGCTTAGCTGCCCATGAAGGCACCTCCTCAAAGGCTCTTTACTCAGTAAGTAAATGTGTGAAGCCCTAATCTGCTACCAGTTCTGCATGTAATAAAAATGCTATTCCTTCTCCTATATTAATATATTCTCTTCTCCAGAAATGAAAGGTTTTAGAGAAAATAAAAAGCATAGTAAGCACTTTGTAGGGGCAGATATCTTCTACAGGTAGAATATGAAAGTACGTGAACCTGTGTATCCATAATATGTATTTCAGAAAGGATGCTAGTGGAAGCTAATTCTGCTCATCTGCAATAACTCAGGGAACGTTGCTTTTGGAATTCTACCCTGATCCCCCATGTCAAGAAGGAAAAAAAAAATTATACCTTGAGATTGTTTTTCTTTTCTTCGTTTACTATTTAATCATGGCAGGATCTTACATAATTTTATCAGCTGTCTGAAATTTGACCATTTTCAATTGGACCTCCCTTTCAAATGCTGTTTTCTTTGAAAATAAGATTGATTGAGAGCTCTGTTGTCCTTAGGGCTGCTGCCTCCTGGTTGGGTCTGGATGAAACCTGGTTCTCTAAAGTCTTCCAGTTACTATTTGCTCCCATAAACCCTTTTGAGGATGTTTTTGCAGTTCTGTTGGTGGCACTTTTTGAATCTGTCACCCAGCCACCACTTCTCAGAGTTTTGTTGCTGAATCATGCTTTTGAGAGAGGATAAACTTTGTGGAATTTTTGTTTGAAGAGCTGAGAAGGAGCTGGTAGGGATCTGTTGTTATTGTGTTTTGAATCCAAGTGCTTTGTATTCTTGCCTTTGAAATAGGTATTCTTCAAACTGTGAAGAGTTTTCTCCCAAAGGTCAGGTTCTGTGTGAGCCAGACTGCAAATCTCTTGGGAAACTGCTCCTTTGTATCCAGGGCTGCTGAATTTTTGCACTCCTTAGATAAGATCCGAAACTGCACGTTCAGAGGATTCATACACGAGTATATATCTGCAGCCATAGAGTTCACTTTTATGTATTTATTTTTTATGACTTTTTCAAGATTATTCATGTCAGTAATGGTAAGTATAAATGTGCAAAAGCTGCATCTCAGTTTTCACTCCAGCACTTCAGTTTGAGAGTTAATATTCATCTGAGAAGAAAGTAGTTAGGCATTTGAAAATCTGTCTCACAGCTGCAGTCGTGATCTGAAAGTATTTAGTGATCTCTGCAACCTCTTCATATTTAAATCTTTTGAATGGACCAATTCACAATGCAAAAAAAGGATGACTATAACCATATTTCTACTCTGAAGTTGTGTAAGACTATTAAAAAATATAGTGGAGGAAGAAGCAAATCAGTTGTAATTTTAGGAATAAATCTGCTTCTTAGTTACTATGTCGTTAGTGGAGCCAGAGACAACACGACTCACTGAGCGTCCTCAACAAACAGCGTGTTTTATTGTTCAGAACTTCTTTTTATAGGGCATTCAAAAGTCCTGGGTCTACACATGTGGTTGGCCGAGGTCCCAACACCATCCAGTTCCCTAGCCATTGACACATCTGTGTTTAGGGCTCAATGAATTGGCTAGGATCCTTTGTATGTGCCCAAATCCATCCTATCATTGTTCACCCAGGGACCTGTCCACTGTCGCCCTCTAGGCTGGTTGAGTTTGGGGCTGCAACTTCATTGAGACAGTAAGGCTTTTGAGGCAAAATAGACAATCTTTTTGTTTTCATGGTGAGATGTGCTTGATTGGCTGCCACACACTCCCAGTTGCTCTCTCCCTGTGTCTCCTCAAAGAGACAGGGACAGAATATAGGATGCAAAAACTTGTGGGTCAAACTAAGGGACCGAGAAATTACTGCCACAGGAAAAACCTTGACTTGGGCAAGACTAATTTAATTTGTTGCCAATTAAAAAATAGAGTAGGATGATGAAAAATAAAGGGAAAACACCTCCCCTGACATACCTGCCCATCTTCCTAGGCTCAGCTTCAGTTCTCTTTTTCCAGTGTCTCTATCCTCCCCGCCTCAGAGTTGTGCAGAGGGATGGGGAAGAAGTTTCAGTCAGTTCCTAACAGCTCCTCTCCCCATTCCTTCCTCCTCATGCATTTTCCCCTGTGGTGTCTTTTAAGATGATCTGTGCAAAGCCCAAAGTGGTATCAAGCAGCTCCTTATGCAACTGCAGACATGAGTGGTACAGAGCCCTCTCCTCACATGTACGAACATGCCAGACATCACTGTGTTCCAGACAGAAAAAGTGTTTCTGGAAAGGCCTTGGTATCCTCTTTTCCTCATGGTCATTTGCACTTGGTAATGTTTTAATTTCTTTCTTTAAAAAAAGAATGCAAAAACCTTATGCCTTTGAAGTACTGTTCTTCAGGATTGTTTTCCTGGCACAACATCTGGTCACCTATATGTACCATAAATTCATGCTGATTGCAGTTTGAAGGTGGTAAATTTATGTCATCTACTTCAGAAATTTTTTTGCAAACCATATCAGAGTTGATAAGGCTTTTACCAAAAGTATAGGAGTTACTGTAAATTGTGGATCTAGTTTAGCTGAGGTCAGCCAAGCACTACTAAGCATGAAGATGTTGCTATTAGTGTTTGTAACAGTATGCTGATATTGTACTACTGGTGTGGAAATGTTTACTGCTTTTGTGGATTTCTTTGGAAGAAAGCTTGTTGGGAGTGAAAGACTGCTTGCTTTGATGCCCTCTTCCTTTTCATAAGATTTGTGCAATCCTGCTAAATATGCTTATGGCTGTGGGAGCCATGTATCCATCTAGAGAGCTTTGAGTCCTTTACCTTTCACTACCCACACGTGAAATGCGAGGACATTTTCTTTCTTTTTCCTCTTTACCTTTGATTGAGTGAAGTACTAGGTGAGGGGAAAGGAGAAGAATGCTGAGATGTGTAAGAGCCTACTAGAAGCAAGTAACTTGCTTTAGCCAAGCCATATTAGTGTGGAATGTGGTATACTGGGGCATTATTTTTGCTGGTTTCAAAAACTTTGCAACTGACTTCATTCTGATAATGCAGACAAATATATTTAAGGTGGAAGATAAAGTCTTCAATGATCAGTGTTGACAAACACAAAACAGTCGTATTTTGTGAGCTCTATTCTGGAGATTTGTTACCCATATATACTGCCTCTTAGATGAAGCAGCAGGTATTAAAAAATATTAAAAAATAAAATTTTCCTCTGTCTCCCCTTATGCTGACTTACTATAACACCCCTGTTCACTGCAGCAGGTGGAAGTGGCTTTACAGCCTGAAGAATTAAGATCAAGAGACGATCCTGCAGCTTCAAGTCCCAAAACATACCGTAGTAACTTGTCCAAGTGTTAAAAGATTTTTGTTTACAGTGTTTTGTTATAAATAGCAACAATGGCAACAACAAGAACCATAAACAAAGAGTAGTGCCAAAAAAGAAAAAAAAAGAAAGGAAAAGTGTTGTGGTGAGAAGGTCTAGAAATGGAAACACTTTGTTATTTCTGGAACATGCATTTGATTAGAGAATCTTCAACTACCTTAGTTATTGATGTAGTAAGTACTTGGTACTAGGTTATGATTCCAGTTCAGGGAAGCTCATGCCTTGATAATCCTGTTTTTTAGAAGATGGATTGTGCTTTAACATACTGCCTGCATGTTTGGAGGAACACTTTATGAACTCCCTAAAGAATTAATGACAGAATTATCCAGTCACATCCCTGACCCTTGCTCAAAACTATTTGATAACCACTGACTCTGTGGCCAGGAGGCACAAATTATGCAGCCAGAATCAGACCCCAAACAAAGATCACTTATTATCCCCTCCTGAGACTGCAGTGTAATGTGGCATCATCCCAGTGCAGCAATGCAGGGTCTGGTATCATTCAGAGGGACAACTATACATCCAACGTACAGCTGATGACTACAGTAACCCCCAAAGGTGTCCACAAACAGCAAGGCAAGTGGAATTCAGTATTTAAAGCTTGTGAGCCTCTCTATTTGTATTTTCCAAGTGTGGTATTTTCAGATTTTTTGCTTCCTACCACAGCTAATTGCCCAGTTCCCAGACAGTGCTTTCTCTGTGTGAGAGACAGCCTTTGCACATACTTATTCATGTGAGGACAGTTTTATATAATACCTGATTGTGGGCAGGAACACCAGCTGTTGGGCTCCATTGAGGTGTGCAGCACTCATCTGAACTTAGTTTGATCACTTTCATGTTACTTTAGACTTGTAAACTCTTCAGAAGCCCTGCCTGATTGTGTCGTTGACGCTCAAGTCACCTTGTTCCTTTTTTAGTTTTCAGTCTTTGCTCTTCACTTTTTGGCCAAATATTTTTCATGTTTAAACTGTCACTAGGTTTGAATGCCTGCCTTCAAGGACACTGCAAAATTAATGCATTGAGCCTGATTTTTGATTAGAAAAAGACTTTTAATTTTAATTGCTATTTCAGTAGCAATTTGCATCTTTTTCATAATTGTGAGAGACTTACGAGTCAATAGTACTCTGAAGCCACAGTATATCCCTGCCCCTTGCTGTATGTTTCACATTGTAGGTCACATTGGTATAATAATTTTGGCTAAGAAAGTATGGTCTAATTAAGCAACAGTAGGGTCTTGCTATGTGTTCCCACCATTCTCCTGAATCTCAGTACTTTAGATGTCTCAAGACATAGCTATGTTGCAAAATGAAAGACTATACTTGATGATCCCTGGGCTGGAACTAGGTGATGTTTAAATTCCCTTCCAGCACAAACCATTTTGATATCTGACTTTTCTTTGCTTCAATGATTGTGTCATAGCTTACTTGTCCAGTATGTGCATGACATTTAATTATTAAATATATTTGGAGAAGAAGTCTTACCATACAGCACAGAAACACCCCATCAATACTAAACTACGCCTTGTCTGGGCCTTTAGAGATGCAAAACTGGAGGGAGTGAGAGAGGGTACCTGTGGGCCTCTGTGGGGGGAATCTACATACCAAGTTCAGGTAGTAGCTTGATGAGTTTTGACCAACAGACCTGAATTTTATGATGGAGGATTGTCCAAGTTTGGACAAACTTAGGGAAAAAACCCCCAGAAGAGCTTCCCAGGAAATAAGGAAAAAAAATTTCACTCAGGGGGAAAAGTGGAAAAAACCTATTTATTAACACATACAAGAGAAACACTTCCCAGCACAGACCCAGGTGACAAAAAAGTTTTCACCGAGAGAGAGAAACTTGGACGCTTCGATCTTCACTAGAAGGGCGAAACGCTTCTCTGGCCGGTGTCCAGCGGCAGGCCGCAGGGTTCCTCCGGAGCTGGTGCTGAATCCTCGGGGGTGAGGGGGAGAAGGGAGAGGGGGAGAGAGAGAAAGAAAAAAAAACAGCCGGAATAGCCAGCAAGCCTTAAACAGCAGCGAGCTAGACCAAGTAATTCAAGCAATATAAAGTCAAAAAAAATCAAGCAAAAAAACCAGCTAACTCACAAACCAGGCCACGAGCCACCACCACAGCAGCGATAGCCACCCGCAGCAGCAGCCAGAGCCAAGCGCGCAGCCGTGCGAGCACCCCCCCCCAAGCCAAGCCCGCGGCAAACCAAGGCCATTCTGCAGAGCAGAGCCCAGGCGGCCCCTCCCCCGGGAGCAGACAGCTTCATGGCCAAGGGGGGCAGGGTGAGGAGTTAGTCAAATCATCAACCCAGGACAAGGATGTCATTGGGAAAGATGGGAAGCTCTGTCTGGGATATTGGATTCTTCTTTTAATAGGTTTGGGTAAATGAAACTAAGTTTAGGAACACAGAAAATCTCCTGGGAGCTCATTTGCTTTGATTGCTAAACCTTTTGAAGTGTGCTTATTGCTGTAAGGAAGGAAATCTGGAAAAGGTCAAGTATGAATTAGGTGAGAAATGAAAAAAGAACTGCTTGAGATGGTCATTAAACAAGACAAAAAAATGAAATTCAGGAGTAAATAGAACAGTATGACTGTAAAGGTGACATGTTGCAGCATTCATCAGTAAAGACAGTGAAACTTCTACAAAATCAATGCATGTTGGATATGCATTCAACTTTTTTGAAGTCCCATTCCCATCTGTTGAAATCAGTATTCTTCAGGAGCCTTGTATCCCCGTCTCCAGGTGTTTGTGGAGACCTTGTAAAGACTAAAGGGCAATCTGTCTGCCTCTGGCTACTGTGCCCACGTATTTCTAACACAATCACTACCACCACAGCTAGGCAGTAGGAGAAATGATCAGTATTATTATCCCTGGTGTTGGGGATAAAGCCCCTGCTATGTTAGACTCTGTTGAGTGACTGATACAAAAAAAATCCCTAGGAGATCATGGTCTGGTGTTTAGGTCAAGGAGATAAAAATGGGTGAACCATCAGAGAAGCAGAAAACAAAAGTATGGAAGTGGCATCTCCTTGCAGCTGGAATAGTTTTCAGTGTAGCCACAGGTGGCTCAAGACTGAGTCTCCAAAGTATCCAGATGTTCCTCTGAGAAGGAACCTTTTCCTTCTTCATGTCATGGCACTGGAGAGTCTTGAAGAAACATTCCGGGACCCTTCTGGTGCTTTCTTGCTTTGCTGCCTGCTTTGAATGTGAGAAGACCGAGTCCTGCTGGTTGTGTGAAGTTATTCACACTCTAAATTAATCCAAACATTAATTACAGGTGTAATTCTTGGACCTTCTTATTTGTCCCAATGTTTAAATAAAGTAAAAGGCTGCTAATGTGAAGCAGATAATTGCTGTGAAGGGGGTTCTGGGAGTGATCACAGAGATTAAACCAGGGGGGATTAATTAAAAAAACTCTGTTCAGCACATTACTTAGGTCCTTGCAATATTTACCTTTTAAAATGTAGTTTTTGTGGGAGTAATGTTACTATCAATATTAATATCTGCTGAGATTAACAAAAATAACAGTGTAATAGAAAAAATTAATATTGGCCTCCACAATAAAATTTTCAGAGGAAAGCAGTCTGCAAGGACTGATTGTATCTCTGAATTTTAGACTGGTGTCACTGTTCTACCTGTCTGTCAGTGTTGCTTGCTTGCACTCCTTTTTTTAAGTCTGTTTCTACCCAGTGGCAGCTGAATGTCCTGCAGAGAAAAGCATCTCTGGTTTGTGTCTGCATGAATGTGCATAGCTGGTTTCAGTACTTAAGGGCTTTATCTTTAACATGTTGCCTGTATCTTTAATAGAAGATACAACAACTGTCTGTGAAATGTTCCCTTTTCCTGCAGGTTTTCTCTAATTGCCAATAAAATCTGTTGCTTGTTTATTTATTTATTATGGAATTGTACATTGTCTTGAATGATATTTGAGAGCACTTTAAAGTGAAAGTAGCCTGAAGAATTATTTAGCGAAGACAGGGATCATCCTTTTTTCCTTTCCTTTTTTTTTTTTTTTCCTTAAAAAAATCTATTTTCTTTGGTTTGTTTTTGTGGAGGAGATTTCTGTTTATACACACCCCACAGATGGAAGAGGGAAGAAAATTCTGTACAGCTCTGTAGTCCATGATACCATTCTGGGAGCTTTAAACCAGAGACTGGATACCTTTGCAACATTTGCAGAGAAAGTTAAAGAAATGGCTCAGGGGATGTTCTCTCTAGTGACAAATACTCAGAATCTCAGTTAGGAGCATTTTATTCTGTGAAACACAGAGCCAGAAGAAGCAGCTTCTGGTGTAAATCAGCATCACCCCTCTGAAGACATCAAGGAGATGCCTCTTTGCATCATAACCTGCTTCCTGACCTGGGTTTTCAAATTAGGATATCATGGATAAACACTGTGTGTGAGTTGTTCTCCTCAATGGTGTGGGAAGTACATATTTTGATCCTACTGACTTGCAATCTGTTAGCAGTTTTCAGCAATTACACACCTCATATAAATGATAAATGACTAATATTACAGAATGCATTCATTTCACACTCTTTCACCTCTTTGTAGTTACTTTATTGCAGAAAAACTATCCCATGATTTTGAGTAAATGAATAAAAACTTTAAAGAAAAGTGAAAAAAGACCACAGGAATGGCATGGTGCAGCTGTCACCCTCTGTGCACTGCACTCATCTCCTGCAATAGCTTCATAAATGCTCCAGGGCAACCCTATCTTCCATTAATTATCTCAGTGTGAAAGGAGAGGATCTCCTACCTTATCCAGACATCTTGTGAGGGTAATTAATTTTTTTCTGCAAATTCCCCTAATCAGATTAGTGCCTTGTATGAAAGTAAATCCCCCTGCCCTTTCCATTCTTCATGCTCCCTGTTGTCCTTTACACTCAGACAGCTGTATTTTTTCTTGTCTTCAATATTGGTCTCAAGAGCATGGCCAATCCTGCCTGGTTCTGGGTCGTCTAACACAGCTTGGCTGTGAACAGCACTGCCTATCTGGCCTTTCTACTTGGGTGGGGCTTTTCTGCTCATGAGCCATCGACTCTGGTAATTGCTCCTAGCTGGGAAAATAGCTTCCCTTTTTCTGAAACAATGCAGTGACGGAGTCTCTTGTCTGGGTGCCAAATCTGGCCGTGGGGATTCCTGAGAGACCTGCCAGTGCAGGTCTTTCCTGATTCCCTCTCTGTGGCAGCTTCATGAGAGGAGGCAGCAGGTTCATGGCAGTGTGCTCCAAATGCTGTTATGTTGTTTGCAGTGCTGTAGTTTGCTTCTTTACTGCCATTTTCATCACCTCCTATAAAGCTTAATTTAATTGGTCCTTAATTACCTCTTTGCCTTGGTGTATAAACCTCGGATGGAAGTTGCAAGCAGCACACATAATGCTATGGATGCCACAAAACGTTGCCCTCTATTTTCATGGCCCTGTCTGGGAATATAGTGGGCCAATGTTTGCTGCTGCTGTAAAAATGTTCAGGAATGGGAAGGAGGCCTTGTGCTCATAAAATTTCATTTTTAGACAACTTTCTGCAAGGAACAGCAAATGTTTAGTCCAAGTTCTCCCACCAGTTTTTACTAGAGCATGTATTATTTCACATTACTTTGGTGTTTTCTCAAATTACATGGAGAGCAGAAATCTTTGATCTATTTAATGTATACGGTATTATCTGAATGCTGTTGGGACCACAGAGGTTTTTATTCACAGACAACTCTCTAAATAAACGACATAGTCTGCTTTGGAAGTGAACCAGAGCGGAAACACTTTTTACTTAAGTTTTTAAGCTAATTTTTGTTGAAAGTGGTTGCACGAGTCCACCTCTTCGCCTGCCCTCCCAGGTCCTGAGAAGTCCTGGGCCTTAGGGAGATTCTAACTTGCTTTCATAGCTTGCAAGGTGCTTTTCTTACTTCCCCCTAAGCCAAATGGGTGTGGGAAGCTCTCACATTCATTTTAGACTTTCAGCATGAATCTTTGATATCTTAGTCTATGTTAATTTAATTGTTTTTCCTTTCAAAGATGATGCAGCTCCACTTTTTTGATAGACTTCTGTTTGGAAAGTGTATATTATATATAGAATTAAAACAGAGTAATATTGATCATAGGCAAAGCTGGCCTCAGCAGATACTTGTTTGCAACTAGATTATTTTCTTCTCTGTGTCATTCTTTTTAGGCTTTTCTTTGCTTTTCCTTTTTTTTCCCCCTTGCCTTCCTATTTGCATTATACTCAATATTTGCCTGACTTTTCTCCATTTGCCTGCTGCTTCCTTCCTTCTACCTCTAGTATTGAGAGTAGAAAGCCATTAGTATTAACCTGTTAACTGAAGCTTTTAAAACCACAATGTTCATAGGAATTCAGAAATGAACAATATGAACTTCCCAGCTATTACTGAATCTGATTCTACTGAATATGTTTCTGAATCTGAAAATACACCTGACCTTTTGTGAGAGATTTCTATATTATTTTAATTTAATGCCTCTGTAAGATTCTGTTTATTACAAGACTGTAAAAGAAGCTTATATGGAGATCATGAAGTTTTTTAGAAGTTTTTTGGTCTTCTGCAGGTTTTTATTTATTTTTTTTTTTTCCTAATATCAGTCTTGCTTGGTTGGTGACATGGAACAAGAGCTCTCCACTGGTGGTCTCTCTGTGACTCATGCAACTGGACATTTAATTTCGCTGTGATCTGAAGGCCAGACTTCCTGAGAGAAGTGAGAAGATTTCAGTAATGAAACATATCTTGAAGTTTTATGTGAGGTTTGAAATGTGTATTAGAATATCCTGACTTATATTTTCTCTTCTTAAATTACTTATAGGAGAAGTTTTGGAATATTATTTACCCTTTCCACTTGTAATCTGGCTTGTGCTTGACATCCATCTACTTTTAGCAAACAAACCATTTTGTTTCCATTTTCAGATGGATTCTGGGCAAGTTTCAATGTCACTTTTTGACACACCAGCAAGGTGCTGGAGCAGCAAACCCAGGGCCATTACTTAGTTTAAATTGTGCTTATCTTTGGAATTACTCCTTAAAACTGTAAGCATCTCATATTGGCTCTGACACTGCTCTTTTGCCTTGCCATAAAATGTTTAAATGGGGCAAAGTTTCACTTGGTGGTTTCTCTTTAGACACCACACTTTGCCTAAGAAAAGATGGGAAGACAGATGTTGTGCTAACCTCTGCTGATTGCTTTTTGATTGCCAGCTCACTTGTCTGTCTTCCGCCATTTCAGATGGCCATATGGGAAATCAGCAGTGATGATCCTTAATAAAGTACCAGAAGCGAGGTGCTTCACTTACGCTTATTTTCAGGAGAGGGATCTGAACCCAATTAGAAAATTTATGAAACTGCCAGAGCATGCTACTCATTTAAAATTGTGGAGGGCTGCAAAGTGAACTAAAAACTTGACAGAATATTCACACTTGTTGCAGGTCCTGTATGTCAATTAACCTCAGAAATGGAGAGGGCCACAAACTTCCTACAGTTTGCTTTCTTTTCATGTAAAAATCTGGGCAGTTGCATGTTATTGTGAAATGACAGATGAATTAGTGAGAAAGGCCTTGTAAAGTTCAGTTATAAAAAAGTTTATGGAATTTACTCCCACTGAGTGACAGGATAAGTCAGGATCTGATCTGATATTTTTGATGCTGACTGTTACGCTAGGAATTAGATGTTTCTGCTTAACATTAACTTTTCTAACAGTGGGAGCCATGATGATTTAAAATTCTTCAGATGGTACCAAAGTTCTTTGCAGCAGGTGTGGGAAACAAGACAAATTCACTCATTGAAGAGATGATGGTCCTTGGGCTTTTGGCTGGCTCACTGTGGTGTGTTCTTAAGTTCAATATATAGGCTCCACTTGCAAAAACAGCAGCTTCAGTAGGCTAGAAAGTGAATTTCTTTATTTGTCTGTCCAGTCAGTGCAGCAGAGGCTGCCTCTATGTCTCAGTGCTCTTGAAATCTTTAGTGTCTCTGTGCCCTGTGGTTTTGTTTGCTACATTTATTTTGGCATTCCTTATTTTGTTCCCCCAAAGAAATTTGATAGAGTTTGTTACTGGCCAAGATTCTACTATTGATGTGAAGAAGTCACATCTTTTTCTCCCAAGACATATTTTATGATTTGTTAGTGGTTTGGTGGAGTTGTACATCATCCCTTGATTAAAAGCAAGACTTCCACACCACCAATTCAATTTTAGGTTTCCAAATTTGTACCATTTAGATGGGTAGGGTAGTAATTAGCCTCTGTACCTTAGTGTGAAATCCAGGAACAGCTTCATTTTATTCTGCTTTCTGACAGTGTTTTTAACAATGCCCATGCTATGTGGAGCTTCCTGCATGAATAGTGTTACCATCTCAGAGGGACAAAAAGTCATTTAGTTCATGTCAACTTAAGTATCTTACGTGGTTCCCTGTGGTCAACAGCTGGATGACAAGACATCAAAAGTACATTAGGCAGCTTTCTAATTAAATGTCTTTATTGCATCTAAAACACATGGCAGCACTTCCTTGCTAATAAAAAGAGAGCACACTGCAAGCAGTTTGATGCAGATACTGCATTGCCTCCCTATGCCAGGCCTCTTGCAGTCTCTTGTAAGAAGAGGCTATAACATAATACATTGTGAAAAGTAATGCTTAGCTATGATTTTACAAAGCGTTATCGTATTTATTTTAAGTTTCATGTAATTATCAATTCATTTACTACCTATTGTAATACCATGAATCATAATGAATGTATTTGCATAATAGGTAGTATCACATGAGCTCAATTATAATTCAATATTAGCTAAATGTAGCATGCAAACAAAATGTTTCCTGTAAAGGTAGGCTGGGGTTGATATATAGCCTGTCCTATATCTGGTGTATCACAAATGCTGTCATGGGAAATTTGTGGGCTGGTTCTACTGGTTTGTAGTCCAGTCCTGTCATTCATTCATTTTTTTGTCTCCAGCCCCTTAGTTTAAATGCTCTTCAGTTCTGTCAACTTTTCAGGTGAGAAAAACTTCAGAAACCTGTTTTTTGCTGTTTAGCTGGTGTCTTGGTGCTCTGCTTGCTGAGACCATGAGACAGTGTCTGCCTAAAGACTGAGCTCATTTCTCCAGTGATACTCTGCACACACTTGCTGGGTGATTAAACTGAGGAGCAGCCACACTGAGGACTGGACTAGGCAGGATTGCCTCAGCTCTGGGTAGGTTTCTTTAAAAAAAATCTTTGTTTCCAGATGTAACTTCTTTTTAAATAAAAGGACCTCAAACATTCCACATGGTACTTCCTGGAACAGGAGTTGGCTCTGTGTTGCTGTGTTGAGGAGTATGACACAAGTATGACTGCCAGCTCCTCACGAGCATGGTTCACTGCAGGTATCCTCTGTGTCTAGGCTGGTGTATAAACTGGTCACTTCTCATCAGTACAGCAGCTCAGAGACCAGGGTACTCCCAAACCTCCCTTTGCCAGGTCAGAGCTGCTTCTCCTACCCCAAATCCTCTGCAGTGTCCTGTTTCTGCCTTTATAGCATGAAGATTTATGCAGGCAGAAATGAACCACATAGCACACTTTGCATACAGAATAAGTGGTCCATGACAGCTATTATTTAAGGTGTTTTGAAGACATGTGATCTTGCAATGGGAGAGTGCTTAGAATAACCCAAATGTGAGCAATATCTAGTTTCTGAGAAAAATCTTAATGGCTTGTACCTCTCTTTTGGTTCACTTACAAGTTCAGCTCATTTTCTGTTGCAGAAGATAGACTTGCTCATGCAGTAGTTTCAAAATGATCCTTGTGTGAATTGTTGTGTCTGTAACAGATGTGTATAATCCCACTTTCCACTTTTTAAATGTATCCCATTTCCATACAGAATATAAAATGCTTACTTTCTGGCAAGCACAGTTGATTTTTACTTGTTGCCTGCAAGTTAGATTAAGGACACTGAAATTGCAGAGGTTAAAAAGAGAGTTATTTCCAAAAATACAGTGTAGTTATTGGTACCCCAAGGATTATGTGGCCTGATCTACGTTCAGGAGACAGCACTGCAATAGCAGAACGCTAACACAGTTGACAACACTTAATTTGTTTGGACTTATGTCAGTGTTGGCTTTCTGATGTGACAGGAGAAATCCATTGCAGGAATTGATGAAGTAGTGCCACATTTACACAATTCTGCAACTCTCTACAATAATTTAGGGTAAGCTTTCCTTCTTGAAATACAAGGTAAAGCTCCTCAATTTCATGTGCACACCCTCACTGGTGTGCAGTTAAAGCTTTTATAATTCAGTTTGGTCAGGTGGGAAGCAAGTGGGCAGTGGAAAGAGAGCAATGCCCTTGCTGGATTTGGGTAAAGTGAGAGTGTACCATAAATATATATTACAAGGGTTCCATGCAGTATTTGTATGACAGCCATTCTTGCCAAACATGGAATTGGCAATCCCCTGGACAGGCACAAGCACTGGACATAATAGGATGGAGTTGTCCATATGAGCACGCAGAGGATGGTACACCCTGCAGTAGAATTACTCTCTAGTGGGAGAAGTTATTCCTGAGTCTTTGTCTTCACCAGGCCAGCTTGTCAGGGAGCAGCATCCCCAAAGAAAGTGGCTGTTGGGAATTCGAAAGAAAATTCTTGTTCTTTCATGGAAATATCTACTTATGTTTCCATAGTTCTCTTTTACTTGCTGTTAACAAGTGGGAGCTTCTGGGTCTTGTCTCTTAATAGGAACTTTGCCAGTAAGAATTAGGAGAAAATCAAAAGCTTAAGTACCCATGAATTTCACAGGGGAACATTCCACGGTGTTTAAGTTCAATATATTATTTCAGTTTTCAACATGTATCTTTGCAATGTGCCTTAAATGTGTTTGTTTTGCTCTGGTTTTGCTCCTAATGGCTTTTTATAGGGCAGGTGCTTATTCAGGTGGATCACAATTCAGAGGAGCCTACTGCATGGGAATCAAATTCCCATGGTGATTGCACTTGCACAGGAGATGTAGTACTAAACATGGTCAGAGGCAGGACAAAAAGCACTATAAAAGCTGTTTGTGTGACATTTTCTGCAATGTGACCAAACTTATTGTAGTGTTTGTACCAGTTACTGATGATTTTGTGCTCTGAGTCATCTGTCAGTGGACAATGTGCAGGGATCATCAGCTCATCCTGGACAAGTTATTAGCTGTCTGTGAGGGATGAGGTTCTTGTTGTCCAGGGTGATAGGAGCTCTCTCTTGCTAGCTGTCACCTTTCATTGGATATCCAACAAAAGCACAAAGTTCAGGTTTACATATATTTATTCTTATTCTTATTCTTATTCTTATTCTTATTCTTATTCTTATTCTTATTCTTATTCTTATTCTTATTCTTATTCTCATTCTTATTCTTATTCATATTCTTATCCTTATCCTTATTCTTATCCTTATCCTTATTCTTATTCTTATCCTTATCCTTATCCTTATTCCTACTACTACTGCTGCTGCTGCTGCTGCTACTATACTATAGACTCCAGTAAGGGTAGAGCCTGTGGCATGTTTGAATCCTAACTTCTGTGTATTTATGTAAGATCCCCTTCTGATCTGAATTCTGATGCAAATCATCTAGTTCCTAAATAAGAGAAAAAAGAGCCAAATTGCCCTAGGAATCAGTTGCAGGGAAGGGCTTAATGAGATGGATTTTTAGTTTTCTGTCTCCATTCAGTTTCCACGTGGTGCCATTTGTAAGTGGCAGCAAGAGTAAAAGTGTGGAGAAGAAGCTCTCGCCTTTCTGATGGGGGTTCTTATTCTTGGTCCTGTGGCTGCTTACAGACATCTATTGTGTTATGTTATTTTTAGTCTATGGGTGGCAGTCACTTTCTAAATTTCCTGTGCAATGTTTGCAGGCTTTCCTGCACCAGGTTTCTCAAATTTGCTGTTAGTAACACACATCAACAGGCAATCGATAAAATCAGAGCTAATTACATAATGTGGGCTTTTTAAAAATCTGTCTGCAGCACAAGCAGATGTTAAATGAAAGCTAATAAAGTGTGGCATCGTTTAAACAGGGGTATACCCCAGGATTTGATACTGGACAAACCCTGCAACACAAAATGCAATTTCCAGAGAGCTTGTATGCAAGAAAAAAATGAAATAACCATGCAAGCAGTGCATATTTGAGCTAAACCTGAGCAGTCATGACAGATCTCTGCAAATCTGATGAGCTTCTCAGAAAGTGAGCTACCAGGCAAAAGCAACAAGCAGCACTGCAAGCAGGCTGCATAATAGAGAAGTTCACAAGCAAAAGACCCAGCTGTTCCCATAGGTTTGCATACGTGTTCCATTGTTTGGCTAAGCACTGGCTCTTTAGGCATAGAAATAACGGTTGTTTACTTGGCTTTCCTTCAAAAAGGGAGAATTTTTCTGTGGGCTATTCTGAAAGAACAACACAGAAGGCATATAAAGTAAAATCTTGGAGTTTCTAAAAATTTATTTTATTTTATTTTATTTGGTCCATTAATAAACCTTTGTACTGCTACAAGCTATTTTTAGACTTTTGTTTTCTTTCTCTGTATTTTTCAGCAATGCTAGTGGCAGGCAGATCCCAGTGATTTGGAGCTGCGTCTCTTTTTGAGATAGTAAGTTAGTGGGCACTAAATCTAAAAGCTGGCTGTCAGTGAGAAGAGTCAGGGAGAAATAAAAAGGGAAGAAAATCCAAAATTCCTCTGAAATCTACAGAAAAGGCAGTTTTGGTGCTGCCCAACAAATACCAGTAAATGTCATGTTGAGAGTTAGATATTGTGCAGTGTTGTGCATTTGCTGTTTCAGAAAACTTGTTATTCCTCTGGACTTGGGGTTCTTTCTGCTTGTCACTTGATACAGCTGGCACCACTAAATATTTATCTGTCAGACCCTGGGTATCACACAAGGAAGTCACTTTTAGTGACAATTTTAGTTACAATTTGTTTCTGGATTCTTAAGAGTTGATATTTTTTAGCCACTTTCCTCTGAGTCCATACAGACTTAATTTATTATTATTAGTATTATTAGTGTTAGTATTAGTATTTTAAGAAAATATCCAAAGACTCTAAGTAAGCTCTCAGGATATGTTACCATAGGAAACTGGAGATTCCAATCAGAAGTGCAATCCAGATCATGTTACATTGACTAACAGACATTTCAGTTGCTTTTAAAATTGTTGAGGAATTTAATAGATAAATTAGGTTGAATGTCAAAACAGAAGAATTATGTGTACTATACAGATGCTTAACTGAGCAAAATCATATTCAGCTGGAATGAAATATTTATCGTAGACTTTGATATGGTGTCTCTAGTTTTGGGACCACTTACAAAGTGATTTCTTAAAAATGAGATTTTATTTCTGTATATCTAATATACTATTTTTTGAGACAAACGAAGGGATGGCCTGAGACTTTGGTGCCAGGAGCATCACAGGAAACATCTCTACTGCACCTTTGTATTGCTATGGGCTATTAAATGGCCTCAACTCTGTGTGCTGATCCAGTGATAAAAATGTTCAAAAAAAAGAAAAATGGCTGAGAGTAAATAACACAAAAAAAAATTAAAGTTTTGAATAACCACCACAGCGCTTGTGAACAATGTCCAGTGAACATTATTATCACATTTACAAGAGAAAAAATTTATCTGACTCTTGAACTTCAACTTGCTTTGTGAATATTTCTTTTCATTATTCAGATGGCTTTATTTTTTTTCCCTCCAGGAGTGGAAATTGGTCCTTCATCCTTATCAACCTAGACTTTGTGCCTTTTGATAACCATTTAAAAGGTTATTGGAATGGTTTATAATTCCTGTGTGCTCAGAAGATTGTCTTCCCCAGTAAAATCTGGTATTACAACTCATGCAGTTCAGAAGCCTCCAAACATTGTTGTAAACTTTGACAATGCAAAATAATGTGGCTTTCAGTTATGGTACCTCAGAACTTTTGTGGGCTAGAAGAGAAAACTAGAAAAAACCTTCCTTTTGTAGAAAACTAGAAAAATAGTAAGTCACTATTAATTACCTTTTGTCTGCTATGAATAGAGCACCCCTTAAAAAGCTCTGCTGAATTGGAATACCCTGGGATGGAAATGCAACTCAAAGGACTTTCAGTCAGCTCAGTAAAAACTTGCCTGGTATTTACAGCCTGCTTGAGTGCATCATCATCTTGTCTGGAGAGATTGTGCCCCTTTACTCACATTCATTAGTTATCACCTGAGCTTTTCAATCTTCATGTCATCAGGCCGTGGCTCACCCCAGAGTGGCCTTTTTTCCTTTTGTAACTGGATTATAGAAGGCATATATAAGATACCTGCAGTGACCACAAGTGACTTTTTACGAGGGGACAGAAAACATCAGTGGTATCACAGCACTTTCCTTTACCTCCCTGCAGCACAGCTAATAGACTGAGTCCTCAGAGTGAGGTGCACTGAAGACGCCAATACAAAATGAAATAAATATGTTTATTTGATACATTTTTTATCATAGTTTTTTAAACTATGGAGTGCTACTACCAGAGATCCTAAAGGCAGTGTTGTGTTAACCTTTCTTTGCTGTTTCCCAGCTGATTGCCTTTCATCACAATCAAGGCATCACACATGATAACTAATCAGATTCAGTGAGCAGACAGGCTGTGAGGATGCATTTTAATCAGAAATAGTGAAGAATTTCTGCATATCTCTCTGTGCTACAGGGTGACATTTTTAAATGCTCAAAGGGCACACAGGTCTCCAGCTCCTGGTGAAACTTTGTGAGAATGTGATGTGCAGCTCTGATTTGTGTTCTTTATAGTAGCATAAAAAAAGCATTTATTTATTTCAGATCCATATTTTCAATTTTCTAATAAGAAAAAATGCTAGTCATTGCCTCTTAAAAAAAAATCCTCAAGGAGCTGTATCAGCGTAGCTCAGGGCACACACCTTCACTTTATTTAAGCAGAGTATACAGACATATTTTAAAATCCCATTATTATGTGTGGCTAAATAATTGCAGCCACTTCAATTATATTCAATTTAATTTGGTAATTATGTGGGTTTCAGAAATTGCCTCTACCTCTTCTGTATATTCTTTTCATGCATGTTGGAGTAATTTAATACAAATGTCTGTTGAGGGAACCTGAGAGTATTGAGAAAACCCAAAAACTCTAAAAAGCCAGCTTGATATTTTCAGGATTATTTTGTGTAAAATGTGTTTGCTGCTTAGTCATTTAAGCATGAGTGTTGGAGAAGGCTGACAGTCTCTCATGCTCCTGAAGAAATGTGAGTCTGAAAAAGATGTGATATGCTAGCTCAGGTGAAATAAAACTAGTTATTTTTATAGAGATTACACTTGATAAATAAGATTCTCCACCCTGAACTTGACTCAGTGTTTAGAAAACCAGGATATGGAGCAGAGGATGTTTCTGATGTGCTCTGACAAGTCAACTTGCTGAGGAGATGGGTAGCAGTTGTTGGTACTTCAGATTATAGTAGTCTTCAGATTATATTATTTTAGAATTTGAGTAGAGGCAAACATCTTACCTCACAGACAAGATGACTCAAACAGTTGGGTAAAATCCTGTGTAACTCAACAGGTTTGGAAATTAGGAACTATCAAGGCATGCAAGCACATCTGAAAATGTCACTGTGCATGCTCACTGTTTAAGGTAACTGGATCTTGGCTCACTCACTTTCCCCCCCTTCACTTCTAGCCTCTTCCAGTTAGACCTCATCATTACTAGAGCTTTCTAATCTACAACAGAAGTGTATATTTAAAGTCTGAGCAATCTAGTTTGCATAGCATGTGGATATAATGCCAAAATTCTCTGTCTAGAACCATACTATTTTTCTCTTCTTCTGCATCCTGTGATGAAAATTGATCAGAAAACCCAATATTCTGTTCAAACAAGCTGTGTACTAGGGAGAGATTTCAGTGTCTTTAATTATAAGATCTCTGAAATAAACCCAAATAAGTGAAAATTATTAAATCCTGAGGGGTTTTCCCCCTTTTTGAGCTTCTGTTACATTTACTGCAAGTTAATTTAGGAATAAAACTCTGTCTCTCACATTTCTGTACTGTTGTACTGTACAAGTGAAATGGTCTAGTTGCTTTAAGCCTGTGAACTCAAGTGTACGAATAATACTTGAAACAGGAGCTCAAAGCCTGAAATATTTCAGGATTGTAACATCACATAATGCTCATGACAATACAAAGAACATACCTCCCAGTTAGAAACAAGTGAACAGAAGTGGAGTGAGATGATGGCTCGTTGTCTAGTGACAGGAGCAGAGGATGGATGACAGTAGGTGAAACTTCACCTCCTACTTGGAACCTATGGCAGGCTGGAGATTGGCTATAAGGAATGCCTCAGAGGGATTTCTTTCAAAACACAGTTGTTATCTGACACTGCTTGACAATCCAAAGCAAAACACTTAGTTATGGAGTGCTTTCCCTTCTTGTACTGCAGAGGGATTTGTCTGTTGTCCAGGTTCCCACCAAGGAAGAGTTAATTTTTGCAGTGGCAGAGGGAGCATGGCTGTGGGTATATTTTAGAGGTTATTCCATACCATCTTATATCATTGCCAGAGGTGGTGGGGAAGGGGTTCTCTGTCTCTGACTAAAATGGCAAAATGGATTTCATCAGGTTCCAATGGACTTGGTCTACAAAATAGCAGCCAGAAAGAAGGAAACACAGCTTTCCTATGTGCTGTGGGCTTTCGGAGGATGTGTATCACAGAGGACAGCCAGACTGTAAGCCCTCTCTATCTTGTGACACTGAAGAAGAGCGATTCCAGGTGGGGCCCAGAACCACACCCAGCTTTTGAACAAATCAAAGATTGCTTATGCAGTAGCCTTTGGGCCACTCAGGACAGGAGAGGGTGTAAAAAACCTGCTCTGCTTCTGGGGAGAGTGGTCCTTCCTGAAGTCTCTGGCAAAAGGTACCTGGAGAGACTCGAGGACAGCCCCTGGAGTTCTGGAGTTGGGAATACAAAGGCTGTTACATCCCAACTGAAAAAGAGACCCTGGAAGCTTGTGGAGGGTGTGCTTGCTGCAGGAGTGATTGGTGTGATATGGAGTGGGTGCATTGCGCACCAGCCTCTGGGAAATCTGAATGGTGCAGTGGACTGGTAAGAACCACACTGGAAGCAATGGGGGGCGCTGGGGGGGCAGGACCTTCAAACTTGGGGATCTGCATTTAGCTAAAGCCCTGTGGTTAGTCAGCACCAGAGGCTCTAACAACTGAATTTGCTTAATATGTTTTCTGATCAAAAGGAAAAAGCTGAATCTACTGGATTGCTTTCAGAGGGATATGAGAAGAAAGCAGACTGATCAGGGTAAGAGAACTCATAGCTTAAAGAAGTGAAATAATTCAACCGTTTACTCACAAATCAATTTTTGTGTGAATTAATGGTACGGGAACATTTTATACATACTTCTATACCTATATTTTTCTATTCGCTGTTGTAATGATATATAATTTTCACTACAAAATGGAAACTGCTAAAGATATTTGATCCATCTGACAATTGACATTCAACTGTTGGAAATCAAACTTTCTGCTGATTTTAACACAGATTTTAAGATAAGATAAAGCCAGTATACTGCTAAGTCATTTACATAAATCAGTAATTCGAATAATCAAGGATATTATTTATATTAAATAAAAAGTATGCTTCAAATGGAAATGTTTGGTTTCTTTAGGCATTTTTCCTTTTGAATTTTATTAGTGCTAAGCTATGTGACTAGGCAATTGGAAAACAGAGTATTTACTGTGTTTTTGTTTAATTCAGAGAAAAATCAGATTTTTGATGTGCATTGTAAGTACTTCAAATGCTGTGATTTTGGAGATGATTTTATTTTTATTAAGATACTGTGTTCCAAGGGGAACTGTGCAAAATCTACTTTTTTTTGTTCAGTGACTTTGGTCCATGTTGATTTCAGTTCTGTGATCTCACACAACCTTAAGTTATGCACTGAGATTCTAACTCAGCAATTCAAAGGATAATTATGCTCTTTATGTTTGGGTTTTGCTAAAAGCAATAAATTGGTCTGAGCAAACCTCAGCCAAACTCTTGAGAAATCTGTTGGCTGTTATGGATTCCTAAAAAATAATTAATCAATTGTAATTGCAGGCACTAAGGATTATAATCTAGATTTTCATGTTGAAATGCTTATTTTTTCTTAAAAAGATGCACAAATTTGAAAGTTCAAGGGAATACAATGATAATTTAATCTGAACTCTTGTTAGAAGTTTTAGAATACAAAGTTCGTTAATTCAAATGCAGAGACTTGACTCATTTTGTTCAAATGTTTTATGGTTTGAGTTTCACAGTCTAGAAGCTGAAGGGAACTGGAGAGGAGATCTTCTGAGTGACTTCAGTAACTATTCATCTTTTGCAGAGACCAACAAATGAATAGTGCCACAAGTGGGTTGGTTTCCATGTTGAGAAGGTGAAACAAGAAAATATAGCAAACAGGTTTTGACAAAGTGTGTTAACAAAACAAAATGGAAAATCAGCTTTCCCCAGGAGTCAGCAGTGGTTGTGAGGGGCTGCTGTTATTCAGTGTTGTCTAGTGATGAACTTGACTATGACAGATATCTTAGGACTTTGATATTTCCATGCTCCTTTGCTGGATGATAAAGTCACATTCATTTTCTTCAAAATGTTCTGGACATTCATTTTACTTATTTGTTAGGGTACATATTTCCCAACCTGCCAGGCAGCTCTGTTCTGCAGTCCTGCACAACTCCTGCCTGGTACTGTCTAGCACCACTGAAGTGCTAGGTTTTGAGGACAAGTGATGGAAATTCATGTTTCTGTCTAGTTCTCCCTGTCACTGGGCTGTGCTGTGTTGCCAGTGCTACTTTTCCACTGGGGAAAATGTTTCAGACACCCAATAGGATTGTGTGCACTTGGTTCAAAAAGCAATAGCAAACAGTAACCCAAAAGATGAGTAAAAACCTGTGGTATGGCTTAGAATTTTTGGTTACTTATTTATTTTCTATGCAAATTTTTTAAATTCTAGGAATTGTCTGTATGCTTGGTTGCTTTCTCCTTAGTTTTCATTCCTTCAAGGGGCCCTTTCAAATGAGGTACTGCTTGCAGATGCATTTCTTAATTAATTGTGAATGCATAGTGTGGTGACAGATGCAGAGGATGTTGCCTTTATCCTGATCACATTAAAATGAGTTGTGTTGAATATTCTGTGATGCATGGGGAAATTGCTTAATCCTATTACTTCTTGGAGAAGATTGAGTACCTCCTAATGTGAAATACGAAACCTCAGAGCCACACAGTGCAACTGCTGCAGCACAAAATGTATAGGATTTCTTCTAATGCGAGTCAACAATGATTTCTAGGCTTGTTTATCACATAAATGTTATCTGGGAAATTATTGGACAGTTGCTATGGAAACAAAGACCTAGTAGTAGAAGGATTTGTTACCATAAGTAGTTAAGACAATGCTCAGACCAAAATCCCTGCTGCAAACAGTCAACTCCTAAAGATGGAAGTGGCAGATAACAAAGCACCTATTTTTACTGATAACAGAACAATCTAGAAATATTTATCAGCTGGCCTTTGCTTTTCCAGCAAATCCATAGGTATATGAAATACAGTGCAAAGGTGTGAAAATGCTAAGAGAAAAATATTCTTTTGTTTCATATGGTTCAAAAAAATAATGCAGATGTTGGTATCTGGTAGAATACAATGAGTAAGACAGCCTGAACATACTTCTCCTGCCACACTGTAGTGTTTCCTGAAAAAAAGGGATAATATATTCCAGCTGCAGGGAATATTAAATGAGCTGACTAAAAAGAAAATGAAGACATTTGGAAGTGGTGTCTTCCTTCTGATGGAAGGTATAATGGAAATATTTTAAAAGGAGAAATACATCCTCTTCATGATGGCTGAAAAGATAAGCCATGTTTGGATTGTTCCAGATTGTCTTTCTTGTGGATCAGCAAAAATAGTATCTCCACTTTCTGTATTTATCTAGTGAAGAATGGCAGGGTATTGTATTGTAAAATCTCCAATTTGCACATAAGGTTCAGTGTCCTCAGTGCTTATAATCTCCTAAGGGTTTTCATAATATTTTGTATATTATCCATCCCCTGACTTGGGCAGTTATCTGAATCTCTCAACTGTTGTTTTGGAAGTTTTAGTCCTTGAATTTGCAGGCAAACCCCTAGAAGATGTGAATGCTAAAAGCAAAACCAATTAGCAATTACAGGCATGCATGAGGGAGAAGAGTCCTGTGGCAACAGCACAGCTGAAGTGGGAAGCCAGGTTCAAAAAAATGGGCTCTGCTGTCGCACTTGACACCAGCTGAAGAGATTTCCCAGTGACCTGAGCATATGGGGAAATGTGCAGGAAACACAGCTGGGCAGAGAGTTTGTTGTCACCTTTATGATGTACACAAAAAGAACAAAAAGGTGACATTCATTGTGTGATTTTTTTTTCTCCCTCAGCAGCTATGGGTAGCAACAGAACAGAAGATGAATAGGTTATTGATCTAAAAGCAAACATGTGGCTGTTTATTTTAAGTTACATGCTCATGCATGGTCTAATATATTGCCACAATTGTGTTCTAGCACTAAAAGAAAAGTCAGAGGTGCTGGAGGATTAAAAGACTAAACCAGATTTATAGAGCTGAATTTCTATGTACTGAACACATATGTTGAATATGTGGGAAAGAGAAAGACAAAATTACTCAACTTGTACTAAGACCAGAAAAAAAAGGCAATAATATCCATCACTGGGTTAAAATTACATCAGATATTTAACAAGAGGACAAGTTCTTTGGCAGAAAACTAAGAAAATGGAAAGCCCTCAGCAGAATCCTGAATTGAGCTGAAAAAGTTCGGCTTTACCATAGATTTAATGCCCTGGGATAGATCTTCCTGTCTGAAAAAGAGAGGAATTGCAGAGACCCTATTGCTTTGGAAACTGCTGAGCAAATAGAAGAAGCAACAGGATGGGTATATTAATTCATTTTGGTCTATGGACAAAAGGAGGACTAAAAAAATGCATTCTACCACCTACAAAGGAAGACATTTTTGGAACTGTGAGTGATGCCAGATATAGGTATAGAAAATCTCTAATACATATATGTATAGATGTGTATATTTTGGAATGAGTGTAACAGTAGGGTTCTGGCAGCTTTGTGTGTGTGTGTGTGTGTGTGTGTGTGTGTTCAGCACCTCCTTTGGAGAAACTGTTTCCTCCTGCTGCTGTTTGGCTCATGTTCAACATCTGAGGTGTAACACATTTCTGAGGGCTTTAGGTTTACACAGACTAATGTTTTATCTGGGGAAAACCAACAGAAGAATGCCCAAGGACAACCAGACTTTTTGGAAAGGATGAGAATAGTGGCTCCAGCTGAGTAGATACGTGCATTTTGGGTAACAGAGGTAAGCTACAGGAGAGAAATTAATTCAACAATATGTGTAGGTAGGTCACTAACACACCTGATTTGTAGTCAATGAAAAATATGCAGAGATTCCTACTTTTGAATGATGTGGAGGGAATTTGAACTGGATCTAACAGGCTTTGAGGTGTTAACTCAGAGGGTGAAATTCATGACCTCTGGCACGCTGAGACAGAAGTTTTGAAATTAATTGATGGAAATACCAGAGAGCTTAGTTTCTGAAAGAGAGTGCTCTTATTGTTCTGGGACTAAGAGACGTGTTTGCTGCCTTCAGTTATGTGTAATATAAATCTGGGATGTTGCAGCCACCACAGGCACCTGAGAGAGATAACAGGTTTGTTCTTTTAATTGAATGGGAAGTCAGTGATGGCTGTGAGACACTGAGAGGAGCAGGGGATAGAACAGGGAGGTAAGGAGTTAAAATCATCTATTTCCCACCTGCTCTTGGGAAGTTGTCTTCACCACCCCTTTACATTTCCCTGGAGATCATCCATCAACATTTCTATTGAAGTTGGACATCAGATTGACAAATACCCAACAAGGAAATCCCAGGGGAATAAAGGAATTAGAAACATGTCTAGGATTAAGGCACACAAGCTGAGTAGGAGAGACCTGGGCTTTGAGTCTCTGCTTCTGAGTGTGTTTGTGTGATAGTCACTGGATGAGCAATGTAAAGCTGCTTTCTCTGATCACATCTGTGAGTTATAGAGGCTGTAATTTCTGTGGGTATGGTTGTATTTAGTGTGCTCCAAGTATGTTTTCTGCCTGATGGATTTGAGGTATAGTTTGGCTCAGATTGCCTGCTTTGCAAATTCTAGACTGCATTGGACTAAGACCAGTGCCTGGAGACAAGGTCTATTATGCAAAGATTATATTGAGAATAGACAAGGTCTATTATGCAACTTTGTCTATTCAGTACTGTACCAACTATTGAGCAATTAGGTAAGAAAGCAGTAAAGAATGAAAGAATCACTTCCAGGCTATATTCTAATATATGAGGATATTTTTAATAATGCAGGTAATAGTGCTTTTTATTTTAAGGTACAAATTAAGGTATAACAGTAAATAAGCACTACTGATTTAGGAGGAAACAACAAAATCAGAGTCCATTTAGTGCTAGCAGTATTGTAATATTAGAAATTAGTTATATTTCCTGCTTTGATTGAATTCTACAAACACTTAATTCTCCTTGATATTTTTTTATTTATATTTTATTTTGATTGTAGTGAATTCCTTTCTTTCTGTGTTTAAATAAACACAGGAATAGATCAAGAGGGGGATCTTTTAATAAAAAAATGTATTTTGTATATCATGTAAGAAATGTTAAATCTATTACCAGAGTAGTAAAATTGTGTGATTTTGCATATTGGCCTAGGAGTGAGTGTCTATATGGGATTTAGTTGCCCTGTGTGGTTTAACCACAACACATCCACACATACTTGCATTTGTATTTGCCTATTAGAGGTAAATACAGCCAAAAGTATCTTCCAGAGCAACTTAGTTTGAAGAACACCTCCTTTTGGACTCTAATGCCACTAACATACCTCCAATACATAACTCACTTTTGGAAGCAATTTTTTCCTCAGTTATTGTGGCATGTTTTCTCTTGGTCAAATTCTGCTTAAGCAGCTGAAAACCTGCACCTCCTTAATTTCCTTTCTAAAATTGGGGGTTCACATCTCCTTGTGCAATAGCTAATGGCATTATAAATTACCTTGAGCAAGGCAGAGAAGTATGAAAGAAGAAAAGAGAGTGTTATCATTTTCTGCCTAGAGGCCAACAGCTTCACTGAGCCAGGTCTAGGGGAAGTGGAACTCAGAATAAAGAGTTTCAGGGAAGAAAATGGATTTTAAACCTTTCCTTATGTGGAGTCGATTTTAATGTGTAGATAACCACCAGTGACTGTATTGTGTGCATGACTTCGGTCTTAAAATTCTTTTTGCCCATAAGAGATGGAGTTTATCTGTAAAACAGAAAATCCTTTGAACCAAGCATGTCAGTAAGTGTGCTGCTGGGAATATGTGCCTAGGGAAAAACTTTTCTGTGATTTAAGTCTTCGTTTATCTTGTTTAGTGTTGATGTATTTAGGCAAAAGAAAACAATAAGAAACCTAGCAACCCTCTTATTTCTCCCCTTATGCTTCTTTCTCATTCATTAATTTCCTTTCCTCTACCTCAATTCTAATACTAGTTTGAAATACATTCACTTTTATGTTTTATACTAGGGTTTTTTGCAGTTAGACTTTGCATCTTTTGTAGTGGAAAGATGGTGGTAATGCTGGCAAATAGTATTCTATTTTCTTTTATTCTGACATGTACATGTTCAAAAATTAGGAAATGCTGCTCAGAAATGAAGATCAACCAGTAACCTCATCAGGTTTGTTAAAATGTGGTTTCCAAGCTGCGGGGTTTAAAATTCAGGAACTCTCTTGGTTTTATGGCAACTCAAATCAATCTATTGATAAGGGTGGAGGTCATTAAGCATAAGAATGTCTCTTTCTGATTATCTTTGACATTCAGCTGAAAGGTGGAGAGAATGAGAAAGCAGACTCATGTGGAAATCTCAAAGACACTGTATTTCTAGAAGTTTTATAAGAATGAGCAGATGGAAATAGGAGAGTCTACTACTGCCTTCATTGAAAGAAGATTCCTGTGAGAATTCAGTCCTTATTAAACGTCAGAAAATCTCCACAGGGGAAAGCCATAGGAGACACAAATTAGTAAGAATTTGGTCTTCATTACTTTTATTGGTCATGAAGCTACTTCTCAGTGTTTAGCAGGTTCTTGAGCAGACTTCTGTCTGAATAACACTATCTGCTCCTTCAGCTTGAAGGAGAAAAATAAGAAACTCTGGAAGTATTAGAGGGCAAGAAAATGCATTTCATATGTCAGGAGCAATGTATACCTTACTTTTTTTTTGTCAGCTCTTGTGTGATGATTAGATTTTTTAAAATGTGTTGGTTTGCCAATAAAATAAAGCATCTGTTTTTAGAAATTGAGACTGTTCTCCAACCTCCTTTAATTTGAATTGGATTTACCCAAAATCATAATTATTGTGGTCATAGATTTGCACACTTAACCACTTCAACATAATGTTAAAATAGCTTAGATGACTGTGTGCTGGACTTATTTACTTATTAAGCTGAGTGTTGGGGGTTGAGTGTTTTTGTATTACTGTGTCAATTTGGAGAATTTTTCCCATTGTCATGCCGGGGGAGCTGGCTGGGCTGCACCCAGGACTTTTGATGGCTCTGGACGGGGGGTGTAGGTGGGAGCTGGGCTGGCGGAGGGGCTCACGTGCTTCCGGAGGGGGGACTCGTGTTTCCGGAGGGACTCATGTTTCCGGCGAGTTGGGAGGAGGATGCCCCGTCTGCAGCCACGCGGCCAGACCCTGTGTGATCACCTGCCCTGCATCCGCCCCGCTGCAGCCTCCTGCCTGTGCGGACACAGCTGATCACCCAAACACAGCGGTGAGCGAGGAGCTGCCGCTCCAGCCACTCTACCCGAGACCGGCGTGGCCGCTGCCGCCCCTCCCGCCCGCGCTCCCGCCTCTCTGCAGCAGCCAGGCTTTGTCTGTCTGCAGCACCGGGACCAAGGGCAGAGAGAGTGTGCCCACAGCTAAAGAAAGGACTAGGACCGAGTTATAATTGCTGTGTTGTTGGTAGTTTTAACAACTGCTCTTGTTTCTGTTTGTAAGGTTAGATATATTAGTAAAGGAGCTGTTATTCCTACCCCCTTATCTTTGCCTCAGGGTCTTGAATTCGAACATTTATAATACCTGGCGGGGGGGAACTGGATTAAGGTCTCCACTTCAAAGGAAAACTTCTGCCTTTATTGGCAGATACCTGTCCTTCAAACCAGGATAGATTTTGGTGCCCAACGTGGGGCTCGAGGGCACTGAGAGGAGAGTTAAAGCAGGATTAACAGCTCTCTTAAGTGGTAACATGCTGTCGGGTTTAATCTGGTTTGGGCTCCATGTGGCCACAGATATCTCTCTCCCATTTGCAAGCCCTTATTTGAATATTGGCCCTCTCACCAAAGCTACTGTAGCTATTATCCAATTAATTTGGTGGATTGATTATGTCAGGAATTCATGGGTTTTTAATTTTTTCTGGGAAGTGGCCACATGGATCCAGAGCTATCGTACTCTAACTGCGTGTTTCTGGGGTTATTTCAATAATGGTACTTACTGTGAGGTAATGAATGCAAGGGAAATTTTCTCCCAACCCATCACCCAGTTTTTTGAGGCTACCCCACCAGTTTTCAAGGATTTCAGATCTGCTTTAAATGCTAATGACATCACACAGTGGCTGGTGTTGCTCATATGCCTGATCTGCTTAGCATTCAGAGACAGGGGAATATTGGCTTGGATAACAACTCTGATACCTGCCCCAGGGACTAGGGATGTTGCCCCAGAGCCTACCCCTGCCCCAGGGACTAGGGATGTTGCCCCAGAGCCTGATGCTGCCCCACAGCCCACCGCAGAAATGAACCACCCAGAGTGGGTGGGGGCTCTAGTGAAGGATATAGGCCAAATGTTGAAGGAGCAAAGCCAGATGTTGAAGGAGCATAGCCAGATGTTTAAGGAGCACAGCCAGATGTTTAAGGAGCACTTTGCTCCAGCTGGTGAGAAACCCTCCCCCCGCCCTAAAGAGGGAGAGTCAGATGGTGCTGCAGTGGAACCCGTAGATGTTGTATCTGTCCAGGTTCCAGCTGAATCACAGGGGCAGCCACAGCCAGCAGCAGTTGCCCCTGTGGAAACTAGGAAATCTAAGATTAAAACGAGGCACCTAGATAATGAGGATCAGCAAGGAGGGTCCTCACAACCAGCAAGGGAGCCAGAGGTTGAGATCATCACCGAGTCCCTCTCATACGATAGTCTCCGTAACCTGCGTAAAGACGTTGCACGGCGGGGCCGTGAGCCTTTTACAACTTGGTTACTGCGGGTCTGGGACCTTACGGGAACAGGTGTGCAACTGGATGGAACTGAGGCCAGGAATTTGGGATCCTTGGCCCAGGACTCAGGTGTGGACCAGATATTCGTAAGGGAGCAAGGCCTCCATTCCTTCTGGGCCTGCTTTTAATGAGTGCGAGAGAGAGGTTTGTCCACAAAGAGAGAATGCAGGAGCACTACTGTAGAATGCGCTGGAAGACCCCTGAGGAAGGGATCCAGCAGCTGAGAGAAGTGGCAGTATTAGAGGTACTCTTTGGGAGAGATGGACAGCATGACAATGACCCTGACAAGGTCAGATGCACAGGGCAGATGCTGTGGAATTTGGCAACCCTGGGGCCATCTCAATATACCACCTTCATTGCAATGATTAATGCTGATAACCACCAAGAGACAGTGGGTTCTGTTGCCAACAAACTCAGAAATTTTGAGAGTATGATGAATGGCCCAATGCAGGCCAATGTCTCTGCCGTGGCCAGGGACCTCCAAGAGGTCTAAGATAGGATGGAGGGGATGAGGGAGGAGATAAGGGAGGAGATGAGGGAGGAGATAAGAGAGGAGATAAGGAAGATCAGTGCAGCACCAGTGCGAGTCACAGGCCCCAAATCTAGAACCCAACGCCCCCCAGCTAGGGAGAGAGGATACACCCCTGAGCTGACCTGTGGTTCTTCCTGCGAGACCATGGGGAAGGCATGGGCAAGTGGGATGGGAAACCCACTTCTGTCCTGGCAGCACGGGTGCGTCAGCTCAGGGAGGGAAATGCTAACCGGGGGAACCGTGGTAAAATGAAGGTAGCCTCAACCTCCCATGGTAAAGGTGCAGGGTATTACAGAAGGGAGGATGATCTGTCAGATCCCCTGGAAGGAACCTCCACTATGTACGCCCAGGAAAGAAAAAATAACCAGGGCTAGAGGGGCCCTGTCTCTAGCCAGGGAGAGGCATGGGATGACAGGATCTATTGGATAGTGTGGGTGCAATGGCCTGGCACATCAAAGCCACAGAAACATACAGTGTTAGTTGATACTGGTTCATAATGCACCCTGATACCATCAGAACATGTGGGGAAGGTACCTGTTTCCATTGTTGGGGTGACAGGGGGATCACAGGAATACACTTTGCTGGAAGCTGAGATTAGCCTGACAGGGAAGGGGTGGCAGAAATATCCTATTGTAACTGGCCCAGGGGCACCGCGCATTCTAGGAATAGACTTCCTCAGGAACGGCTACTACAAAGACCCAAAGGGGTTCAGGTGGGCTTTTGGAATAGCTGCTGTAGCGACAGAGAGCAGTTGAACACCTTGCCTGGACTATCAGAAAACCCATCTGCAGTGGGACTCCTGAAAGTGACAGAGCAACAGGTACCAATTGCCACCATGACAGTGCACCGCTGGCAGTACCGGACAAATCGAGATGCTGTGATCCCCATCCACAAGATGATCCGTGAGCTGGAGAGCCAAGGCGTGGTCAGCAAAGCCCACTCACCCTTCAACAGCCCCATCTGGCCTGTGTGCAAATCTGATGGAGAATGGAGATTGACTGTGGACTATCGTGCATTGAATGAAGTGACTCCACTGCTGAGCGCTGCCGTGCCAGACATGCTGGAGCTCCAGTACGAGCTAGAGTCCAAGGCAGCAAGGTGGTATGCCACCATTGACATTGCAAATGCATTTTTCTCCATTCCTCTGGCAGCAGAGTGCAGGCCTCAGTTCACTTTCACCTGGAGGGGCGTGCAGTACACCTGGAACCAGCTGCCCCAGGGGTGGAAACACAGCCCCACCATCTGCCACGGACTGATCCAAGCTGCACTGGAAAAGGGTGAGGCTCCAGAACATTTGCAGTACATCAATGACATCATTGTGTGGGGGAACACGGCAATGGAGGTATTTGAGAAGGGAGAGAAGATCATCCAGATTTTGCTGGGAGCCGGTTTCACCATTAAAAAGAGCAAAGTCAAAGGACCTGCCCGAGAGATCCAGTTCCTGGGAGTGAAGTGGCAAGACGGACGGTGCCAGGTCCCCACTGAGGTCATCAATAAGATAACTGCAATGTCTCCACCAACAAGCAAGAAGGAAACACAAGCTTTCCTAGGTGCCATAGGCTTTTGGAGAATGCACATCCCTGAGTACAGCCAGATTGTGAGCCCTCTCTACCTGGTCACCTGCAAGAAGAACGATTTCCACTGGGGCCCTGTACAACAGCAAGTCTTTGCCCAGATCAAACAGGAGATCGCTCATGCAGTAGCCCTTGGCCCAGTCAGGACAGGACCAGAGGTAAAGAATGTGCTCTACTCTGCAGCTGGGAACCATGGTCTGTCCTGGAGCCTTTGGCAGAAGGTGCCTGGAGAGACCTGAGGCCGACCCCTCAGATTCTGGAGCAGGAGTTACAAAGGGTCTGAAGCCAATTACACTCCCACAGAGAAGGAAATCCTGGCTGCCTATGAAGAAGTTCAAGCTGCCTCAGAGGTGATTGGCATGGAAACACAGCTTCTCCTGGCACCCCGACTGCCAGTGCTGGGGCGGATGTTCAAAGGAAAGGTTCCCTCTACCCACCAGGCCACCGACGCCACATGGAGCAAGTGGATTGCCCTCATCACGCAGCGCGCCCGTATTGGCAACCCAAATCGCCCTGGGATTCTGGAGATAATTACAAACTGGCCAGAAGGTGAAGTTTTTGGTCTTGCTGATGAAGAGCAGCAGAAGCAAGTGGCCCGCGCTGAAGAAGCCCCACTGTACAACCAACTGCCAGCTGATGAAAAATGCTACGCCCTTTTCACCGATGGTTCCTGCCGCATCGTGGGGATGAACCGGAAGTGGAAAGCAGCCGTGTGGAGCCCCACACGACAGGTTGCACAAGGCACCGAAGGAGAAGGTGGATCAAGTCAACTTGCTGAGCTCAAAGCTGTTCAGCTGGCCTTGGACATTGCTGAAAGAGAGAAATGGCCAAAGCTCTACCTTTACACTGATTCCTGGATGGTAGCCAATGCTCTGTGGGGGTGGCTGGAGAGGTGGAAAAAGGCTGACTGGCAACGTAGGGGAAAACCAATCTGGGCTGCTGATGAGTGGAAAGACATTGCCACTCGGGTAGAGAAACTACCCGTGAAAGTCCGTCATGTGGATGCTCATGTTCCCAAGAGTCGGGCTAATGAAGAACACCAGCACAACGAGCAGGTAGATCAGGCTGCACAGATAGAGGTCTCAAAGATAGACTTAGATTGGGAACACAAGGGAGAATTGTTCCTGGCTCGATGGGCCCACGATGCCTCAGGTCATCAGGGCAGAGATGCCACCTATAAGTGGGCACGAGACCGCGGGGTGGATTTAACCATGGACAGTATTTCTCAGGTTATCCATGACTGTGAGATGTGCGCTGCCATCAAGCAGGCCAAGCGGGTGAAGCCCCTCTGGTATGGTGGACGTTGGTCCAAGTACAAGTACGGAGAGGCCTGGCAGATTGACTACATCACACTGCCTCAGACCCGCCAGGGCAAGCGCTACGTGCTGACCATGGTGGAAGCCACCACCGGATGGTTGGAGACCTACCCTGTGCCTCACGCCACTGCTCGAAACACCATCCTGGGCCTTGAGAAACAAGTCCTCTGGAGGCATGGCACCCCTGAGAGAATTGAGTCAGACAACGGGACTCATTTCAGAAACAGCCTTATAAGCACCTGGGCTAGATAGAGAACACGGCATTGAGTGGGTGTACCATATTCCATACCACGCACCAGCGGCTGAGAAAGTCGAACGGTGCAATGCCTGCTTAAAACCACCTTAAAGGCACTTGGTGGGGGGACTTTCAAGAACTGGGAGATCAATCTACCAAAGGCCACATGGTTAGTGAATACCCGAGGTTCCACTAACCGAGCAGGCCCAGCCCAATCTGAGCTCTTGGGAACACCAGATGGAGATAAGGTCCCAGTGGTACACCTGAGAGGCATGTTAGGAAAAACTGTTTGGGTGAACTCTGCCTCCAGCAAAGACAATCCTGTTCGTGGGGTGGTTTTCGCTCAAGGACCAGGTTGCACTTGGTGGGTGATGCAAAAGGATGGAGAGACCCGATCCATACCCCAAGGAGACCTTGTTCTAGGGTGAACTGTCTATGATACTATTCCTGTAACTGCATGTATGTATATGATTTATAAGTTTTAATTTTCTGTAGCATGTTGGCATGGGAAAAATTCGGGGTGGATAATGTTGGGAGTTGAGTGTTTTTCCCATTGTCATGCCAGGGCAGCTGGTCGGGTTACACCCAGGACTTTTGATGGCTCTGGACGGGGGGTGTAGGTGGGAGCTGGGCTGGCGGAGGGGCTCTCGTGCTTTCGGAGGGGGGACTCGTGTTTCCGGAGGGACTCATGTTTCCAGCGAGCTGGGAGGAGGACGCCCCGTCTGCAGCCACGCGGCCAGACCCTGTGTGATCACCTGCCCTGCATCCGCCCCGCTGCAGCCTCCTGCCTGTGCGGACACAGCTGATCACCCGAACACAGCGGTGAGCGTGGAGCTGCCGCTCCAGCCACTCTACCCGAGACCGGCGTGGCCGCTGCCGCCCCTCCCGCCCGTGCTCCCGCCTCTCTGCAGCAGCCGGGCTTTGTCTGTCTGCAGCACCGGGATCAAGGGCAGAGAGAGGGTGCCCACAGCTAAAGAAAGGACTGGGACCGAGTTATAATTGCTGTGTTGTTGGTAGTTTTAACAACTGCTGTTTTTTCTGTTTGTAAAGTTAGATATATTAGTAAAGGAGCTGTTATTCCTACCCCCTTATCTTTGCCTCAGGGTCTTGAATTCGAACATTTATAATACCTGGGGGGGGGAACTGGATTAAGGTCTCCACTTCAAAGGAAAACTTCTGCCTTTATTGGCAGATACCTGTCCTTCAAACCAGGACACTGAGTTCCAGTCAGCTCAATTCTGCATATTAAATTTTAGAGATAAATTTGATCTTGGTAATCATGAAGGTCTGGGCCTTTGTGCAAACAACAATTAAAGGTCAATACCACCAAAACACAGCAAACAGAAATCTTGGAATATAAATTGGCTCTGTCAGATGTGCTTCAGCTTGATCTAGATTGTAGCCTCTCTAAGTGCAAAATGGAAGGAAAACTGTAGGATTGGTTTGAGTGAAACATTGCATATCTATGTTCTATGCTCTTTGTATAATGGAGAGATTAAGACATTTAATCTAATATGAATGAGAACTTTTGTGCTGGTACCTTCCTGTAACATAGCAGCAAGGAATTTGCAGCTAAGGTTTGGGTTAAATTGAATTCACGCAGTTTCCCACTGTGTGTGTATCAGGGTAAATATTTCCCTTAAATTGGTGTTAGAAAGAGCAGTGTGTTGGAAAAGATTAATCTCGGTCTTTCTGCTCGGGGTTTCTGGAGCCAGGGCAAGGGTGATAAACACCTGACAAAGAAGGATTGGTCCCTGAAGGGTGTGACAGGTACTGTGAATGCATCCTCTGACACAGCACAGGTGCAGGAGAGCTCGAGTTGCCACCACATGCCCTGGCACAGAGCAGTGCCAGTGCATGGATACTTGGGCAGCTCTCCAAGAGCTCCTTGTGGCAGTGGTACTGATAGGCACTTTCCCTGCTTAGTGCATTTTTCAGTGTAAACTGTGAAGGCAGTAGAGGAAAAAAATGATTTACACAATTTTTCTTAGCTCATCTGCAAAACTGGTGATTTCTGGGGGTGTGATAAGTGCTTGTGGTGCTACTTGCTCTAAAGACGATTGTGTCTGCAAGGCAAATATTCATTAAAAAATACTGACTTGTTTAAATCTCTTCCGGTTCTTCTTTCTAAGTTGCCCTTAGGAGTTTTATATTTGGAATAAAGCAGTAGACCATGAGTTTAATGCCAGAGTCCCGTTCTCCTGTAGTACAGCAAAGCTGCCCTTTTAGACAGCAGGTGGGGATAAGCTGGATGCTAAATGCTTGACCAATCACCTGAGGAATTCAGAGATAGCTGGGGAAACCAGTGTGATATAAAAGACACTTTTCTTGAAGAAACTGCAAAGGAATACTTAATATTTGACTTGTGTTGGAAGAAAGTATGAGTACTTAGTCTAATGGTAGCCTTGTGATGCATTGAAATCTTTATTTTCTGAAATTAAGAAATTTTCTAATTTAGAAAATAGAAATGAACATCTCTTTTTGGGTGACTTCCTTTTTTGTTCATCTCCACTGGCATGTACACATGTCTATACACAAAGATTATGTATTATTGATTACCTGTGAATTAAATAATGAGAGACTTGAGGAGATCCCATGGAACACAGCTGGTGATCCATCCAGAACAGGAAGGTCAGATTTTTGCTCAAGAATTCCCCACCATAAACAAAGCAGGGTATTTGTCCTTCAAGAGGAAAGTGATGTTTGAACATGTGAGTTTGCTTAATTTTCCTGGCAGTATTTTCAACAGAAAATTATCAGAAAAGAATTATTTAGATGGCTAACTATGATGTGCATGTGTATTCCCACATTGCTGGATTTAGATGGTTATTTTTGTTCACCTCAGAGAAAACTCGGCTGCTGATGCTGGGGGGGTTGTGTGAGGTAGCAGAGCACTCAGAGGTACCAGCAGAGCCATTCTGCTGCTGCCCTGTTTTCTTTTTAACAAATATATTAGTCCTGGTTTTTTGAGCTTGCAGCTGGGAGTCTTATCTGCAGAAGGGGGGCACAGGCAGTGGCAGCACCAAATGCTTTCTCCTGCAGCTCTGTTCTCCAGTGATCACTTCTGGGAGCACCAGACTCATCCCCATCCTCATTTCTCTGATGAAGCAAAATTGCTCACAAGAAGTCAGCATTTTCTGTCTGCCCAGAAATAGACCTGGGCTCAAGAGTTCATTTCAGATCATCCAATGAATGGTTCTCAAGTGGAATTCAAACATGTCTGTACAGCCAGTGCCAGTATTTTCTCTGGACATAGAAATTATGAGAATAGGTTGTTGTTTACTGTGCTGGGGTTTGCTGAGCTCTAGATGTACCTGTTTGGTTGGATGTGGGAGAACTTCCAGCCTCATTACAGTCAAAATAAGCAATTCAAGCAGTCACCGCTACTCTTGGCAGAAGTGAGTTGCTTCTGGGCAGCCCAGTAACTCTGGAGGCACTGTGGACTCCTGCTCCTCTTCCCCTGCAACAGAGGAAAGGGGAGCAAACAGGAGGAGCGAGGGCATCCCAGGCAGCCATGCCCAGGAGATGACTCAAGTCTGCTGCCTGAGATGTGACATGTTCAGGATTTTGTTGGGTCTTTTCATATATTTCAACCCCTTTTTTTGTTCTTTAAGCCATTGAGAAAGGGTTTTGAATGCTGCGGTTTTGCCCTATCATGTCTTAGTTTACAGAGAGTAGTTGATCCATCAGTGGACAACATGCATCCATGTGTAAAGATAGTGTAAGGTTTTAAAATGTCCACAATATTTAGTGACTGACTATTTTATAACCATTTCTCAATCAACTGGAGTATGAAGAATAAAGAACTGTGCCATTTATTTCCAGTTGATGGGGAGAAGTTTGCTGTGTTGTTTCCTACTGATTTTTATTTGCGTGTTTGAGATTAGCACCATTCTCAGGAGAACAGCTTCAGGCAGTAGTTTGTACCATGAGCTCTTCTAAATGGCTGCTCTTCCCCTACAGTTCTGGTAATCTGATCTTCAAAAGCCTCACTGAATTTCAAAGCCTGTCATGTGAAACACACAGCATGACATTAAAAATAAACAGGAAGGCTGGAGCCAGAAAGAAAAGCTTGTTTCTGACATTCCTGGCTTTCCTAGGTGTTGTAGGTGAATATACATGTTTATATATCCTTATATATTGTTAGGAGAGATTATTTAAAAGACTGACAAATTTTCAATTTCAAAACACCTGTCTACTGAATTTGTACCATTACTGTATAGTTCTGCAGCTAACTGCTTGTCTTTGCCCCTTTGATGGTCAGGCTGCACATAGGCTGGGCAGGTTTGTCCGACCTACACTTGGAAAGTTCTAATGCATTGCTGTTAGTTATGCTATTTTAGTATGCTAGTATTTGGGTTCAGTACAAGTAATATTCATTATATCCTGATAGGAGCACTAAAAATTTCTAGTTAATTTAGTAATTATCTAATGGCTGCATCAGGAGCACTGTGGGCAGCAGGGGAGAGAGGGGATTCTGCCCCTCTGCCCTGCTCTGCTGAGACCTCACCTGCAGTGCTGCATCCAGCTCTGGCCTCCCAGCACAGAAAGGACATGGATCTGTTGGAGCAGGTCCAGAGGAGGGACAGCAAGGTGATCAGAGGGACAGAGCACTTCTCCTATGAGGAAAGGCTGAGAGAGTTGGGCTTGTTCAGCCTGGACAAGAGAAGGCTTTGGGGTCACCTAATTGTGGCCTTCCAGTACCTGAAGGCAGCCTACAGTAAGGATGGAGAGAGACTATTTACAAGGACATGTGCTGACAGGAAAAGGGGAAATGGCTTCAACCTGAAAGACATTATGTTTAGATTGGATATTAGGAAGAAATTCTTTCTTGTCAGAGTTTTGAGGTGCTGGAACAGGGTGCCCAGAGAAGCTGTGGATGCCATCTCTCTAGAAGTGTTTAAGGCCAGGTTGGATAGAGCTCTGAGCAACCTGGTCTAATGGAAGGTGTCCCTGTCCATGTCAGGAAAGTTAGCACTAGGTCATCTTTAAGATCCCTTCCAACACAGACCATTCTATGATTCTGTGATTCTTCTTTGGCTTAAAATAATTTCTGTCTTCAACATTGTTTTCAGAACATAACTCACTACTGTGCCACTACTGACTGGGAGTCCTATTGCTTGAGCTGCCTCTCTTCTCCTTCTTTTGCCTTATCTGTTACCTGACTGAACATTTTATGCCAGCTGTATGGATGCAAAAGAAGAAATATGATGGCATTGTGTGGAGTGGGAAAAATATAATACAGCATTTAGCAATCTGTGCCTTGCCCAAGAGCACAAATATCGTCCTGAAATGTCTCAGTGTAAAATAATGTGCCCCTGGTTTTCACATAAGTGATCAGTGTTTGTGTGTTGATGTCTTAGTGGAAAACACTCAGAATATTTTCCATTTTTGTCATCAATATTTCACACCAGCCTTGACTGAGTGGTGATTTTTTGGGAAGGGTCAAAGTGAAGGACAAAAGCGACCCTAAGTTCAGATGAAGCTGACTCTGGGGTAAACACATGTCCAAGAACTGATTGCTCTGAATACTTGTGTATGTCCGTGCATGTGGGGAACAAATGTATCCTCTACTCCTCAAAATTTTCATCTTAGCACTCTTAACATTTTAATACATATTTTCTTTGGTTTTTTTTTTTACTACAGTATCATATATTTTAGTTGAGCAAAATATTTGAGTTTTGTGTACAGAAAAGGGTCTTGCAGGAGTTGCATTTTTTTTTTCTTCTTAAAATAATATTGAGGCTTTTAAAAGATCATAAAAAACCCAAAAATTTACTTTTGGTCCACATTGGTATATTGGTATTCCAAAATACAAATCCAGACATTAGCATAGTAGTGTGTTATCCCCGGACACTTCACTTTTCTTCAAAGGAAGAAAACAAATAGAGAAGCTCATTGTATTTTAATAAAATAATTTGTTGGAGTAGGTCTTAAGGGGGTAGTAGTAAAGAAAATAAAATTATGATTTGTGAAATTATTATTTCTGTTATTTTAATAACTAGGGGAAATTAAAATGAAGGCAATCATGTTTAGGAAGAACGGTATTACTCTTGGTTGTGAAACAGCATGCAGGGGCTGTTCAAGTGGAAAAGATAAAAGATTATTCAATGTGGGGCAAATACAATTAGGGCAACATGATTACAGCTTTATTGAATAATAGGCTGGAGTGTGAATGCTATAATTTCTAAAGTGATTCTTTAAGCAAAACTTCCTTTAGCCAAAAGCAGCAGTATTGCTTAGGAACTGCTGGAGATGATGTTTGTGAAAATCAGGACATGTAATACTCACAGGGAAAGAATAACTTAGAGTTGTAAAAGAGTTGAAAAGGAGACAATTTTTTCTTCTCCTTTAAGTTCCTCTCCTTTTAATGATGGAAGACTTGTTTTCCTACACCCTACCTCTGTATGTGTGGGCCTGTGCACACACATGATGAGCATGCTGAGAGGTGAACTAATTGATTTAGTTTTAATGGTTTGGCCCATTAAGGCACCAACTCATTATCCCAGTCCTTTGTTTGGACATTAAAGTTTCTGCAGAAGGAATGACAGAGCAAAATATAAATTGCTGTCTCAGCTTCTCTGCTTCACAGCCCAGATTGTTGACATGGGTGCATACTGAAAGCAATGAAATAAAGGTACTAGAGGAACCACCTGCAAAATCTTTCTTTTATCAATCAAAAAATCAGAAAATAAAATAGAAAATGCTCTTAGAAAACAAAGGTTCTCTCCCTCTGACTCTTAAGAGTGATATAGATATATATATTTTTCAGTGAATAAAAAAAAGGGCAAAATTATTTTAAAATTTTATTGCAATAGAGAAAATTTATTACTTTGGATCAGAATTCAATTTTTTTTTTTTTTGTATTTGCAGTGCTTCTGGCAGGATCTCTAACACTGGCACTTAGATATATGTGACCGAATTTCTGTATCTTTTCCATTTACTTCAATACATGGCTCTCCTGCCCTAGAGAGAAACAAATTTATATGACTTTCTGGGCTTAGAGCTGAGCTCTAATGTGTAAAATTCACTTGTGTGCTGGTTTTGGCTGGAATAAAGTTAATTTTCTTCATCATAACCGGTTTGGGGCTTAGATTTGTGCTGGCAGCAGTGTTGGTAATTCAGGGGTGTTCAGGTTATTCCTGAGCAGGGCTAACATGCACTTGAGGCCTTTTCTTCTCCTCATCCCACCCCACCAGCCAGCAGTGGGATGCACGAGGAGTTGGGAGGGGACACAGCTGGGACAGCTAAATGTCCAAAAGGACACTCTGTACCCTATGGCATCACACTCAGCATATTAAACTGGGCAAGGGAGGAAGAAGAGGAGGATGTTCAGAGGGATGCCATTTGTCTTTCCAAATCCCTGATGGAGCCCTGTTGTCCTGGGGAGACTGAACACGTGCCTGCCCTTGGGAAACAGTGAATGGATTCTCTGTGTTGCATTGCTTCTGTGGAGACTTGCTTTCCCTGGTAAACTGCCTGGATGTGAGATTGTCAGAGCTTTTAAAATATTTGATGATAGTCGTAGGCTGGTGTTTATCATTTTGGAAAGTATTTTGAGAGCTTGTTTCACAGTTTATCCATCTGGGCTTAAGGATTGTGGCTTAAATAAAGGATAAGATTTGTGTTTTATAGCTAAAACTGTTTATTAATAATTACTACTGTTTGGACAATAATTCAGAAAGAATTAATAACAACTCAAAGGTTTTAAGCATAGGCTTTGAAACATGGGCATCCAAACAAAGGGGAGTTGTTCTGTTTCTCTTGCTGCCAGTGGCAAACCAAGGTTTGACCTGGAGAAAATGGCAGAAGTGAGTCCTCTCACCCCCTTCTAGGAGAGTGCAAAGCTGTATCCTAAAATGGCTGTAAATGAGTCGCATTATTGGTCCTTACCATGCCAGCGTCTATGTTAAAGTAAAATTGACAATTTCAAAATCAGTCTCATCAAAAATAAACCTGAGGAACCTCTTAAAAAAGAAAGAATAATTTTCTGCCATAGTTGTTGGATTTTGGAATGTCTAGTACTTGGATCTAACATACATTTTGCAACCAAAACCAAAAATAATAACAAAGCCAGCTCTTACACAAACAAAATAGTTAGCCTCCATCTCTAGTCTTCTATCTGATAAAATTATTGAAAGCCACAATATCTGAATCTGCTCATGCAAGCTTCTCAAATAGCTGTTAAACCAAAATAAAACCCATAATTGGCTGATGGAAGCTGCAGGATCTGTTCCAGATCATCACACAGACAAGGCATCTTTTAATCCCTTTCCTTGCATGTGTCCTTAATCCATCTCTTGCTGTTTTAACCTTTAATCTGCATCGTGGTTCCACTGCTCACTTTATCTCTCTATCCTGTAATATAAATCAAATACTTCAGAAATGATTGCAGTAAGCAACCAAGTCTCAAGTAATGGGGACTATTTGGAGCTATCAGGATGAGCTCCCCTTGCTGATGTGGTGGCTAAAGAGTGATGTGGAGCAACAGTATCTTCCTGCTGGGTTTAGATTTTTCACCATTTTAGATTACTGTCACTGTAAAGGTATCTTCCCAGAAATGCTGAGGTCTGTAGTACTGTGTTGCTCAGAGTGGAGATAGGGCAGAAGAGCACAGATCTGAGATCAAAGGCCCTCCTCCTATTAATGTTAGAAAAAATTCAGATCAGTGTTTGAAACTGTGTGCCTAGTTGGCCTGTGCTGTGTAGCTGAGATTGGATTTGTCCTGGGGAAAATACCTGAAAACTCAGAAGTTTATCCAGGTTGCCTCAGTTGACAAAGCTGAGCTGGGAATTCCATCAGCACAAGTTTAGCTGGGAAATTCATGGCATCTCACTATCTGGGATGTAGAACTGGGAGACCCTTATCTGAACTTTTCAGACATTAAAAAAAATATTTTTAATTTTGGTCTTTAAGTGATAAGAGGTTGAGCAGTGAACTAATCTGTTTTCATCATTTTATTCAGTTCATTTCCCTCCTACCTGAAAACAGGCATAAATCCTGACAAGAAAAACTGTAGATTTACTGGGAGCAGAATGAGTGAATGTTAATGTGCAAAATCCTGTAATAAATGCATGGATTAATTGAACAACTGCATTACAGAGGAACGTTTTTTATCACAGGGAACAAACAGGCAAACAGGTGGCCTTTTTAATGTAAGATGATGATTAATGAGATATAGTATGAGCTGCAAAGTGTGCTAATAGCCCACTCAACATCCTCCACATGAGTTCTCATAGTAGTCTTTAGAAATGCCTTATCTATCACACAAAACAAACCGGCAAAAGTTTTAGTCTAGATTACTTCTTCTTTCCTGCCTCATTGTTTCTGATTAGACAGGAGTCTGATTCCAATTCTACCTCAGAGCAAAGCTGCCTACTGGAAGAAACTGAGACAACTTATTTTGGGAGACCCAGTGAGATCATCAATTCCATGGAAAGCCAAAAGGAACATAATTTCTAACTGAAGTGAAAAAAGTTAACCTGCAGGCACTGCATTTACTTTAATTCATTCTGGCTAGTTGTCCTGTTTTAGTGGGACCACAAGTCTCACCTTGCAATCGTTCATAACTGCAGTTGTATGATCCTCTCTACCTTTATAGATAATTTTGTGGGTCTGTTTTATTTCTTTGTTGTTGTTATTTTGTTGGTTGGTTTGTTCACTTATTAAAAAAAGAAAAGGGAAATGCAGATATTCCAAGTATAATGTAAATCCACCCAGGTTTAGCTAAGAAGCACAGGAGTACATTTTCCTAACTCATCTTTTTGAGATATTATCTGTCCCAATTCAAGCTGGCTGGGTGCACATGTACTCCTGTGAATGGTGATTAATGAAATAACAAATGCAGTGGATTCTTAAGAGCGACTTTCTCATTTCCTACCTGGAACCACTCAGCGAGAACTGAGGTTATGAATCTTATATTCATGCTGTCTTTCAGTTGTAAAGAACATTTGCCTCTGTCTAGGTAAATCCTGGTTGGGTGTTTTGTTGCCTGTGTTCGACACTTTTGTGGGCCTAGAGGGTCTCTTGCTTTATGAACATGTTGTTGATTATTTCAACTCTCTTAAACTGTGTGTCTGCAGCTGTTCCTTAAAGGACTACTAATTTTTAAAACATGGAAAATGTCCATATTCACCATAATTTTAGCAAAAAGGAATGAAATGTGCATATTCCATGTAGGCTGTTCATTAAATCCCCAGGCAAATGTACCCTTTAGCTTTACCATTTTACTCCAATTTGCCTGTTTTGTGCAAAGAAAATACATTGAGCTATGATCCTGACAACTGCAGTTATGAAAACATATTTAATGTTGATATTAAAATTAGTCTTAAAATATTACTGTGCAGCTCTGGTCAGAATATGCAGAGAAACATATTTTGTTTTGATATGCACACTGCACAAATAAATTACCTATGCATTTGTAATTTTATCTTTGGCATTTTTCTTGAGGGACATGGGTGAACACTTAGTAGTGTAAATCATATTCTTTTTGCAAAATATTACTGAAAATTAGGTTGTTGATTCTTTAAATAACAATAGCAGAAGGAGCAAATAGAACCAATTAATCTTTATGAGTAGATCGATTTATCATAGTTATCTCTAGATAGATTTATCATGGTTATCTGCTCATACTACATTTGCATCAACCTCTGGAAATAAATTTAGGGGACAACCACTGCTCAGCTGAGTTTAATTTCGTCTGATGTGTCTTGGCAGGTGTTGCCACCTGCAGGTGCAGTTATATCTTCCCCACATTCACCGTTGTATAACACTGACTTTTCAAACAATCAGAAATAACACCCTTGACCTTCAAGATGGAGATGAAGATGTGGCTGTTTCAGTCTTGAGCCATATGCTACGGTCATCTGTGACTGTGCCCTGATGAAGTCTGAAGACTGTGGTGTAAAGGAACACCATGGACTATTTTGGCTGTATGTGTGGCTTGGTTTCATCACAAACAATATAAAATAGTCTTAAAAATGTAGTATCTCAATGTATGTTGGCAACAGCACAGAAGTAATCCAAGATACACTGAGAAAAGGGAGACGTGCAGGAAATTCTTGAATTTCTCCTAGAGCAGTAGTGGTGATCCCCTTGAAATCTGAAGTCTGACATATCAAGTTTTGCACTACTCCCTTATTTTTAAACATAATGGATATATGACATGACATTTCACTTGCTTTTTACTGTGATTGTGTCATCTGTGTTGGCATGGACATCATTGTTTTGACACAAGTTCCAGTTGATTTGCGATAAGGATTCTGCTGGTTTTAGTCATAATAAAGAAAATAGATGCCATACAAATAATGTGAGACTGATTTTATAATTCTCCCTCATTCCAAATCTGTTTATTTAATTAATGGTCGAAAGTAAGGAATTTCACTTGTATGTGAAAGGTGAGTTTTATACACATAGGGATGCCTGGGTGTGAGTCTCTGTACTTAGACCTATCTGTAAACCAGAGAGATAAATATGTGCCAGTAATTAATGCCTCCTTGCACTAGAAAGGAAACAAAATTATGAGAGGTGATATTTAAATCACTATTAAAATATATGTATTCATGTAGCAAACATTCTGCCTGCACTCTCCAAAACTATATTTCTATTTGGTTCTGTATTTTACTCCAACATCATTACTTCTGGACACCATCATCTGCATCAAAAACGACACAAAGCTACCTCTAGAAAAACAGTTTAAAACCTGACACTTCTCCAAACATACTCTCTTGTCTTATGTGGTGGTGTAACCATGACCAAATAAATATTGGGACTAGTCTCAGACACATGCTAAATCTCCAGTCATGCCTGATAAAATTTGGAAGTAATGGTTGTAGCTGTTTTTCTGGGTTGGTGCTTTCCAACCCCAAGCCTAACAGCTTCAGGCCCAGATTTCTCTGGACTTGGGCTGCCGGGCTTACAGCTACCCACTAGCGGAGTACAGAAAGGTTGAGAACGCGGCACTGGTTCTGAAGATAGCTTTACTTCTTCAAAGGGGAGTACAGCGAAGTCCAAATATATCAGATAACAAAGGACTTTTTATAGGTTTACAGAGGATTGAATTTTCTACCAATAAAACTACAGCTTTTAAACTAACCAATTATCTTAAAATTCTTAAGTAAAAAAGGACCAATAACTTGTTGGCTTTAAGAGCCAATAGAAATCCAAAAAGATAACAGGGTTTTCGATAAGGGGGATGGGAAGTTGGTTGCTAAGCATTCAGTAATTATGGGATGGAATTCCAGGGATAGATTTTAGGGGGAGTAACATTCTCTACAAATGGTAATTGGAATGGGCCAAAAAGCATGCCATGGACCTTTTTGACAATGTCATGGTTGTGGTAGTTGTGTTCTCCCACTAGGAAGCTTCTTTGGATGCCTTTTACTTAGTAGTAGATGTGTAGCCCCTCATTCACGATCTGATTCTCTCAGGACTCTGTTCAGGGTCCAACGGGGTCTGTGGCTGGGTGGCAGACCCATATTGCTGACTGATCAACATGCCTGGCCCTCAGGGGTTTCAGGGAGAACCCAGTGCCTAAATAACCCTAGAAGCAAGAGCAGCTTTGCACAGCAGGGCTGCCCTGGGTAGGCATTTGGGAGTTTTAGATTAGTGGGAATTTCTCACCTTTCTCCCAGCTTTCACAGCTTTGTAGATGTTTGCAACCACAGGCATTCTGCCTTCATTATTTTGCAAATTCGCAGGTCATTTTTAAGAGTAATTTGTGAGAATTTGCATGAAGAGGTGGCATCATCAAACCCCTGACAGTAACAGAGATGACAAATCCCAGGTAGAAGTGATGGAGAGAAGAAAGGGAAGGTGCCTACTGCAAAAACAAAGGTGCTGGCTCAGACAAGACAGGATTAGAAAGCTCTTCTGCACCTTTCCTTTCTTTCTATTATTTGCATATCAGCACTTTCAGATCAGGAAACTGTGTTTATTTGCTCATGATAAAAGAATTGAGAGACTAAAGGTCAACATGTAAACTTGCAAAACATTTTCACAGGCTGAATTGGTGTGATTAGTAGTGGTTAGTGTATGGGAATGGAAAGAGGTTCCAGCAGCAGCTTTCCTATTAAGGAAGGACAGAGAATGAATGCAGAAAAATACTCAGGATCTGTTGGATAATTTTTCTTTGCTGTTATGATGTTCTTTACCTTCCTCTTCATTTTATGGGAAATACAACTACTGAATTTTAAAATATTTTGCTAGAAATACATTGAATGTAGGATGTAAATAGAGACAGAAATGGGAGCAGGATACAGTGGATAGGAAAGGTAGAGAACAAGAAATTATATGTAGAAACTTCTCATATAAATGAAAATTTAAAAACATGAACTTAGAGTCATGGCAGTTTCTATAACTTTAAGCAGTAACGTCCATATAATGAGCAATATCAGTGCAAACCAAACAATCTTAATATCAAGAGGGCAGTTTCTGGACTCCAAACTTGTATGTATCAGTTTTATTTTGGACTTGCTTCTAACTTGAACAGATGTGATAATGGACCTCATGCATTTACTAATGCAGTACAGGATGATAGTAATGAATGTTGTCATTTCTAAGTTGCCATATTCAACTAAGAAAGGGCAGATTAAATTGAGGGACTGATCTTGAGTCTCTTTCTTGGATATATTTTCCACCACCATGGAAATTCTGTTAAATCCATGAAAACATAGGAAGTAAATTATTTTGGATTAATCAAATGTGTTATGTCTTAGTCAAGTCCTAGTAAATGCCCTGAGATTATTTAAGTAGAGATTGTTAACTACTTTTCGTTTTACTTGGCTTTTTCTTTCAATTCTCATGGTCACTATTGCCATTATTTCATGTGCATTACAGAACAAACCTTTGCAAAACTGTAGAAGTAGGAAGACATTGCTACCATATCATTAATATGTTGATTTGCAGTGTGCATTCCAGAGCCAAGAAGGAACCTCTCTCAGGGGATTTAATCAGAAATTCCTGTAGCCTTCTTTCTGCCTCTACTCCAGTTTGGGCAAAGTCTGGCACAGGCAGTCTCCTGCTTTGTTAGGCCACTACTCTCAGCATCCTCCTTGGTGCCAGCTTATTTATGGGATAATGAATTAGACAGAGTAAATGCCTGTGTAGTCCTCGTGAGTTAAGAAGCCATTCTTCTATTGCATGCTTTAAGATTGATGCAAGTCAGAAGCATTCACTGTTATATACACATGTATTTTTTCTTACTGTCTGCAAAGTCCTTTTTAAAAACCCTGCTTAGTTTTCATTATCCTTGGGTAGTATTTTCACATTTTAGTGTAGCAAAGGATTTGTTTTACTATTTTAATTTGTGTAAGAGTGTCTACATCCACTCTGTATACCTGGATGATATATTTTAGTTAGGCACAATCTGTGCCATCATTTTAGACAGTTACTGTATTAGTGAGTCTATGCTAAAGTTGGTCCTGTACAATTAAGAAAACTGACTGGATGAAAAATAAATCTGCAAGCCAAAAAGTATATCCAAAAGTTATGAAAGCAAGGGTCTGACTCTTGCACCTGATTGCTGTTTATGTTAGCATAACAAGAGGCACAGCAGCACAATCCAGGACCTGACCTGAGAAGATAGGATGGAAGACACCTCCTCTGATGCAGAGAGTGCACAAGCAGAAGGTGCAAAAGCATTTGCTGCACAGAAGCAGAAAGCTGGCATTGGAGTTGGGTGACATGGGAGTGATGGGAGGACGTCTCCAAAGGAGTCCAGGCAGTTTACATGCCTCTAATTTCAGCTCCCTGTTCTGTGCAGCAGAGAAATGGAAAGGGAGGTGGGTGAGAATTTTGCCTTTGAAGGTTCCCTCTTCTGAGTCTGATTTTCCTTGAGGTTGAGTCTGTTCTTTGGTGCTTGGTGGGCAGGACCAATCAGCACAGTGAGCCAGCAAGGGGAGTGTCACCTTTGTTGGCTGGTAGCAGAGCTCCAGGAGTTCCAGTTGGGAATGTTTATGTGGAAGGCCCTCCACCGCCTCTTGGCATCTTCCTGCTGGATAACCACTGTAAAAAGTCTCCTGCAGCATCGGTAGCCTTGGTTTTATGAGAAGATATTGGAGTCTCTTTGTGCACAGCTGTGCCCTTGCTCAGAGCTGTAATGCTGCCAGTGGTGCAGACAGCAGGTACTGACCTGGGAGGAGGAGTTTGACTGAGCACTGGAAAGCCAGATGGTTCAGATGAAATAATGAGCTGCACATTTCAAAGAGGCCACTGATTTTGGATGCCCTACATTTTAAGTGTTGAGATGTGTAATGTCTCAGTAAAATTCACAGAGGGGTTAGAAGCTTCCACTGAAGTGAAAATGAGCACTTGTTTCTGCATTGCTTTGCACAAAAGGAAAATAATAGGACGAGTCTATGTCTATTTGAGAGATTAATGTTTCAAACCAGAAGAACATTTTTAGCTAGGAAAAAGACACATAATCACTCAGGAGTGCTGAGATTAAAAAAGGAAAAAAAAGGATGGTGAAACATTTGTGAGGAATTAAATATTTGTGAGCCTAATTACATTATAGCTAATAAAATCAGTAATTAGTAATTAAAAATTAATTAATAATTATTAAATTCTACTGCGACTTACCACTGAAAAAGTCAATTTATGGCTCCAGATTTAGTGAGCCTGTTATGCCCTATAGCAGCAGATAACCACTAATGTATATAGATCATCATCTATGTTTGCTGCAAGCAGTTTTGCAGTTTGGAGAGACACTGACTGTTTTCCCAAAATGCTCCAGTATGGGGCTGAGCTCCACCCAATACTTTCTCTGTGCATGCTAGGAGCTGCAATGCAGTCTTTTAGAGCATAGATTACTCATTTAGGACAAGTGTGTATTACACGTGCCACTGCGCTGACCTTTCCCATTGCTTCTTTCTGTTTCATTTGGCTTATGCAGAGAATATCCTTGGGGTTTGTCTGCTCTGTCAGTCAAACAAGGGTACAAGGCTGCTTTTTAATGTAAATTGGCCCACTTTTCCTGTTGCTTTTTTTCAGAAGTATTGCTTAGGTGCAGGCTGAAAGCTGTTCTTGGGGGTATAGTCCCATGTATTTTGTGCTGTATTGCAGGCTACTCTCAGCTTGGAGGAGTTGGACATAGACAGAAAACAGGAATGTGCTGTTCTCCCTGCTAGAGAGAACTGTCTGTCCAAGAACAACATGGCCTTGAGTGATGCTCAGAACTGTGAAGCAGAATGTATTTGTCCAGGATGTCGATTTTTTGTCTTGGCTTTTTTTCTCAACCTGATATCATGGGTGGTGGCAGAAGGTTGCCAGAAAAAAAAAGGGCTCAAATGCTACAGCTCTCCTCTTATAGGTCTTTGTGCAGTAGATATAGAAGGACTTACCCCAATCTGCCATATCTGCACCACTGCATCTTTGCCTTTGACCTACAGCGGGACTCTAATGAAACGTTATACGATTAAGAAGATTAGACATGTGTCCAGATAGCTGAACTGCACAAAGATGGATGACAGATCTAAATATGATATGTTAATACACTGCATCATCACCACTGTGTACAAAGTATGCATGGAATATACATATATAAGTAAATTAGCTGATTATAGAGGCAATATCTTTGATACTCAAGTGCTGTGTGCTTGACATAGAAACAGGATTTCAATTGCCAGCTTGATGCTTTAATATCAGGTGGGTTTTACTTGACAAGTTCTATTCGGGCAACTTATTCTTAATAAATAGCTGAGCATGAAAATAAGGTTTCTTGTTCTCAGCAAGATGAACCTAAGGAACCTCTTGTTACTCTCCAATGGAATTTCAAATGGAATTAGATAATGGAATACCAGATTTCTCTAAAACTCTTTTATCCACACTCAAGATGATGAACATCTTTATGGAACAAGATAGCACAGCTTCAGTATAGTGTAGTTAAATTATGGGGTGGCATTGCTGTAGCCCAGTGTAGCCAGGCTATAAATGGTGGCTTTTCATCTGATTGAAAGAATTGCTCAGATTTCTCCACCTGTTGAGTCTGCATTGTTTTTGAGAACAGCATTAAGGGCTAACAACTTTTAAATTCTGCAAGGGCTTACACTGAGCCCTTATTTTCCTTCATTGTTTAGGAATGGGTTACTTAGCATGATCTTTATTTTTTAAACTACTGGTGCAAAAGTAAATGTGTCCTCAGGACCTGGAGCTTAGTATTAGGAGTTTAATGTGCATTGATAGCAATATATTTGTGTCTCGTTTAGTGTGCTGCCATTGAAATATGCACATTAAAAGCTTCTTTTTATTAAGATAACCCCTTGACAATACAGCGAGAAATTACAGGTTATTTGTGACAAATCCTTTGCTAGGTATTGTATATATAGTTATGCCTAAAATAATGAATGTAAAATAGATTTCAAGGGAAAACATTTGTGTGTCAACATTCCATTTTGTTTCTTTGTCTCGCTGGGAACAGAGAAAGCCATTCTGTTTCTGAAACAAGATACATATGGTGCATGGCTCACCATTTTGGGGAATGCTGAGCAATCCATAAACTTAGGTACACACACTGTAATTACTTCCAAAACAAGAATGACTATAGTATGGAGCTGAATTCAGTAATGGATCAATTAAGCTATTTTTTCTTTTCTTCCCCCCTGCTGTTTACTGTATATAAGGAGAATACTTTAAAAGTGATTATTTTTCCTAATTTAAACATGCAATGGTTATATATATAAAAATAAGACCTAAAATATTCCTTTTCTAAAATAGGACTGATACTTCAGAAAGAAATTCCAAAACCCATTTCAAGGTGTTTATGACTCCCTGGTAATTTTTGCCTTGATCATGTCTTTTATTGACACATAAACATTATTACTCCTGAACACAGTCATTGCACAAGAATGCTTCACCGAGATGATTATATTATCTCTTCCTAGAAGGAGTAAATTTAAAACTATTATATCTGCTTAAGCCTAATTTGTACATGGGGGTAAGGAGCTTCTCATATTTTAGACATATATATTATTGCCATATAATCTAGTAAAAAATAATGTAATGCCAAAAAGAATATAAAGTAATGGAAATAAGACATATAAATCTCACCTGTTTATTTTTCCCTTAATATATAAAACCTAATGTGAATATTATGGAATGCCATGATCCAAAACCCATGGAGAGCAGAACAGACCAATCAGGTCAAGGAGAATTAGATACAAGTAAATCTGTTGTAATTCAATAAATGAGGTATAAGGAATGAATCAGCAAACCTGGCCATCTCCGTCCGGCTAGCTCCCGGTTCATATCCCCCTTCCTGTGACCTTTCCCTGTGACCTTGTACCCTACCGGGAGTCCCTGTATTCTGACCCTATCCCCCTGCATCCTTATCCCATTGACTGCTAGCCAAAGCCACTCCCCATTCCCTCTCCTGAAGACGGGGTCCCAGGAGAGCTCTTTCCTCTTTCCTCCATCGGGCCATGCCATCGCCATAGAATAAAGCTGAGAAAAGGAAGAGCCTCTTTTGTAATCCTTTTCCATCCATGCTAAAATACTTTGTCCGATCTTAAGTAATTAGGAAAAAGACAAAGCATCATTTTAGCAGTTGGCGCCCGAGCGTGGGGCTTGATTTTAGACCCCATTTTGCCTGAAGACCCAGTTTTAAGACTTTAAAGGCCGGTAAGGTTGATCAACTACCTCCGTGGTTGGAGCTGTTTTTACCAGCCCCGAACGCCGGAGGGTGAGACGGGCAACTTCTTCGCGGACTTGAAGGAGCCGTCTCTGGATCGGAACTTTTGCAGAGTTACTGGTGAGACCGCACTCCGTCTGAGAAAGGTAACCCCACGGTAGCCCCGAAGGACAGGGGAGGGGGGTTTTTGGACGAATTGGCTCAGACTCGTGGGGGGAGGTTGGTACCCCGCGGGTGGCAGCGGCGGCACTCCCAGCGTGGAGCGGGGAGCGCGTGGGCGGTATTGCAATCCCGCCTGGCAGTACACGTGCTCAGCCAGCTCTGCCTGGCGTGTGTTGCGGTATTGGCGTACGCACGGGCGCTGGAGTTTTCCCTGAAGTGGGATTCCCCCGGGATTGTCCTGTGTGGCCATTACGGGTAACCACGTGTAGTGATAAAGCCCAGCACCCCCACCTGGGTTTTGCAAACGAACTGCTATTGTGTAACTTTTCTGCAAAAGACCGGGAATCGTGCATTTTGTTTTTATAACATCGAAATAGGGGGGAATGTTTCAGCACAACAAAAGAGTATTATTTCTCAGCTTAAAGAAATGTTAGATGCACAGCATGTTGTAATTTCTAAGAAACAGATTGGAAAGTTTGTTAGCTGGTTGTCTCGAGAAGTTATGGAATTTGAAAAGCAAAATATCAAATCTATTTTATTTTGGGACAGTGTCGGATGTGATAGATAAGGAACCTTTTGTTCGCCTGACAGACCTTGAGAAAGATATCGCCTGGGCCTGTGGAGCCAGGATGAGGTAAATTGTTTTATTGCTTTGCTTTGCTTGCCAAGAAGATGTTAATTGTTTAGCTTTGCTAGCCAGACAGACCTTGAGAGTTAATCACTTTGCTTTACTTGCATAAATCACATATCTAAGTGTTAGCAAGTTCCCAAGAAACCGCCGGATCACCCTATAAGGAGGAGGGGGGGTTAGCAAGACAAAACAGAGAAAGAGGCTCCTCACCTTCATCCCTCGACCACCAGAAGGCAGAAAAAGACCAGAAAAAGACCCCTAGCAACTGGAAGAGCATGCGCAAATTACTAAAAACACGTAATCCAGAAACAACTTAAAAGGGACCAACTGCGGGGGGGGAGTTGCGGCAGTTGGTGGAGCGGGCTCTGCTCGACTCCCTTGCCGCCCGGCGCAGCGCTGATCTTTACTTTTGCTTTTCTGTGACCAATAAATTTTTCAATTTTGATTCGATCTCGCATGGTCCATTGTACTCATTTATAACAATTTGGTGCCGTGACTCGGATCGAGATTTCGGAGGGGCTCTCCACCTGCGGGAAGGCGCGCCCCACCATTTTTGGTGGCCCCGGGGACGGGGGCAGCCCCATCCCAACCTCGACCGACGAACCTAAAAGTTAGAAAAGCAAAAGTAAAGGAAGGAGGGCCCAGTTGACCCCTTAAATTTTGTGCACAAAGTCCGGACGAAGACACAGGACGCGTAAGTATAAGGGGATCCATTCGGGCGGGGTCGGGATCCCGGAGTACGGCGACGTGGTGTGTGTGTGAGAGGGGAGCTGGTAGCCAGATTCCCCAAGTGAGTGTGGACCCTTAGTAGTGCGGTTCCCACTGGCCCACGAGGGCGTGGGCCACGAAACAGGGGAAGCGAAAGTGATTTTGGTGTGAGTGAAGGTACTCTGGAAGAATGGGGCAGGGGAAAAGTAAACCTCCTGCAGACTTTAAACTCCCACCCATACCTAGAGATAGTCCCTTGGGATTCTTGCTAGAGAATTGGGACCATTTTCCGGGAATGGGAGGGAAGGATAAGGCTAGGATGATACATTATTGTGTGGAAGTTTGGGGTGGGAAGGAGATTTCAAGAAAGGTGTTTTGGCCGATATTTGGGTCAACAGAGGATTGGGTAAAGCAGAGATTGAATATTTGGGCAAATACCAAAAAACCTGTTTGCTTAGAGGAAAGTGAATATGCAAAAATTTGGATAGCCCACCCCGAGGTTTTTATCTTTAAATTGACCGAAAAATCAGAGGGTGGCAAAAATAAGAAAAAGGGGGGTAGGAAAGAAGAGACTCTGATAGTACCCCCCCCATATGTGCCCAGTGCACCTCCCCCAGAGGAAAATTCGGACTCTGATCATTCAGACTATTCAGGACCAGTCACTAGAGGTAGATCTAGGAAACAACAAGAAAATTTATTCCCATTAAGAGAGATGCCGATGGGAGGGCCCCAGGCAGGAATAGGATTTACATCTGTACCCCTCAGTTCAGGGGATGTTAGGGAGTTTAAGAAAGAAATGGGACATTTATTAGAAGACCCACTGGGAGTTGCTGAAAGAGTGGATCAATTTTTGGGTTCTAATATGTACACTTGGGAGGAATTACAATCTATTTTGAATATTCTGTTTACTGCTGAAGAGAAAAATATGATTAGGAGGGAAGGGATGCGTATCTGGGACGCCCAGCACGCTCAGGGTCCTGCAGCTAACATCAAATGGCCCCTGCAGAATCCTCAATGGGATCACCAGAATCCTGCACATCGAACACACATGCAGGACTTAAGGGCAATTATAGTTCAGGGAATTAGAGAATCAGTCCCGAGGGGCCAGAACATCAATAAGGCATTTAATGAAAGACAAAAGAAAGATGAAACCCCCACAGAGTGGTTAGAGAGGTTGAGAAAAAATTTCCAGCTTTATTCAGGAATGGATCCGGATGGTCAAATGGGGCAGGCGGTGTTGAAGGTACATTTTGTGTCTAAATCTTGGGAGGATATAAGGAAAAAGATACAAAAGCTGGAAGATTGGCAGGATAGAGGCTTAGATGAGCTGTTGAGAGAGGCCCAAAAGGTGTATGTCCGGAGGGAAGAAGAGAGCCACAAACGACAGGTTAGAATGATGGTTGCTGCTGTACAAGAAAGTAGGGAACAAGATCGGAGGGAGACACAGAGGCGACCAGTAAAAGAGTCTAGAGAATCTGGAAATTCTAAGGAGAGACAGGATATCAAGGTGTGTTTTTATTGTGGGAAAAGAGGACATTTCAAGAGAGAGTGTAGGGCCAGGATTCGGGATGAGAAGGAGTTCAAGACGGATTAGAGGGGTCAGGGGCTCCATCTCTTGGGAACCCGGAAACATCATAAGGAGCCCTTGATAAAACTAAAAGTGGGTCCCCACGGCCAGGAAATAGTTTTCCTGGTTGACACAGGCGCTGAGAGATCAACTATTCAGTTTTTGCCAAAAGGATGTAGTTTATCCAAAGAGACTGCCACAGTGGTAGGAGCAAAAGGAGAACCCTTTGAGGTGGGGGTTATTAAAAGGGTGACAGTTGAATCAGAGTCAAAAATTGGGTTAGGAGATTTCTTGTTAGTATCAGAATCTGAATATAATTTATTAGGGAGAGACATGATTATAGAACTAGGAATTAAAATAGAAGTAGTAGAGAAGGAACTACAAATTAAACTCTGTCCTCTTAGAGTAGAAGATGAAGAAAAAATAAACCCTGAAGTATGGTATAACCCGGGAAACGTAGGGCAGCTAAAAATAGCCCCATTCTTGGTAATTATTAAAAATCCAGAGGTCCCGGTAAAAATAAAACAATATCCCATATCCCTTGAGGGCCGATGGGGATTGAAACCTGAGGTAGATAGGCTGTTAAGCAAGGGGCTGCTAGAACCATGTATGTCACCCTTCAACACACCAATACTCCCTGTGCGCAAATCAGATGGCACTTATCGGTTAGCACATGATTTAAGAGAAATCAATAAACGCACAGTGGCTCGATTCCCCGTGGTGGCAAATCCATATACACTCTTAAGTAAATTGGGGCCTAATAATCTATGGTATAGTGTCATAGATTTAAAGGATGCCTTTTGGGCTTGCCCTCTCGACGAGGCAAGCCGGGATTTTTTTGCATTTGAATGGGAGGACCCCGATACCGGAAGGAGGCAACAGTTAAGGTGGACAGTGTTACCCCAGGGGTTCACAGAATCTCCAAATTTGTTTGGACAGGCATTGGAACAAATCTTGCAGGATTATCAAACAGGACCGGGAGTAACCCTGATACAATATGTAGATGATATGCTTCTGGCAGGGGAATATGAGGAGGATGTGAGAAAGGAAAGTATAAGGCTATTGAATTTCCTAGGACTTAAGGGGTTAAAAGTTTCCAAAACTAAACTTCAGTTTGTAGAAGAGGAGGTAAAATATTTGGGGCACTATTTAAAGAAGGGGGAGAAGAAAATAGACCCTGAAAGGATCCAAGCAATTATGTCACTACCTATTCCAAAGAATAAGAGACAGATTCGTCAAATTTTGGGACTCACTGGGTACTGCAGACAGTGGATTGAAAATTACAGCAGTAAAGCTAGATTTCTTTACCATAAATTAACACAGGAAGGATTAGTAAAATGGAGTCGGGAGGACACAGAAAAACTTCAAGAATTAAAGGAAAGCTTAGTCCATGCCCCGGTCTTAAGCCTCCCGGATTTGAGGAGACCATTTTTCTTGTTTGTGAATATAGAAGAGGGAATTGCATTTGGGGTACTTACCCAGGACTGGGCAGGGAAAAAGAAGCCTGTTGCATATTTATCAAAAATTTTAGATCCTGTGAGTAGGGGCTGGCCGACCTGTTTACAAATAGTGGCCGGATGTGCCCTATTGGTGGAAGAAGCTAGAAAAATCACCTTTAATGGTAATATTAAAGTAATGTCCCCTCACAACATCCGAAGTGTATTAGAACAAAAAGCAGAGAAATGGATTTCAGATGCTAGACTTCTAAAGTATGAAGGAATTCTGGTAGAGGCACCCAATTTGACATTAGAAACCACTACACTACAGAACCCGGCTGCATTTTTATACGGAGAGCCAGAACATGAGTTCTTAGCCCATGACTGTATAGCTACAATAGAGGAGCAGACAAAGATCAGACCGGATTTGGAAGAAGAGGAATTAGAAAGTGGTGAAAAACTCTTTGTGGATGGATCCTCCAGGATAATAGAGGGAAGGAGGAAATCAGGGTATGCAATAGTGCAAGGTCCAAACTTACAGGTGGTAGAGTCGGGTGCATTAGATAAATCCTGGTCTGCACAGGCATGCGAATTATATGCAATATTAAGGGCCTTAAAACTTCTTGAGGGGAAGGAAGGGACAATATACACTGATTCCAGATATGGATTTGGAGTAGTACATACATTTGGAAAGCTATGGGAGGAAAGGGGCCTCATTAACTCACAGGGGAAAGATTTGATACATCAGAAACTTATAGTTGAAATATTAAAAGCCCTGAGAGGGCCGAGGAAGTTAGCAGTGGTACATTTAAAGGGACACCAACGAGGAATGGATTTGAGAAGCAGGGGAAATAACGCTGCGGATCAGGAAGCAAAACGGGCAGCCCTAAAGGAGATGGTCCTAAAAGAAAAAGGGGGGCAAAGAGATGAGGATGAAGTCGATAACAATGAAAGCACTGACACAATTTTTACAAACGAGGAAAAAGAGAAACTTAAAAGGATGGGGGTTACAGAAGAATCAGGAAAGTGGCTATTAGCAGATGGCCGAGAGGTGCTACCAAAAGCAGTAGCTCAAAGAATACTGTATAAGTTACATCAGAAAACTCATTGGGGAGCCCAGGGGCTGGTAGATCACTTTGCCACTAAATACATGAGCATCGGACTCCACGATTTAGCTAAACATATCACAAAGGGATGTCCTACCTGTCTGCAGGTAAATCGAAGTAACCTCAGAAAACTACCCCATGGGGGAAGGCCTCTAGCAAAGCGGCCCTTTGCAAATATCCAAGTAGATTTTACTGAATTGCCAAAGGTAGGAAGGATTAAATATCTTTTGGTGGTAGTAGATCATCTCACCCACTATGTGGAAGCCTTCCCAACATCAAGAGAAACTGCACGGACAGTAGCAAAAGTTTTACTAGAGGAGATAGTCCCCAGATATGGTGTACCAGAAACAACTTAAAAGGGACCAACTGCGGGGGGGGGGTTGCGGCAGTTGGTGGAGCAGGCTTTGCTCGACTCCCTTGCCGCCCGGCGCAGCGCTGATCTTTACTTTTGCTTTTCTGTGACCAATAAATTTTTCAATTTTGATTCGATCTCGCATGGTCCATTGTACTCATTTATAACATCGGAGATTTATTAACTTCTAAAATACAGAAAGGCGATACCACTGTTGCTTTATTTTTGCCTATATTTTTAAATATTCACAAACAATTATCACAATTAAAGAACAAAAATCAACCACAGGAAAATTCTTTACAACCCTCTTTACCTAATTCGGAACCTCCTGTCCCTGAATTAAAAGAGAAATCAGAAATACCTCCAGAAACTACTAATACTAAGGTTCCTCCAAAATACACAGAATTCGAATCTCCTGAACAATTTACTACAAACTTACCATTGTACCCCCCTCTGTCGCTATTGCCCTCTCAGCAACCTAGTTTAGAAAATCGCCCTTCTTTAGTGCAAGGGGAAAAACCTGTAGTAAATTCTAATACTATGCCTTTTTCTTCCAATAATCCGTTCCTGCATCCATCTCCCATTTCTGCTCAATACCTTCCTGGTTATTGTAATCCATTTTTCCAAGCTATATCGCTTTCTAATGCTTTTTCTAACACCGGGACACAGAACAATGGGAGCTCCGGGAGTGCAGCGCCAGAGGGAGGGGGAGGGGAAGCACGTGTCTCAGGTACACGGACACCATCCGCAGAGACACAGAAACAATTAACCCCTAACTCACTGACTAACCCTGAATCTCATCAGGTTTTTGAAGCAGCACCAGTTGTTTATTTAGGTAGAAAGAATGGTAAGAGAAGCTACCAACCGCTACCATACCAAGATAAAAAAGAAATTTGCAAGGTACAAAGGAAGTTTGGGAGGCAAAGTGCCATATTTAAGGGAATGATGAGAGCAACTTTTACATCAAATGAACTAGTTCCGCATGATTTAAAAGACCTTTTCAGGTGTTTGCTAACCCCTGCTGAATATGAATTATGGTTTAATATTTGGAAACGTTCTTTAAGCAGTCTTTTAACAGAGCTTCACAAAAACCCTGAATATTCCAAAGATTCTGAGGATAATGAAATTACATTAGATCATTTATGTGGGGACGGGGAAATACATTGCCCAGAAAAACAAACTCGGTTATTGTCTAAATTTATTTTGAATAATGTTAGTGAGGTAGCTGAACAGGCTTTTATCAAATTGCCAACTGTTGAAGAAACTACTAGTTATGTAAATATTAAACAATATCCTTCTGAGAATTTTTTGAGCTTTATAGACCGTTTGAAGACACAGATGGAACGCTAGGTACAGAATCCAGCCATGCAGGCAGAACTGATTAAGGAATTAGCAGAGAAAAACGCCAATGAAGCCTGTCGCAGAGTAATTCTAAGCCTGCCCCTATACCCAGACCCAACCCTAGCACAGATGATTGAAGCCTGCACCCGGAAAGCAGAATTGTTCAGTGCTCCAGAGAGAACCCCAAGTCCAACACCTCCTGAGCCTCCAGCACCTGATCCACCACAAATGAAGAAGCCGCAGTTATCATCGCAGCAGCTGAAGAAGAACACCTGTTTCCAGTGTCAGCAGCAAGGACATTTTGCTAGGGACTGTCCTCAGAGCAGGAAACAGAACAAAATCAACAAGCAAAAAAACTAGAACTGAGGCGCGGGCCTGCCTTAAACACCATAGCTCGCCAGGATATAAATTCTGCAGGCTATACTGTAGCAAAAGCCTCCCTCTTAAAAGCAAGGGGGGAGGATGGGATGGACGATGTGGGTATAACAGATAATGTAAATGTTAAATGTTCTTCTAACAAAGTCAGGCAGTTCTGTGGCCATATTAGGCTACAAACTACCATAGGTTTTCATTTCAGATCTGCTGAGTGGACCATCATTACAGTGGACATCTCGAGTCCTTTAATTGATATGTCGGTTTGCCACATGGAGAGTGAGTATTTTGTTGTGGGAGACACAGCACACACACCTTCAGAAATTGAAATAGCTCCTATGATCATTAAGCGGAAAATATCTGGTGTTATCATATTAGCTCGTTGTCCACAAGCACCTTTCTATTTGGGTGAGGGGCAAGTACTGGCCCAAGCTTCTCCTATTCCAGCAAATATCACAGCAGATAACAAGTCACCAGAGGTTTACTGGGCAGAGACAGTGAAGGAGGAAAAGCCTTCTCTAGCATGCAACATGACACAAGGAACAGACCATCTACATGTGAAGGGTGTTTTGGATACAGGTTCTGATGTAACCATAATACCTGAAAAGATGTGGCCTTCACATTGGGAATTGCAACCTGTTGCAGGGCAAATTCAGGGTATAGGCGGTATTAAATTGGCGCAAATATCAAAACGCATTGTACAAATTGAGGGACCGGACGGCAAATTTGCCAGTGTTCGTCCGTTTGTAATAGATTATAAGTGTCCCCTATGGGGAAGGGATTCCATGTCACAATGGGGAGTTAAAATGATAATTCCAAAAAATCCCCAGGATTTTTAGAAGCGGCCACCGTGGAGTGCCGGGTCCAGAAGCTAACATGGCTAAGTAACACACCTATCTGGACTACACAGTGGCCGTTAAGAAAGGAAAAGTTACAGGCACTTCAAAAACTTGTAGATGAACAATTGGCGAAAAATCATATAGAAGAGACAACAAGCCCCTGGAATTCTCCAATTTTTGTAATAAAAAAACCAAAAACAGACAAATGGAGATTATTACATGATCTTAGGGGAATAAATAAAGTAATTCAAGACATGGGATCTCCTCAACCTGGGATGCCTTCTCCAACTATGTTACCTAGAGATTGGCAATTGGCAGTTATAGATATCAAAGATTGTTTTTTCCATATTCCATTACACCCTGAAGATGCTCCCAGGTTTGCATTGTCAGTACCATCATTGAACAGAGAGGCTCCAATGAAGAGATACCACTGGAAAGTGCTTCCACAGGGCATGAAGTGTAGTCCTGCTATCTGCCAGTGGTATGTAGCTTCATTGTTGTCTCCGGTGCGGGCACAGAGAAAGGAAGCAATAATTTTGCATTACATCGATGATGTGCTGGTGTGTGCTCCTGGTAACTCCACCCTCCAAGACATGCTTGACCTAGTAGTTAAAGTTTTAACCTCTGCTGGATTTCAATTACAGGATGACAAGGTTCAAAGGATGCCACCTTGGAAGTATCTGGGCCTAGAGATCACTGCCAGGACCATTGTTCCATAGAAATTAGAAATTAATTGTAATCCTAAAACTCTAGCAGATCTCCACTCCCTGTGTGGATCTCTGAATTGGGTAAGACCTTGGTTAGGCCTCACTAATGAGGACTTAGAACCCCTTTTCAATTTATTGAAAGGGGAGAGAGAGCTGGTTTCTCCTAGGGAACTGACACCTGAGGCAAAAGCTGCAATTGAAAAGGTACAGAAAACTCTGCACACCGCTATCACCCTGAACTGCCTTTCAAATTCATTGTTTTAGGGAAACTGCCACACTTACATGGTTTAATATTCCAGTGGATTGAAGGGCAGAGAGACTCACTCTTAATAATAGAATGGGTCTTCCTCTCCCACCAAAGATCCAAAACTATTACACAACCGCAGGAGCTGATGGCGCAGTTAATTCAAAAAGCAAGGATGAGGCTGCGTGAGCTGTCTGGATCTGATTTCACATGCATACACCTGCCAGTTAAACTTTCTGGGGAGGGAAAGAATTCTCCTGAAAGGCTGACCAAAGAGATGTTTGAGCATTTGCTGCAGAGCAATGCCAGCCTCCAGATATCTCTGGACAGCTACAGTGGACAGATATCTGTTCACAGCCCAGCTCATAAGTTGTTAAATGAGGAATTTCACCTCATACCTCGTGAAAAGAGGAGCAGGAGACCGCTCGAGGCACTCACAGTGTTCACAGATGCATCGGGGGCCTCCCATAAGTCGGTGATGACTTGGAGAAATCCCCAGATGCAGCATTGGGAAGCTGATGTTGAGTTTGTGGAGGGGTCACCCCAGATTGCAGAACTGGCTGCAGTTGTGAGAGCCTTCGAAAAGTTCTCAGAGCCTGTTAACCTGATAACAGATTCGGCTTATGTTGCTGGGGTAGTGTCCAGAGCAGAGCAGGCAGTGCTCAAAGACATTGATAATGAGCAGCTCTTTAGGCTGCTATCCAAACTAATCTATTTGGTTTCGCACAGAGAACATCCCTTCTATGTGATGCATGTGAGGTCACACATGGATTTGCCAGGTGAGGTCACAGAAGGGAACCATATGGCAGACACACTTGCAGCTCCAGCAGAAAAGGCATGCCTTCCTGACATCTTCCAACAGGCAAAGCTGAGCCACCAGCAATACCACCAGAATGTACCAGGTTTGGTCCGTCAATTCCAGCTAACACGGAGTCAAGCCAAGGCTATAGTAGCCACCTGTCCCAGCTGCCAGCTCCAGGCCATGCCATTGCTGGGTACGGGGGTGAACCCCTGGGGCCTTGGCAGCTGTGAGGTGTGGCAAACAGATATCACCCACATTCCTAGTTTTGGACGCCTCAAATATGTCCATGTGAGTATAGACACGTATTCAGGTGCAGTTTATGCCTCCGCTCATGCAGGAGAAAAGGCTGTACATGCAAAACAACACCTAGTACGTTCTCAGTTTTGGGGATCCCTAGAGAAATAAAAACAGACAATGGCCCAGCATACACATCCAAGGAGTTCCTGAAATTCATCCAGCAGTGGGGAGTGAATCATAAGACAGGCATCCCACACTCCCCTACAGGCCAAGCTGTGATTGAGCGCATACACCAGACACTCAAACAAGTTCTCGCTAGACGAAGCAGTTCAACTGTGTGGGTGTCTCCCCAGCAAAAGCTCTGTAAAGCTTTGTTTGCAATCAATTTCTTAAATTGTTCATTTGAAAATATGAGTCCTCCAGTGGTTCGTCATTTTAACAGCAGTAAACAGTTTAAATTATCACAGCATCCACCAGTCTTGATTAGGGACCCAGAAACATGGAAAACCAAAGGTCCCTATGAGCTAGTAACCTGGGGAAGAGGTTATGCATGTGTATCAACTCCCTCAGGACCTCGATGGATTCCCCAAAAGTGGGTAAAACCTTTTCTTCCTAAAACCCCAGCTACAGCAGAAGAAGATGAGAAGCAAGTAAGCATTGCTTCAAAAAGAAGACGCCACAAAGGAAAAGGAATACCCTCAGACAGAGACTTATAACATGTTTTAAAATGTTTGTTTTTCTTTTTAGAAAAAGGCTACCCTCCAGTTAACCCTGTGAAGAACCCCATCCAAGTTGTCTTCTTGTTAGCCTTAACAAGTGAAACAAGAATCAGAAGACTGGTTTAAGGCTGGGGATTTTCTGGGTGGGGGCTTCCAGAGTCAAAACCATTATGTTCATTGTTATTCTTTTCTTTGTAGCAATGGCATTTGGAATCATACGTCATTTAATGTTTAAGGCCATTAATGGTATCATTCCTTCTACCTCAGGGAACAATCATATAGAAATGACAAATATAAAACAATCTGATTCTCCCATTTGTCACAAATGGTGGTCAAAATAATAAATTCGGACTAACATTAGTTTAATATCACCCCCCTACATAAAAACAAAAAACGGGGAGATGTTATAATTCAATAAATGAGGTATAAGGAATGAATCAGCAAACCTGGCCATGTCCGTCCGGCTAGCTCCTGGTTCATGTCCCCCTTCCTGTGACCTTTCCCTGTGACCTTGTACCCTACCGGGAGTTCCTGTATTCTGACCCTATCCCCCTGTGTCCTTATCCCATTGACTGCTAGCCAAAGCCACTCCCCATTCCCTCTCCTGAAGACGGGGTCCCAGGAGAGCTCTTTCCTCTTTCCTCCATCGGGCCATGCCATCGCCATAGAATAAAGCTGAGAAAAGGAAGAGCCTCTTTTGTAATCCTTTTCCATCCATGCTAAAATACTTTGTCCGATCTTAAGTAATTAGGAAAAAGACAAAGCATCATTTTAGCATAAATCAGTCCTTTCTTATCTTTTCATATATTTTTTATATAGTTTTTTAAATTTTAAATTTTTTTGGTATTTCTTTTTATTGTCTAAAATGGACTTACTGAGAGAAGTAAGTAGGTAGGTGCTATTCATTTCCTTTGTAACAGGTCCACCACAGTTGACACTCATGGCATCTCTTCTCTTGCTGTTCACAGCTTGGTATCTGTTGAAGGGAGAGGGACTCTGCTGTATTTTTGGAACTCTCACTGACAGCATTTTCAAGCATCGTTTTAGCCTCCATGAATGTTGAGTTCCCACCTTGTTGGGAGAGAAGGGCACTTTGAGAACAGAAGAATCCCTCCAATATCCTGTGAAGCTTAGTGCACAGGTATCCTATACTTATGGGATCCTACACAAGGATATGTTAGTGTGGGAGCATACAATGCTTTGGATATTGCTGAAAACAGCAAGCTAAATTTCTGCTTACTACATTTACATTCAGAAGCTCAGAATATATTTTTTTAGTGGAGGAATGTAAAAACTCACAAAACCAGAGGCCACTGAAGCTGTGTGCACAGGCTGTGTGGGTTATGGCTGTGCTGTGTTGGTTGTGCACAGATGTTGGCTTTACTAGAAACTGAAGATAAAACTCTTGAGTTTCTCTATTAAAATGTAATCAAAGATGAATCATCAACCTTGTTTTTCTTGTTAGGAGCTATTTACATTGTGCTTGGTACAGCTGCTCTGTCTACAGTTGATGCCAAGCACAGTGTCAGAGCTGCCAGCTCTGTTGGGTCAGAAAAGGACAAATTAAGGACCAGAACAACTGGTTTTGTAAAGTGGAAAACTGGACTTGCAAAAGACTGTTAATTGATCTGGTTTCAGCAGGGGAAGACATTTGGTAGAAAGGTCTGTGTGAGGATCGGTCTGTGCTTTGGAAAAGTGTGTGTTTGGGTGTGTGGTTTCCCACATTCCTCGAAGTAAGGTGATATCCCCACCCTGCCCATAACCTGCTATGGCGCCCTCACCACCAACCTCATCTTTCTTCTGGCCATGACCATGGTGCTTGAACTTGTGGGCTACCAGAAGCTTCCTTCATGAGAATTGTGCTCTTGTAAACAGTTGCCTGACCTCAACAAATGGAGAGGAAACTGTGAAACGTTTTATGAGAAATCTCTTATATCTCTTTCACTAAGATGTGTGGCTTCAGTGCTGAATATCTCATTTAGTTGACTCAGCATTTCCATTAAAGTAAAAAGGATAGCAACAGCAAATAAATAGTTGCAAGTTTTTTCAGTTCCATGGGAGTTCTGTTGACAGCCAATCTTTAAAAGTCCTTTAATAAGGATGAGCCTTTGCCAACATCTCCTGTGGTAAAAACTATCTCAGTCTGATACTGTATTGTATCCATGCTTGACTATCCCTTTTCATTTCCCTTCCTTTAGGAGATATTTTTTCCCTTGGCAATGCATAATTGAAACCTCTCAATTCTGCAAGACAAAATGAAAATTTATCAGAATTCTGAAAGTATTGATGTCAATGTTAATTAGGACTCGTTTGTTTATTATGATGAAATAGTTCTGTGCTCTTCATCAGTTGCTTTGCTTTACCTGCATAATGCTGAATAGTTCAACACAGTTGATAGGTGCTGGCTTGTAAGCAGGCCTAAGCAGCCTGAATGCTCCATTTAACTTAATAGTCCATGCCACTAAACTCTTTATCCCTGCTCTTGACCTGCCTATTACAGAAAAAGTTGGGTGGTTTTTGAAAACCCTTCTTGCATTTTAAAAATGAGCTTTTGGGTTCTTACCTGGTTTAATTTAGGAATAATAATAATAAAAAAAAAAAAGCTCTGCAAAATAAATCAGGGACAATTATGTCCCTGTGCTGGAATAGGCCATCCATGGAATACGAAGAAGATCTGAACTGGAAAGCAGGACTGTATTATTGCTGATTGTGGGGTTAGTGAAGATTTACATCTGGGGATGTGAGGTTCCTCAAAGAGCAGAGTGGCCTATGGCATGAATTTGTATCCTCATAAACTCTCCCTGTCTTTGGCAGTGAATTCAAAGGCAGCATTTCCACAGTGGGCGAGCGCTACTGAAGCTATTTTCAGCTGTGCAGATATTTCTGCTACTTCTCTGTGGTGCTGACATCTGTGCTGCTCTAATGGGTGTACAGAAGGCTGCCTGTGTCCAATGGCATCTGTGTGTGTATTGGGAGGTGCAGTTTTGCCCTTATCAATGGAGGGAGTAAGAGTATTGATGTTTGTTGGCTTGAACTTGGTTCTTGGATGGTGGGTACTATTTAGAAATGTTGCCAGGGTTTGGCATGTGTGTTGGTTTCACGTGGTAAGGGGGATGGGTGGTTTCACCTCAGGGATGGCTCCATGAGGTGGGGAGTGGGAGGGACTCTCCCGTCTCTGGGAGCTTCCCCTGTGAGCTGCTGGCACCAATCAGAGAGCTGATTTGGTGATGGACAGCTCGGGAAACCAATGAAAAAGTTATTTCGCTTTCACAAATCACAATTGCATCGAGTTGATTCAGCTCTTTCAGTTCCCGGCCTCCGAAGGGGGGGGGAGGCCCTGGCTGGGGGCTCCGGCCCGGCTCCGGGCTCGGTCTGAGGTCCGGCCTGGCACCCCGGCTCTGCGGGGGGCCCGGCTCGGAACCCCGGCCCTGGGCTCGGCGGGGGCGAAGCCCGGCCCGGCCCGGCCCGGCCCTGCACCGGCTCTGCGGGGAGCCCCTGTCTTGGGGGCCCCCGGGCTCCACATGGCCCCAGCACCGGCCGCATGGCCCCGACCCTGCCGGCTGGGCTCGGCTCGCCTTTTCACGTGGCAGAGAAAGAACTCCAGCTGCCCACGTTTGTTTCTTTGTAATCTGGATACAATTGTAACTTCTTTGTGCCTGGATGGAATCCTGGATTTCCTAAGTTCCCCTGAATGAGAGTAGATGAAGCGTGGAGACTACAAAGGTCAGCGGGATGAAGACAAAGTTCCTGGTGGGAAGAGATTGAAAAAATGCAAGTAGCTGAAAACCTTTTTTGTAGGCTGTGGGGATTGTGACTTCACTAAAGTTTCTTTTAAACTGTGGAAAATACATGGGGGGTTGAAATATTTGAGAAAAGAATCCTTTGCCACGAGGGAATGGGGGTCTCTGTTCTGAAACTGGGATATGAACAGAGACATTTGATAGAGAAGACAATGAAGAGAATTCTGTGGTTTTTGCAGCCTGCCTTTAGAAGTGGTACCCCATGTGTGCATTGTAACCCATAACACGGCTCTGGAAGGACTGTGTAAATGAGAGGAAAATTCACAGTCCTGTGGGTCTCGGGTGGACGCAGACTGTGAAGGTGAAGACACCCCCTAAGCCATAACCAGAAAAGGGACTTTTCTCTCTGAAGTAAACTGACCTGATTATTTAAGTGTATAGCTGACTGAAGTGTTCTCTCTGTATGTTGGTTGGTAAGAAATGTAGAATGAAGAGGAGGAGGGAACAATATAGGAATTTTTATCCTGAATTCTAATTCTTTTTTTTTTGTATTATTAATAAATTTCTTCTTGTACCTTTTCAAGTTTTGAGCCTGCCTTGTCTCTACTCCTGGGTCCTGTCTCAAAAAGAAATTAAATATATTAAGGTTGGCAAACCCAAGTCACACCGTGACAGCATGTTGAAAACTTCACCTGAAGGGGGTCATGGGCACAGTTCTGTGCAAACAGAAGGTGGGTCTGCTTAAAAATTTACAAGAGACGAAAGTGTATTTGTTAGTCTGGACTTCTGTCCTTGGTGCACCATTTTGGAAATGCTGCAAGGCCACATCAGCCATGCAGGAATTAAGCTTTGGTGTAGATTTATTTCCTGTAGTGTTTACTTGTTTTTGAAACAAGATCAGCTTAATCAGGAGAATTGTTGCTTACGTTCTGTGTAAAGGAATACTTTGGGGTTAGTTTTGCATACTTGCCATCCTCTGAGTGCCTAGCTGAGTGGATGTCAGGTGAAGAGACTGCTGCTTCTGGAGCAGCAGCCAGGTGTGGCAGGTGCCAGCACAGCCCTCTGCCCTCCTGACCTGGCTGTAATCTCCATTCACAGGGCTGGCTGATAAAATGCATACTGAGAGTCCTCATGATATCACTGATTCCCTCCAGCTCTCTATGCAAGCTGTGCAGGCCAAATTATCAGCTCATAAAAATCCTGGAGAAGTGGCTCTTCCTAGGGTCTTGAGGGAGGAGATGCTCCTGACACAGTCCAGCTATATGTATAACATACCAGGTGACAGGATTTTTTTTACTCTGACTAATAAGGAGATCTGAAAATAATTTCCATCATGCAAACTGGCAAACTGGAGTACTTTCATGTAAAAGATATGGTTATAGTAGTTTATGCTTATAGATTTTTTTAAAGCAAAGCATCATCATCATGTTTTCCCCATCTTACAGGAGGAGTCGAGGAGTGAGAGGTGAAAAGATTTACTGCAGGGTCAGAGTCAAATCTGCTTCTCTCAAGGTGCAGTATTGCTCCAAAGGGGAAAAAAGAGTTACGGAATCTCAATTTTCTGTCTTTCTCTGTATTCCTGATTTCTGCAGGATTCACGTCTCAGTGTTGTTAAAGTTTACGTTTCCTTGTGGTGCTAAATGCAGGTTTCTCTGATAAAGCAGCATTCCCAGGGCTTACCTGCAGCTGCAATTAAGTTTATCTAAACAAGTGCTCAACCAAATGATCACTTGTAATCATGTTACAACATCACTGCTGAACTACCCTCTTAGACCAGGCAACAAACCCCCCATAATTTTCTTTTGTTTCTTTCTAGAAGCTTACAAAGACAAAATTTTGAGTACTGTGCTAGTGGCACGTGGATCTGCAGTGAAAAGTCTCATGGGTTGTTTTTTTCCTTTTTTGTTGCTTTATGTCATGGATTTTAAGTGACTTTCCCAGAGGTCAGCTGGTTTCCTCTCAGGGGAGGAGAAGTTGGGATGGAAGGCGATATAGACTAGAAGACTACGCTTGTTCCAGCTCTTTCTGTATTGCTCAGAAAATGAGATAAAATGATAAAAAGTCACTCTGATCTACTTGTATTGATCTGAATTAAGGGTAAACAAGGCTCAATGTTTGATCTGTTGCTTGTGGATTTAGCTTTGATTATAAAGAACAGAATGGTAAGAACAAAGGATTGCATCACGCTAAATATAAGTGATGGGCTTTCCAGATACTGAAAATTCAAGTTCTTATGTAGAGTCAGGTAATGTCAAATATTTCCGCAGTGAAGCTTTTCTGATTAATAATGGAGTAACACTAATTTATACCAGCTGTAGACTTCTACTCAAAAATTAACCAAAGTGCTTGTTCATTGCTGTTGGCTACATATCAAAATTATGTTGAAAAGGAAATAGATCAGTAGCAGAAAGCACAGATAGCGATAATACTCTACAACAGGGAAAAATACAAAAGTAAAGAAAATAATTAAAAATGTAGTTCTCAGCTCAGAAAATAGCACTGAGGAACTACTGTGTAATTAATAAAATTCACGAAGTGTCACTCAAATAAACAATCTGGTTTGGGGCAGATTGAAAATAAGAAGCTAAATTCTGTCTTTAGCTGCTCATATGTGGTTTTGTCTCCAAGGCAGAATTTACTTCATAATCTATGTGTGAATAACAACAGAAAACAAGAGAAAGGATACTTTAATGGTAGCCACAAATGGCAGACATGAGGCAAATCTGCTAGATTTAGCTCAAACTTTAATTGAGAAGGTTGGTCTTGCATAACAGCAGCAGAGTGACCTGCCAATCCGTGGACCTAATCTCTAATAAAATACCATTTTAAACTGGTAGCCCTGATGAAAACAGCATCACTTTCTGGCCAGAGAGCCATAAGCAGTTGATTGCCCAGACATAATGGTAAAAATTACCACTAATGCCATGTTGCAGCAGTTTTAGAGGACACAGCAGCATGAGCATGAGAAAGATGTTCAAATGCCTGTGAAGAAAATATTACATTGGTCTTGCCCATAAGAAACTTGATTGGCAAAAAAATCATTAAAAAATGATTGGATTTTTGCAGTAGGCTGAGAAAATGAATGGGGAAATGTGTATCTAAATTCATCTCACCCCATGAAAGGCAAGAACATGCCTTTGTCTTCCAAATAGAGTAAATTACAGTGGGTGAAGATCATGAGACTGTTTTTCTAACATCTTTGGTAAGATTAAAATTGCACATCTAAGATGATAATGTCAGTAGTGAAAGTGGTTAATGACAAGGATGTTACTAAAACAAGCAGCTTCAGGGGCAGATTGTTCCCTCAAGGCACAGCAGTGTAGTTAAGTGTGTGGAATAGATTTCATTTGGCATCCTTTGGACATGAGAAACTGTGGAGGCCACAGTAATTTAGCACGTCTTAACAATTCAGGTTTGATACTAGTGGTAAAATTGTCAAAGGACATGACTAAGGCAAAATTTGTAGGAAGAAGCCCTGTCATTTATTGAACCATTTAAGTAAGTGGAAAATGAAAGCTTTTGGCCTGCAAGCATCCCTTTGGCAAGGACTCCACAAATGACAGTCTCAGGGTACCCTTTTGGCTCCAAAATCCAGACATCTTGTTTTCTGTGACTAGGAGATCACTACCCAAGTCAGTAAGAGTTTTTTTGGAGCAAAAGTGCTATATTCATCAGAAATGATGCAAACATGTCATTTGGTTGTTTTCCTTCAAAACTGTGTAAGTTTTGGTTGCTTTCTCAAGAACTGAAAGTCATTTAGACACCAGATGATGAACTCGCAGCCTGGCAAAAGGACTGAAGTTTGTGTTGCATTGAATTTCACATGTAAAACACAAAAAAATGAGTGTACACAAGGTTAAGAACAGAAATAGAATTTCGTTCCAGAAAATCTGTTACTCTCCTTTCCTCTACTGATTTTGAGGTCCTGAGCTCCTAAGCTCCTAGTCCCAGAAAACAAAATGCCTGGTTTTTTTAGGAGAAGAAAGGGTCCTGTATGCCAGGTGAGTGTGGAGCCTGTGCAAGGACAGATTTCATGGGGCTTTGTCGTTTAACCACACAGAAAAGTATGGACTTAGTGGCACATCTGTCTTTGCCTGAATCCTCACTGGCAGGTATTTATTTAAAGTACATTTAAAACTCTTCTGTCGCAGATACCCCTCAACCTCCTCACCTGTAACATGCTCTAATGACTTTTTCTAGCAAAGGAAATGAATGTTCTTTTCTATCAGTTCATTTACATTGATAAGTCTTGATTTAAATAGCTTTTTTTTTTTCCCCTTTCATGGCATTTTACAGGGTTTTTTTTATGTCTTTCTAACTTGTGGAGAAGAGGACAAAGTGCTTCAGTAAAGCTGTTTCTGTACTGAGACAAGGGGAATAACAACAAGTACCTTCTTGTACTCACTAGTACCTCTCAGAAAGACACTTGCTGTTTATGGACTAAACTAATAATGCTGTTTCCCTCCTCAACAGAGGAGACTGCCATGCCACACTGTCTCAAAAGTCTCACAAAAGTCAAAATCCATCATATCTATAGCTTTTCCATGCTCCATAAAGCAAATTATCCCATAAGAGAAGTTAATGATGTTGGTCTGATATGATTTCCTCTCAACAAATCTAAGTTGTCTGGGGGTTTTTTTGGCTTATTATGCTTCAGAGGATTGAAAACTGATTACTAATAATTTACCCCAGTGTCTTTCCAGGTATCAGTATTATGCTACCTTGTCTACAAATCCCCAGATTCCTGTTTTCCACTTTTTAAAGCTGTTCACTTTTATTTGTCTTTCCTCAGGCCTCTGGGAACTCACAATTCTCAGTGAGTTCTTGAAGACAATTACTAATGGTTTGGCAGTTGTTCTAGCAAGTTCCTTAAGCACTCCAGGGTGAGTTTCATCAGGCCCTACTGATTTGAATTAATCTGACTTATTTAAATACCTTGCTCTATCCGTACACTGTCTTGTGTATCTTTCATTTTTCTCAAGCTGATTGTGCTAAGTATTTTCTTCAGAGGTAGAAGTATAGATGGTGTTAAACACTTCAGCCTTCTGTGTCTGTCCTTATCTGCCTCCACTTCCTTTAAGTCTTTATTATTACCTTTATCTAGAGCTTTTTTCTAAGCTTGAGTAATCTGTGATTCATTTTGTGCTGTAGCTTCTCAAGGTTTATTCCAGGCCAACTCTTGTCTTGTTCCACACATCTACTGGTGTGTTTAGCCCATGCCCATTCAGAGAGCAGACTGGTTTAAATTGTGTCTCACTGAGCAGGCAGTCTAGAGTTTCTCTCCTCTGCCAGTGTGCAATTTATACAGTGCGATATACAGAACATCCTGTGCCTGTTTGAAAATTGTACCCAAGGCCAGTGGATTGTCTAAGACAGACTTGGTATTTCTGACTTGGCCTGCATACTTTCTTCTGTGCAAGATGGAATATGGAATGGGAATCCGCAGCTGAATACAAGAAGCCTGTAGTTTTCAGAACTGTGTATTCAGGCTGCTGTTTAATAGGGTGTGTTGGGTTGATGTGGCCAGAAATGTGTATTCTATCACCATCTATTTGAAGCTGGGTGGGGTAGTGATTTCCTTATCTCCATGGCACATACTATCTGCTAATGGGCCATTTTCAGATAAGGTGAGGCAATCATCTTTATCTTTTCCACAGCCCATCCTCCCTCCAGGAAGATATCATCTGCTGCTGGCCCATTGAGTCCCACTGTATGACTGATAAAATTACATCATCCCATTGGGAGACGCTCCAGCCAGGGGGAGGAGCCAAGCCTTTCCTACTTAGATAAAAACGAGGATTTTGGCCAGCAAGTTACCTTCTTTCCACTGGATTCCAGAAGAAAACCAGACCTTTTAACATCATCTCTGGACCTTCAGAGGAAAACTGCACCCTTCTACAGGAGCACTGCTTCAGCTGAACCACATCTGCCACTGCAGCCACCATTTAATGGGATTGCTACCAACACCCTGACTGACAGGGTGTCAAGTTGTATTCTGACTCTGTCAGTGTTTTGGGTTTGTTCTTTGTATTTATATTTTAATTTTCCTGGTAAAGAACTGTTAATCCTAATTCCCATATCTTTGCCTGAGAGCCCCTTAATTTCAATATTATAATAATTTGGAGGAAGGGGGGTTACATTTTCCATTTCAAAGAGAAGCTTCTGCCTTTATTGGCAGATACCTGTCCTTCAAACCAGGACATAGGGATACTGGAGAATACTATTATCTTCTCCATCAGCCTGAAATCCAGAAGACATGAATGCTTCCAGCTGCCACTGGGACAACATAGGATTCTATAAAAGAAAGACTTTTATACAGAAAAAATTAGCCTACTGCTTGTAAAATATGAAATAGCAATGATCTACAAAGGTATCTCTTTGCACTAAGATTTTTGGAAGTATCACTGGAATAGTAATTTTATTTGTCTTGAAAGACTGGGAGATATCTTACAGGATAGCTTATGAAATACTTAAACCAGTGTGGCTGTGCATCAGAACTTTGGGAAACTGCATCACAGTGATGAGAGTTCTGTGAGAGGAAAGGTTTGGTTTTCATTATTTGCCAGAAAGGCAGGGGGTGTTCCAAGGCTGTTAGCAACTTCTGAAAGAATGCCAGCCAAGTTGCTTGTCACGGTGTGACTTGGGTTTTGCCCATTTTAATATAGTTAATCTCTTTTAGAGAAAGGATTTAGAAGTAGAGACAAGGCAGGCTCAAAACTTAAAAGTGTGTAAGAAGAAATTTATTAATAACATAAAAAAAAGGAATTCAGAATAGGATTCCTAGATTGTTCCCTCCTCCCCCTTTCTTCATCCCACATTCCTTAACAACAACAAACAGAGAACACTTCAGTCAGTTATCTACTTAAATAATCATTTCAGTTCACTTTAGAGAGAAAAGTTCCTTTTAGTTTTGGCTTAGGGGGTGTCTTCACCTTCACAATCGACATCTGCCCGTGAAAAATATTGCAGATTATGACTCTCCTCCCATTTTTCAAAGTCCTTCCAGAGCTGTGCTATGGGTTATGTTACACAATTGGAGTACCACTTTTAAAGGCAGGCTGCTGAAAAACAAAATTCTCTTCATCTCCTTCTCTATCAAATGTCTCTGTTCATATTCCAGTCCCAGAACAGAGAGAGCTCCATTTCCCCGAGGCAAAAAGTCTTCTACTCAAGCATCCAAACCTCCCCAAGTATATTTCACAGTTTAAAGGAATTTTAGTGTAGTCACAATCCCCTTAGCCCACAAAAAAGGTTTTCAGCTACTTATCAGTTGCATCTTTTCAATCTCTTCCCACCAGGAACTTTATCTTCATTCCGCTGACTTCTGTAGTCTCCATGCTTCATTTCTTCTCATTCAGGGAAGCTCAGGAGATCGAGAATCTTATCCAGGCATTAAGAAGTTAAAATTGTATCCAGATCGTGAAGAAGCCACCTGGGCAGCTGGAGGCCTCTTCTGCCACGTGGAGAACCAAGACCAGCTGAGCTGGGGGCCAGCAGGCCTGGGGCTGGAGCCATGTGGTCAGTGCCGGGGCCATGCGGAGCCGGGGCCCTGGGGGGTTGCTATCGGCCTGGCAGCCAGAAGGCTAAAGAGAGGAAATTAGTCTTAGCAACGTGATTTATGAAAGCAAAATAACTTTTAATTGGTTTCCTGAACTGTCCACTACTAAATCAGCTCTCTGATTGGTTCCAGCAGCTCACAGGGGAAGCCCCCCCACCCTCCCCCCCTCCCCAGGATGGGACAGCCCCTCCATTCCCCGGCCTCGTGGTGCTTTCCCTGAAGTGAATTCACCCTTCCTCCCTAGCACATGAAACCAACACATTGCTGCATCAGGTTTTGTTTAGAGGACCATATTGGTCCCTGAGATTCCTCTGGGTTTATCCTGAGCACTGAGAAGGGAGTTGCTAAATGAAGCAGAGCTCGCTTGCTCTTCTCAGCCTCCCTCTGCTTCAACCCCGTGGGAATGGCAGAGGAGCTGCTCCTCTGGCACTGGGGTGTTACACCACTCTGGACTTGCTCTGGCACATCTGCCCTGTGGGAGCAGGATTTCCTAGGAAACCTGCTTCTTTTCTGATATGAACCACTGTTCATTAGATCAAATGGAATGTCCATTAGTCATTCCCCCATTGCAACAAGAGGTGTACAGGAATCTTTGGGAGTTGATGTTTTTCTTCTGGTGTGTTCTAAGCCACCACAGTTCTTGTGGGACCTGCAAGGATTTGGCACCCCCGGATATTGGAGCATTTGCTGTGTAAAATATGTAAATATTAAATCAAGAGTTGATTCAAAAGACACTCTCCCAGGAAGGAGGCTTTATGGAGGAGGTATTACTGCTTGGGTTTTTTTGGTCTGGAAGCATTGCCTGGAGGGCTGGATTAGTGCTCAGGGGTCTGCATGTGTAGGTAATAGCAAGGGAGTTCACTGCAGCACAGGAGAGAGAATAAGGACCATCAAATACAATACATTTCTAACAGCAGTGTTATTACGTACCTGAAATGTTGACAGTAAAAGAGAATACAATCCCCTTTTATTTTTAAATCTGTGACAGTTTAGGAGGCAAATCTATATGCAGTGTATCAATTTGTTACTTCAATTTTGCTTTGTAAAGGCAGTTTTGATTGCAGAGCTGTCCTGTGCCATGCTATAGACTCCACTGAGACTTCATGTTGCACTGAATCAGCAGGTTGTCAAGCCTTGAGAATCACCCACTCAGACAAGGCTTTCACTAACAGATAACTATTTTGTAGCCAAGAAAATCCCATTTCTTAGGAATCTCTAACAGTCATGCATTGAAACTGAGAACAGGAGTAGCATCCACATGTCTCTCTCACATCAGCAGTACTTGTGCTCTAGATAAATAAATGTTTTGCAGGACACAGGTGTAATTTTCAGGTATATAGCTTGTAAAATTTCATTTCTGGCAAAGAGGTGCCATGAAAGTCTGAGCTTAGGAAGTGACTTGCAACACAAATTTAAATAAGGATGTCTAGAGGTGAAAGGCAGTGTGCATTAAGGAAGGTGTGGAAACTGTGTGAGACCAGAGACATGCTTGTGGGATTTGGCTTCTGCAAGGTCAGAAGCTGTTTAGGTTATACTGAAAAATAGGCAGGGACCTAGTTTTTAAGTCAAGATTGAGAAGAAATGAAAAAGTCAGTGCAGAATGCTACATCCACCATGTGCTCTTGTGGCTTTCGGTCTGAATTTGTACGAGACGCAAACTCCATCGGAAACTAAAAGTTAGCAGCAGAACCTCCCCCCCCCAATATTTGCATTTGTTGCATTGTTTTCTGTTGCCTTATGTATTTTGGAAAGGTTTTTTGTGCATCTGTGGCAGATGAATTCTTCAGAACTCAAGGAAGGGCATGACAGATGGTGGTGCAGTCTTGCTGCATTGGTGGGGGATTGCTTTTAGGAGGAGGCAGTTTTAGTGAGATGGTCTGGGTATTTTTTTGTTTAAAATGGTAATGAGAGATGCACTCTAGAGAGCAAGAATGCATGTTGAACAAGAAAAATGCCTGATCTGCAGAGGGACAGCATCTTCCTTCCCTTCTCTGGAAGCCTCTGCTCACATGTGGTGGTGAGGGCTCTCTGCACCAGTTGGCAGAGGTGCTGCTGCATCTGCATGTGGGTGAGATGCAGTTTCTTTAAGGAACTGAGGCATTTTAAAGTTCACTAAATATTTAAGCATCTTGTCACAAAACTATTAATTTCTACTCCCTAGTTGCACTCTTTGCATGGCATAGATTGACCTGAGAAAGAGAAGCCTGGAGACCTGGTTCTGTCAAAATCTGTGTTTCTGAATGAAATGAGCACAGAACCATGGTGATGAGTAGTCCTGCATGGAATTTCAGATTTTCCTCCTCCTAAGTCTACTTTAGTCCTTGACATTTGGACAGTTGTCATTTTATTTTCTCTAAAGTCCTAGGCAGGAAAGGATAAGGACAGAGTAAAATATGCAAGCACTCATTTGATTAAACACTTGATTTAGTCTATGTAAACCTTTTGTCTTAATTACATATCCATTTGGAAGCTTTGGTAGCTTACAATATGAGAACATGAATTCAGGGATCTGGATGAGGTTCTGAAAGTGGCTGGGGAGATGCACAGGGTGAGAGGTGCATTTCAGACCTGTGAAATGTCTTCCAGTTGCACTCCCAAGGGGTGCCTGCTTAGCAAGGACTCAGAATTTGTGAGCATTGCTAAAGTAGGCAACTGTTTCCTAGCTGTTCTGAAGTATGTTCAAGTATATGAATAAGATGGAGTCAGATAAATAATTTAAAGGACTCTGCTTTACAGCACTGATGAAACACAAATATATTTTCCCTCATAATACTTAGCATTTTATTTATAGTTAATGCCCCCATACTTTTGTGATCAAATATATTAATTAATACAATAGCATTGAAACATTTACTCCTGTACAATTATATCAGCTGTGCTGGATAGTCAGTACTGTTACAAAGTCCCTACAGAAAGTTTCTACTAACAATTAGCACTATTTCCACTTTGTCCCAAGTATACAATAATTTCCAGCACTAGACCTACAGAATTCTCATTCCAAGCCAGAGGAAAGTAGTCAGACTAATGAGACAATGTGAAAATGGATGTTCTCAACTGAACCAATACTGTGGAAACACATGCCTGATGTATTGCTGAAAGGGGAAAAAAGCCCTGCCACTTAAATGAACAGAAGAATTGTTATTTTGGAGCTCTCAGAGCCTTTTGGCTCTGACCTTTCTGAAGGTGTCATTATGGGCATTCAGAAACAAAAGCAGGACTGACGCTGCCATGATTAGAGAACTCTAGATGACTTAAGAGATGGTTGGTAATTGCTTGTGTGCATGTGAAGATGTTTTACACATTTTGTACAAAATCTGATTATTTTGAATAAATTAAGAAGGATGCCTGGCACTGGGAGCCAGGTGCACTGGCTTCATCACTCTGCCTGAAAGAGTGGCTGTAAATCTTACGTATCAATTTGTTCCTATAGCATCAGGAGCTGTGCATTTACATCTGTTTGCCCTTTTCCACCTGACAGAAGTAAATCACTAAAGCAACAAGTTTCCTTTTTGTGGTGTTGCTTCTGGATACATGTCGAGAAATCTGACAGCTGATGGGTTAAATGTTCACCCATTATTTGATGTATTAATCCCTTCTGAAGCTTCCTAATGGATTGTCTCACTTTTATACTTTGAGAGTTTAGGAACATGTAATAGGATGGACAGTGTTTCAGTAGGTTGGGTAATGCAGTCAGTATGAATTGAAGTTCTATTGTCCCTGATAAATTGCTTTTACTCATTTGGCTGTCTTTCAGGGCACTATTGATCTTTACTAGCCTCAGAGAATGTGCTGTTCCCAGGTGCATTCCCAGCCTGCCATGCCCACTTGGGTCACTGTGGCTCGGAGTGGAGCTGGTGCAGACACAGAACAAAGCTGCAAGCAATTTGGCAAGGCTACACTGGATGCTGTGGACTGTTTGTACTTCCAGTGGTTCAGCTTTAAAGAGAGCAATTCTCTTGTGCAGTCAAGGTTAAAATGAAGGCTATTAATTTCTGAAAAGATCATGAGAACTGGACAAGTGAAGAGAATTGTCCACCGAGGAGTCTATTTTTGTTTTAATAGTGCTCTTTTGGAGCAATTTAAACTGAAATCTGAGCAGGCTTGAGGTCTCCATTTTATAGTGGTGAAGGGCAATGCAGTGCCCTTGGGCTCTGCTCAGCTGCCACCCTTTGTTTTCAATAATTCCTGCCTCTGTGAAAGTGATAGCATGGCCCATAACGAGTAAAACAGTCTAAATACTGTCTATGCCTCAAGTAAATGAATACAGTTATCTTGTAGTGGGATCACAGAAGCAAGGGGGTGTCTGAGGGAGGAAGGAACCTCTGGAGATCTAGTCTCAAAGCAGCTGACTAGAACAGGTTGATTGGGAAGTTGTTCAATTGGGCTTTGAGTATCTTTGAGCATGGAAACTCCACAGCCTCTCTGGGCAACCTGTGTCAGAGTTGATCCTCCAGTTCCTTAATCATCTTTGTAGCCCTGTGTTGGTCTCTCTCCAGTATGCTCATGTCCCTCTGGTCCTGAGAAGCTCAGACCCTGCTTCCATGTATTGTGTACTTCTTTTTTGTGTTTTTGTTGGGACCTCCTTGTGCATCCATGCAGACCTTTTGCAACCTCCTTTTCTTGGCTCACTGCAAGGGCTGTCCGTGGTTTTGGAAAACATAGTATTTGGACCCTTAGCAGCTTAGCCTAATTTGCAAGACTATTCTTTCCCCTTGTGCAGGAATCACCTGCATGATTTTCTGGTATTTTTCAAGAAACCTTAATGAAACAAGGCAGACAACTGACATATCCTAGCTCTGTGGTGACTGGAATATTCTAAAGGTTTAGAATAAAATATTATTGCCTAATTTTTCCAAAGGCAAAATGAATAGCCTGTTAGATGTCGTGACTTTTACACACCTAAAAAATTAAGAAGGGCTTGGATTCTGCATTTTTTTTCCCTGCCAGATACTGGATTATTTTCTCCATTTTTTCATCAGCCTCTGTTCATGTATATTGTCATTTTAGTACAGCAAGCTCCCATTAAAAATTTGTAGTGTGTCCTTTCTACTTAAGTAGTTTGTGTGAAAATTTCCATATCAGTGAAATTCTTCATGAGGACACTACATTTTATGGAGTTACAGAATAATTTGGATTGGTAGGGACCTTTAAATCCCACCTAGTCCAACCCCCTTCCGTGAGCACGGACATCTTCAACCAGACCAAGTTGCCCAGAGCCCCACAAACCTGACTTTGGATGTTCCCAGAGGTTATGCATCCAGCACCTCTCTGACCAAATTGTTCTGTTGGTTCAGCACCAGATGAAACAGGTGGTTCATTGTAATAAAATTTCTCCCTTATATCTTGTCTTAACCTACCCACTTAATACATAGTACATTTGGATGCTGAGAAACAAAGAAAAATTAAAATACCTCTGAGGGGTGTTCGGGTCTTTGAGAGAATCACTAGAGAAGAAGGACTAAGAACTTCTGTCGTGCTCACTCAGGGTCCCAAGACGGAGCCAAAATGTGCTTGAAGACCATATGGACGATGATTAATTGCACTTTCCCACTCCCATTCAAGCTATCTCTTGCCTGTTGAACTCTGAGAGTTTGTTTATATGTTGCATTTTCACCATTTGAAAGCAATCTTTAATAGGCACTGCTCAGTGCAGTAAAACATCGCACTCGGTTTGTAGTTATCTGTCAAAGGTTTGTTTACAAGAGCTTTTTAAATCAGTCTGTCACACAAAAACCTTTTCACTGGTAAATCCCCTTCTCCCTGTCAGGGAGCAAGGTGAGATGATAAAAGCTTCCACAGCGCAGTGTATGAATAGAGAGCACAGAAAAATATTCCCATTAACAGAAAGAAATAATATTTAGGAAAATTTACAAACTCACAGAATAGGTCAGGTTGGAATGGACCACAGTGGGTCACCTGGTCAAACCTCCCTGCTCAAGCAGTGCCATTGCAGAGCACACATGGCACAGGAGTGTGTCCAGACTGTTCTTGAACATCCCCAGTGAGGGAGACTTCACACCTTCTCTGGGCAGTTTATTCCAGTGCTCTGCCACCTGCACAGTAAGGAACCTCTTCCTGATGTTCAGATGGAACTTCCTGAGCCTCAGCTCCTGCCTGTGTCCTCTTGTGCCATCGTGCTCTCACCTCTCCCTGCAGACACTGACTGACATTGATGAGGTTCCTCTCAGTGTCTCTGCTCCAGGATGAGTAGGCCCAGCTCCCTCAGCCTCTCCTCAGAAGAGAGATGCTTCTATCCCCTCATCATCTTTTAATTATCCTCTAATCATTGGCCTTTATGTCCCCCAGGGCACTACTGGCTCACAGAGAGCTTGTTGCCCCTCAGGACCTCCGATCCTTCTTCCTAGAACTGCTCCCCAGCCTTAAGCGGGGAAAAAGTGGTGAAATGAGAATTGGGATATAGGACAGGGATTATATATATTTAATTAACATTGGGAACTGCAGAATATGTGGGTACCATTAACTAAGTAGTTCCCTCAATGGTGATATCAGCCTGCCTGAGTCTGCATCACAGAAATGGAGTGTGTAAAGATTGCCTGAAAAAGCTTCACTTCCTTTCTTGTAGAGGGGCTTAAACTTGAGATACACACAACAAATAATGATTTTAATATTTTTTCAATATTTTGAAAACCGTAATCAAGAAATTACCTTAAAACAAGTGGCACATTTTCTAAATTGCCAGTGCACAGACAGAAGACTTCTTAAATACTATGTGTTTCTGAAACAGAAAATGTGTACTAACAGACAGGAAGTAAATGCACATTAATAACAATTTTAATATTAGCTAGAACTACAGCAGAGATGCATGATCACAAAAAATCCACAATAAACCCTAGATAATTTAGTGTAAGTGGGCAAAATGCCTTCAGGATTCAGTATGTGCATCAAAGAGAAAAGCAAATAGGAACCTACTGCTCTTCGATTCATAAAATTTTAATACAAAAGATATAAGAAGGAAGACAAGTCAGAATAGTTAGGTATTCATCAGATTGCCTTCTGGAGAGGACAACAAAATTAACCTCCTCTTTATTTGACGATAAGCAAACACAAATGCATAATTTTCCAGTTCACAAACCTTCTGTATAAAATGCCATTAGAAAAGGAATACTAAAGTTACTTTCAGGTGCATTAGTTTTCAGAGGCCTTAGAGGGAGTTTCTAAGAACAAAAGACACCAAAACAAACCTAAACCCCGTCTGCCCTCTTGTATCACCAACAAAACCTCACAGGATCAGACAGATCTTGCAGGTTTGAAGCACTGCTCTGATTCAAATGCTCAACAGAGTAATAATGGTTGAACAGGACAGGCTCTGGGTGAGTTGGGGAGATCCCTGGTGACCACCTCATGGTTCTGCAGTGAAGGGCACCATGACAGAACAGTGACCACAGCCACCCATCAGCTGTGCAGCTCCTCTGCAGTTTGGTCTGCAAGGATGGCCATTCCTTTGCACTCTCATCCCCCCAGGGAGCACACTGCTTGCACAGCCTGGGGACCTGGTCTGATGTGAGGATCCAATGCCAAGTGAGAGCCCAGTGCAGTCTCAAATAGTCACAAAAGGCAACTGGGAGTGAAAATTATTTCATTTATAGTCCTCATCTGACTGAATCACTACTGAAATCACTCAGCTTCTCGGCACCATTCCTCTGTTATTTCCTTGTTAGCACACGCCACTGTCAGAACAGAGAGATTATTTATTGCCCTTCAGCACTAAAGAAGAAAGTTAACTGCAGCAACACATCCTGGAAAAGGGATTATTTATTGTAATGTATATCACATCCTTTAAAATCTGTAGAAATACTAGTGTAAATTTGTTCACTCTGCAAGTATTTAGATCCTCTGGATCTTTACATAAGCTAGGTTAGTGTTGCTCATGTTCCAGGAGATGTGCCTGCAGTTTACAGCACAAATAGGGCTGTAGCAGGGTGCCTGCTTTGTGATTGCACTGTGGTGTTGATATTGCTAAATGGTCTTTCATCAAGTCTCCTGGTTCCAGCCTGCCCTTCGGAGCCCAGGGCTGAGTGTGCTGACCTTCCATGTATTTATTGTGGTGCTGAATTGGGTTTTTCAGCTGGTGGTAATGCTATAACATCAAGACTTAAGTACAGTCAGATGTGGAGCAGGGGGGGCTTAAATCCAATGATGTCTAGGTTTGCGGGGCACCCATAGATATATCAACATTTAAAGAAATATTTCCTGTCTGCAGCTGAAGGTCTATTTAGATAATTATAAGTCTAGTTTTGTATTATAACTCTGAATTATTATATTGTCATAACACAGCCCACAAACTCTCTATGGACTCAAAGACAAAAAATCAGTTTTTGTTACAACTTTTCCTGGAGATATTTTGTACAATTGCTAAATTTTCACTTGACCATAATATAGTAGTTCTGCTCTTAGTGTTGGCTCCCATCAGCAGCTCAATGACACACAGGTGGCTGGGACTGTTACTGACACTAAGGGAATGAACTTGGAAGGGCTCAGCTTTTAGGTGTAGGAAGCCCCTCCCTCCTCATGGGCTAGAGACTATTGCAAGGGTTACAGGGCTCACTTGTTCAGGTATTTCATACCACTGTGACTGACATCAATTTAGGTCTGGCAGCCAGGATGCTGGACAGGCATGCAGGGTGCACTGGATATGCTCTTAGCTCTGTCAGTGACTACACCTGATACACTGACCAAGGCAGGATTCATTTCTCTGCCCCCTTCTCCCCACCACTTTGGTGTTTTAGCACAGTAAAACCACTTTGGCAAAGCTGAACTCTATGACACTACTAAATGTGTTTGGAAACAGTTGAGGACAAAACATAAAACACTGCTCTGTAAAGCAGGAGATGTGTTAAGCAGCATCTTGACAGGATATACTTGCTCCCATGGTTTCTAAAGACTTACTGGATTCTGATTTTCAGCCCTGTTTTCTTCTTCCATGGTTATACCTCCTTTTGAAGTGAGTTGTTATGCTTGTCACCTTGGTACTGCCTTGGTGATAAAAGAACAGATGAAGACCATGACCCTGCCTGGATGTGCAATAATCCATGGTAATGGTGAGCATGCCTGGAAGAAGCTCCTTCTCATTCTAGCATTCTCCACTCTAATGATCTCTGGAGTTGTTTCTGTAAATTAGAAAGGTTAGAAAGCCTTTGAGGTCATGGTGCTGCACTGCCTTTGCTAGATACACAGTAAAGTTAAAGAAAATAGCAGGTATATTAAACTTGGTAAATTGTCCAAGCTGAGCTCACAGAGCTACTCTGCAAAGGGATGAAATCTATAGGAGGAACTGGGACTGTTTGCAGAGCTTTAAACTCTCAGTCAAGCTTTAAAACTCTCTGCTAATCTTTTCTGAAGACTGAGTCTGACAGAATTGGAATCAAAAGTCTGACAAGGATCGAAAGGGTAAGGCTCCATCCAGGTCTGCAAGATGCTGATCTAGTCAGTAGAATATACATATATTAGTTTTATTTTTTTACCAACATCCCTTTTTTTGTTTAAAAGTACATAAATTTTGGAAGATACGTTTTCTCAAATTCAAAAGCTGAGACCAATAAAGAAAAAGATCACAAAGCCTGGTGACAAGACATTCACTTGGGAAGAGCAGCTTTGTTTTCCATTACCTGCTCCAGTAGACACAGATAGCTGTGACCACACTTCCTGACAGTTATGGTGGAGAAGGCCATGTTTTGCAGAAGGAGAAGGGACGTTTCCCTTCCCTTGCTGGTGCTGCAGTGGATGCAGGCTCAGCACATCCCACTCTTGCTTCTCCAACTCCTTCCCTGCCATTTGGCAAGGTGCAGTTTGTGCTGTGTCCAGGATGTGTGGTATGGGAATGCTCTGGGATTCTCAGTCAGGGAATTTCTTTTCAGTGTTGCTGCTTCTCATCCTAAGCTGATGTTCCACCCTGTGGTTGTCACTACTGGTGTTAGGAGTTATCCCAGCATCAGGGGCAGCTGCACCATTTTCTGGATGAGAAAAGCTCCTCATAAATGAATGCCAGTGAGTTCCTATGCTTGGCATTCAAACCTGCTCTGCTGAGAATGCACAGCACCAACCAGCAGAGGAGGGCTGGAAAGTCTGAGAGCAGCTGAATTCACAGCAGGTCACTGCTTTCATTTCTGACAACAGCATGCAAGGAATCAGCAGAGATGGCTTAGGAAGCTGCATTTACTTAAAAAAAGAAAGAAAAAACAAGACAGTGGGGTTATAGCCTAGGTAATTCAAATTTACTGCATAAAACATAGTTATTTACTATTAGTTAACTTTGGTAACAATTATTTAGCTGTTCTTTCTCTTTGAAAATAGAGAAAAGAAAGTTTTAGAAACTAAATTGTGAAACCTATCAAAAGTAAGAAGATTTAAAACTATCCACCTGAACAGGCAACAAATTTAGGGCTTTGTGGTGCTTATTTATCTTTTTTAAAATTTCCTTTCTTTAGTTGGATCTAGATATGCTTTGTTCTGTCCAAATACTATTCCATACCCCCCTGCTCCTTTTCCTCCTTCAGTCATTTATCTTTCTTTTTAAAAATTTCTTTAATGGACAAGGTGACAAATGAAAATCTGAAGTCATAAATATCTCCTGATGCCTTTGATAAAATTAGTCCTAATGTGGAGGATTAACAGTACATGCATTTAGAGATTCCTGCCTGCAGGAGTTCTGTAAGGCAGAGTGGAGACTCATCTCTACTCTGAAAGGATCTGTTGTCAGCTTAAGAAACCACCTTATGTCCACAAAGAAAACTTGGGAATGAGGCAAGGAACTTGGAAATGTCAGCAATGGAACAGTGTGTGCTTGAGCTGAAGCTAGAACATGTGAATCCTCTTGCTATATAGTCATTAATTTTTACACCTTGTGCAGGATCCCTCTAACTGATTTAGCTGGTAAAGTCTTTCTAACTTTTACTTCTGCAGTGAGATGTTCAAGAGAAACAGCATAACACATGGATTGCCACTTCCAACTGAATTAATCTCTAAGTAGATTTCAGACAGGGTTGTCCAGATCTGAATCCTGATTCAAAAAATGTGAGTAAATTTCTTTCTTTAGCATTTCTCATGGTTAATGTAGTAAAAGCGTGTGTTGAAGCTAAGAGAGGAATTTTGGTCTGAAAACTGTACTGAAATCAGGTGTAATATAATGACAGCCTAGCGAAAAGGGATAATCTGCCATGAATATTGTGTCCTTTAAATTTATGAATATATTTCTAAAATCAGTCTTCCTCCATTTAATCTTTCACTGAGAGCTTGAAATTCAGCAGCACTTCAAAAAGTTCATGGTTGTCTTCCTCTGTCCTTTTTCTTCTCCATTTGTTTTTCTTTTAACTAAGGGAGGAATCATTTTGCCTGTTTAACAGCAGAGCTGTGAAGTACTGCTTCAGTGTGTAGTCTGTGCTGGAGAAAGGGTTGCTGTAAAGGCAGTCCTAAGTGGTTTTGATGCTGAGCTCTGATGATAGCAATTCCTTCTGTTTGCACAATTGGAGTTGGGAAGAGAGTGCCTTTTTTTGGTAGACCATATGTTAAGTAAGTAAATGACCTTGATCTTTTGATTGGAGAGCATCATTCAAGCTCGTGAGCAGCATGTGATTCATGAGCTGTTGTTTAAGGGTTTCTCCTCTGAGTTTGACTCCTGGCACGTGCATTGCTGAAGGTTTCCTTGTAATGCCAGACCTCTCCTATGAAATGCCACGCATGTTGTAGCAACCACGGAATGATGACGTGCTCTGACATGCACTCCCTCCATCTGAAGTGGTACCACCATGCTGGCCAAGGTTGCCATCAACAGTTTGTTCTGTGTGCTGGCTTTGACCCCTTTGGAGACACACGAAAATAGCTCATGCTGAAAACACGTCATGTGAGCCTGTGTTAACAGACTCCTTGCAATGTGGTTCCTCACCATGAGCAGGTTTGTGAATGTGTCATTCTCCAGAAACGCTCCTTTCAGAGTTTAGTAGGTCTTGTGTTACACATGGCTGTTAAGAAACAAACGCCTATTCTTTTGTCATTTGTGTGAGAGAAAGACTTGGTGCTGGTGGGTCAATAGCTGGACACAAGCTGGCCATGTGTGCTGGCAGTCCAGAGAGCCAAACATGTTCTAAGCTCCATCAGGAGCACGGTGGGCAGCAGGGGAGAGAGGGGATTCTGCCCCTCTGCCCTGCTCTGCTGAGACCTCACCTGCAGTGCTGCATCCAGCTCTGGCCTCCCAGCACAGAAAGGACATGGATCTGTTGGAGCAGATCCAGAGGAGGGACAGCAAGGTGATCAGAGGGACAGAGCACTTCTCCTATGAGGAAAGGGCTGAGAGAATTTGGCTTGTTCAGCCTGGACAAGAGAAGGCTTTGGGGTCACCTAATTGTGGCCTTCCAGTACCTGAAGGGAGCCAACAAGAAAGCTGAACAGGGACTTTGTACAAGGGGCTGGAATGACAGCACAAGGAGAATGGATCCAAACTGACAAAAAGTAGGTTTAGTTTAGATATCAGGAAAAGCTTCTTTATGATGAGGGCAGTCAAACACTGGCACAGGTTGCCCAGAGAAGCTGTGGATGTCCCATTCCCAGAAGTCTTCAAGGCCCTGGGAAGCAACCCAGCCTACTGGAAGGTGTCCCTGTCCATATAAGGAAAGTTAGCACTAGGACATCTTTAAGATCCCCTCCAACCCAGACCATTCTATGATTCTTACCAGTGCAAACATCATTCTTAAAAGCCAGATAGTATCTCTACTATCCAAAATACATAAAAGTCTATGAATTTCCTTGTGTTTCTAGAGCTCATATTCGTAGTACTTTGAGTTACTTGCCACAAAGTGAGTGTCTTACAGATATTACATCACTGAAAATATTAATTGATTTGCTTACTTTTTGGAAGTTGTTTCCATGAGATGAACATATATCAGGAGACAGAGAACTTTTACTGGCTCTAATATTCCTGAAGAAGAAAACCTTTTTATTACAGTTTAGTACAACAACAATCTTTCAATTTTTCTTTATTTTTTAAAAACTATATTCTTTCAGGAAACCAAATAATAGAGAATATGATCCATAGGAATTCAGATGACTCCAGGATATAATTGTCAGGAAGGTATGAGATTGTTCAGAGCTTACATTTGTACAGATAATCTGTATTTTTAAGAACTTCTCGGGGTTTTCTTTCAATATTCAATGCTTAGAACAAAAAAACTAACAAAAAATTTCAAGTAAGTATGTTGATGAAATATGTCAAATGATGAACCACAGAGGGTGAATGACTCAACAGATTAAATATTCATTGCGCACCTATCTTATCTTGAGAGTTGATGCATGATGCACAAATGCAATTAGATAATGCACTTTTACTTTGCTTTTTTTTTCCCTGAAAGCATCAAGTTGAACATTCAATGACTAAGAGTTGTGGAATATATTTTTGAAAGCAGGAGTTTGGAATGGGACGCAGTTTAGTTAAATACAGACTAGTGAAATCTTTTGGGTTTTTTTAAAAAGTGTGATAAAAGGCTAAAGATCTTTTACCTGTCTCTTCTTAGAATGAGCTTTCTGGTATAAAGCATGAATATTCCCCTCCCTTGCCCCCCAGCTTGTCATTCACAGTTACAGACATTCTTGTTAGATATGTTGTCTTTTCCTAGTTTCTCAAAAGTTCTCCAGAATTGCCCTTGGTTCTCCAAGTGTAGCACTGGAAAAGCCTGATAATCCAATTGTTTCAGTCAGTTACCCAGAACAGAGCTGCTGAGTGCTGCAAATCTATCTTAAAAAAAGGCTAAACCCCCCTCAAATTATCAATTATTCTGCAGACTTCTTTGGAGCCCACTCTGGGCCCATGTAAGTGAATGACTGCTCTTTTCTGTGGGATAACTTAGTAGCTATTATAAAATAATGATCTGATATTTTAAAAAGTGATATTAAGTATTTATGGATATGCAGTTCTCTCTCAATATTGGGAGGTATTTAGTTGTAGGAATTGCATGGCATATTTAGTTCAAATTCTGTGGGATGCACAATTGCTTTTTGCATTTGGCAAATATTATGAACAATAGTTTTTATTTTTAAAAAATCAAAGAAATGTTCATTTAATATCCATATCATCTTGAGTCTGAGCACTAACAAAAACACCCATGTTCATTAAAATTGACCTAAGATTTGCCAGAAGGGTTGAAATATTTTATATTTTGAATTTGTAAAAGGACATTAAAAGAGGATAATTTCTCTGACCACAATTTGTCATTATAAATGTGTCACACTACTCAGATTATGCTTAGTTCAGTGTAGGTGGCAGATTTATTTTGTGACATAATTTCTGTACTTCTCTTTCAATGTAGTTTTTGATTTTTCAGAAACTAGGATTTCCAAGTTCTGAAAATCATGAAGCCTATCTGATCCAAGGAATATTTTCAAAATGAACAATTGGGGATGTATTAGTAATTAGAACTTGGGATGGAACTTCAGACACACCCATTACACTACCAGTTTGTGTAGATTCTTACTGCTGCCTACATAGAGTGTTCTGGTATTATTTTTTATTTTATTGTATAATTTCATTTTGCAAATTATCATTATGTAAAAGGATGCAGGTTAATTTTGGATGATGCAGCCTGGGGGCTGGAAGCAATTTAGTTGACTTAATGCTGCTTTCTTCTCAGGCTTTCCTGCCTTTCCTTTTGCTTTATTTTTCCTGTGGGAATATTCGTAATGTATCCATGGTGTAATTTACTGATTGCTAGCAAATTGATGTGATTTTTTTTCTTAAAGGACAGGAGTTTTCTTTTACTTATCCATCTTCTCCCCACTTTTGCTTGAAAACATACACACCAGCTTTTGAATAACAGGAAAGGTAGAACAAGCCATAATCTTACAAGTCTCTTGTGAAAAGAATCACAGCTGAGTTACACAAGGAGCTTAAAGACCAGTACCTGTTAATTCCAATTGTCTTGGCATTTAATACAGTGTCTGTGTCCATGGAGTGCAATTGTTTATGTTCTACTCTCATAGGCAGCCACAATGTGACAAGTAGAAAATAGGATAAGGGGAGTTGAATTCCTTATGCTTGTTTGCAGTTCAGCCACACAGAGCACATGGCCTTCCCTGACACTGAACGGCTTCAAAATGTGAATAACCGACTGAGGGCTGTTTGTCTGCCATTGTTTAAAGCATCTCTCTTATGGGACGGTCATTTTAAGATTGTCAGGTCTGGCATCAGCTCAGCTGGCATTGCTCTTGTCCCTGAGTGCTATTTCCTCCTCTCTGCTGGGCTCCAAAGCAGAGCCTCATAGTTGGCTGGTCAATTCCTTGGAGGCTGGAGAAACAAAACTGTAAGGATCTGAGTGTGCAGATATTGCAAATTCTGCCATAGAAATGGTTTTGGAAAAACAACCTTAAAACACTTATTCATGGCATGTAACTGTTGTAGAAATTGTTTTCACTACTTGAGTAGTCCTACATATTATTTAAGGAAGCTGTATTAAAATTACTCAATTTCCCCACCCCACTTTAAAAAAACAGTAGACAGAGGTGTTTATGAATCTTGTTCCGTTGTTTGATAAGCACTTTTCCTCTGAGTTGAAGAAGACTGGATGGTATTTAAGGGTTTGATTCTTTACTTTCAACAGCTTCTGTGTAGTAAGTCAAGTCTTGTGTGCTTGGAACAGATTCTTATCCAGCTTATGCTGCTGTGTTCCATTATATATATAAAAATGAATTCCCTCCCTGCCTCACCATGCAATTCCTGTTACATTGGATGAGAGGGATGGAAGCATGCAAATAAATCTGCTTTATAGAAGTGTATTCCACTTAGAATAGGCTGGCAGTTTGCAAATTTCTTGGCAGGGTACTTGAGACAGCAGTGAGCCTCCTCTGTATTAAGGCAGATTAATGATTGTGTAAGAGCACCCAAAGGTGTAGGAGGCAGTCTTGGCACATGCCAGGATTGTTGGCACTGCTTGGAAATGTGGTGAAAAGCAGGGGGAGAAAGGAAGGGAACCTTCTGAAACTAAATAATGCCCACAGCTGGACATGAGCTGTAGAGCTGAAGATGTTCCCATAATGTCAGATGATTTCCCATGAAAACCCTGCACAAATGTAGGACAGCTCCTCTGATCTGACATTATGGGGTGTCTACATCCGTATGAGGTAACATAAACCCAGCTCCATTTACATACTGCGTTCAAGTAGTCTCCAGGGTTTAATTACATACCTATACCTCTTTAAACTTTTGTCTGGTTTATGTTTTATAAACATAACTTGTGTTTTCATCTTATTTGAGCCAAGAATGGTTTTGAGGTAATGGTGCCCTCAGTACGAGCGAGTTGTTGATGAAGCAAAGTAAGATGTAAGGGAAAGCAGAAGATGGTCGTGGGAGGCATTAAAAATGAATGTGATGTTATCCCCAATCGTGTATGCGGTTCATGCCTGGAAGGTTTGTTTTGACTAGTTTGCCGGCGCCCCTCCCCCATCGGCGGGATGATGCCTCACGCCTGTTTTTGCTAGATGCCTCACGCCTGTTTTTGCTAGCTGCCTCGGCGCTCCGCAAGCGGCTTCTGCTTCCCCCCCACCCCCCTTCCCCCTTTGCTTGGCTCGGCGCTGCATGTAGCTGCTTCTGCCCTGCTTGGCTGGCCGCTTCTGCCCCTGCTTCTTAGGCTGCTTTGCTTTACTTTTTCCTTCCCTTATTAGCTAGGAATACCACCTGAACCTGATCCCGGATGACCTGGAACATGAAGAAACCCCGGACGCCTGTTCGTGACAAGCACTACGCGTTTCTGCCCTCCCCGGCACCGGAGACGTTCTGAGGCTGTACATCCACTCAGACGGGTGAAGTTTTCTGTGTCACCCGTGGCTGTTTTTTTTCTTGTGTTGGGGAGTGTTCTTTTTTTGTGTGTGTTTGCTAAATAAACAAGTTTTTTTCCACTTTTCCTCTGAGGAAATTCTTCCCGAACCCGGTAGTGGGAGTGGGGAGGAGTTGTGGGAGTTTGTTCCTTAGGGGGCTCCTTCGGGAGATTTTTCCCCTAATTTGTCCTAAACCAGGACAATGAGGAAGTGCTAAAGAAGATTTGAGGAAAGACAGCCAGACATCTATCAGGGGTGCAGTACAAAAATTAAGGCATCACAAGTTGAAGCAATGGAAATTCCTAGTTTGGATGGAGGCAACTACATATGGCCATACTACATATGACCATAAAACATCAGAAGAGATTACCCAGAGAGATTGTGGGATCTCTATCCTTGGAGAGTTTCCAAATTCAGCTGGAGAAGGTCCTTAGTGATCTACTCTTAATTGGAAGTTAATGTTTTGGACAGAGGTTTCTCCAAGTGATCTGGTCCTGGCCAGCCTGAGTGACTCAATCTTCCTGCAGCAACCATCCCTATTTAGCAAATCTTCACTGCAATTTAGCCTGGGGCCAGCCTAGTCCTGATGAATTCAGGATTAATTTGCAAACAGTTCTGAGGATCTGGGACATCACTCTCATTTATGTTACTGTACTCTCCATTCCTGAAAACAAACTGAGAAAATGAAGCCCTCCCTCTTTTCCATAGGAAAAGAATAGCATATCCTGACCTCTTTCTATGTCCTAACTGCTAGGCTCAGATTTTCTTTAAGTTGATAACATTTCACAAAAGCAAATTGCTTCACTGATGGTGCAGTTAGGAGGCACTCCCAGCTTCTCAGTGCCCTTTCTTGCCTGCGCACCCTTTGGCAGCTGAAAGCCAGCTCAATTTTCGTCTTTCAAAGTCCTGTCTGCTGAACAAGACTCATGCAGGTTGATTCAGGAGGATTAAAGAACACAAACTGAGAGAGCAGGAAAATCTCCAATATAATTAGGAAACACATTTTTTCGTTTCTGCTGTTCTTTCTTATTCCTCTTTTTCCAGTGCATTTATTTAGCTTTCTGCTCTAATTTTGACTTTTTAAATTTACCCATTAGCTGTGATTAAGATCATGCTGCATTCATGGGGAGTGGCTTTGCTTGCCAAGAAGCTTTTCTGAGATACTGCAGATCTAACAAGGAGACACACCTCACTGTAGTCAAGTTTAATCTTCCCTAGAATGTTCATTTGTAAAAAACTGCATGTTTAATTCCAGCTCTTTCCTTGCTCATTAAATGGTAGTTGTTATGTGTCTATGCACATACAATATAATTATTTAATTGTTAGGAACAGGATGCACTAAAAGACTTGCAGGAGGATGATCCAGGAGGGCAGATTTGATGATCAGTTTCCTGTGTAGCTCTTGCTTTCATTTTAAAGAAAACTTTATGCAGTATTTGATAAGCATGTGAAACAAAATGTTTATGAGATGGTTGAGTGTTTTCACAGGGTAAAAGGAAGAGTAATAATGAGTTATATATGATCCTCTCTCTGGTGACCAGAAATAGAACATGAGAAAATAAAAAAATTTACCCACATCAGGGTAAATTCAGATTGAAAATTAGGAAAAGTTCTTCACTGAGAGATTGGTCAGTCACTGGAATAAGCTCCCCACAGAAGTGGTTGTGACAGTAACCTGTGAGAGTTCAAGGAGTTTCTGGACAATCTTTTAGTGACATGGCTTAATTTCAGGTAATCCTGAGGTGATCCATATGGGTCCCTTTCAATTTGAGATATTCTATGATTGTATGATAAAAAGATATAGATAGATAGATAGATAGATAGATAGATAGATAGATAGATAGATAGATAGATAGATAGATAGATAGATAGATAATATAAAAACAACCAGGAAGAACCTTAAAAAGTGAATGCATCACACATATATGGAACAAACAATTTATTCATAGTATGATTAATCACAGAATCAGAGTATGTCGAGTTGGAAGGGACCCTCAAGGATCATTGAGTCCAACTCCTGGCCCTGCTGATGCCTTAAAATCTAAGTTTTTCTGTTCTGCTTGAGTGTGCTTTTCTGTTGTGCTTGGGTGATGAAGACAAAATAGTCCAATTCCAGCTAATGACTCAAGGACAATTTCTTCCGACTCCAGGCCCTAAGTATAAAACCCGTGAGAAGAGGAGGGCGAGCCAGCAAGCAAGACAGGAGGATGAAATTTCACAATTTGAGATTATTAATTGGAAGGTTGACTCCTGTATGCAAATGGACTAAAATCTATAAAGATGTGAGATCATGTGACCATGCTTTCTTTTGCTTTCATCTTGGAGCCATCCAGGCAGGGCAGGGGCCACACTGTGGCACTGGTACTGCCAGGGTGTGGCCTTTGAAGGCCTTTCAATAAATACCCATTTTATCCCCTTAACTCTGTGTAGCCTCTGTTCCAGCTCTTCTGGGCATCACTGCAGAGAACCATCAACAAGAGTTTCAACAATCTCCAGATTATCAAATGAACAAAGAAAATATAATATAATATAATATAATATAATATAATATAATATAATATAATATAATATAATATAATATAATATAATATAATATCATATCATATCATATCATATCATATCATATCATATCATATCATATCATATCATATCATATCATATCATATCATATCATATCAATATATACATTATATACAATATATATAATATATAGTAACACTATCAAAACTGTCAAACAAGGACCTCATTTCCCTCTGTGCCATTTCTCTTGTGCTGTGTTCTGTGTCCCCCTCACCTGTGGATCCTATGTTGGCTGCCTCAGCTTGCCCCAAGTAGAACAGAAGAGGGGCTGTAAGAAGTCTTGTGCCCCCCAAGTTCTTCACTGGCAGCTGTTTGATGTTTTTTGCCTCTTCAGCTTCGACTCTGGATTTGGTTTTATATATTTCTCATCATAATTTGCTCCCTTTTCCTTGGTTTCCAGCTCAGGTTTGGAAGCTGCACTCTCAGTGTGAACTAGCATAAAGGGCTATTGCTTTTATGCAGGGACTAGCAGTCCCTGGTCTATTGGTCTATTATTAGATTTGCAGAATTTAAGATAAAACAGACTAGGGAATTATCATTAAACAGCTACTAAGGTCTGCTGGAGCCAGCTGTGGCCAAGGCAATCCCAGGCAACTGCAGAGACCATGCACTGTCAAATTAATTAAAAACTATGCCTTTTTATTTTTATAGCAAATATTGTGCTTTTTCTGCTATAAGGAAGGGGACAGTGGTTCATGTGGGTGGGCATATGCCCTTGTGCAGTGAAGGCTCATTTATTACTCCTTGTGGAGAAAGGAGTACATGAATACACTTTCCCCAGATCAGATGTGTACATGTGACAGCACAAGCTGCACTGCTTCAGCACAGCAGACACCTGAGAGGTCAGATTTGATATTCTCTGTGCCACAAAATGTCTCCTGCCAACTTTAGTGGAACTGGTGAACAAGGGTAAAAAAAAAGTGGGATCTTTATTATGGAGACCTTAAATTCTTAATTAGGCTGCTTTCTGAACTTGAAATTGTTTGTTTTCCTATTATTGCCACTGCTCACAGTTTATGTGCTCTGAGTGGGAAGAAAGAATACAGAGATTGTCTGGGCTCTTGTAATAATCCAGAATAGCCAAATGTATTATAGCACTTGCTATCTCTTGGACAAAAAATTTGGTGATCACTTACCTGGGACTGTGACTGTGGGTGAAAGCTGATCTGATTGGGTAAAAGTATTTCTTAATCTGGTGGTGACAGACAGTACTATGACATAAGAGTGTTCTCTGCTCTTATCTCCACTTTGCCCAGGAAATATGCTGCTGTTACACTGACACTAAGGAAGGACCCCTGCTTCTTCTGAAATTGAGAATCATTCCTTGTTGCTTTTTGCAAGATCTTATGTCATTATAGTCACAAACATGATCCTTGAGATCACGTGTCTGTTTGTTATCTACATATATTGATTATGTCCTAAACTCACTAAGCTGAAACCATCAGATCTTCTACCAGGCACTTTCAAGATACACTAATGGGCTTTCTACTGTCATCAAAGACACACTCAAGAGCCTCTTTTCCAGGGATGCAGCTCAACTTCAGCTGCCTGTCGACTTCAGAATGCAAATGCCCTCCTCTATTGTTTCTGTTTTTCTGTTTTGGGGAGGACCAGGAAATAAATGAACATTTTGTATATTATAGAGGTCTTCCATAGTCTTTAGCAAGACTTTATAGCTTTATGTTTGTTATATTCAATATGATGAAAATTATTTTTATCTCTTGTGTTATATATTTATACACATTATATACATGTTGAATGAAAGTATATAATGTGTGCAAGGCAAATCCGATGAGTATGAAAGTTGGAGTTACCTTCAACCCTGCTATTTCTCTGCAACTCTGTCTTTGCCTTCCTCTCCAGCGTAATTTCTATATTCTTTGAAAAAAGATGAAATTTTCAATATAGTGCAAAAAGATCAGATTAATGCTGTTTTATAAAAGTATTTGGCAGTAAATATTTCTGTCATTTGAAGTAATTTCTTTATAAGTGTCTAGGTAAATTGCTGAGTCCAAGCTCTTAGACTAACAAAACAAGAACTCAACAACAGTGCAAATTGTCTTGGTACAACATGTGCCTCCAGAAAGGGTGGCATGGGGATTTAAATTAAGCCAAATTTTTTCTTTGTTCTCCTCTGTCACCAAGAGGAGCAAAAATTATGTGGGAAATGTGGCAGTTAAATAAGGAAAGAATAGTAGATAATGCTTTCTTATAGCCAGGGGCTGTAGCACTGCATAAAAGGGAATGGTTTGAAGGTGGAAATAATGAGAGGAAATTATTAAGCAAAGTTTAGATTGGGTATCAGGGAACTCATTGAGACAGTGAAATCTGTTACAACCTGAAATTATCTCCCAAAGGAAGATGCTGAAAGCTTAATTGCTTTGGACATTTTTAACAAGTCTTGTCAAGCTCCATGGAAGAAATGCAGAGAACAATTCTGGACCTGCAGAGGGATGTGCTTGGCCTTGCCACTTCTTATTGTTCTGATTTTTTAAATTGTCACAGGAGTGACAGTGATTACTGTAGCAATTTTTATTGTGGGTAGAGGCCTGTTGTTTAAGAGCTCAGTAGCATCTCTGTGTCAATCCAAACTTGCCTTCAGGTGTGGAAGTTCAGTAGGAATAAACTAATGCTGTGTTCGGGGTGATAACAGTAAAACCAACACTTAGTTCACCTGGATAGCAAAACTTTTAGGTGACCACAGGAGTGGTCAGGGGTGGAAGGTGTGTGAGGTCTCTGCTGCTTGCTTGGGAGAGAAGGAGGAGGAGGGCAGGATGTTCTCATTTGCCTTGAGGTCCAGTTGGAAGCCTGATCCCAAGTGTTTTATAGTTTTTTCTCTTTGCAGCAGGCAACATTAGAGCAGGGAGGCAATACACGACAACTCTTGTAAGGGATTGTTTAGTGAAACTAAGAAGCAAATAGCTGTTAAAGTTTAATTATGCCCTCCTCCTATATAAATCCAGAAAGATATTGAGGGTACAGAGCTATAAACACTAAGAAAGTAGGAGAACTGCATAACTAAAGAATTTCATATTAATTTTGCAGTGCAGATTTTTGCATGGTCACATTTAAATCCTATTAACTGAAGTACAGTGTAAACTCACTTGTATTAATGTATGTCACTGTGTAGGCACAAGAACGTGCCAGAAAACAGGTATTAAGAACACTGCAATTTCTTCTGGAAATATGTGGCTTGAACATCCAAAAAGTCAAAGAGCGGGCACCCAAAACCAAGAGGAAAATAGTTGTTTTTCCAGGAAAGGAGCCCAGTGGGATTTCAGTAATGAACAGTCCTGGTCTTCAATAGGTCTGTGGCTAGAACTCATTTCTTCTTTAGGCTGTATATTTCTTTGACTAAAAGGTCAATGTTTCCTCTGTTTGTTTCCTGGTGAAGACTGAATTTTTGATGAAAACACATGTGGAAAGTGAGGGAAAGAAGAGGAAGTAGGGTCAAATTGTGAAATATATCAAAACCCACCAGGAGCGAGGTACCTCAGTGTGTAATTCACCTGCAGATGGGATGGGCAGGCAAACTAAAATGTATTTGTACTCACTGCCCTCTGTTCTTGCAGTATTTCACTGGTGCAAGTCTGCCTGGAGTGCTCTTTGGTGTTTACCCAACTTTGTTCCAGGCTGGGTGGTGGCCTGAGAGGTGCCTGGCAGATGTGTAGCATCCTCCTGTCAGGTGCAGCCAGGGGTGGCTGTGATTTGTCCTCCCAGCACGAGCTGCAGGTGAAGAGCCTGTTTGCATACTTCTGCTGAAGGATTACCCATGGTATTCCTCAGCAGGATGGATTTACATGTCATTCCATGCTCTGGTCACTGCCATCTGTTTGTCAGATTCACTTGCAGTCTCTGTTTCTACAGGTACCATAAGAGGTCTTTTGGATCAGGGGCCATGATTTTATGATGTGTTTGTAAATGATCTTGCAGGGCGGGTGTCCAGTTCCATTTTGGGATCGAGGGAGTATTGCACTTCCAGGCATACCTGTTATTGTTATTCACAGCAAACCAATCCCTTTTCTCACTCTCTGCAGTGGGAGAGTTGTTTCTCCTTGTCTTGCATGGAAGCAGGGTTTACTCCAGTCCTGCCTGTATTTTCACCAGATGTAATACTGCGGTTTTACCCTTTTGATGTGATGCAGTTGTAATGTTCAACCATTTGCTGAGTTAAGCATCTGTTATAAACACCTACACACTGACCTATGGAAAAATTTAGATGTGTCATGGGTCAGATTGATTTCAAAGAGCTCGTAGAAATAGTGACAGAAGGGTGGCAGTGGGTGGTAACAATGCATTGCGTAAATTACAATAATCAATTTTAATGAAAAGAAATTAGAATAAATTTTCAGAGGGATAAAATGTCACTTAGAAAATATGGCAATAAATGTAAATATCTTGCTGTGCTCCTGCCTTTGCTTTTGGAGAGGGTGAAGGGGGTGACACACTTCAAAAATTCTGCATCAGTTCAACTGCATTATTAGAGATGTGCTTCACAAAGAAATATTGATCTTAACAGCACAGTGAATTTAAGATAAGATCTGACAGTATTAACAAGAATAAAGCTTGATGATCTCTTCCATCCTAGAAAATAGCATCTCAGGATATTAAAAAAAAAAAAAGAAAAAATAAATTTACATTTCAGCATGTGAAAAATCCAGATGTAGTCTGTGATACAAGTTTTTGTTTGGTTTTGTGGTTTTTTGGTAGTTGTTTGTTTGTTTGTTTCATTCCTATCTATAAATTACCCATTTTAAGGAAATTATTTTGAATTTGCAAGGTGTGGCTTTTATTCCATATTGCTGCAGAGTATTTTTCCTTAGTTAACAAACAAACATAGTTGTAGATTACATGAGGGAACTTTTTATTAAGATTCAGCCACAAGTGTGCAACCATGGGAAGGTTATTTAACTATATATATTATATTTAAATCTATATACTTTTTATGCAACCATTTAAAACCAGATACACAGATATGGGGCATGAAGGTCTTATCTTCTGAAATAGCATGAGCTCCAGGGGAGGCGTTACCAACACTGAGATAAGAATATCACCTGTGCCATTGTCATCTGGATTGCACTGCTATTACTACAGAGCAATTATTGAAATTTTTTTCCTTTTTCACCATGGGCTGTGTTGACTTGAAGCTTTGAAAATGGGGATTTTTTTCCAACCTGGAATTGCAGCTCACTACTGTGCCTGGGTCCTCAGTTGTGTCCCTGCTGAAAGTGTGGCACCTCTGGCCTGCTGCTCCCATGGGACTCTCTGCTAACACCTTTTTAGACCTCATGGGAGTTTGGAACCAGATTACCTATAAGGTCCCCCTCCAATCCAGGCCATTCTATGATTCTGTGATTAGAGATGTTTCTTATCTGGCCACAGAAATGTGATATTTAATTGTTTTGAGAGCTGTCCTAGTGAAATTGCCAGAAGGAGCTGTGCATCTTTCTGGCAAAATGGAGGCTTTTGTCAGGTTTCTGTTATTATTACAATTGTTATTAGAATAGTCTTAACAGAAAAGCTGAATCCTTGCATTCTGGAAACCTTCACAGCAAGAGCAAGTAGAATCGAGGTCTCATAAACAGACAAACAATAATGTTTTATTGACTACTTTGAACTAAAAAGGAATTATATTACATGCTGACTCCTGCTGAAATATGGATCCTTTGGAAGGTTTGAAACAAGAAGAAGTCTCTAAATAGCAAAGGGTATTTGTTGCTCAGAGTCTGTGGTCAGCTGAGACAAAAGCAGAGATCAGATTAATGACATCAGTCATAGATGTAAGTGGTTTCAATTCATGGGAAACTTTGTAAGAAATGAGTTGACAGAACAGAAAAACTGAGGAAATTTAAACTCTAATTTGGAAAGACCAGCTTCTTAAAATATGTATTCTTTGAGATGGCTAAGAGAAACGAAGTTGTATTAATTTTTATTTGATGTCTGATTGCTTAGAGAAAACCTTAATTAACATGTATCTATCTAAGAAATTAACACACATTTTTTGCCTGGTTTAGGAAAATCACAATTCACCATTCTTACCTTCAAAATATAATTATGAAGATTTCAAGGCCACAGTAATTGAATATTTTGGGGGGTCATTACTATTGTAACTGACTTATGCTTATGGTGGTATTGCCCCATGAAGTAACTATTGTAAACTTATAATTTATTTTGTGAGATCTAAAAAAGAGACCTTTTTTAAGTGTTTGCTTTTAACTTTACTCTTCTTGACCTCTGTTTTGTGTGATATATAATTAATTATACTGTTGAATCTCCAGAAGTCAGATACTATGTCTGTGGCTTTAGAGATGAGACATAAACTTCCAAATTACATTTTATGACCCAGTGTCCAAAGCTAATTTTAGCCTGTCTGCAGCTGCAGTGAGCAGTCTGAGTAGCTGCTGGTTGATGCCAGTCAGAGTTCCCTGATAAACTGATAGCACCAAGTCCTGCACTTCAATGCCCTGTTTCCAAAACATCTTCTGATATGCCTGTGTGTCATGGCTACTTGCTGTGGAGTGCAGAGAAGAAACTGGGTTTGGTGGCTGAGATGCTGACAGCATAAATGTGCTGATTTAGTCAATCAACTGAGTTTAGGGCAGAAAAGTTTCTTGCCCCAGTTTCATTGTTGGGGGGAGTAAAAACAGAGTGTCCAAATGGGAATGGGAAGCTCATGCTGCTTAATTTGAATTTTCACAGTCAACAGACTCTGATGCAACAATATAATCTGAATTTGTGGCAGAAATAAAAGGTGAGAGGTGGAAATATTAATATATGTGAATCTTTTTCCTGTAATTGAAGAACTAGTGAAGCAGCATCCTGAAGAGGCCCCTTTGGAGCTCTATTTGTATTGCAAGGGAACCTGAGAGTCTCTGGCAATATATAGCTGATGTTCCAGTTGAACTCCCAGTCTGGTATGCTGCTTATAAATCTCCCCTGTAATAAACCTGCTTTCAGGCTGATCTGAAGAATACAAGGTTATTTCCCCTTTTGTGACAGGGGAAAGCTCATGGACACAGGTTATGGCACTAAGGTTATCTCCAGGTAGTTATGCCTGAAAATTGTGATTTACCAAACATTTCCTAACAACATCTTCTCACAAAATTTAGGCTACCAGGTGCCAAGTTAGTGTGGAGTACTTTGCAAATGAAATCTTCTGGCAACTGCTCAATATTGAGCTGTTTTCTTCACTGAGAATATTTTATTAATTGCAGCTGATTTACTGACTTGCGATACTTTGTGACGAGCATTGTGACATGGTGCCCAAGACTTCACTAAATTATGCTCTAAAGACAAAAATTACGTGAATGCTGGTTCTGTGAAGATCAGATAAGTTGTTAAATATTGGGGACATCTTTTGATTTTGTACAGATGGTCTCTATGCTCTTGACTGCTGAAATGATAACCCATATACAGATTGCGATGCCAGGTTTCAGAGATTTGTCCTTCATTTTTAAAATGAGGTGGGAGTGGTAAGAGAGGCTTGAGGATGTAGAAGAAATTATGAGCTATGTGATATTTTGGATTTCTCCTGAAGCTAATTTCATGGCATAGCTATTTTTAAAAGAAAATCAGCATCCCACCATGTGTTAAGATGTCTTTTAGGGAAACCTGGTGGTCAAGAATTGAAGCTGGTACTATCTTTTTGGAAAAATATGGCGATTATGTATGCAATTTTCAACATACTGTCAATACCAGAGTATTCCCATATGATTGCATTTATCTTGGTCATCCCTGGCTGACTTTTTTGACTTTACTGTCTCTCCATCTTTTATTTTTGTATTATTTGGTATATTAACTATTTTCTTTTGCATCTTTCAAGTATCTCTTCCCCACCTCCCTTACTGTTTTCTTGTAAAGGGGGGAAAGTTGGTTTCCAGCCACCTAGAGCATGCGGGTTAACTCACGTAGTAGCTTCTTGCTTCTCTGCTGCAACACAGGAAAAATAAGTGTTTCTGTCTCTGGCAGTCTTGGCAGAATGATTCACAAGCAGAGAAAATGTATTTCCAAAGCTACATCAAGTGTGTAAGAGTTGATTTTAAATGCTGGGGAATTTCATTCTCCAGTTTATGGATATCCAGTCCGATTTGAATGAGATTTATATTCTGTAAAGGAGGGATTGCAGCACAAACCAAACAGTAGCCAATGGTAAACATTGAAAACAGTGGGAATATTTCCATTGCCTTTGCTAGGCATTGGGTCTGGTCCTGTTTGTGAAAACTAAGAGGCAGAGGCTTTTGGCAGTAGCTCTTCTGTAACTGCAAAGAAAATTACCTGAGAGCGAGCAGTTTTGCACCTACGTATTTATTCATCCAGTCAAAGGACACGATAAATCAAAATATTTTACCCAAACACAGAATGGACTTTTAAAATTACAAGTCAAAGAATCACCTAGGTTAGAAACACATCTTACACATCTTTTAAATACCTCCAAGGATGGTGACTGCCACTTCCCTGGTCATCCCAGTTCAATGCTTGACAGTCCTCTCTGTGAAAACCTTCTATCCTCCAGCAGATCAACACTCTTACCCAGCTTGGTGTTGTCTGAAACCTTACTGAAGATGCACGTGATTCCCTCATCCAGGTAATTAATAAAAATATCAAACACTACTGGTCCTAGCACTAAACCCTGAGGAACCCCACTAATGACTGGCCACCAGCTGGATAAACTCCACTCACCACCACTCTCTGGGCCTGGCTATCCATTCAGTCTTTTACACAAATAGTTCTATCTTTTGAAATCCAAGAATCATTTGTAGAAGAGATTGTGTAGGAACACACAGGAATATCCCAAAGTAAATACTTATTCACTGCAACTGATATGGAAATGAATGTGCACAATGTTGCCCTAATTTTTATTTTTCATAAGATTAATTATGTTTTCATAATTTCTCATCACAGCTTCACATTTCTATGCATAGCTTAAAGTATTAAACACTCCAAATCTCATTGCTGTTTTTGTAATGCATTCTTTTCACTGTTTGCTTACATCATGGCAGACAAAGCTTTGTCTTTATGCTGTGTTCTTTGCAGAGCTTCCTGTCAAACAACAAAAAGATCTTTATTTCAAAAATATTGCATTTTGCATGTAGTGACAGCCCTTGGTGGTGAAACCCAGAGATGAGAGAGCTCTAATATTGCAATGGCATCTGAGTCCTACTGAAGGCCAAGTGTAGACAAACTATCTTACCCATTCAATATCTTCCTGTTGGCCTTTTTTTCTGGTTCTGTGTCCTTTGGAAACACTAAGGGCACATGACATTCATGCACATGTGACAAATGTAGAGTTGTGTTTTACAGAGATAAGATCAGAATAACAAAATTGCAGAATATTTTGAATCAGAAGGGACATACAAGGATCATTGAGTCTTATGAGGTTAAAAGTGATACACACATTTGCCTCAATTCAGAGCAAAACTCAGGTTCAGGAATATGCAAGGGTATGTAGGAATCATGAAAGTGTCCAAAAGGAGGCAATGAAGCTGCTGAAGGGCCTTGAGGGGAAGTTGTGTGAGGAGCAATTGAGATCACTTGATCTATTCAATCTGGAGGAGATTGAGGGAAGACCTCATTGCAGTTAAAACTTCCTTGAGGAAAGGCAGAGGGGCAGACACTGATCCCTTCTCTCTGGTGACCAGTGACAAGTCCCAAAGGAATGGCCTGAAGTTTTGTCAGGGGAAGTTTAGGTTGGAGATTAGGAAAAGGTTCTTCACCCAGAGAGTGACTGGGCCCTGGAACAGACTCTTCAGGGCAGTGGTCACAGCACCAAGCCTGACAGAGCTCAAGAGGTGTTTGAATGATGCTCTCAGGCACAAGGCAACTCTTGAGAACAGTCCTGTGCAGGGTCAGGAGTTGCCCTCAATGATTTTTGTGGGTCCCTTCCAGCTCAGGTATTCTGTCACTCTGTGAAATTGTTTCCAAGTATGAATACTGATGGCAGGGGACAGGGGAGGTAATAAGCAGGGGAAGGCAGATCTTGCTACTTGCAAACGCTGCTCCTTGGTGTGTAACTCTGAAACTTCATGTTAGGTGTTAGTAAGTTCTCTTCACAGGGTAGTTAGACAAAACAATCCATTCCCAGCTAGAGAATCAAGGACACTCATTATCCAAAATGCATAAACAACAGCAAAGGGAAAGGGGCAAGCCAAGAGGTTGAGACTTCATAACCTGAAGCTGTGAAGCTGTCCAGCTGTGATTGGACAGTTGACCCCAGTGTGTAGATGAACCAAAACTTATAAAGGTGTAAAACTTGTGTCTGGTATCCATCTTGGATTTGATTTGGGTTTAGCCCCAGCCAGGCTCTTGCACTGCCCAAGGTGTCTCCTTTCAGTAAATAGCTATTTTATTCCTTTTGCTCTGCTTAGTCACTGTTCCAAGTCAGCCTTTTCAGGCATCACACAAAGATGGAACTCCACTGAATGGTGAATTACCCACAGCTGCAGGAGTTTCTCAGACTTTGCCTCTATCCTCCTGTAAGACTCATTATTTAATGTGAACCCGCCCCTTCCCCACATGCCCCACCCCTCCGCTGTGTCTTTATCCTAATTGAGAAAGTTAGGGGAGCATTTCTGGGCGTGGAGGGGTGGGCTAGATGATCTTCAGAAGTTTCTTCCAAACCAAACTATTATGTGATTCTATGAGGCAGACTGATACCTTGTCCATTTGTACCTTTCTAGACAAGAGGTATCTCTCTCTGCTCCCTGGTTGTCCTTTATTCTTTCACAGCTGATCTGTGTTTCCATAATCTGTAAGACCCCCAAAATGGAGTTTTGTGGTGTTCACTCAAATCTGTCACAAGCAATAAGTTGTTCATTTTGCAGTTTAGGAAGCGGGTACTGATGTGCTGTACAGTTGAATCCTGCTCTTGTGTATTCCACAACTTGAGTTAAAATTGACTCAGTTGCAGCTTAATAGGTGTTGAGCAGACTATAAATGCAAGTCATTACTGCCTAAATGTTGTGGAGTACTACGGTGAGCAAAGACAAGTGTCAAATAAACCCTTTTATCCCAAGACGGAATAATTCCCTCCTTTAATCCTAAAACAAATGCAATTTGTGAAAAGTCAGACATGAAAGAGACATGTGCTTTGATAGTCTTTATAAGCTGGTATTGGGGTAAATGTGATATTCAGAGAGATAGATCATGCCTGTGGGTTAGAACAAATTCTATAAATAATTAGTGGGGTAAAGCTCTGACAAATAAATGATAGGTGCTTAATCTGAGCTCAGCCTTTGCCTTTGTGGATTATGATTAGACTATCAGTGCAATATACATGGTACTTTTTTGTTTTTGATTTAATATTACATCACTTTTATCCCAATCTACTGATAAGATAAACATAGCTTGTATGTGGGAAAAGAAACAGCATTTTCACGTTTCAGTTTACCCTTCCTGACATTAAATACATTCCAGGTACAATTTTCATCTATATTCCAGCATCTGACTTTGAGTGGATGTATTTTTATAATTTTAAGGCATACATGCTTATTTTGACATCTAGTGTTAAATACCTTCAATATGTACCAAGGCATTCAATTCCAGTTTGCATATGCTACTGGGTTTGACTTCGTGATTACAGACAATATTCCAGTAGAGACTGAAAGCTTACACATTAACAGCTTTTTTCCCTGACGTCTTATAGGTATTGCATAGCCTTTCTTTTCATAGGAAATATAGAGGTAGATGCTGTCACTAATAGTGCTAAAAAGCTTTGTTCAGTGTCTCTCTGTGGACTGAATTCCAGTCCCATTAAGATCAATTAGAAGGTTCTTCCTTCCTGCAAGGAAAGCAGAGAGAGCCTTACGTCTTTGAACTGCACTGGTTGCAAATTTCTTCAGCACACAAAACATCTTAGTCATCAAATTGGAGAAAAACAGTGCTGACAGCACCTGGGATTGTTTTGATGTTCACATAATACTGCCTTAAAAATAACTCATGAAGGTGCACTTAGTTGCAAACACATTTTAGAACATGTTAATGGAGAAAGTGTTGAGGTGCTTTAAAAAAGTTTGGGTTTTTTTAGTAAGTTCGGAGGAGACACAGTATTAATAACATTGAATCTGCCTTGGAGAAATGCAGAGCTTCTGTGTCAAGGGTCTTTTTAGCATTGGGACTGTTATGAGTACAAAGAAAACCTGTGTGATTTTGTACCCAGTTGAGCAAGGTTCTCCCATCCTGTGTTATTTATCATATGTGATGATAATGTCTAATTTATACCTTTTTTTCATGCCTGCAGAATACCGCAGGAAATCTGAATAAACATCAGTGGGCAATATCAGTATATATTGACAGTATACACCAAGGGTCAGCTTCCACAGAAAGGTAATTGCAGTTACTTTTGGGAATTTTTTTAAGGATGCCTGGGAGCAGACTCAGAGTTGTCATTGTGACTGTGTGACCATCAGGGATGGAAAGAATTCTGTGAAATTAATTCTCCATAGATTTACAGCCACCTTGACTTTTATTAATTCATGACTTGGCTCATACCTGATGATTTACCTTGCTGTGCCACTGGGCCTAATGTAGTTCTCTGTCTTTAGCTCAAGTCTGGACTGACTGAGATGTTCTAATGGCAGGGAAGGTGGTGCCTGGGCTGATATTTAAATGCTCCCTGTCCTGTCCCCTGTAACTCCTAGACTTGCTGAGTGGATTGTGTCTGCCAAAACCAACAGGTTTTCTTTCTCCCTTCATGCCTGTAGAATCCATGTCTCAGCTGTAGCAGTGAGTAACTGCTTACACTTTTATCTTACATGTGACCCATGCAGGATATTCAAATTCAGGAAACACTTGCATCATCTATTTTTAAATGGTGCAATTTCCTTTTAAATTGTATGGAAATGTAGTGGACAGCCCTTTAATTTGTTTATAAAAATTGATTTCCTTCATACATATAATTTTATTGTTGTCATTAGGAAAGAGAGAAAAATAAGTGTACATCCAGATAGATTCGGATGCAAGCAGTCCATGAACAACAAAGGCAGATTTTAAACAGCTCTAGAATTGCAAGCCGTATTAATGCTTTCTGATATGTGTTCATATTATAAATATGTGTTCACTTTTCTGCTGACATGTTTTCCCATGGGAAATAAACACATTTTCTCTGTTTTTCCATAGCACTCATGCCCTGGGTTTTATTTCATAGCAATGGAGCAAAAGGCCACATAAGGGTTTGCCTGATAAACAGAGGTATGTCTTTACTTATCTAGCTATTATGAGGCAGCAATCAAAATTAAGTTAGGAATGAAAGGAAATAAAATCAACAGTAATGAAGCAAATATTCTGATACATGTTAGCATTTTACTAAATGACAGTCATGCTAGGTTGTAGCAAAATACTAATTTGTTCTGGACTTACAATAGCAAAAATCCTGTTCTATTAACATGCTATTCCATCTTTACTTCTCCATGGAAAACATAACAACTCTATGAGGTGATATGGATGTCCATTTCCATTTGAAATCACTGGCTCAAACACTGTCCCAAAGCCCAGGAGCCTGGGTACTATTCCTGTCTCCGTTACTGGCCTTAGGGGGATCTGACACAAATTACTTCCTTTGAGGTTTTATGTGCAATTTAGATACAAAGAGATGGGAGGTGGTCTCTTTTAAAGCCCAGGAAAATACCAATGAATCAGAGGTGGTTTCATTAATAAATTTGATAATGGCAAAAATTTTTGTTATAATCTCTAAGTTTAATGGCACCAGTCTTTGAACTCTCTAAAAGTCTATGTAGGTCTCTTTTGAGGTAATACACGAGTAAGGAAACAACAGACTCCTCTCCAGTCAACTGAGAGGTGAAAGCAATTTTAATAGCTCATTATCAAGTAGATCTACTTAAAACTTACACATACATGCCAAGTATTGCCAAGAACAAGAAGGAAATAATGCTTTGTTGTCATTAGTGCTCACTTTGCTCTTGTATTATACAGATCTATTCAGACGTTGAGACATAATTTTAGAATGTCCATGTGGTGTTGAAAATCCACATAGGGCGCATGTTGTAAATCAGTAGTCTGTAGCTGTAGCCCCTTAGGATTTAGGGCTAAAACATATTAGCTGCTAGGGAGGAAAGTGGTCTTTGCTGTCAGATATCACTTGTCCAGTCTCTTGAAAGTCTTTGGGTTTATGAGCCAGGATTCCAGTGTTTGTGGTCATGGCAAAAGCAGTGAGATAATGAAATGGCAAATAAAATGCTTAGGCTGGAACACAGTCTAAAGGACAATAATTGCAAAATGAAAAGCTTACTAGAACCCAGAGGAAGAAGGAAGCTAAAGATGTTGATATTTGTTACAGTGTTGTTAAGGCTCATTGCTTATTCGGCCTTAAATGATCAATTCTGTTTATGAATATGGAAGTGTATTTAAGCTGAGATATAAAGTGTCATGGTGTGACTTCGGGTTTGCCAACCTTAATATATTTAATTTGTTTTTGAGACAGGACTCAGGAGTAGAGACAAGGCAGGCTCAAAACTTAAAAAGGTACAAGAAGAAATTTATTAATAATACAAAAAAAAAAGGAATTAGAATTCAGGATAAAATTCCTAGATTGTTCCCTCCTCCCCTTCATTCTACATTTCTTACTAACATACATACAGAGAAAGCACTTCAGTCACTTATACACTCAAATAATCAGTTCAGTTTACTTCAGAGAGAAAAGTCTCTTTTCTGGTTATGGCTTAGGGGGTGTCTTCACCTTCACAGTCTGCGTCCGCCCGAGACCCACAGAACTATGAATTTTCCTCTCATTTACACAGTCCTTCCAGAGCCGTGTTATGGGTTACGATGCACACATGGGGTACCACCTCTAAAGGCAGGCTGCTAAAAAAAACCAGAATTCTCTTCATCTGCTTCTCTATTAAATGTCTCTGTTCATATTCCAGCTCCAGAACAGAGACCCCCATTCCCTCGGGGCAAAGGATCCTTTTCTCAAATATTTCAACCCCCCCATGTATTTTCCACAGTTTAAAGGAACTTTAGTAAAGTCACAATCCCCACAGCCTACAAAAAAGGTTTTCATCTACTTGCATTTTTTCAATCTCTTCCCACCAGGAACTTTGTCTTCATCCCGCTGACTTCTGTAGTTTCCATGCTTCATTTCTTCTCATTCAGGGGAACTCAGGAGGTCCAGGATTCCATCCAGGCATAAAGAAGTTACAATTGTATCCAGCTTACAAAGAAACAAATGTGGGCAGCTGGAGTTCTTCTCTGCCACGTGAAAAGGCGAGCGGAGCCTAGCCGGCAGGGCCGGGGCCATGTGGACGGTGCCGGGGCCATGCGGCCGGTGCTGGGGCCATGTGGAGCCCGGGGGCCCCCAAGCCAGGGGCTCCCCGCAGAGCCGGTGCCAGGCAGGGCTTCCCCCCGCCGAGCCCGGGGCCAGGGTTCCGAGCCGGGCCCCCCGCAGAGCCGGGGTGCCGGGCCGGACCCCAGACCGAGCCCGGGGCCAGGCCGGAGTCCCCCCCGCTAGGGCCTCCCCCCCCTCCGGAGGCCGGGAACCGAAAGAGCTGAATCAACTTGATGCAATTGTGATTTGTGAAAGCGAAATAACTTTTTCATTGGTTTCCCGAGCTGTCCATCACCAAATCAGCTCTCTGATTGGTGCCAGCAGCTCACAGGGGAAGCTCCCAGAGACGGGAGAGTGCCTCCCACTCCCCACCTCATGGAGCCATCCCTGAGGTGAGACCACCCATCCCCCTTACCACGTGAAGCCAACACATAAAGAAAACAAACAAACCACAATAGTAGGTTATCTGTAGCAGTTGGAGAGGAAATGAAATGAAACTGCAGTTGTGGACATTCCTATGTTTCCATTTCTGTTACTGTTTTTCATTCAAAGGATCTTTTCCATATGGAGACTCTTTAATAATGGTGCCCTATTTTTTGCCTCTGAAATAAAATGTAAGGCAAGTGCAGTAGGTAGGTGTCTGCAAATTTATTTCTACCTTGAAGTGTAGTTACTTTTTAATGAGAACTATAGATGCTGATTAACTGTGGTTCCTGCATCTATAATTTAGGCAGGACACATTTGCAAACAGACTGCCCATGAGGCTGAACTCATCGGGAAATCCTTCTGTTTACAGTAACAGAAGAGAGCATTTAAGCATTTCTTGCAGTACCAAGATTGTAACAGAGAGCCAAAGCTGTGTTGGAGGTGCTGGGAAGTTACAGCATCCATGAAAGACCAGTGGGTTGATGCTGCACACCCTCTATTCACCACGAAGGGTGTGTTTCTTATGGCCACTGTTAGCAGGATGGAGCAATACTGTTGTCGGGGGTTGAGTGTTTTTCTATTACTGTGTCAATTTAAAGAATTTTTCCCATTATCATGCCAATGGAGCTGGCCGGGTTACACCCAGGACCTTTGATGACTCTAGACAAAAGAGGTAGGTGGGAGCTGGGCTGGTGGAGGGGCTCTCGTGCTTCTGGAGGGGACTCGTGTTTCCGGCGAGCTCGGAGGAGGACCCCCCGTCTGCAGCCATGCGGCCGAAGGCAGGAGAGCCAGACCCTCTGCGATCACCTGCCCTGCATCTGCCCCGCTGCAGCCTCCTGCCTCTGCGGACACAGCTAATCACCGGGACACCAACAGTGAGTGAGGAGCTGCCCTCTCCAGTCGCTGCCACCCGAGACAGGCATGGCCGCTGCTGTCCCTTCCCGCCTGCGCTCCCGTCTCTCTGCGCCTGTCGGTCTTTGTTCCATCTGCAGCACTGGGACTGAGTGCAGAGAGAGTGTGCCCACAGCTAAAGTAAGGACTGGGACCGAGTTATCTGTTCTGTGTTGTCGGTAATTTTAACAACTGCTGTTGTTTCTGCTTGTACGGTTAGGTATATTAGTAAAAGTGCTGTTATTCCTACCCCCTTGTCTCTGCCTCAGAGTCTTGGATTCAAACATTTATAATACTTGGGGGAGAGTGGAATTCAGGTCTCTACATCAAAGGAAAACTTCTGCCTTTATTGGCAGACACCTGTCCTTCAAACCAGGACAACTGTTTTGCCTAATACACAACTTTAGAGGCTGATTTGATAGTTTGGTATTTGTCTCAATAGACATTTTTATTTTTGCATTACTTGATATGATTTATAATGTTTTTCAAATTTTGAGTAATAATTCTGTCTAAGGTGGAAGCTTGATATATAAAATCTCTGAATTAAGGTCTCACTAGCATTCTAATGTGCCCTCTTTGGCAATCATGTGTTGTAGCATGCTTGAAAAGAGGCAGCTGTTGTAATCTTATGAGCAAATACTGTATTTAGCTTGTGTTTTCATCTGAGTTGGAGGGTAAGTAAAGTTTTAAAGTGAAAGGATTGGCATTAAATATATAGTACCAGTTCTGGAGATGTTACACTGCCAAAATACATGGGAACATGCAAGAAAATTATTCATTTACCTCAAAGCTTCTATTCAGCCATTTTTTTAAATGGGATTATTTTGTACAACAGTAACTGTAACCCATTGCTCAGTTTTTCTCTTGGCTTGGTTTAATAACTGTGTGGGGTTGCATTAATACTACAAGCAAATGTGATGTCCTTCCTCTGGAAGGGAGATGTGGTGCCAAACTGTCAGCCAGAGCAAGGAGGGTCATGCTGTACAAGAAGGTGACTCTTCTCCATTCCAGCTGACTGGGAGGAAGAGTTTAGCACATTGCAGCATCAGGGTGCTAGGTGGGTTTTGATCTGCTTTATGGCTTATTATACATAATATAATATTGAACTCCCCTAGAACAAAAGCTGTTTACCCTAAGATGGGTTATTTGGGTTTGACAAAAGAAAGCAAAAATATGAAAATAGTTGCTGTATATTAATGATGATTTGACTCATGGCATATGCTTTTTAGTTCAGTGGGTTTCTTGTATTGATTTTTCAACTTGAACATTAATGAATTCCATTTTCAAACAACATGCACCCTCTGGGATATTCAGACTTTCCGAATGTCATTAAATTAAGGCCGTAGGATGCTCACATGATGTGTTTTTTCCTTGGATGCTGGTGGAGGTTCCAGCTGAGTTTTTGTTCTGCTACACTGTTTTTGCTTCATGGTTGTTGTCTCTTTTGATTTTTTGGCACGTAATCTAATAGCTTGATAATTTTAATTAAAGCATTTGATAAATATTCATACTAATTTGTATATGATTTGCAGCATTTTCGCTAGTGATCAGCTACTGTGTTGGGTATTCTCACATGTGGGCTGAAGAGGCATGTTTTTCCATGGATTTGCAACTACAGCTTTCTGTGATTTAGAGATTTTTCTATCATCTGTGCAATGTTCTTTACAACTCTGAGTTCTTTTGCATCATTCACAATCAGCTCTCTTGTATTAGCTCTCAACAATTTCACCAGAAAACCATCAGGAGCTGGTTTCTCTACACAACTATATTTGATGGTATTTCACTCTGAGCTTGCATCCTATTTTGTACATTTGAGGGTATCCCCTCAGCCTTCCTTCCAGATGATGATGACTAAATTTATATCTTGTGCTTCCCCAGAACAATGACATAACATTAAATTACATTTAAGAGGAATACATATTTTCATTATTTGAGTGTTTGATCCCATATTCAGTGGTATCTTAACTGGAGAGGAGGTACTCTGGTATGTCATGTATTAATAGTTATTACTCATACTGGCATCCCTCAATTAGGTAGTTTGAGGCACCAATTTGTGATTAAAACATACACGTGCAAAGAAGTGCACAGTATTCTTGTGGTAGTGTTTTCTTAACTTTCGTAACAGCAGTGATTATGGAAATGTGATGTTAACACACTGTTTACAGTAACAAAATTAAAAAGCTAGAACTCCAAATTTATCTTGTCTGTGGTAGAAAATTTACAGAAACGAAACAATCTTTGAAGAATAATATGATCAGGAACATGGCCCATGTGTAATTATATATGGATTCTATATGAATGCAAATGCACTTAAGTGCTCCACAGAATATTGCTTGCAAGAACTGATGTGCAGGTCAGCTGTTTGCTGAGCTGTGAGAGACACAAGGGATGACTCTGTTCTGAGAATTGTGTCACAGTGGGTGACACAGCAGCAGGTTAAAGCTGTGTGTCACTAAAAAAAACCTCCATGCAGAAAGAGAAGACCCTGCTGTCAAATTCTAGAATAGTTGTTGGGTTGGGAAACTGTGCCATGTGGGGGGTCAGCCTCTTCTCCCAGGCAGCCAGTGACAGGACAAGAGGACACATCTTAAGCTGCACCAGGGTGGGTTGAGGTTGGACATTTGGAAGGAATTGTTCACAGAAAGAGTGACTGGGCATTGAAATGGGCGGCCCGGGGAGTTGGTGGAATCACCATCCCTGGAGGTGTTTAAGGAAACACTGGACATTGCACTCAGTGCCGTGGTCTGGTTGACAAGGTGGTGTTTGGTCATAGGTTGGACTTGAGGATCTCAGAGGTCTTCTTTTCCAGCTTATCTGATCCTGTGATTTTGTGTGTCTTTATGATTGGCATCCATGCATAGATTAACTAAGCTTTAACTTAAAGACATGCCAGTGCCAATTTGCTGATATCTCTGCTAACTTTTTTTGTCAGAAAATAAGCTGGTCCTTCGCCTACTCGGTCATTTGGCGCAGAGGCAAGGTTCACGATTCCCTATCCTTCCTATTCACCTGCTCACCTTTTGCCTGCAGCAGTGCCACAGGGCCCAAGGAGCTTCCTTAAAAGCAAGGAACTGAAACTTCAACTCTTCATAATTCTGCTGTTGTGCCAGAGCCAGGGAATACCTTCCTCTAGGGCGCTATGCGTGCATGTGCATGATAGTTAAGTACCTCTGCATCTGGTGCTGTGTATATTCTAAAACCCTAAAGCCATGGGAAAACTGGGAAAGTAAACTATATTGCCAGGCCATACTTGCCATGAAGTAGATATTTTTCTGTTTCCTGCTTGAAATGTCTTGAAGTACCAAGATGGGCTGCTTTTTCCAGTGATCACACTTTCTGTTGTTGCACCCACAACTAAGTTGTGTGATCATCAGCTTTTTTATTTATTTTTAAACTTTTATCTTTTCTGGATTTTATGATGAATAATGGCAAATAAATCATACTCATTATCAATCTTCTTGTTTCATTGGCAGCTCTTAGAAATATATTCCAGGACATGCTCTGTAAATGGAAATGCTTGCTTATTTTTGTGAATATCACTTCATCAGCTTTTCAGATAGAAAACCAAGCTGATCTATTATTTGCGAATTGCAAGGTATTGAACTATATCCAGGACCTAATTGGCAGAACCAAACCCCTGTACTAAGCAGCCAGCTGGGCCCAGGGGTGCCAGTACTCTTCTATAAACTTGGCTTGATTAGCCCCACAGGTCAGTCTGAGAGATCATTTAACCAGTTGTTGCTTGAACTCCTTAATTCCCAAATCAGCTTGGCACATTTGGCAAAGGCACCCCAGTCAGTCAGAGCTGAGAAATAGCAGGCATGCTGGGAATTCACATAGACAGCATATATTTCTCCAAGTGACTATATATGGAGACATCTGTTATTGAGGTAAATTAAAGCATCACAAAAACATGTCAGTAATGCTATATAATAATATCAACAATAATATTAACAATTCGTCTGAGTCTTCTGTTGCAATAAATCCTGTCTTAAAACTATGTAGGTTCTTTAATGTGAGCCCTTATGGTGTTAACTGACAGCTGCCAAGGTATAAGTAGTTTATTCAGTCAAATTTAATTACTGATTGGAAATATTCTCATGATGAGAAAACACCTGAATTTGATAAGCCTATTCAATAGGAATTTTGTAAGGAACAGCCTTTTCTTCTGGTTGTGCCGTGCTTTCTGGGAAGAACAATCTGCTGTGCAAGTCTGTGCCTCTGGGAGGAAATTTATAATTAATATAGTTGCTTAATGGCGCATTTCCCTTGACCATAGCATGCCATGCTGTCCAAATATCCTCTTATACTCCAGTGCCCTGCTGAAATGCCAGTGGTCTTTGTCAAACAGGAGAGAGTAAAGATACTTCCAACAAATATTTCGTCCAGCATCCATCCCTACAGAAGGTCAGTAAGACCGTCACTCCACCCCAAATCTTATATTGTGTTTATGTGTGAATTGGTAATGTTACTGCCACTGTCCAAAAAGTGTGTCTGCTCAGGAGCTACACCTTTAAATTATATGAATTCTGAAAATTGCTTTAAACTGCAGACAGCCCACTTGGACTGCCAAGGGATTGGTAAATAATACACATGACCTGCTGTTGCTATGCGAATTGTGTGTCCTGGCATAAAGGTAATTTTCCTGAGAAGAAACCTTTACTGAGTTTGGGGTGGCAACCATTTCAAAGACAAGAGGATCCAAATTAATTAAAAAATGAGTGAAAACTCCTTGTTGGAACTTGAGCACTTTTTGTTTTGTTTATAAAATAATCACGTTTCAATTTACTCACCTCTCCTATGCTTTGCTCTGTTGTAATTAAAAGGCTACTGAAAAGGTCTAATAAAGTTTTTTTTTTCTGGTAAATTATTTATAGCTTTTAGATTATATGAAGCTATCTGCAAATTAAGCTGAATTTAGTGGCCATTTTTGTGTCACATAGACACACACAAGCTGTGTGAAAGAAAAAAGGGAGAGCAAACACAAAGATTAAAAAATCCAAGTAAAATGAAAATTTCATGTTAAAAAGGAAGTTTTGTTTTTTTTCTTTTAAATTATGGGCATCTGAAAAAAAAGTTTAGTTGACCTCAAATAAATTACATGCAAATCAGTATAAACTGTTTCATTTGAGTAAAAATACTCTGGGGAGGGAGAGAGGTAGAAGTACCAGGAGGGAAAAGCATTCCCATTGGCAGCTGACCAGAAGTTGTGACGACTTTCAAACTGTAATTTAACTTACTAAATAAAGGGTAATGTTTCAATAATTCCAAGATGAAAAGTACTAGAAATACTGCTAGAAAGAAAAGCCTGGATAGTATTAATCTGCTGTCTTGGAGGTGATATTTAAGATCCAAACCTGGAATAAAATACACTGTGGCATCTGTGGACACATAAATAGATGGCGCATTGAAATGTGAGGTTTGGAAAGGACAAATTGAGCTATGATTTGTTTGGGGCTTGGTTTACTACTCTTGGGATGGGTTAAATCACCCTTAATTTTGTTTTATATGTTCACAGGACAGAACAAAGTGAATTTCAGCTGCTGTTATGATATACGCACAGGGTTGTAGTTAAGTCTGTTTCAGGGTCTGTGTTCTGTTTTTATAGCACTTTAAAATGGACCACATTATGCTGCTGGGACTTCATTCTTCATGTATGGTTGGTTTAATTGGCTTAAAGTCAAAAGGCAATTCAATGCTCACCTCTGCAGCAGTGCAGAATGGCCAAAGTACTTCTGGGATTTCAATATATGTTCTTAAGGCATTTAAGTGCTTCAGCTTTCTCATTTTTGCATTAGAGGTATGGGGAAACAAGATTGTGCATCAGCCAGAAGTGGTAGTTTTCTTACATTTCTCAATTCATTGAAATAAATATGCAATGAAAAATCCATCACAATCAGCACTTTACATTTATGTTTTCAAGCTAAGGGACTAGCTAAAATGCAAACATACTTTTGCTTATTCCATAAATTGAAATAATGGACTTGGTATAATTTTACTTGCCAATAGTGTAATAGACAGCAAAAGTGTTTACTATATTTTATTACCCTAAAGCTGTTTTCACTACTTTTCAAATCATGTGCAAATCTAACCCTTGTCACAGTCTGCGAAGGACTTATTTTCTTGTTAGATTCTAAGCTTTCCTGTAGTATTGTGAAACTAGTTTGACATCTGACCTTTTAGCTAGCAGCCTGGAGAGCTGCCTTGCTGAGTTTGTGGTGAGGGCTTGATTGCTGTGCTGGGTAGTACAATATTTTGGATATGCAGATGCTACCAACTGAAGTATATTATCCATTTTGAACACCATTTGATTTTATGTTGAAGCTTTCAAGTTCTATTCTTTGAATAGGTCCCACGGTAACTGAATTCTCATATTGTGCACAAAAAGAAGTCATACCTTATTGCAGAGCTGAGAACTCCTGAGCTGAGTGATTTTTAAGAATTGGCATGAGAAGGCTTTCAGATAAAAGGACATCCAATACCTGCAGCAATATTCTAGCTCCAGGTTCTGCTGGTTTCATATAGAAATTGATTTCTATTACTGACCTAGGAATGACAGGAAGTATGACAATGTGCTGAGCTTTGTTATTGCACCTCCTGGAGATTTGCTGAAATTTTCAGTCCTCCATTTCTCTTACCTGCCAGAGCTGTCTTCCAGGGCTCAGCTCTTTTTATGGAGTTAGTTGAGTTCTTGTGAGCATGCTGCTAAATGAAAGGAGGCTCTCAAAGGGAAGATGTGGTACCAAAGAGTCAGACAAGGTTACTTAGTATGAGAACAAAGTAAAGAAATATTTCTTCAGATGTTAGTTCGGACCATAGCCAAGAAAGACCTTCAACCTTCAAATACTGAGCCTGGACATTCCAGTGGATTTTCCCCATACGTTTAGCAATCACTTCTGTAGGGAAGGCAGGAATACTCAATTTACTATGAATTTACTGGGGGGAAATTGCCACAGTGTCCTGGCAAAACACAGACAATGATTGATTTTTCCCACAATAGGAAAGCAAGGCCTCAGGGGCAAATGGAGACTGAAGAATATGAGTTTACAAAAGTTGAGATGAAATACCAAGCATTCTTTTGAAGCAACCAAGGTCTTTGCAGAGTAGTAACAATAACAACTGAGTTCTGGCTATCAGCTTAAAGTTAACAGTGACTTGAACTGAAGTCTTGCTTTGTTGAATCCCATTCAGCTGAAGAGGATTGGTAGAAGAATTTTGGTATTTCTGTTTTAGTTGAACAGTTTTCTGTCTCCTTCTACAGTGCAGTAATTGGCTCAAATGCTGCTGCCAGTGAAGCAGCTGCTATTGGCTTAAGGGGAGTCTGTGTTGAACTCACAAGAGCACACCGGTCAAGGTTAAGCAGTCACTATTACGACAGAACCGGGCATTGATTAAAAATATTAAGAAGGTGGAAAGAAAAAAAACACTTGCTTAACCATGAACCCCATTTTGTGTGGACTATATTTAGTATACGTTTAAATGTTTAATAGAAAAACCTAAATAAAATCCTTGATTATCTTGCTGTCATATGCAGAGAGCCACAACTCCATGTGAAAGGCAGATAAGGCCTGGAGTTGCTCGGGTCTTCTGTTTTTGTTTCTGACAAAAAGGAGTTTTACACAAAAAATAGGATGTACTTGAAGAGGTGGTCTAGATTATTTGGTTCTCATAATGGCTAAAAATTTCCTCAGTAATAAACCGCTTCTCCATCTAACACATTGAAAAGGATGGGGTCCATCCTGAGTACTTACAGTACTTACTTCTCTATAATTAATTGCAATGTTTTCAAATGGGTATAATTTTCAAACCATTATTTTCAAACTGCTAACTCAGTTACCATCCCCTGCATGTGCCCTTCCATCCATAGTTAGAAGACAATTTTATTCCCATGCGTTTCTGGTACGGACCTTTCAATCTTCATTGGGGTTTTTAACCTTAAAAAATATTAGTCAAGAAGTCATGCAGAATTTACTCTACAAAAGCAATCCTGTCATCGGGGAGAACTCCTACCTCCTAAGGTCTGACTGGCAGAAACATGCTTTCTGATTGAGTTCTGCCAATGGTATTTGTGTATGACAAATAGGACCTCAAAAGAGAAGAGTTTCAGGCAAGACAGTATGATAAATTCTTCTGCAGAGACATAAATGATTTATTATATTAGTATAAATTATTAATAATATTTCATCAGATGGACTTGAAAAGCTTCAGCACATTATTGTAAACACTGCACCATTTTGAGTGACTCCAGGTAGGATTAAAGGAAAAAGCAAGATAGGAATCAGAGCTGTGTAGGAACTCAAAGTCTCTGAGGGTCACAGAGGGAAAGAGCTTTCATCGGTGTTAAGAGATGAGCAAAAAACCCCATCAGATTTTTTTTTTGCAAGTATAAAGCATTGTAAAAGTACAAATGCTAGAAAAGAAATGTTTTCATCAGAATAAAAGGTGCCAGTTTCAGTGTTAGATACAGGAAATATTTCACAGTAAACATGGTGATGGTAAACTAAGGACAGGCTGGCATCCCTTTCCTTGAGTTGTCTGAAGCACTGCAATGACTGGAATTCAGGAGTTTCTCTCTTTACCTGTTCAAAATCTCAATGGGATCTCCCAATTTGAAACCATGGTAGTTCACATCACACACTGCATAAAACTCCAGCTGTTGCTTAAAGTGTCTACCTCTGCTTTGAGGCAAAGGCCAAAACTCCCTGAAAGGCAAAGCAGAGCTTCTTGCTCTCTGCCCAGAGTTTGCAACAATTTCCACTTCACTGCTCTTCACTAGATTGTTTTCAGTGTACATCTTTGTCTAAAATATAGTAAAAATTTAGTAATTTTTACTATAAGGGTTGATCTTTAGAGAGACCAACCTTTGGGGAGAACCTTCACCAAGAACTTGCATTTTCTTCAGCATCCTTGGAATCATCAGGCAACAAACAGCATCTTCCTCATGCATGCTGGAGTACACAACATAGCTAATATTTTCCAAACTTCCTAAGTGAAAAGAGTTGCTTATTTTGTGAGCTCCTTTCCAATCTTGCTTCATGTTAATATCTTCTCCCCTGACTTGCCTAACCCTCTGTGTCATTTTCCTCTAGCTTTTCTCGAGCCTAAAGCTTTGATATAATGCATCTTTTCCTTTTTTTCATGCCTTGAATAAACACTTAATGCTTTCAAAGATGCATAGGGCAGCCTATTGTGAAGCTAAACGCTTCAAGGTCTTTGAGGAATTGAAAGCATCACAGATAACAGTTTGGTTTCCTCACGGGAGGTTTCCCCACATTTAAACTAGTTTTTCTTCACCAAAAGCTGAGACTTTTGAGGACAGATTAAAAGTTTTCCCTTTCCCTCTCAAGCTATTTCTTTGTCATATTTTTGTTACGACAAAAGCCAGTTGCTTTTTAAAATGGTTAGATTAATTAGAGGGTTATCTTGGGTGGAGCTGCTTGGTTCTTTGATGAATTCCTGATGGTCACGTGTAGCAGAAAATGATGTTTTGTCAATTAAAACTTATGTTGTTATTTTCTCCTTCTATGTCTTGATTGTTGGGTGAGATGCTGAGCTGATTCCCAGTGGTAGAAAAATAATTTGGTGCATGAAAACTCTCATGGAGTTTTTGGTTGTGAACTTCAAAATATATTTTTATGCTTTGAAATATTTTTTAGGTTTTGGAGCAGGGTACAACTCTGCTCCTTTTAAAATTTCCCAATTAGGAAAAGGCAGTACAGAAAGTAATATTTGTTGAGGAAGTCTGATGGTGTGAGTCACTGGCCCATGTACCCTGGGGAATGTTTTTGTGCTGAGAAAGATGCATTGACTTAGAGGCTTTGTGTGTAAAAGCTCTAAAGCCTTGGGTGAAATGGATGTTTTTCCTATGTAGATTCTAAAAAAATATAAAAAAAAGTAAGAGAAGTCACAGATATTTGCAAACAAAGAGCATGTAGTTCTACAAATCAATTGGCAGAAAATTTGGAAGAAGAATTTATGTCCTTGTTAAATTATTTGCTTTCAGGCACATGGATGTGTATCAAACTTTGTGTTTTGACCTCTTAGGGAGCAAAAGCTAAGAGCTAAAAAATCAGCTATGTCTCTCTGAGTGGATATCTGCTATGCTGTTAACTGATCAAGATCAAAATAAAAGCAAGCATTCTGTTTGAAATATTAAATCTTCAAAGAGGTAATTTGGCATTTGCATTGATTATCAATTTTTCTGGTTTTAATGTTCAGGTACTATTCATCAGTGATGCCTATTTTCAATGTTATTTTGTCCATTCTATGGCATTTATATAATGCGTAATGCCACAGAAAAGAAAGCTGTTCCATCATTAGGAAGTTTTCTTAAAAGCACAAATTCAAAAAGTATTCTTAGAAATGTCCCCCCAAAAATATCTGACAGCACAAGGAACATGGACATTATAGCTCAGCTGTAAACTAAAATAATTTAAAATAATTTGGGTAGACCTGAAAATAATATTTTTGTTTTAGACTGATATTTGCATATATTCAAACAAAATAAATTTTTTTCAACTTTAAGTCCAGTTTTATATATTTTAAAACTGGAGATAGTCCCACAACTGAGACTGTTTTGGAATAATATGTTGAAATATTCCTTTTACACATGACCATAAAACATAGTGTCTTCTTAAAGATGAAAGCCCATTTAAACTTTTCAAAAATACCCTTCTCTTTTTTTCCAAACCATTTCTTGAATTGCAAGCAAATACATGACCAGTTCAATATCTCCCGAGTCATACTTTCATTTTCTCCAAACCTGTGGTTTTTGATGAACTTTCTTTCTGTGAAATAGTTTTGATCAGCTCTACTTCTATCCAAGATGGTGATGCTTTTATTGTGGATCAAAATGAGACTCCAGTCAGGGTCCAGTGCTGTAACCATTGAAAAACAGTTTTCTAAATTGTCTAGTAAGTTTCTTTCCCACTAAACTAATTTATTTTGGATGTACCAGCCAAAAGAAAAAAGGGAGTTTTCAAACATCAAATCTGAACTGCTTCCTTAGATATTTAATGATTTTTTTAATGTATTTTAAGTAACCACCGCAGAAAAAGTCAGGGAACAGAAAAATACATATTACTCTTTTCATTTTCTGCAGTGTTAGGCTTTTTGTTGGTGCATCACACCAGTGTATTTCAATGCCAAAGCAGAGCTCAGCTATTAAAAATGCTTTTAGATTTTATTTTTGAATAGACTTACTAGCCTGCTTTACTACCCTTTATGGCTATAATGGCTTCTGAGACGAATTTTAGTGCAAATTAAAATCAAGATAAAATCTAACAATATTCTTTTCAGTACTCCTATAAATGCATTTGTGAGCTGTACTGTGTTGATTTTCCAAGACAATCCAGTTTTTCCATTGGCAGTTTCTTCTCCTGGGTTTGATGATCATAATGATTATAAATGTAATATGCTATTAATATAAATTTATACAATAGGCTGATTCTACAGTCCTAGAATTTTATACTTTTATAAAACTAAGGTTTTTTACTATTATTTTGCAATTTCATGAGTTATTTGACTGTAGCTTATATTTTCTGCTTGTTTAGGGGAACAAGAAAAATACATAAAAACAGAGATAGCTAAAATAATAAAAGCATTTGCACACCTTTGAATATTGCTGTTTCTGAACAGCTTTTCTTCCTTTAGACATTCTGAGATGTTATACCCCCTGGGGACAGAGGTTATAAGAAAGGTGCTGTTGTACATGAGGAGTATTACAAATAGTATAGAACCATTTGAACTGGTACATGTTTATGGTCAAATTAGCCCAATTTTTCTTTTGATATGTGCTGAGTGAAGATCTTGGGCTGAACTCAGATCCTGAAGAGAAATGAGATTTTGAAATGGGGGAAATATGTTTCAGGTGGCAATTTCTACTACAGGTCCCATGGAAAATATCTTGAGTAAAAAATTGCTTAAAAGTTGGGATTCTAATCTGTGTGGGTGTTCTTAGATTAATTTCTAGGTAAATATTAATAATATCCTAAAAGTAGAAAGCTCCCATCTTCCATGTCTGAGGAGCACAGGGACCTGATGCTTCCAAAGAAGTTGCCTGTTCAGCTCTTAGTGAGCATCCACCAGTATTTTCTGTAGGCACTTTTCTGCCCTTTTCATAAGTAATTTCTTGTGATCTTCCATTTATATTCCTTTGGGAGCCCTATAGGTTTGCAGTAGAGTATTTTTTTGACGTGAAGGAATTCCAATGTGGAGCCTTCCCCTCAACTGCACCTTCCTGCCAGAAGCAGTGAGAGCTTGGTCTGGCTCTTTAAAGTGTAACACATAAGAAAATGTTGACTAAAATCCACAGAATTTCTTGATGTAGCTTAAATTAATAGTAAACATACTCTGTATGTAGGCTCTTTGTGCCCACAATTATCAGAGTAAAATGACCTGGGCTGCTCTAGGATTCCTGTGATCCATGGATGAGGGTGAAGCTGCATTGCAAGACTGGAAGGTATATCATATTGTTATGTAACTGCTTCATGGTTTGATGGCTTTTTTAATAACAGTGGGGCATAGCTGTGTTAGCTGAGATTGCCTAAGCACCAGGAAAAATACTATTGAAATAGCACTGCAGATAGGGCAAAAAAAAGGAAGTGCTACTTCTAGGAACATGGTAACACATAAGTCATTACAATATCTTGATGAGTAGTAGAAGTGGATGAACTGAGTCATAAATTTGTTGAAGATCTGTGCTCTTTCCTCAACAATACTCATCTCCTGGGAGGCATCAGCAGATGCCAGGCTGGCCTGTGACCATCTAGTTCCTCTGGAGGCAATAGACCAAGCAGACAAGAGAAGCCTCAGTCTGTTCCAGGCTGCATTAATCTGCTGCATCAGAGCTTGCTGCTTCCCTATCCATCCTTCCAAAGAAGAGGAAATACAGGAAACATCAAGCAGAGTGTAGCAGGCTGCAAATTTTCCCATGCTTTTTATATGCCGTGTGCTGGAAAGGTAAAGATTTCTTGCTGCCTTTCCCCCAAATGTAAACCAGAGAAGACCAACTTCTGCTTCATCTTTATGGGAACATAAAACATTTCAGAAGCTCTCACTGCACAGAAGGATAAAAAGCAAATTTGTCAATGTAAATCCAGAAGAAGTGAAGCAGAAAGGTTGCATTTGAGCAAAGGTGTGGAAGTTTCCAGGCAAAGCCTGACAGTGGAGTACTGGAGGGTCTCCATACCCAAGAGAAGACATTTTAATTTTTAATTATTTTTTTGCAAATGGAAATGAGAGGTGCTGGAACTGGGTGGATGCATAATTAAAAGATAACATCATTCATAATGGAAGAATAAAATTGAACAGTAGATTTTTAAATTACTTTAGAATCAAAGTATTACTTGATACCCCACAGAGATGCATCTGAAATATTGATAACTGAGCTTGCTATGCAGAACAGATGCAATCTACATCTTTGATAAGTGGATTCAAAACAAGCTCAGAAGTAGTTATTTTCTACTAACAGGGCAAAGGTCACCTCTGCTGCCAGCAGTTTGACTCAAATACCTATTTTAACCTGGTGGCCAGGTTCCTCCACTGCCAGCTCCTCAGACTGTCAGAATGAAGCAATTCAAAGGAATTGAAGAAAAAATGAATAATTACACGGGTTGGTGTTCCTGCTCTGAAAATAGGATTAAGTGTTGCTCAGTACCTGGGCGTGGTGACTCCTGCCTCTGAGTGCCATCCCTCTGTCAGGTGGTGGCAGTGACAGAAGGATGTGTGGTCTCAGAAGAGAGTGCTGGACTTGGTCTGTGTTAGCATCCCCTTCCTGTAGAGCTCCACGCCCACTCCACAGGCAAACCTGTTCGAGGTGTATGCCCCCCTCTGCAGCAATTTAGTTTCTAGTCATCCAGGTCCTGGCTTTAGCTGGCATTTTGTCTTAGATTTACTGTGTTGTCCCTGTACATCACACACCAACAAACAGCTGTGGAGCTGCGAGCCTTCCATGGAGCGCAGGAAAATTAATGGGAATTTGCTTCAGAGGTTTCTTGCTGCTGTGTCCATGCGCTTGGCAGACAAAAGGCCATTTTCTCCAGCCTTATTACATGCACATCTTGCTTTCAGATGTTGGTAGGGAGTCTGTGGCTTGCCTGCTCTATTTCCCCATTTGTTTTACTTTTCCTGGTGCAGATTCCCAGTTTCCAAGTCTAATTTGGATCTTTTTATGGCCACTGACCTTTCACAAACCAGGAGATTTTCTTATCCTCCATATTGCAAACTTTCTGAGACCAATCCTATTTTTTCTTAATTTGTTTTCCTTTTACATCTATGGGAATGGGATAATTCCTTCCCTGATTCTGTCTTAGAAAATGATATAATCTGGGCATGGTACCATGGTGTCTCAACAAATTGTTCCTGCTGTGCTTTCTAATCCAAACAGCGTGTACTATATATGTGAATGCAATTTAGGATGTAATCCTGTCTGACCATAGTTCTGGTTATAGCTGGTAACTGGTAACTTTTCAGAAAATCTCATTAGCTTGCTGTAGATAGGAGGCTTAATAGATCACAGATGACAAATATAATTTTAGGGTGTGCTGTGTGAAATCCCTAGCAGTGAAGTCTGTGTGTGAGAAAGAGATATCCTTGTTACTGCAGTGCATAGTGCTGCATTACTTCAGTGTGGCTGGAGCAGTTTAGGACACAAACATATTTTAGCAGATCTGTGGACCAACCTATTCAGAGAGTATAAGAAATGAACCTTGAAAGTGCAGAGACTGGATCCAGCCTTTACTCTCACTTGCTCCAGTCCATTCCTGAAGGTAATAATTCCCAAATTGATGTGCTCATTTTGTTTCTCAAATCTAATAGACTGTCCCACTCCCATAGTTGTTTTTCTCATGACAGCTTCTCCCAGCAAATAGCCACTTCCTTCCATCTCCCTCTGAGCTGGAGCTGTCTCCAGGCAGTTTCCCTAACTGCTTTTTCCTCCCTGTAAAGGTTTGCTGAAGGTAATGGAGGTGCTGGAGGGCAGATGCCTTTCTTGTTCTATTCTCTTACAATTTGAAGCCGAAGACTTTGGGATTTCTATGTTGTATTTAAAAAAAAAACCACAAAAAACCAAACTAGGCTAGGACTCCTCAAAGGGAAAAAAAATTAATAGTGCCATGTTAAATCTGGTTTTCAGTTAAGTAGGATATTATCCAAGGTATAGTGAATATTAATAATGTTTAACATTGAATCTTCATAGTTTCTGGATTTATGTAGTAAGATAACATGTATTGTGTAACAGGTTTGTCAATAGTTATAGTAAATCAATTTTAAGTAGTGTAAGACACATTTGTGGATTGGATTTGTTTTTAGATTGCTTAAGCAGGTGAGTACTCTCCACATTTTCAGTCCGAGGAGGAATGATATACTGGAAGCTGTAAAGGCCTTGTCAACTCAAGGTTAGGTAAGAGCCTGTTTATCATGTTTTATCAGGAACAGGAAGAGTATCCAGGGGATGGAGTAATGGAACCTGTTACATGTTTTCAGCATAAAATGTGAGGGGAGTACTAGTCAGTCATGATTTAGGAGTGAATGAACAGGTATGGAATAAATTGTCCAGCTGGTGCAACTAGCAGAATTTCTAATCCCTGATCAAGTATATTTGACCTTGATGATACTGGCTAATACCCAGCAATAAGCTGTTTCTCAGTGTGTGAAGGTGTCTTTTGAAAGCACTGTGGCTTTCAAGAAAGGTCAGATCCCAACTTCTTTCTGTGGAGAAATTCTCCTGCTCCAGAGCCCAGGTATGATCCTTTTCTCCCCAGCACATCAAGCCTGGGACTGGGAAGAATCACAAGCTCTTGTCTTGTTGCAGGATGTAGTCCTGGTTGACATGAAGGGTTTAATGTCCTCTTGTGTCCTCAAGAAAGGTAAAACTGCAGGGTACATGTGGTGTTCTTTTTAGGAGGCTAATGGATACAAATGGAAACAGGCTTTTTTGCATTATTAACCTAGAAAATTACTCCTTTTTCAGTGCGCAGAGAATCTTTAGTGAACAAGGAAGGATGTTACAATCCGGAAGAAATACAGGCTCTTCTTTCATTTTTATCCACTTTGGAAAGTGAAAAAGCTACTGAGGGGTTTTGCTGTTGGTCTGGATACTCTCCACATTTTTCAGAATGATTTGGAGCAAGAAAGTATAGGTTGAATGTAAATGTGCTGTGACTGTAATCATGAGACAGAACTTTCCCCGGATGCCAGCAGGCTTTGTCTCTTCTTCCATCTGCTTCAAGACAGATGAAATAACCAAATGCTTTTTAAAACCTCTAATAAGGTCACAAACCTGCACTGAATATGCAGGATCTGCTGGGCCACTGGAGAAACAATAATAAATACACCCTCACCCCCCATGCATCCCTCATAATGAGGTGACTTCAGCAAGGCTCATAATGCATTCAGCTTTGGGCACGTGGATGTCTCACTGAGGTGTGAGCCCTGCCTGTGCCTATGTGTACCAGCCAGGGACTCCCTGCTTTGGGTTCTGGAGGACTGAGGTGTTCACCATAAAGGTTTTGAGAATAATTACAGGATTAGTCATGCAGGCAGCATCCCAGCTCTTCTGAAGCCTGAAATGTCTTTTCCTGGGAGGGGCAGGATCATCTGGCACCCCCAGACAGGAGTAAGCCTCCCCCTCTGCATGCCCAAGGGAGAGAAATATATTCTGCAATGCTCCTATGTGTGAGGAAGGAACTGCCAAGCAACACATGAACTCCAAAACTGGGCTGAATGTTTGTATTTTTCCAAGCTTTTGTATAAAAACTGTTCACTGAAGACACTCACAGACTTCAGTGAGTCTTGGAATGAGTCCTTACTTTCCTTCTTTATTTTATTTTTATTTTTTAAAATTCTGTCATATTTATCTCAAAGATGCTCAACCAGAACACCAAAGTTTAATAGCAACATTTTGTTTCATATGGGCAATTCCACCTGGAGCTCAGTAAATATGATTACTGCTTGCAGCAAGAAATGAAAAAGGAAGCAACTTGCTGGCTTTCCTACATATTTGTGCTTTTAGAAAAATAAATATTTTCTGCTTCACAAACATGCTGGATGAAATGCATGTCTCATTTATCACTTAAATAGTAATAACAGTGCCTGCTGCATGCTGCAGGCTGGGCTCTGACAGAGGTGGATTGGCAGTGTTTGCTCAGTGGAAGCAATAAACAGATCAATAACTGAATGTAGCCTGGGGGGCTGGAGGTGTGACAAGTCAACCATGAGTTCAGAGTCTTGCTGGGACCCTTATTAAACTCATTTGTACATCTGAAAACAACTGTTGCCTTGCTAGGTTAAAGGTGGCTGCAAGAACTGGTCTGAAGCAGACTTGGATCGTCTTTGCACCCCAGAGGAAAGAGGCTGCTCTTTTGGAAGCCCAAGCAGCAGTGAAATCTAAAATGTAATTAAGAAAACAAGACAGTGTTTTGTTTGGTTTTTGTTTCATTTGCTGTAACTGATTATTTGCCAGTGATGATCTGCACTTTTCTTTGTGAGAGAGGAAAGAAAATCAGATCACAGGATATGCTGAGTTCTCATTCTCTCCTGTTACTCCCTACTAAGGGATGGCAGTGGACCTCCTGGGAGAAGGAAATAGCTTTTTCCTTTTTGTTGTCTTGCTGGAAGAATTGATAACAAAAGCTTGCCTTGCCTTCCTGCCAGCCAAATGCGGGAGCTGGCTGTCAGGAGAAAAAGGTCACTTTTTGGGAACCAATGAGTCATGTTCCCACTTTTTCCCTGTTTTGGGCTGCCACAGGAGGTGACCACACTCAGGCCATGGCTGCTGTGCTTTGCAGCAGTGTCCCTAAAGTCACAGGCAGATCATATAAATGTTTTCCTTGTCTTCCAGGCTAGAGACGGAGGACTGTCACCCATCTGGAAGTCAGACAAGGCAACAGACTTGTAGACTGGAGCACCAGGTGTATGTTCTTTTCCATCAGACTGTGGGGGCAGGGATGAGGCCACTGGCAAGGAAAGAGCCATGTCTCAGCGGGAGCTGCTAAGGTGCTGCCACAGCTCTGTGTGGGCAGGATGTGGTCATCTCTCGTGATTTTAGATGTTGTAGCATCTGGCACTTAGCTTGCTGGAACGAAACATGGGCTGCTTCCAAATATCTTTCTCCAACAGGCAGATCAGAAAGGGTGCTGACCTCACTTTCACAGGCTTCTTTTTGGCAATTACTTTTTTTGAAGAGTAACAAGTGACTTTCTAAGGAATTAATTTGCCAATACTCGATATCAGCGCCCTGCTCTATCGCTAGTTAGCCATCACTTCAGAAAGGATCATATGGGTAAGGTAGAGATTCAAGAGGAGCAAGGCCTTTAGTATCAATTGCATCTTCCAGTTTAAGATTTCATTCCACCTGCTTCTACCCAAGAAAACATAGACTTGACATGCTCTACACAGGATGGTTTAGACTGCATTTTATTTTTGGGAATATGGGGTGACAGACATCGATCATCCAATAGGAAATCTATGGATATGTCTGTAAAAGCAGGTGACAGGAACATCTCTGGGTTGTGTGCTTTAGCAGGAAGGAGCCTCTGCAGCTGTTTCCTCTGGTGAGATGCCTCCTGCACCCAAGCTGTGAGGATTCCATGAGTTCTTGGATAAGAGCATGGCTATTCTCTGCTAGCTGAAATGGCAGTGCCTCAATTACCACGTTGCTCTCTGTGACATCTGTGACTCAAGATGATCTAGACCATGCATGGAAAGCCATGAAGGTTAAGTGACTAAGGGGAGGTGAGAAGGATCTGACTGCAGATTTTGCAAAGATCTTTTTTTTTTTTTTGCAGAACCTGCTTCAGAGCACACGCAGATACTCTGTAACAAAGGTTACATTTGCAAAAGCACTTAATTCCATAGGGTTTAGATATTGATTTAGATTGGTGTCACACGGACATGAAACTTTGAAAATATAAAGGAAAAATTAGACTAGGAGTCACATCTCAAAGAAAAATAAATCAAATACAGTGCAATTTGAAGACGACCCAGAAAAGAGAACTGGTTTTGGTTTAAATGAAAATATATTTAAAAAAAAAATAAAATTGAAGGCCATAAAATTTTCCACACCTAAAGTCTATGTTCAGTGATAAAACTCTGTGTAAATATAGAAATAACTTATCCACAGCCAAGATGGAAAGTAAAAGGGAGGAAATGGTAAGGAGAAAGAGAAGTTTCACTCTAGTGTTGGAGTCATCAAATCCATCCTGGATACACTGGAGTAAGAGCACAAAATATCTGGACCCTAGGCTTTAGTGATTATCTAAACAGGTTTGAATTGACATGTACAAGAGGTTCCATTGGTTGTTTTGAAATGTGCATGCAACTACAGATAGGAATATATGAAGGTCTGTATCTTAATTTCTGCATACATAGAAATAGGATAATGATATACTGTACCCAAAATATTGTTATATCTTACTGATAATAGTATCCTTAATTAATTTGCAAGTATAGTTTAGCTTAATGTGTAGAAACTAATAAAAGTTCAAAAGAAAAATGAAATTAACAAAACTTTATGTTCTATGTGATAAATGCATTTTCACTCATCATTTTGTAATGGTAGAACTTAGAGGTGGAGTATCTTAACCAAAGGTATGAAAAAATATTTAATTTTCAACTGTGAAATGAAGGAAGGTGGATGTCACAAATCATCCATATAGAACACACATTCACTATGAAACTGAGAAGTAGCACCTTTTATACAGAAGTCTTTGTATGTCTGCAGTTGTTAAAGCAATCAATGCTACAGCTTTATTACACATGATTGTATATATCTGTATTTCTATTGATTTCTGGTGAGTGAATGTTTTTAACTTTACTAAAAATGTAAAAAACTCACCAAATGTCGCAGAATTGTTCTCCTTTATCTTAACTCTTCTTTTGCTGGATAAGTGAAATTTTTTTTTTCTACAAGATTGCTAAGTATTTTTCATGAAAGAATTTTCATAATGGTGTTTGCATTGTTTTTTATTTCCTAAATTTTACATTTTGCCTTTTAGTGGTATTTTAGATGCTGCTTTCCTTTTTTTTTTTAATCATACTGAAAGACAATTATAAATAAGAAGTAATCTTTTTAAAGTAGATTTAAAAGAAAAAAAAAGAATTTCTTTCTCTACAGAAACAATCTAAACAATCAATAGACTCCTAAATCATATTTTCTAGATTGCTTCAGATGGTAGGGTATTTTTTACCTTGATCATTTACAATAGTCACAAACCAGTGCAAATATTACATTGCAGAAAAATATTATAGTGAGAGAGGAAAAATTAATTGCTGCATACATTGTAAATCTGGGTATTGAATCATAATTTGCTCTAGTAATTAGTTTTCAAAATAGAGCCAGTAAGATGGATAAACTAACAAGTAAGATAATTTGTTCTGCAAATCCTGGCGTGATTTTAATTTACAATATATTTTTGGGAAGAATATTTGGTGTGATGCTATTTCTGAAGGATAATCCAGCAGGACACATATGACAGAGAGAAAAGAAATTTTATCCTTTAAAATTAACAAACTGCATGTGGAAGGTTGTCTTACTTTCTTTCACTTAGTATAAACAATCCGTAGATTTTTCTTTCTGTTTTAGTGGGGTAAGAGAAGCATCTGTCATTAAATTTACACTACAGAGATTATAAATCTCTTTCTTGTTTAACCTTTGCCAAACTTCAGAGTCATGGAGGTGAAATGTTCTGTGCCTTAGGTCTCATGGAGGCTGTTCCCAACATTGGTTGCTAATGAATGAAAAGGATGCACTCAAATGCATTTGCTTGTGCCATCACATCATCACACTAAAGATACAGTTCTTGTTTTGTGCCTTCTTAATATGCAAATTTTGGCATAAGAGTTTGTCAGCTCTTGTCTGAAGTGTCATAACATTTACAAAGATATTTTTTCTCTTTTTCAGGAAAGAGTTAGTAGAGAACTATTTCTTGTAAATCAGGGTGATTCCAGTGGTTTGATAATTAAAACAAAGTGAAGTTACTTCCTTACCTTAATTATTTATACTTTATTATCCATTATAGCTATGAATATTGTGGAATTAATGATGCTTTTCTAATTTATATCAGCATGGGCGTGATATACTTCCCAATATATTTAACCTAATTGGTATGGAGTGAATGTTGCTCTCTTTAACCACAGGTAGACTTCTTCTTGTGCAATTCATTAAAGTCCATGGGGTGGCTCCTGACTTTGTATAGGACTTCACTTATCAGGCATCATTAAGAGGAAGCCCCACATGTGTGGTTTAACTCAAAAAGGGGAGCTTGTTCTCTGCCCAAAACAATTCCAACCTTCTGCATGCTTGAGGGAAAGCAAGTGTGTGTGTGTGTGTGTGCACATAGGCAGGTGGGGAAACGTGAGAGAAGAGGTGAAAGAGGGCTGCAATTAATTAATACACAGCTGTTGTGGGAAATGCAACAACTCATTTTTCCTTAATAAACATAGAGGTGAGTTATCAAAAAAAGCCCCAGTATTAATTATGAAGGCTGCTAAACCAAACACACGCCTCTGACCTTTTTGGTGCCTCCATATTACAATAAAAACTTTCTGGCTGTGATTTCCAGAGGCCTTCAGAGTGGTTCTGTAGGGACTAAACTAAATTATGGACACAATGATTAAGAGTCTGGGCTCCATTTCGCATGTCCCTGACCTGTGTATTAGATATTTCCCTTTGCTTCTCCTGTACAGAATTTGGCTCCATATATTATGTTCACTAGCCATTGTAAACCCCTGCTCTATATCTCATGGACTGAGAGGAAATTAAACAGCAGTTTAGGAAAGAGGTTGGGTCAGAAGACAGAAATTCTGTTAGATAGCATGAGCCACTCACTTCTCAGGATAATTACAAGTATTTGCTTTGTAGGACAATTCCTTTGCAGATACATTTAAACATTTAATTAATTAAACTGCAAATTAATACACTTATCTCCTACTATTTATTAGTACAATTAAGAGTATGGAAGGAACAGAAGAAAAAAAGGGAAATAATGTAATTAAGAATGATTTTGTGAGGAAGGGTGGTTTAATGGAGACAGACATCTCTGTTCCACTTCTGCTCTGCTGCTGAGACTCCAGGTAACTACTGAATTGCCCCACTTTAAAGTGGGTATAGCAGTCTTTATGTTCCAGATATTTGGATTATAAATGTTTTAGGTGACATTAGTCACATTGGGCAAATGCCTATAAAACCCAAAACAATTACAATCTCTTTTGGGACCCAAAAAAGAAACCCATGATGATTTTTTTTATTTCCCTCTTCTCTAGGTACTTAGTGGACCTTGCAGACACTGTTTCAAAATGTCTATGGTCAGTATAATAGGGAAGAATCAGGTGAATTTACAGAGTTTCTTGTTTAAAAGAAAAAATAGAAACAATTCATCTGGTGCTTTTTCCTCCTCCTTTGCTGTAGTGTGAGTACAGTACAGGGCAGTCAAAGAGGCTGGATGTGCCCTTGCTCTCTGTCTGCTCTTTGGACCAGGCTGGCGTTGATTATTTCCATTTTCACTTCCTTTTGCCAATTTAACTGCTATTTGCCATAGCCAGCTCCACTCCTTTAGTGTTATCTCACCTTCTAGATGTTTTTTGCCACCTATTACTCTGCTTTTCTGTCTTTAATTTATGACTGATGTGATGTTAGAAATGAAAAAGAAGTGTCAAGCTACCAGAAGAAGAGAGACATCCAGAAACATGAGTAGTTTTTCTACATCTTCTGGGAAATATCTCTTCCCTTACTTTTCTTTTAAGACGCACTTGAATAAGGCTTGGTTTGTTCATAGCTGACTTTTCTTGGGCTTGGTTATTTTGGGTTTTGGGTTGGTTTTTTTTTTTTTTGTTTGGGTTTTGCTTTTTGTGTTTTGTTTTGTTTTGTTTGTTTTTTATAGTTTACAGGTATTTGTGTTGTTTCTACAACGTTCATACATGATGTTGGAGCTGTTGTCTAGCTTGTGTAGCTCTGATTGCTGTGTTCCCTTGGCTCTGGCATTTTTAGCAAAATTTAGCTTCTCGGGTTTCTGTTCCCTACTTTAATTGAACAAGTCAGCCTTGTAGAAGGAGCTGAATGGCTTTTGTTGAAGGGCAGTAGGAGGGCAATTTGCAGAATTCTGAAGTTTCTCTGATATCCATGATATTTCCAAGACAACTTGAACTTCCTTTAAAAGCTGTGGAGAGAGAAATAAAGAGCACCAGGAAATATTTTCCTATATTAACTTTTTAAATGCTGGGGACCCTAAAATGAGTTTTTTTGTGAGATTGTGAGATTGAATGAGGAACTCCAGTGTTGTTTAAATGCTGGATTTAAAACATTTTTGGTTTACATTATTAGAGAAATTAAATGAAAGTAGGCATCATTTGGCAATGCCCTTTCTCATGATAAAACTCTTGGCTGGTCCCTGAAATGGTGTTTTCATATCATTTTTGAAACCTGCTGAGTATTTACTTCCTGTATGTCCTGGTTTGGAGGACAGGTGTCTGCTAGAAAGACAGGAGCCTCTCTTCCAAATTATTATAATTTTGAAATTAAGGAGCTCTCAGGCAAAGACACCGGAATAGGAATAACAGTTTTTTTTCTAGGAAAATTAAAATACAAATACAGTAATACAAAAAACCAAAACACTGGTAGAGTCAGAATACAGCTTGACACCCCGTCAGTCAGGGTGTTGGTAGCAGTCCCATTAAATGGTGGCTGCAGTCCCCCTGCAGTGACAGATGTTGTTCTGTTGAAGCAATGATTCTGGAGAAGGGTATAGTTTTCCTCTGAAGGCTCAGTGGTGATGAAGATGGGTCTGATCTTCCTCTGGGAATCCAGTTGAAAAAGGCTGCTCTGATGTTCCAAATCTTCAGTCTTTATCTAGGTAGGAAATGCTTGGCTCCTCTCCCTAGAGAGCATCTCCCAATGGGATGATGTAATTTTATCGATCCTACAGTGGGACTCAATGGTCCATTAACAGAGGATATCCCTCTGGAATTATGAGGGATGAGTCATGGAAGAGATAAGGAACACTGCTCCAACTGGTTTCAACAGATGGTGATAGAATACATACTCCTCGTTACATCTTGCATTGTGACCTAAGACACTGTAAGTAAATACTGGCAATTCTCTTACAAAGGTATTTGACTCAATGGTTTAAAAGCCATAGGCATAAATGGCATATAGAACCAGAGTTTATATATAGATGGGTGATGGGGTGATGGAAGAAGCCCAATTATCGATCATAAATGCTGAGGTCAAGACTGGTGCCAGTTCCTTTCCATATGCTCAAGAACAAGAATAATCAGAGAATGTCTTTGCCTAAGTGAGAGAGCTAAATGTTTATACCCCCTACCATTTAAAGAATAATGTTCCTTTCTGTTTTTTCTCATACACTTGTTAGTTGAGCTGGTTTTGGAAGGACCGCAGAAATCTCTGTGGTTGTACTAGCCAGGTCTGCATTATAGGGCCCAATAGATGTTGCTATTCCTTACAGTAAAAGAATGGAAGATGAAATTAAAAATACATCTAGTATACGGTAATTCAAGCCCTGACTGCACAAAAGAAATTTATTTCCAGGAACAAGAATGTTCACTGTGACTTGTGGCTGTAGATTATTTATTTATTAATTTCATTTGTTTTTTTGTGGGGTTGTTTGTTTGGTTGCTGTTGTCTGCAAGAATACTTGATTTTTATGAGCTGATCTGTTATGCTATTTGCTTTCCTGGCTCCGTAAGCAGCATTCACAGCCAGTGTGCCAATAGCTTGGGAGACTGAACTGGAAAATGGGAAGCAACAGTCATAATATCATCTTCAAATTCAATGTCCTGACCAGGTGTGCCAGACATCTGCATAGAGAGCACATGGCGGGTTGGGAAAAAAGGTAAGAATGCAAGTAAAGGTTTGAAGCTCTGAAAAGGGACATCAGTGTAATTGAAGATGAATAAAAGGTTCAGAGCAGCTTTGGCTGCTCAGTGTTCACCCATGTCTGCCAGACTTGTATTACACATGATTACAATGTAATAACTACACTAAGTGCTCGAGGAACCAAAACCAATCCTGTATGACTCAAGTAAGTGATAATACCTTGATTGATTTCAGAAGAAGCAATTGTAATTCCTAGACACTCATCTCTTTTATTGACTTGAGAATTAATTAATTTATGAGCGGGTTTCACATTTTCACATGATGTTGCAAAATTAGGGTAGAATTAATTATTTGATAATCAGTGAATCCTATTAGGTGAAATAATATGGACTTGTTCAGTAGCTTGAACATTATTCAGCAATAGCATAGCAGTTGTATACTCATTACAATGATGATGCTTTTATTAAATATACCTTCAATTAGTTCTGGTTCAATTTAGCTTCTACCTCCCAAAAAAACATTCAATCAAGTGCTGTGACAAGAGCAGAATGATGAATATGCCAAGGCCAGGACTGCTTAATCATTCAAGGGTATTACACAGTCTTCTCACATTAAAGTGAACTTTAGAAATGCTTGCCTTAGGTTCTTCTCTTCCTTGAAACATCATATGTAAAGCATTAGAATGTCATCCTTCCTTCATGCATTTAAATAAATAACATTCATAGTTCAACCATTTGTAGTATCTTATTTGGACCCATGACAGATAATTATGGGAGAACAAAGTCTTTCTGACATTTTCCTCATTACTTGATGTACTCCAGGTCCAGCAGCCTTGGAATGTAATACTAGGGAAGAGGTTTTCCTGGGATATGGAGGCTGCACCTGGGTGAGAAATCAAGCCCCAAGCTGCCCATGAGATTGGAACAGGGGAACATGCCCCTCTTTCTGCCCTCACCAGCAACCTCAGCAACTATCTTGATAAAACCTGCAGAGTGGCTCTGGTGGTGTGACATGTGGCTCATGGCAGGGAATGGGACTTGGGTCCCCCCCAGAGCAGCACTGCACCTCCAGTTGTCTTGTATTCAGTGCTGATCTGACAGTGCTTTGCTGTTTCACTTGCCTATATTTAAATCAACACTATCATTATTAATCAGAGAATTATAATAACTAACAAAAGAGACAATTCCTATACCCCGGAGGATTAGGTTTTCAGGAAGGCTGTAATGGATATGGAGTCTTTCCCCTTTCAAATCCCAGCAAGGGCAGCTGCGACTGCAAATCATTACCATATGCTGTTTTGTCTGTTGTCTTTGTGAAATGAATAAGTGGACTGGACAGCTTCCATGCTAGATAAAATAATATTACAAGCGACATCTCCAGAGCCTCTGTGCCCTAGCTGAAGACAGCAGAGAGCAGCATGGGGAAAGTGAGAAAAATTAACTCCTACACCACATATTTTTTGTGTGGTGATGCTTCTGAATGACCAGACTGGAAAGCTGCATTTCATACTCATTTTGAATGCTCAGCCTGTGAACCTGAACTCTTTAATATAGTTTCTTTTGTGCTCTCAAAACTGATGCAATTGGTGTGTTTCTGATTAAGAGCACTCTGAAAGCCTTGGATGTGAATTTCTTGTGCCCACTCGACTTGCGCAGTGACAAACTCTCAATGACCTGCCACAGCGCCTTTCAGAAGTGCTACCAGCTAATCTGATGACTGTTACCCCATCTGAGTGTAATAATAATAATAATACTAATACTAATAATAATAATAATTTCATCCTGTGTTCATTTCAGTTCTGCTGCTGGAACACAAGGATTCAGAGTTTCTTCACATCATGTGCACTTGTCCTAGGAGATTGTGCTAGCACTATGCACTTCAAATTCATTTGCTGTTTTGATTTCTCTGGTAACTAAGAAGGTGTCTTTGATCCCTCTACCATCACTTTGTTTTGCATTTTGATGATTTTATCATGAATTCATGTTTAATTCACACTGCAGTGATGAAGTAAGTGGCAACACTCGAAAAAAGGATACTTTTTGCAAAATCAAACCATATTAATTTGAACTCTGTATGAACTACTTCATTCCTTTGAAGTAGAATATATTAATGAGGACAGACATTAAGAAAAAAGATCCTTATATCAAGTCACATTTACTATCTTATATGAGGTTACAGTGGAAGTAGATCTATCAGACAAAAAATGGACTGTGTTTTGAGTAAACTTAGTTGAAACAAGTGAGAAAACAGCTAATTGTCTAGTGCTAGATTTTTGATTTTTTTAACCTTTTTTATCTCTATTTCTGCTTTTGCATTACATACTTGTTGATACACATTAACTTTATGGACACACCCACATGCATAACATCACATGCACAAATTCAAAATGCATCCAGTAGGAGCAAGGATGCTACTTGGAGCCTGTGGTTTTTACAGGCAGTTATAATCTTTTTAATCTAAGGCTTCTTGTGAAAATGTTCGGGCATCTTTTTTCTTTTTGTTTTTTTACTTCTCAGTGAATCAGCCTGTGACTGAAATAAAGAAACTGCTTGTATTTCTTTCCTTAGGAATTGGAGTGCTCTGCTGGGGTGCTGGCATGTTTCCCCTGTTCACCAGGCCAGAGATGCAGTGGGACAAGAGATGAAGGGAATAACTCAAAGATCAGGCCATCAAAAGAGCAATGATGCCTTCAGAAGAGAAGTTTGGCTAGCACATAAAGCAAAATTTGGATTATATTTAAACAACTTGAATTTGATTGAACTAGGATTTTAGTCTCTAGGAAAAAATTTCACTCACAATTGCAACAATTTGCACTTTTGAGTGGAAATGAGCTTGTTTGATTCTGTTACTCAGAATCAGTTCTGATGGACAAGTGTGGTGCCTGAGCAAAAAAGTGGGAAGAAAGTGGAAGACTGAGAAAATAAAAACAGATGGCAAGGGGCCCAGGAACAATAAAAGTCTGAATGAGAACACCTTTATCACTTTTGCAACAGCAGCTTAAAGGCCCAGGGAGAGAAATAGATTTTGCAAATCAGACTAAATATTTTTTACAGGGTGCAGTGTACAGCTTAAGGACCCAGCTGGGAAAAATAGCTCCTGCAAATCAGTAAAGAAACTATATTTTACTGGCTGCTGTTTAGGAGCAAGGAGAGATAGGATAGGGGAAGACCTTTTACAAGGAAAAGAACAAATATATATGAATATATCTGTGGGATTTGTTTTGATTTGAGTTTTTAGGATGGGTTTTTTGAGTGCCCATAAAAAGACCCATAAAACTGATACCAGCATTGCATAGCCATGTTTACTGGTTCCTATAAAACCTGTAAGCTTTCCTTAGTGTTTTAAAAATCATGTACTGATGTATATTTTACATTGACTAGTCATTTGTGCATATAAAAAGCATCTACTTTGTAGAGAAATCCTGTTATGGATTCTACCAACAGTAACTTTGGAGAAGCCATTTGAAATATCAGACAATGAGTAAATACATGGAATGGCAATGCTTGTTTTGAAATAAGAAACAGAAGGATTAGAAAATCATTAGTGATAATCCTCCCAAAGATTAATATGTGGCTTATCAAAGTAATTATGCTAAAAGGAGATCATAATTGTGCAGCACCTTCTGAGAGCAGAGGTGGAGCCAGCTGTTCTGGTACTGAGTTAGATGATCCTTTCCAGAGGCATGATCCCTGCCATTGCCTGTCCAGGGAAGGTCCTGCCCTGATGATGGAAAGATGACACTGGTAGTGGAAATGCATCTTTAGCAGATAAGAGAGGTTTTGTATCACTAGGAAAGGCAATTGGTTAATAGGTCTTAACAAGTGCTGAAACAGGACGGAGGTGTTTGCAAATCTGAAGAATTTTCCTTTTGGTTTTTTTTTTCTTTCTTGTCTCATCCATCTTTATGAAAGATGGACAGGAGCTGTGTGCAGATGGGGAACAGAATAAACTGTCAAAGAACATACTGAATCTGCCCACTCATTTTTTTATGTGAATATGAAGCTGAATAGAAAAGAAAGGGACACTGAAATATTTTGTACCTTTTTAAAAAAATAATTTAAAGATATTATTTTTAGATTTTTTGGCATAACTGCATGTTGGGATTTTCCAACTTGCTTACATCAGTTTGTCTTGGAACTAGTTTGCCTCTTTTGCTAAAAATTTTTGAAAGAGGTGAATTGTCTTACCTCTGCTTCCTCCAACATAAGTGCTGCAGGAACATTCACCATAGCAAATAAAATGATGTATTACCACTGTCAGAGGAAAATGTTATATGGGCCAAGATGTTTCCTCCTTGTTTGGGGCATGTTATTAATGGGAGTCTCCAGGTACTGTTGCCAGGGAGAGTGCTGAGAAGTTATGTAAATCCTCCTCCTTGCAAAAGGACTACCTTTTTTATTTTTAAATTTTTTTTTTTTTTTTTCTTTGATGTCTGCTGCACTGTATTCTGTCCATTTTTCTTTTGATCAGTCTGCTTGTAAATGTCACCCTAGGCTGATTGGTATGGCTGCTTTTAAAAGAGAGTTTCTCCTAGAGAGTGGTGTTTTGATAACCAGTGGTTGCAGCTGTTATCTTCTTAATATGTCACTCCTACAAAGTGTAAGGGAAGCAACAGTTAAAAATACACATGCTCAAAGGGGATGTAGTTTCTTAAAATTTGAAATGGACTCAGTGAAACATTTTTCTCCTTAGAAGAAAAAAATATACACTTATATCTTCTTTTCCAGAATAATATCCTACAGATGTTAAAGCCACCCGTTATTTAAAGCCACCCTTTAGTAAAAAATTAAGGTAGCCATGTTGTGACAAGTTAATTTAATCCATCTTGTTTAGGAGACAATGTAAATATTCTGTGCACCTGCAACAGCTTTGCCTATGTGTTGAGCTGCAACTCTGTGCCAAGTGGATAATAGAAATGTAACAGCTGTAGAAATTGTCCTTTCCTTGGACAGCCTGTCCTGTGGGTCTCCCCTGAGGACTTTTGGTCAGGAGGGTCAGACTGCATTACATCACTCTGGTCAACCAGCAAAGAAGAAAGCTGTTCAGGTTTGTTAAACTATCTTTTGAAGGATCAGCCTGTTTGGGTTTTTTGTTTGTTTTGGTTTTTTTTTTGTTTTGTTTTTTGTTTGTTTGTTTTTTTGTTTGTTTTGGTTTTTTTTTTTTTGGTTGGTTGCTTTTTTGTTCTTGTTTTTTAATTTACTACTATTAATATAAAATCCCTGTTAGTGACAGTTTGACCTCAGCCAGAACTCTGAAATAGGAAAATATTACTTCATTTGAACTGTCTTGCTGTGCACTTAAGTACTCTAGCACAGGTTTTGGTTTCCGTGGTTTTTGATACTGAGGTGCAAAAGGTATTTAAAAAAAAAAAAGAAAAACCCCTAACAAATCTGACTGTTACTAAAGCCAGGGTTAGTGGTTTACTGCACTTTGCTAGCATCAGTAAAAATGGCAACAATGGCACTGGTGATCCTTTCTCTGCTGGGTCACCAAAGGCAAGTAGCAGTGTGACACAGACCAAGTACTTCCACTTCACTCTCAGAGAGGAGGGAAAGGTATATGGAGGGAGAAGCTGTTTTTCAGAAGAGACAGTAATTGGTTTGCCTCTCCTTTTATCCATTTATTGATCTGGGAGACTCCACTTCTACAGTCGCATAACAGTAAAATGAGTATTATGGGACTGTTTCATAATTATTTATTAGGTTAGTTTTTTAATACTATTGAAAAAATGTTACGAAATGGCAGATAATATCTGTTACAGTAACTTCTAAAACTGTGTAAACAAACATAAGCTTTTACTCTGAATACAACTGTTATTGAAATAAAGGGATTCTTGCCTGAGTCTAAACAGTAAATCCTGAAGAAGTACAATGCACCAGTCAGATGCTGGAAGTTTATATCCCAGAAAAGTGTTGCATGAACAGAGAACCCTTCCTGCAAGGACTGACTGGTCCAGGAGAAGAGTCATACTCACATAATTCCTTTTCTATTTCCAGCATCAAAAGAGGCACAACTTGGTTTAACATCATAAGAAGCTCAGAATAATTTCTATATTTCCTAGATATCTTTTACACAAAAATGTGTTTTATTTGGTGCTTTAGTTTACTTTTTCTGTTGGAGATTATAATTGTGTAGGAGATTATACTGAACCAATTTGTATATAAGGCTTACATTATTAACATTGGTAGTTGATTAAAAAAATGGAAGAAAGAAACTTGTAGCAGGTGTGGGCTGACTTACCACTTTCCACCACGCAAGTGGCTTTTCCAAAATTGCATGGAAACAGGAAGGAAGGTTCATTTCATTTATTTTCTTCTTGTACTTGTGGCCTGTTTCCAGCTTGTCAACACAGTGCTCCAAAGAGGACACTGAATCATGACAAAAGCTGTCAATACAGCTGGGTTTTTCCATAAAAATTGCATGAAACAATAAAATCTGTAAAGTTGTTGTGGCAAAACTGTATTCAAGGTCTTGCTTACTTGAATCAGTGCCCAGGTTGGTTCTCAAAGTTCTGGAAACTTTTTGACTAATGTCCAGGTTAATAATTTGCTGTAATTGTGGTTAATTTTGTATGGTAGCTTTCAGAACTTAATTGCTGAGGTTTGGCCCAAAGCAGTGTCTCATGTCCTTCTGTGTTTGGAATCCTTCTGTTGCATTGGACCAGAGCACTGGGAGCTAAAAGGAAAAATGTAGGTTATGTCATTTAAAGCTATTTTAATATTTTGTTTCCTTCTCTTCGACACAGAAATGGAGCTTCAGACTTGTCTTCTTGCAGAGCTTGATAAATGTTTTTCTTTTCAGCATGTGGTAGTTCTTGCTGAACGTAGATTTGGAAGAGTGGAGGCAACTTTATCTTCATAAATGGCAACTTTTTAGAGTTCTCTTTTGCTGTGTGGTGCTCATTCCTAATTTATTCGGAGATTGCAAAGCTTTGACCCATTGACAGAAAATAATAACTGCCTGGAAGTCACGTAATTCAATCAACCACACTCAGTGGCAAGGCATGATCCTTCACATTTGTCTGTAAGCATCTGCTCATGATGGGCACTGCTATAACATAAATAGTAGTTGCAGCTACATCTGAGGAATTCTGTAGGAAACCTAGGCAATTATTTAATTTCTCTTTTTGCCAGGGTCTAGCAGGGTTCAGAGAGATGTGGGGAAACATTATCTTTCACATGTTAAAATTTTCTCCATTTCCCTCAGCACGTTGTCAGCAGAGCAGGGGATGTGGAGGTTGCAGTGTATGCAGGTGTGGCTGTGTTCTGAGGAGAGGGCAACTTCAGAGAGAATATTAAACAGCTCATCTTCTAGTGCTGTCAGTCATGCAAGGCACTGTTTTGTAAGCCAGTCACATATCACTGGTGATGTGTATTAATCCACTTTCTGCCTCCAACATCACCTGTTTTATTTTCTACCCTGACTTCATACCTTCTTTTGGCAAAACCACAGGGGAAATATATTTCAGCGACAGTATATGGTAATTTTGCTCTATGCACTCTAGCTCATTACACAATCCTTGTCTTTCAAAAATAGAGAAAGAATTTATGTCCCCTACTATCATTTCTGCCACACACTGATTTACTGAAAGAGCTTTGTGGTGGTTGGGAGTAAATTTCATTTTCCCTGCTGTTTCATGAAGTGTGAATCACTTTCTAGAAGATGATGTCACTGCCAATTTACAAGTTTTTCTTCCTCTACTCCTGTGTAGGAGGAATCATAAGTACTCTTTTTTGTCATGGTAATGCTGTTAGGTGTAGAGGGTTTTTCGATGCAGGAGACAGCATTCAAGCTTCTTTATTTTTGCCAGCACAGAAAAATAGCTGAGTTTGAAAGGTGAAGCACAAACTGCCACATTCAGTCTCTCTGGCTAATGGAGAATGAAGGCTTCTTCCAGGTTTGAATCTTGGATGCTGTGAAGATTTGTCTTCTGTAGGGTCTATGACAGAATTTGAACAGCAAGAAAATGTGTTTATGTTGCTTTTCATTTTTGAAACAGAAGTTGAACTATACACTGTGAATATCTTCTCTAACTAAAAGACTTTTCTGTTAAAAAAAGGCACTTTTTACTGTTTAGAAGATTTTACTCATATACATTTTGACCTATGGGTTCTTGAAACTGTTCTTGAATCCTTGTTCTTGATGTTTCTTGGGAAGATACCTGTGATGTGTCTGCCACCAGCTTCACCAGCTTCTCTGTAGGAGGAAAATAGGTGGTGAATAGTGAAAACTGCTCTTTTGGAAAGAAGAGATCCTCTTTGAAACAGTTTTTTTTTGTGGCAAAGGGAATAAATGTAGATATATGTAAAATGAAAACTAAAAATATTAATTCACAGCACCTCTCTGCTATCTTGGATGCTCTTGGTGCCTTTTTAACCCCAACAAGCAGAACCACAGAGCACTTAGCTGAATGATCTCTGTTTTATAGGTGAGGATACTAAAAAGCAAAGTGTCATTGTAGCAACAGTGTCCTTCCTAGCCAAGGAAGGGTATTCAAAATAACAAACCATGAGTTGGAGCAGGAGGGACAAGCCATCAGAACTAGTCAGGAGGATAAAAAATCAGCATGTGCAGGAAAACTGACACTCCAAGAAGGAGTACGTCATCAGCTGAGAGGAAAGAATACATTGTAGCTGCCGCTGGGAGAGTAGAAGTCATTCACAGACTATGAGTTTATTAATCTTCAGAGGGAGATATTAGTCCTGTATGTAATTCACATGTTATAGAATTCTTCTTTAAGCATATTCTACTGCATATTCTGCAGATGCATGTGGTGCCTTCATAGCAGGTTTGGCATCTAATTTCAATCTGCTTGTTGCAGATTCCTTCTGTCAGTATGTAAGTAGATAAAAGGTATGAATTGGGAAGGATGGGTGGAAATCATTCCTTAAAAACCTGAAATAGGAGCAGCTTTCATTTGATCTTTTCTCTTCCAAAGACCTCAGTCTTGAGAACTGTACTATCCAGGTTTGGTGGATGGCTCTTAAAGAAAAATGTAATCTCTTGTTGAGTGGTTGAAAATGTGTTTAAAACTGCATCAAAGGGAGGCCCTTTGAGACCTTGACAAACAAGAGGGCTGGGCAATCACCAACCACAGGAAGTTCAAAAGGTGCAGTGCCAGATTCTGCACCTGGGATGGGGCAGCCCTGGATGTACAGACTGGAGAACGAGAGACTGGAGAGCAGTGCCAAGGAAAGGGGCCTGGGGGTCCTGGTCAGTGGCGAGTTGAACATGAGTCAGCAGTGCTCTGGCAGCCAGGAGGGCCACCTGTGTCCTGGGGGCATCAGGCACAGCATGGCCAGCAGGGCAAGGGAGGGATTGTCCTGCTCTGCTCTGAGCTGAGGCAGCCTCACCTCGAGTGCTGGGGACCATTTTGGGTGCCACACTATAGAAAAGACATTGAGCTATTGGAGAGTGTCGAAAGGAGGGCAACAAAGATGGTGAAGGGCCTTGAGGGGAAGCTGTGTGAGGAGAGTCTGAGGTCACTGGGTCTGTTCAGCCTGGAGGAGACTGAGGAAAGACCTCACTGCAGTTACAGCTTCCTGTGAGGGGAAGCCAGAGGGGCAGGCACTGATCTCTTCTCCCTAGTGACCAGTGACAGGACCTGAGGGAATGATCTGGAGTTGTGTCAGAGGAGATTTAGGTTGGAGATTAGGAAAACGTTCTCCACCCAGAGGGTGGTTGGGCACTGAACAGGCTCCCCATGGCAGTGGTCACAGCATCAAGCCTGACAGAGCTCAAGAAGGGCTTGAACAATATTCTCAGGCACTTGATATGGCTTTTGTAGATGGTGCTATGTAGTTGGACTTGATGATCCCTCTGAATCCCTTCCAACTTAGTTTATTCTGTGATTCTGTGAAAATACGAGTGTCCCATCAACTCCTTGTTCTCTTTAGACAGGTCCAGTGGGATCATTCCTGATAGCAGTAGCTGGGGAACTCTGCTTTGTTGTAGTCTTCCTCTCAAGGGACTGAGATCATCACATAATGTCTCTTTGTGTTAGCGAACAATAACTTTAATATTGTTGTCACTGTACTCTGCAGAGAGTGTGTGGGATTGCTGTGTAATTGCCATGGCACACCCTACCCAGGTACACCGTGTAAGCCAGAGTGCTGACTGTGCCCACATCCAGGCACCTGAACTGCTGAAAGTGGCTGGATCACACAGTGATCCATGCACCTGGGGTTCCTTTTATTGAAAGTCAGGTTCTAATTACAGATGTTCATCTCCTACCTTTTTGTGCCAGCATATTTGACTCACAAGCAGTGGGAGAGAGCTCATGGGCTTTTAATGTCTGATGAACATTCTTGATGCATTTTTAGTCACAGAGGAGTTGAGTTGCTGGCTTTCAACAGCCGTGTGTGGACTTGTGCTGGTTTGTAAGCCATATTTGGAAAAAATACCTCAAACTCTCAATCCTCTGCATCCAACATTTTACTACAGTTTAGGTTGCAGGAAGCACCTGGATTTATCTAAGGCACATTTTGGAGTTGAGAGTTTCAAAAAGTCTAGTCCTGTACCCCATATATAAATATATATATATATATATATGTTCAGCTGCATGACCAAGTCATCCAACATAACACTGCATTTCATGATGAGTTGCTCATTTTTGTTTTCTCTGTTCCCTTTGCCATTTTACTGGATTTGTAAAATATAAATTAGTACTCTCATGTTGTCAAAGTCTGTTTCAATTACAGAAGCTTGACAGAAGTTTCCTCACTCATATGCAGTGAGCCATATTGCCTAGAACATTTGGCCACATGATAACTTCCCTCCACCCTCACCCCATGCTCTTGCAGAATAAATATTTTTGCTGATTTTTAAAGACATGGTAGAAAATCTTTTTTATATCTTACAGCAAGATTATATGCTACCCTAAAAGAATTCCTGATACCAAAGTATGATAATAAAGTTACTACACATTCTACATGTTTCACTATATCTTCAGAACAAGCTAAGCTACCAGCAGCTTCCCTGTGGGTATCTAGATATATAGAAAGTAGAAGGAAGTAGGCCCAAGTTAGAGCAAGTGTGCAGCTGCAGTTTAAAACATCTAGTTTTCCTCTAAGTGATTTTTCCCCGCCCCCTACAATTTTATCCAAATTTCTCAATTTTCTGTGAAGGAGAAACTGCCCTGACTGTGCAATATGGTCCTCTTGTGTGTATGAATTATGATTTAGCCTTGTCTTTGTTTGAAAGATAGGTGCTTGCTACGGAAGGCAGGACCCATCCTTGGATTGGAAAATGTAAATTCACTCCCCCCGACTTATTATAATTTTGAATTTAAGGGGCTTTTAGGCAAAGATATGAGGATAGGCATAACAGTTTTTTATTATTATGTATACTATTAAAGCAAACAAAAACAACAACAGCAATGGAATTAATAATAAATGGAACTAGGGACCCTGTGACATCTTTTTTGGATAAAAGGAGAAAGGATGGAGGAGAGGCTTTGCTTCACAAAGCCCTGAACTTGTGGTGCAGTTGATTTGGGGGCCTTTGCAGGACTTTAAAGAGCACTGAGCTTGAATGGCAGGAATGAGCAAAAGATCCCAGCTGTGGATGAGATGCATCAGGAGCTCCGGAGGAGGAGAAGGAGAAGGAGAAGGAGAAGGAGAAGGAGAAGGAGAAGGAGAAGGAGAAGGAGAAGGAGAAGGAGAAGGAGAAGGAGAAGGAGAAGGAGTAGGAGAAACAAGAACAAGAAACAACTCTGGGCTGGGTTATGGCGAATTCCTTTCCCCAAGCCATAGCAGCTCTGAGTGTCTCCTTCTGAAGCCGCAGAGTGAGAGCTAGCTACTGCGTCTGTGCCCTCCTTTTAGCTGGGCCCACCTAACCCTATGTTCTCTCAAGTACCTGTAAGTACCAACAGTCAACATTTCCCAGCAACTCATTGGAAAAATTCTATAGATAAGAAAGAACGAAAAGAAACCTAACCCCCAACACGCCTTTAGTCACACCTCCTGTAGGACCTCTTTCTGTTCTAGTAGAAAAGGTGAACAGTGTTTGATTACTTATTTATGAGGACATGTCCAATGATGGAAAAAACTGTAAATAATCCCATGGATAGCTTTTTTCATGATGCTCCTCACTGCAGTGTGAATGCCTTATAGATGCCAATTTTATCTTCAAATTAACCTGGGTGGTAAAGTCATAACAAAGTTTCTGTTGTACAGACTGGGAATTCAGATAGAAGGTCGAAGGCAAGAAGACCCCACCAGCTGCTGGTTGTTCATTCAACCAATATGAAACATAATCTGTTCATAAAAGTGAGATAATGTTTTTGTTGTTTTCTGTTGGGTCTGTGAGTACTCAGCATTTCTGCCAATTAGATTCAGCAATTTTCAGGTTACTGCTTAGGAAATGGTCACGCAGAGTTAAGTACTTTTTCCTCAAGTTCTTTACATAATCACTGCAGGCAAAGATATTTAGGTGCTTTGTAGATCTCAGTGACTCCTCAACAAACAATTGATTTCAAGTGATTTGCTTGGTCTTGGTATTAATGCTATAGCAGACGCATGCACAAAATCTGACTCTTAGGGAAGCATTTACCTCATAACTCTCACCCAAATGATCCTCCTTTTAACTGTTGCAGTCCTATACTTTGTTTTCCCTGTGTGGTGGAGATGTGGTGAGGAGATGTATCTTCAACCACTTCATTTGTTGATCCATGCTTTGGGCAGCTCTCCCTGTTTCCAGCCCTTTTGCAGCTCTGCTGTAATGCTGTGGGACTGCTGGCCTCCGTGTATCTTTTAATCAGAGCCATCTCTGTGTGTCTGGAGGAGGTAGAACTGAGCCTGGCCTTGACCAGGTAGAAGGAACAAGCTGAGTAAAGTATATCTGGCAATTTCCAATCTTGGCTTTTATGGCTTTGTAAAGTATTTGCAGACTTCTGTGCAGGGTCTTTCAGTAAAACTGACTGCCACATAACTCAGAGCAGGAAAGAACATGACAGACAGCACCTTGGCTCAGTGGAGCCTCTAAAAGTGCCTTTATGACCAACAAAACCTGAGTTTTCATTATCTCTCATGAAAACCATCTCATGAATTTTTCCCTTCTGTGTATTTCTTTCAAAATTCTAAAAAGGCACAGTGACCATACGTTGTTTTTGCTATTTGCATGGACCAGACAAGCCATGACAAAGCTGAGCAACAGTGCAACAGTGACCTCTCTCTAGTGGAAAAACATTCTTCTCTGCAGTGAGTTTTGCACTTGCAGACATCACCCAACCCCAAATGTAAAATGTATTTCTAGAAGAAAAAGGAAAAAAAAGTGTCAAAGTTAATGGTATGATTATGATGGACTGAGACAGAAAAAAGCAAAGACAGAAAAGGCAGACAGAAAATAATTTGTGGCAGGACAGCTACAGGACATGAAGTGATAAAATGTAAAGAAACAGCAGGGAAGCACCTGTTAGTGCTTGAGACTGGCTTTGTGAGGAAAAGCTGGGGAAATATTGTGATTGGGGAGGCAAGGTAAAAAAGTATTTTCTATTAAATGGAAGAGGAAGCTGGATGGACACAAGATTATTTGGGAATTTTTTGTGGAAGAAGACTAAGAGCCAAAAAAACAGCAGGAAGGTGGCTATGGCATATAGATGAGTGATAGTTCCAAGAACTTTGTGTATTGTGTTAGCAATACAGACAGATTCTGCATGGATGTGCAAGAGACACTGTACAAGACATGATAGTTGTCACTTAGTAGTAGACTTAACCCCCAAAGCTTCAGTTCATTCAAAGCACTCTACAGAAAAAAAGGGGTTTTTCCACTTTAAAATGGGATTTTAAAACAAACCATGTCATTCTAGTGAAGTCAGACAGATCAGTGCAGTGATTAATTTTTTTTTAATTGTATGCCTCTCATCAGGCTTGCAAGCTACAAATGCATGCTATTAAAGCATCAATTTTGTTTCTTTCTCCCAGATATAAAATGGAGTTCCCATCTGCCATCTTGTGCTTTTCTCTGGCTTTCATTTAGCCCAGTCTTATCCCAGTCTGAACTGACCACCACTATGTCCCCGTAAGTGGAGGAAGAGGGCCTTCATGGTCTACAAATTCTTGACCCCATTTGCCGGTAACTTTGTGGTATTTATGCTCCTGTTTCTCCCTAGCAGCTTACTTTGGAGGGGCAATATGGGTAGGTCTAACCTTCTAATTTGTTTGACAGGAAATCTTTCCTTTACTGGAGCCAAAATTGCTGCACATTTTAGGCAGCAATCCATTGTGCCAGGTTGAAGACCTAAAAAAGACCTAAAAAGAGTAGCCCATGAACCCATTTTAGCATTGGTAGTATATCTTAGAAAGATGCTGAGGTGACAGTGACCCAGCTCAAAGGAGGAGGAGGAAGGAATACTTTGGTCTCTCACTTAATAGCCAGACCAGGAAGAGAAACCTCTCCCTTGACTTGGCGTAGACAGTTCACAAGGTGTGCTGGGCCTTTCTATAATGTCTTGGAGGCATCTGCCGGGTTTTTAATGGTGGCAATGCTGTGGCAGTGTGTGCTCTGTTCTCACTCTTGCCTCATGGGGCTTAGTTCCTGCCTGGTGCCCGATGTTCCAGCAGGGATTCTTCCAGGGAAGCAGTCAACAGCCCCCGAGTTGTTAAAAACAGGCATGTATTGTTTGTGAGTGATAAATGTCAGCGTTTCAAGAATAGGTGTCTGAATACATTTGTGGTTTCAGTGTTACCTTGACCATGTGGCACTAACATGTAACTTAGAAATGTTCTTGTTGGTGTAAAAGCCAGCTCTGAATATCTTCTTATTAAAAGCAGAACACTATAATATCCAGACCATTATCTGATTTCAGTGTGTTTTGTACCTCAAGGTCCTGTATTGTATACATCTGCATGAGCTGGATGCTTTTCATTTCTGAGTGCTCCATGAACTGGGTATTTTTAGAGGACAACCTGCTGTTCATGCTGTTATTTTCAAGCTCCTTTCTTTAAGTCAATCCTTTTAAATTGTGTTGAGCACAATGACTATCACTTTATATCTGTAAAATTGGTTATTTTTTTTCCTCATGGCAGAGTTTGCTTTAAAAGAAAAGGGCAATGGGGGCTGGGGCGAGGGGGAGATGTATTATTCAAAGCCTGAGAAATCTTTGAGCAAGGTCGAGCACAGTGGTGGTGCCTGTAACCTGTGAAAGCACTTTCACCAACAGTTTACCCCCAATGCCTATGGAAAAAAATTCTATTCAGCATGATATATGAAAGCATAACCCTCTGTAGTAAAGGAATCAATGGAAGCATTCATCTAATAGATGACTGTTCAGGCTTGTGCAGTCTGCTGCTCAAACATAATTGGCATCCATGTAATAAAATACTGAGCACCCGGGGAAATGTTTGAGATGTTTATGAGTCATCACATAGTTTATTATAGAAGACTGACAGAGAGTTGTGTAAAGCAGAATAGGCTAACTAGCACCTGAGTTAGTGTCACAGTATTTAATACAGTGATAAAGAAATACACAGATTTTAGACTTTCCGTGTATTTAACTAATGTACCATCCAAATAATTTATTAGGGGTCTGATGGGTATAATAGAGCACCAGGTTGGCAAAGCAGTGTTTTTACATGGAATCCTTAAGTTGTTGCTCCAAGATGCAGATTAGAAATCCAGGCTTTAAACTGCAGTGTTGCTGACAGGCAGAACTGAGCCACAGTTGCACAGTGTCTTTGTACAATGCAGGCTCCTCTGAATGGAGCCTGTCTTTTGCTCTATGCCTACATAATGTTTAGCACAGCTGGGAGTCCTTATCTCAGCCAAAGGCCTCTCTAGATGCCACTGTAAAGGAAACAATAATATATTTGTCAGCTGCATGTATTAAGCATGTTAATAAACTCCCTGTTCATAAAAAGGACCTGCTTGCTTGGCATTTAACAGACTTGCAGCCTCTTGATCTTATCCTGCAGACCTTGGGCTCTGTCTGTTTAGAGAACTGTGGTAAAATAACTCTTCCAGAGCTCTCTAATATCAAGACATAATACAAGCTTTGTTTCATTGTCTTTTAGAGGTGGTTGGTATTTCTGTATTATGGGGTTATTCTGGGGATGTGAGTATGTGTGTGTATGACCAGGGGAGAGTCTGAGAGGGAGATGTTGATCAGGATTTCCCTTATTCTTAACAGTAACTCTGTAACGAGATTTTGAATAGTTGAGCCAAGTCTTCAAAATGAGTAAACACAAGCAGAATTCTTGAGAAGCAAGAAAAAAAAAATGGTTTAGGGGATTAGTATGGCTCTTGCCCTCTGACATGTGAAAACTAGAACTGATATTACAGGGCTAGAGATGTAGAAATAAGGGGGAAAATGATAAAAAAAACCAAAGAAAATTATCATCCACCCATGGAAGATACTGTTAAATCTTGCAGAATGGAAGGATGGTAGCCATGGTACCAAGATGCACTAGAATGTGGTGGGGGTGCAGGAGAGCAGATGGAGACAGATTCCCTAGGGTATAACTGCTGTGCTTTATATCAATGCTGAGGTACAACAAGACTCAGGAACACTAAAAACGAGATTTAAAAAGTGCTATTTAGATACTGGGAAAAGATGATCAGCTTAGATTGCTCCTGGATAATTAAAACCTGCCAGGATAACTCTAGACCTCAAATAGAGGGTGATTGGAATACAGAGAAAGTTCCAGCAGATTAAATCAATCTGAATCTGGGCCTTTGGTACAGTCCAGGTGGACACTTTGCTGGGATGCAATTCCTCTAAATCTCACTGACCTCAGAGACCTAAGCATTGCATCAAGGCTTAAATTTAGAGTCACACCAGGCTTTCTGAGGAAGGTTTATAGTTCTCTCTTGGTAGGTAGACTCCACAGCCAGTTCCCTGGAGCTGAGGAATTGCCAAAGGAAATCCTGTGGCTTTCCTTTCAGTTCTCTGATAAGGAGTTGGAAGCTCCATCCACCTAACACAACATGCTTTCAGCTCCTCAAACCTCCAGGCTGTAGAAGATTCATGTGAAAATATCCCAGCACAACTTTTTTTGGGACTTCTTAATTATCTCTAGGTTTGCGTTCTAATGCATTCTAAGAATAGGTAATTTATAGCAACGTATTCCTTTGGGGGCAAATCTAAAATGAGAAGTATCATAAGAAAAGTGAAAATAAAGTGAAAATAAAATATTTTTAATCTTAGCAGAGATTCAGTATGGATTTGATCCTGAGATAATTTTGTATATTATAGCCATTCTTATTTACTTTGGGGTGATTTGTGTGGAGTTAAGAAAAGGAAGGTTTGGAAGTTAGTTCTTCCTTAATCATAAAATGGGGATTAATCTACAAGTCAGAATAGGGCCCTGACTATTTTCGTTTACATTTTAGACTTTGAGGAGAAATGAACAGATGTATATTTATTATTTGAGTTTTTTAGTGAAAGTGAAAATATGATGAAGATATTTTCTATCAGTGGTCTTTCACAAAGGTTGTTTTCCCAGTGATATTAGCGCTATATTATTTATTTTGTGGTGTTACTTTCATGGCGATGTGTGGTGCAGGTTTTAATTGAGATAGCAACATGGCTGTTACCTACTAAAAACCTTTACAACATGACTGAAAATATGTCATACCTGTTGCAGTGTACTTAGCTGTAGAAAAGTGAATGTTAAAATAATTAGTCAATTAAACAAAATTTTTTTTTTTTTTAGAAAGTGACAAATTGCTGTTGTTTTTTTTTTTCTCCACCATTTTCTTTCCCAACCTCTGTGGTGTTGAATGAGTAGCACAGTTTCTCTCTGGATTGTAAGGACCAGAATTTTGCAAATTGCACAAATTACCTAGTGAAAAGGCATTGGCTGTGTTTTTGAAACTGGTAAAATGTTCTTTATGGATTGTTGAAACCTTGAAAAAACTACCATTACAGACTTCATTTCTTTTATAGTGGATGACACAGCATTTTCTAGCAAGCAGATTCCATGTCAAGTCTTGCTACAAATTTAGTTTAAAAGTACCAAATAACCCTTTTCTCCTACTGTTTAATTCATTAGCCAACCTATGGGAAGGAGTCAGATATGGGTAGAGAGATAGATTTCCTAATATCACATTTTGTGCTAAGTTCCTGGACAATGTAAAATCTGAATTTTGTCTCCCACTTGTTATTATGAAGAGATTGTAAAATATAAACTGATGGGTTGAGACCCAGTCCTGACCCCCGAACAGCAAGGGCAGAGCCAGCAGCAAATAAACAGCAGATTGAACTCTGCCACTACTGTCACACCTCTGACGTAGTGGTAAAGCCAGGTCTGAGAGCAGCAGTGGGGGCTGGAATTGGAAAGGCGTTCCAGATCTGAGGATAAGTTCATATTTGTCCTTTTGCACATCTTTTTGTGTGAATACAGAGTGAGGCATAACTGGAGTTGTCAGGGACCATAAGCTGATCTGGTTTTCTATGGGCTTTGAGGGACTTTGTTTCTGCTTAGTCAAGAGTGGCATGCTCTCAAAATCATCAATTGCCAAGTCACAAGCCTACAAGTAGCTGGGATTAGCTTTGGTTCAGCATTACCCTGCAATACCATAGCTCAGTGCAATGGGAAGTTGTTGGCTTTGCTTCCCTTGGGGATGTTCCCTCTGTGGCACAAAGGTCCTCAGTGATGGGGAAATGATGGCTTTTTGCTGCTTGGCAGTAAGATATTGTCTTGTTCATAGTCCTCAATAGTCTCCTTCCTGCCAGCTGTGGTAGCTTTGTGTTTTCAAAAGAGGGATTTGTTCTTTTGACTGATTTTTCAGTGTGTAGCTTCTCCTCATTTCTCCTTCCTCAGCTTATTGCTAATCCTCACATACTCAAGCCTTGGCTTCCTTGGGGGAAGGATGGCATGCAGCTCTTTATTTTTTCTTTTTTTTTTTCTTTTTTTTTTTTTTTTTGTTATTGCTTCTATAACTTGCTGCATCCTAGACAATTCAGGTGTTGTGCAATTACATATCTTGCATTTCTGTTAGCATTCCCCTCAAGTATGCCTGCAAAACCCTGTCTTCCATGCAGCCAAGCTCTCCCTGCACGCAACCAAAGCAAGGGAAGCCATGAGACATATGCAAAAGGCCTCTTCTGACTATAGAAAATTTCTGTAAATGCTGTGATCCCTGATCTTGGGGCCCATTCATATACTAGAGTGTTTTGTTGCTGCCGAAATGGGAGTAAGATGTCATTTCTGGTGACTCTTTTTCTTTCTTTTAATAACTCAGTCTACTATATAGGAAAGTCTTATGAAACTTTCTACTACATAAGAAAGTCTTATGAAACTTAATTGTGACTCAAGCTTCAGTTCAAGAACACCTTTTAATTGGTTTCTCTGGGACTGCAAAATTATTTCCTGCAGTTAATTGTTGAAGGGGGGAAAAATACTATAGGATTTCATGGATGCCTAATGAAGGTGTTCTAGAAAGTCAGACATTAATCCCACAGCTTGTGCCATTCTCTAATATTCCTTCATGCATTATATTTGAAGCTCTTATACTTTCTCATCTTGTAAATTTTGTTCTGATTTGGTTTTTTTGATGTTTTGTTGTTGTTTTGTTTTTGTGGTTTTTTTCTCTTTGTCTGGATGCAGCATTTCCACATGGGGTCAAACATGTGGAAACAGGCAGCCTCTACTTTCCAGAAACCTTCTGGGATTCTGGTTAAGAAAATTAGAGAAGGGTTCTGCACAATACACTGAGGCAGCTTTCCACAGACCATCAGGAAAAGCTCCAGGAGAGCCACTGAAGGAGTGTGGATCAGCTTGAAAATCTCTTAGATATTATCACTGTATATGGTGTCTATCTTCTTCTCCATCTTAAACAGTTGCAATGCCATTAAAACTCAGTTTGCTTCGCAGCAGAAGTGGTTGTGTTTCAGAAATGAGAGGAACAATCGCTGTGTGCAGTTGGCAGATGAGTTTCTAATGTGCTTGGGGATTCTTTTCCATGCTGTAAATTCAAATTACATCTCATCATGTGCCTAGTTAAAGAATAGAATGTGTCACAGTAGAGAAAGGGAAAACCAGGGACAGATTGTGATCCTGTTGGCAATTATGGAAGTCTAGACTACTTCACTGTCATTTCCTATCCCAGGATGAATGAAAGCAGGGTCTACTGGGGAAGCAAACAAACAAACTTCTTATACTCATATTAGACAATTTATGAGAGGGCAATTCTTGTATTTCAAGTGATTTAAGTACTAGGAGAAGCAAATATGTAAACATAAATATTGTAAATGAGTTAAAAATGTAGCAGTTTATTTTAATTTTTGGCTTTGTCAAGGTTCATTGAATCACAGATTGATTTTGGTTGGAAGGGACACTAAAGATCAGCTAGCTCAACACCCCTGCCATAGGCTGGGACACCTTTGACTAGACCAGGCTGCTCAAAGTCCCATCCAACCTGGCCTTGACTACTTCTGTGGGTGGGGCATCCACAACTTCTCTGGGCAACCTGTACCAGTGTCTCACTACCTTCACAGTAAAGAATTTCTTCCTAATATCTAATCTGAACCTTCCCTCTCCTACTTTGATGCCATACCTTTTTGTCTATCAATACAAACTTTTGTAAGAAGTCCCTCTCCATCTGTCTTCTAGGCTCTTTTCAGGCACTGGAAGGCCACAGTTAGATCACCCTAAAGCCTTCTCTTCTCCAGGCTGAATAACCCCAACTCTTTCAGCCTTTCTTTGCCAGAGAGGTGCTCCCTCCCTCTGATCACCTTGGTGGCCTCCTCTGGACTGGGTCCAACAGGTCCTTGCTGGAGCCCAGAGCTGGATGCAGCACTGCAGGTGAGGTCTCAGCAGAGCAGAGAATCCCCTCTCTCCCCTGCTGCCCACCGTGCTCCTGATGGAGCTCAGAACATGTTTGGTTCTCTGGGCTGCCAGCACACATGGCCAGCTCACATCCAGCCCTCCATCCACCAGCACCCCCAAGTTCTATGCAGCAGAGCTGCTCTTGATCTGCTCTACCCTCAGTCTGTGTTGATACCACGGTTTGCCCCAACCCAAGTGTAGCACCTTGAACTTGGTCTTACTAAACCTCATGAGATTCTCATGGGAGAAGAAGCCTGTTCAGGTTCTGGTGAGACCTAAGGCCCCAAGCAGGGGGTCAGGAAGGGAGTTTACTTGTATCACTGGCTACGCTTGATGACCAAGGCAAAATGTAAAATTATTTAGCTTTTAACAAAAAATTTAGCATGTGTTCCCAGAACACTGTAATGAAATAGAAACTAAATTCATATTCCAAGTAATAATGAGTGATGTAGAGACCTGAAGAAATGTCAAAAACTAAATCTAACTAAATCCTCGGGGTATATCAAAAACTGTAGTGAGCACATGTTCCCTCCATAATTTTTTAACCTTTCATTAACCATGTCTAGCTTTATTATTATCAGCTTTGCACAAACCCTGGTATGTTCATACGTGAAACAGACTTTTGTGTAGCATTATTTGCTGTGCATGGAATTATGAGTTTGTTTGTTTGTGCCATCCTGGGAATCGGTGTGTCACTTCTCCTGGGCATTTATTTGGGGGCATAAATCCATTAAAATGCACTAGCAATGACCCCTGGTGCTTTACAAAAGGAAGCGATAAAAGCTTTCTTGTCATGTTTAAGTGGCAGGGGAATTTAGGTATGTTATCCAGAATGCAATTATTCAGCTTGGAGCACAGCCAAAGCACTGAGACTAACGATATGTTTAATCTTTGAAAAGATGGCATGGGATCCTTAATGACCATGTTTTGTCCATATCTCGGATTTATGATGTCTCTCAGAGACAGTTCTTGTGGTGTCATGCTCAAAAGGCATAATGAGAATATCCATAACTCTGCTGAGCTTTGTTTCAATTGGTCCTTTTTGGAGAGATGTGCATTTATTCAGTTTTATTTCTAATCTGTTCAGTGCAGCCTTGTGATGTTGGGGAGCCAGCCCTGGGAGGAAGCAGCTGGTCCAACCCCATGCCATCCATTGATGGGGAAGCTGTTTCCCTGACAACGGCAACGATGAGAAACCAGAGTGAGGCTCTTTTCCAGTTCATATTTCTTTTTCACTCGCTGCTACAGGCACTCATTAACTTCTAAGGAAGAATCAGATAGCTCCTATCAAACCAAAGCCAAGTGGAACAGTGTAAATGTCACCACATTTTCAAGATTTTTGAGGTTGTGAGCTTCTGTGAAGCCTGCTGTTATCAGCATTAATTTTCTCTTTAAAAGTATTAACAAACTAGGATATTTTTTTTCCCATTTAGGAATTATTCATGGCACTATCAAAATGGATAAGCAAGGTAAAAGAGTAAAAATTTCTGCAGTAGCTTGGCTTCATGCTTTGTGCAGGATGCCTTTCTTTGTGCAAGAATGCAGCTAAAGGAAGGGTTTGTGACTCAATTAGGGCTGTAGAGCTGGTGGACATGGTGAAATACATATCTGCCTTTTTATTCAAACTCCTGACATTTTGGACTTCCTCAGGAAAAACAGAAGCTGACAGACAAGAGAAAGAGGTGACAGCCAGGTTGGCACAGGAGGCTGACAGCAAAGGCATGCTGGTGTTTTGATGCCTGTGCAAATAAGACCCAGGAGTTTGAGTCCACTGTGCCTCACGTAAACTCTCACCTGGGATACTGTCATTTCTCAGATGTTTTGCAATTTTTTTTTTCCTTTAATATCTACTGAAAATGACTGCGTGAGTTGCAGGGCAATAATAAAGAGTCAAGAACTTTTTAACATTGGGGAAAGGGTCCTGGATTTATTCTGCTTGGTATAAGAAAAACTCGATTTCTTGTTTTCTTACGTTAAAGATAATAAATATAGATATGTGTCACCAAAACACCGAACTCAGGAATTACTAAAACAGCAATTCTGCAGAAAATAAACCAGAATTTTTATTTTATACCAGTACAAAATATTTGAGTAATTTAATACATTAATTCATAAAGTTAAGGGCATTTGTTTTTCTATGAGAGTGGCATTGTCAGAAAAGTTTTGTGAGGTTCTGAAGACTCCCTCCCTGTCACTTTCCTGAGGGAAAGAGAAGTTGTAGTGGGAGGAGCCTGGTCCAATCCTCCAGATCCAGCATGTCTGGTGTGAGTGTGTCATAGACCAATGCACTTCTAAAATACAGGCTGGATTTCTGCCAGTTTCTGAGGTAGCTTAAAATTCTGGGCAGACTGCAAAATGTTGCTGACTGACCAAATAGCATGAAATGAAGGGAATATACACAGATATCCCAAACTTGAGTCGTAACCCTCCTAAGGAATTATCTGTTCATAAATTGAATGAACAAGTTGTAGCTATGAATAGGCAGCACAAAGCAGTCATTTTTATAAAATATTTTTTTTAAAAGCTCTGTGCCATTATTGTGATTATGACCTATAAAATTTAATAATGATCATCATGTTGTAGGCAATGCAAACACAGGATATTTTAATGTCTTAAAAGTTACTGCTCTTGCAGAAGCTCTGAGTAGACCACTGATCTTTGGTTTTTGAAGATGGATAAAGCCTGGGCTGTGGCATTTATTTATTATTTTTTCCTATGAAATGTTAAGGCAGTGGAATGGGTGTATATGAGAGGCTGCCTTATCTTGGACTGCAACATGACAACATTTTATGCAACATCAGGCTCAATTCATGTGAAATTAAAGTTCTTAAAGTCAGCATGCACTGATCTCCTTCAGAAAAGGAGACTTTTGCTGCAGTGTTATTCCATGAGAAAGCATTTTTCAAACATGCTTTTTATTGGCAGAGGCTTGATATCAAGTAATAAATACCAATTAGCTGTATTCAGCTGGGGGGGCTGTCTGCTGATGTGAGATCAGAGAGGGCCATGTTGTTAGGAGATGGTTGATGTTCACTACAGCAGCTCAAGTCTCTAAAAACAAAAGCAGCATTTCAGCAAGGGAGAAAAGAAAATTGAGGAAGCTGGTGGTCGAAATCTGAACAGCAGCATGTTAAATAAACATTAACATTTTATTCTCATGGCTGTGGCTTCCCCCCCCCCTCCCCCGTGTAGTACAGAGCCTTCTCCATAGTCTGCTATTACTTTGCTTTTATTTTTGTTTAAACTACATTACTAGCATTTAAACACATACTTACGTGGATGATGGGATAATACATTCTTCCCTCTCAAGTCCAGATATTTTTTCTTTTACATCCAGCAGCATCTCTACAGATGCAGAGACAAGTCTGATGAATTTCTTTCTAAGCTCTTAATAAGTTTTCCCAAAATAAAAATTACAAATATATTTGATTTCCTCTTCAGCACCCTTCTGCCTGACTTGCAAACTGTGCTACCAAATTAATTGTGATCCATAAAACCCTTCATAAAAATGCAAACAAAATGTGTTACTTGAAAGGCTTCCAAATTCTGTGCTCTAATTCTACTTGAGGAATACATAGTAGATTTTTTTTAAAAAAAATTTATTATTTTGGGCTATAATCTGTTAGGCAGTGGTCCAAGTGAATGGCTGAATGCAACACAGCTGTGAGACTGAAGAAGGTGAAGATATGGAGTTGTGCATCCCATACTCAGTGGGGTTTTGGTGACAGAGGAAACCTCTTTGCCACTCTATTTGCAGGAACAGCGAGGCTGGTAAGTAATAGATCATGTCTGTCTTCTTCTTTCTCACAAAAAGACTATACTCAAAACCACAAAAATCTTAAGCATTGCTTTTGGAAGAAGGTCAAAACTGAATCCTCAATGTCACTGTCTGGGGGTCTCTTTGTGGCCGAGACCACTCAGATGGACATAGGAGGGTGGTTCAGGGCACAGGGAATTCTTGAAGCAACTGAAGAGAAACCGCAGGAGACAGTCGTCCGGGCTCAAGGTCTGTTTATTATTTGTTATCTATAAAGTGTTCTTTGCTCGCGAGCAGCAGTCTGGTCACCACCGTGTCCAGGACGAAAGTCTGCCCAAGGAGGGCCGAACTTATCTTTTATACTCTATGCTACGTATTCTATGTTTACAATAATATTCCAATACTACAAAGTTTTATTACAATGTCTAGTTTTGTCCCCAGCCAATCTGTGATTCCCAGCATCCCACACCAACATGGAAGGTAAGAAGAAGAAGAAGAAAAAAGACACCACACCCCAAATTCTCCATCTTGGCTTTGTGACTGATAATATAAACAATCCTAAAAACCACATTTTCTACATGTTAAATATATAATTCAGACCCTAGTTACTCTCAAAGGTCGCATTTCTCCTCTGCAGGAAAGCAAATGTCCCTGACGAGCTGAATCCAGCTCTCTGACCCCCCTGGCCTCGCTCGGGGGTCTCTCAGGGGTTGGACAGGGGGGTCTCCGCTCTCCTGGAAGGTCCAGAGGGACTCCCTGGACCCCCACACCTCAAGGCCAAAACCTATTTCAGGACTGAAAGAGATGAAGTCTCTGATCATTAGGTTCATCATACCTGGTCAGTGTGGAAGGTAGGTTGAGGCCAGGTTAGGAATGCTGGTGGAACATGAACATCCTCTTGATGTCTCTGACACCTCTGGATGTCCCCTGCAATTCAGCCTGCTCTACAAATCTGACCTGTGCTTTCAGCAGTCATGGTAATGCCAGATGAGGACAATGAAACACAGTTTTAAGCAAAAATTCACTACAGGCACCCTCTCAACTCCATCTTTCTGATGGCTTTGGAATAAATAGAATTGCAGCAAAAAATTCAAGGATTCAATTTAAATTGGGAGCTGTCCACCAAGTATTTAAACCAGAACTGACTTAGCAAGCTATGGGAAATGTTGCCACAGCAAATATTAAATTTTACCCTGTACCAAGTACAGAGGTATAAAAAAATTGAAAAGTGACACTAAGGTTGAATAAAACTGCAGTTCTCTGTGAAAAGGATTCAGTTGTCCCTTCCTTACACGCTTTTTTCTGCTATAGAACAGCATTTACAAGATAGCTGCTCATTACATGTGCACTTATCCTGCAATGCAAGTTGAACAGCCCCTCTGATTTCAGGAGCCTTCTGGGCACTAAGCTCCTGCTTAAACAGCTTGAAGTCTGTGTCAAAATGGTAGCTGAGAGATGAAAGAACTGCCCTCCAGATGAGAGAGGGAATGATGTGTAATAAGCTTCAATTTGCCTAAATTCAACTGTACCTCATAAAGGTCACAGTGAATGAAGCTTTTGGGAGAAAACCTGGCTGAAACAGCAGCAGAGACCTGAACTGCTCCAGCCCCATCCCAGGGGCTGGAGTTACTTGCACCAAACCTGGATTGTCAGGTCAAAAACCTTCCCTGGAACATCAGCTGTTCAGGAATAGTGTTGGGATGCAGACTGCCCTTGCTAGAGATTTATGTGCAGGCATCCTTAAGGGGAAGGAGGAATCTTGCATTTCCTTGTGGGAGGTGTTGAGCTGGAAGGAAGTTGAGCTTGGATTAACAAGTTCCCAGTGGGTGGAGATGCACAGCACCTGCAGCTCTGTTAGCTTCAGTTTGAAGCTCAGCTTTTTGGAAGCTCTACATGCTATGCCACTTCCTTGGAGACAGCATTTTGAAAAATAAAGGCTCAAGCACCAGAAGAAATGGGAACAATCCAGGGATGGGGGTTTTATGCTGGATTTGAGGAAAGCCTTTCCAATGCATTTGGATATGGCTGGGGTTTTTGGTTGTTCTGGATATTTACAGTACCTAAATGAAAATATAAAGAAAACCTCAGCACAGAGGTGTTTTAATTGAAATGCAAAGTTTATTGCTTGAAATAAGTCTGATATAAAAAGAAAGAAAAAAGAACCATAAATTCCTCTTAGTGTTGCCTCATCCACTGAGACACTTTTGATCCATGAGCTCTTTGATTCAATTCACATGAGGCAGAGATACTGTCTAATTACTGAAAAATTAATTTAAAACCAAAACTCAGATCCTTGTTGTATGCACTAAACACCCATCCTGTCCTGCACAAATTAGCAAACTGTGTGTGTTCCTTATGAGTCTCCGTAGGATAATTTGCAGATACACATGAAATTATCCATTTTGTTCATGTTTCCAACACCTTCAAAAAACCCAGAAATGAAAACATAGCATCTACCCATATTTTCAGAGGCGAGTATAAAGAAAGAGAATCCTTTTTAAGTATCCAGTTCTTGATGTTATATCTCTATAGCATGTCAACTGCCCTAGCCATAAGCTAACCTAAGCTCCCCAGGGAACTTCGTGACTCATTTCTGGTACATATATATTTATTTATATTAATACTGTATCTTCATACACAATCTGAATACTTCACAATACATTACCTCAGCCTGTTTTAATTGCATTTCCATCTGCTAAACTGTTGCCTGTTACAAACCAGGCAAGGGGAGGATCCCTCAAGGTCATCTGGTCAGATCCTCTCTTCATAATAAAATATTATTTAATATACTGTATTTCCTAGTGCTGCTACCAGGCTTCTTTTAAACATTTCAAATAATGAGGTTTCTATTGCCTAGCAGGAAAGATTATTTCACATGGTAACAGACCTTGCCAGTAGAAAGCTTTTGTTATTTATTACCTAAAGCTCTTTATCACCTTTCAAATGATGTAGTGAGATTTACACCCTGAAAACTGTCTTGAAGCCCCATCTAGAATGCAACAATTTCAGTAAGACAAGGATAGCTAATTTAGAAATTTGAATGAAGATAGAAGGATAAGGCTGAATGCAATGCATATTATCTATCCATGTATTCAACTAAAGGAAAGAAAAAAGACAGAAAAATTTACTTCTACTTCTGCCATAAAAATACTCTCCACCTTCCCCTAATTTTTGATCAGAACTAAAAGAAGTAGATTCTTAATCTGCTCAGAACTATGATATTTAGCCATATTAAAAAAAAAAAACAACAAAAACCAAAACCAAACCACACCTTTCTTTCAAGTTCTTTAAATCTATGAATCTTTATGAAATTCTTTGGCTTGAATAAGATTATATATACTAATAGTCACATAGTTATTTGAGGCTATTATAGGGGGCTCTTCTGCATCCTTAAGCTAGCTTCAGCTATCTTAAGAAACTTGAAACTTTTTTAGGAGATAGAAGGCTACTCTTATTTAAAACCAGCCTTCCCTAGAGAAATATAAATGCACATTCACCCTTTGCTTTTGATAATGTTAGAAATGTTGTACTGAGACAGCTGAGGGCATGAGAGGGTCACAAAATTATATCTTGCTGATATATTTTTTTTAAAGCTTTATACAAAATACAGTTTTTAACATTAATTCTGTGATGAATTAATAGCTATTATGGAGCCAGTTTGTATGTGTTGTTGGCATAATTGGAGAGAAAGAGACTGAGCTGAATTCAAATGAGAAATTTGAAAATGTGGTATCATTTAGACTGCAATATTCCCAACGTGTGTCCCGTTTACCTTCCATAGGTTTGTGCTGGTCTGTATCTGCCACAAACACATCAACTTTAAAGAATTAGGGACAAGAACTGGGGAAATGCAGAGAAAAGAAACAGGGCTTGAAGTGATGTTTCATCCGGGTTTACCTGCCAGAAGTGGAAAATCATTTTGCTTGTTTTACAGCACACTTAACTGTACATTAGACCAGAAATACAGATACCCTAGAAGTGGGATATTAGAGGCAGAGCTGCCAAAATAGTCGGTGAAAGATGAGTTTTATGTGGCCCATGCTGCAATGGGAAGTGGGAAGGGAAACATGGAACTTGTGTGTGTAAGGGAAAACAGGGAAGTGAGGTGGGATGCTTGAACTCATTGAGCACCACAGCAAGTTGAAGCTTAGGAGAAAGTAATAAGAAAATCTGTATGTAAGGAGAAGGGAACAGAAGGTCATGAAAAGGGGAGGCCTGTATTTAGCCCATCTTTGCTTAAAGGTTGGTGTCATTTGACTGAAAATATAGTGGGTTTTGCAGTTGATCTCATTCTTAGGACTTCAACCTCCTGCATGTGAGATAAGTTTAGATTCCTAATGGTGCCCTTTTTTGCAGTTTTCCTTAATTTCAGTACAATGAGTCACCTATAATCACAGGAAAACTTGAGGTACAACTTCTAGAGCCCTTGACCAGTACTTTAGCCAGACTAAGTGATGCCAGCTGTAACAGGTGCCTCGAGGCTAGGCAGGTTTGTGCTGTTTGGAGCAATTCATGAAACAATTATAATACCTTCATTCACATTGTATAAATTATTTATTTGTCTTCTATTGTCACCTTCTGCAGATATGCTAGCAAGCAAATTAATTTGCAGACTATTCATACATATAATTGAAGAATTTGTATGAATTTGTATTCATACAAACAATTGAAGAGAATTCTCTTCAATTAGAAAATGGTCAACTCTTCAATTTATTTTTGGATGTACACTAAATATTTGTAACTAAGACTTACACTCTGCATAATATAAAAGGTTATTTTACTTAGTAGATTTAGATCACCTTGACTGAGGAATTACAAGTGAATGAGAAATATTTTCAGGTAAAATACTGAGTATTTTCTAAGACGTTAATGTTAAAAATGTGAAACACCTGAAGAAAATTCAAGAGTAAGGGAGATACCATATTTGTTGTTCTATTTAATAACTATTTATTTTGGTTTTTTTACCCACAAAAGACTAAGGCAGAAGGGCATAATGAATTATGAAATACATTCCTCTTCACCTTAAGAAAGGCTAAATATGTTGTACTTCTAAATACAGCACTGCTGGTTGACATCTTTATTCTGAAGGCAGGAGGTCAAGAGAATGCATTATTTATTGAAGTGATACTTGTTTATCTTGGAAATTATGGTGTTATATATATTTATATATTTGTGTATATATATATACATATTTATTACTGGAAATAAATTTAGACATAATCCATTTTACCTCATGACAAAAATATGGGAAATGTTCAATATTCATCGTTGTGAAGCAGGGAGAAAGCCTTTCCATGAGATTTACTGGTACTGAAAATCAGTTTTCAAACTGGGTCAGAACAATAATAAATGTTAGTTACAGTGCTTGTAGATAGGAATATTGACATATAGAAAAAAAAAAGGAAATTTCAAAGAACTGATAAATCCTTGAACAAGAATATCAAGGAAGTACTACCAAGCAAATGAAGATGATAATGCCAGATAATGACAGTTAAGTGCTTGATATAGAAACAAAGCTGAATAACGTTATATGGGGATTGTTAAGTGGGCATTAACAAATCAAGACGAACAATGAGATAATGAATTTTTTAATAGGCAAGAAGCAAATCAGAATAAGTGGTGTCAGATGATGTTTACTATGCATCAAAGAAAGAGAAAAAAGTTTTTTTCTTAGAGAGTTTACTTATACTGGATTCCTGAGTAAAACCTTTTCTGTATGGTCTTGCATGTTTCAAATTTAGAGTAACAATAAGATGATATCAAAAACTTCTGGTAATCCTCTTTCTTTTTTTTTTTTTTTTTTTTTTTAAGCACTGCATATGTCTGCTATATTTTCCTGGGAGCTGACCAGCTCCTTGGATTTGGTTACATTTATGACCCTTGCAGTGAGCTCCTCATTTAAAGAACAGTCTCATGCTGTGATTGTTAAGGGAAGCAGAAGGGCTTATTAATGCTCCTGCATTACATTCAGGCTTTTATAAATATGAATGCTCCAGTTTTTCTGCTTATCTATTCCTCCCTTGTTGTTGAAAGTTAAATTGAATTTACATTTTATTTTTCTCCCACAACAAATAGAAGATACACCTTCTTGTTTTGTTCAGTACTCTTAAGGACTGTTGTGTATAACATTCTTATATTTTAAGTTGTGAGTTTTACTGATGATAAGGGACCCAAGGAATTGAGTTCCAAAGTGAGAGGCAGCTGGAGGGATCAAACCCCACTGATTTGAGTAGAGCTTCAGTCACACCATCTTTGGCTAGAAGATCTCAAGAGACAGCTTAATTGTGCTCCCTTAATTTTAGCAGGTTTGGGCTCTTGTATCACTTACTTGCTCCCCACAAGTTCCCCTTTGTGTGATATTCTCTCTGCAGCATATACTTTGGTGATGGCAATTAATATTACTGACTTATTTTAGTTAAAATGAAGTGTTTTCTATTTTAAAGCAAAGCATTACGCAGCACTTGCCAGTAGTTGTCTTATGGCAGTATTAAAAATATGGGCACATTCCTCTGTTTTTACACTGTCCTAGCCTTTCCCTTTTTCCTTATATTTTTAGCCACTATAGATTAAAGTATGATTTACCCTTCTGGTTTCAATTTTCCCTGCACAGTCACTCTCATTGATGCAAAATGACCACAACATTGAGCCATTCTGATCAGGAGCACCTCTTTTTTCATTTATCTCCCTCTCAAAAATGTGGGTTGCTTGCACTTGTACTGGGACTGTGTTGTCCTGGTCCCTGATGGTAATGGCTGCAGCAAATTGGGGAACTGTCTCTGAGTCCTTCCTCATCTTTCCTTGGCTGAGTGCAAGGCCCCAAAAAACTCTGTGAGGCTTCTAAAAGGGCTTACAGTTTGTTTGAGTACTCTGAGTTAGAGGGCAGGGAGAAATAACAACAAGATCTTTTCAAGAGGTCAAAACACCAGAAACAACTTTACTGGCAAGTTTAGAAAATCTGAGTACTTTGGCAAAAGGTTTAGAGCAGCATTCAGCCAACACAAAACACTTCTCAAAGCATTAGCTTGGTCCATTCAACTTCAAACTCTCAACCAGTTCGATTTTAAGTTCCTCAAAAATTCCAAGAAGAGGAAATTAACAGGAGAAAGAGAAAAACAGAGGAGATATAGAAGAGGACACCTATAGCTACCAATTCCTGGGTTCCAATGATGTTCAGCTGATAGAAACTCCACAAGGAGGTAGGGTCAAGACGTGCTCATCTCGTGTTCTGCCTTAAATACCCCTTGGCTTTCCTGGGCCCTTGCCGCAGGTGGGACTTCTGGTCATTTGGCCACTCGAGCTGGGCTGAGGCCTCCAGGGGCAGGTGTGGAACATTGCCTCTGCTGTGCCAGGGACTGGCACCACTGCTGGCCTGGAATACAGGCTCTAGGGATTGGGGCTGTGGGGCAAGGCATTGCTTCTCCAGGGCAAGGCCCAAACTCCTCTTCCCCCCCCGCAACTCATGTACCCCAAAATATCTTGAGACATCAACCTTTCCAGCCTCTCACACTGAGTCACCTGCAGGTGATAATTTTCCATCAGATTTCCAGTCCAGGTGACTCAGTTTTATCAGGCTGTGCTGTTTTCCTCCATCTCCAGTCAGATGCCACAGAAGCAATTGGCAGGGTGTGACTCACACAGGTTCCTTAGGCTGTTTCTATCCAGACTTGTATTTTTCCATATCACTCTGCTATTTGGCACTTCATATCTCTTCTTGACAAGAAGCAAAAGGAAAATATTTTACCAAAAGTATCTCTTTCCTCTCAGAGGAGTGGGTTCTCCTATATTAAGAGCACTCCTGAAAGAACCAGGACACTGGAAAAAATTGGTGTTTATTTAATTAGAAATGGCATTTAATTATCCCTTTAGTTAGGTTTATATTTGTGTGTTTGTGTAAGAGCTATAATTTCATCTAAGTTTAAGCACTAGTAATTTAACCTCAAAATGTTATAATGTCAGAACATTAATTAACAAGCCAGGAAATTTTCAAAAGCACTTACAGATTAACTAGCCATTATAAGAGACAGATACCAATTACCATTACTGCTGTCAGGTACTGTCATATATTGAAATATAGCAGACAGAAAAAAGAACATTATTATCTAGACTGAAAAAGCTAGGCTTAGAATTTCCATGCCAAAAGCTGTCTTTTGATGTACTCTTATTCTGCGTAGCTGAAAACCTTTAGGAAGTTATTTTGTAAACTGCTAACTTTTAGAATTATTACCTAGAAGGAAAAAAAAAGAAAAAAAAAAGAAAAAAGAAAAAAAAAAAGCTGTTTTACGTACAATTAGAGGGAATATTTGGATTAAATTCCCAGGAACATTTCTGAATTATAAAAAAAACCTTGGTATTACTGCAGCTGTGAATCCTCCAAAAGAACCACATATTTTTTCCAGTATGAGCAACAATACTGTAAGTACATGTAATATGACAAAGTTTTTTGTCACTGTCTTAACTCCTGCCAAATTCAGTGCCTCTGGGCTCGCTTCCCATAGTTTCTTGCTATCTCATGACTGCCTTACAAAGTGCATAGTCTTGAATGGTACAAAATGGACTTGCTTTGTTCCAAATTTTTGTGTGTTTCTCCTTTGAAAGCAAGGATATTTATGTGGTGTGTCTGGGGACTCCCAGTACAGCACGAGCTGGTTCCAGGTCAGATTCAGTGTGAATGCCTTTTTCTTTCTTGCTCATGATTGTAAGTAGAAAAATGTACTTCTTGGATATTGGTCTTCCTATTTTTTTACAGTTTGAGAAAGAGAAAATTATTAGTTGATATTTTGGCTAAAAAAGGACCTATGACATTCAATTGCAATATTTTAGTATCATCACAGTATTTTTTTTTTTAAGTCAGTTTGCACCACTTTCATTAGTGCAATGAAATTATGCAACACTTTCCTTCCTAATTTCACTACATGCCATCAACCTGCCATTCAAACTTTTAAATCTGAATACCCTTCAACTCAACTCTTACGACAGGTTTGTGAATAGAAATTCAGCTACTTGTTAGGAATGTTGCTAATCACTGTTTTCTGGGTGTTATGTTCCTTCTGTCTTTTGTTTTTTTGTGTATTCTTTCTGTCTCTTCTTAGATATTTTGAGCCCTAAAGCAGCTAATGTGGGAAAGGTAAGTATAAAAAAAAGGAGGGATAAAATATAAAAAAGGAGGGAAATGTCTAGGTTTATGAACTTTTAGTAATTGTATGACCTTTGATAGGTACATCAAGGTCTGCAATTATGAAAGCTATTTATAAATAGCAAAATGAAGTGCATATATGTCCTACTGAATCAACAGAAAATGTTAAATTATACTGTAGTTGGTACAGTTTCACTTTCTTTTGTCCGTAGTATAAAGCACTTTGGTATGTTGTGGGTTTTCTGAGTAGCTTTTTTCCAATACACTGTTCTTGCCATTTCCTGACACTATACCTCCCTCACACCTGTAAAAAGAAGTGATATTTAATCAATTATCACTTTAAATATCATCAGAACAGAAAGTGGAATTGAGAGCCCAAGCCCCCCAGATGTGTCATAATATCAAAGCATTATACTTGAGAAAAAAAACCAAACTTATTTCCGTATTGATCATCTGATAGTGTATGAAGAAAAAGAGGAAACAGTGTGTCCAGACAGATTAACCAGTTTTCTTAGGAGACTTAGGCTGATCTGCTGCCAAAAAGATGTTTTCCCTATTCAAACACGTGAAAAAAATGGCTGTACTCCTAGTGGACGGGTTTAAATCTTGAAGTACTGAATTTGACTGGCTGCACGTGGTGTTAGGCTTTGGATGTGCCAAGAGGTTTAAGCTAAACTCTTTGGCCAGTGATAATTATACTATTGTTAAACTATGCTTGCCTTACCCTTCAAAGTGCCAAAAAGGAAAGCGATTCCTATGGCCCTGTCATGTTGATTGTCTACCTGAATAAAGCTAATGAGGTCTTAATACTGTGTTGGTTACTCAGGTGAGGTTTTAATTATTAGGTGTCAGGTCCTTAATGCCTCATGCACCTTCTTCCCTCTCAGGTGCTTCCCTTTAGCTTCCAATTTCAAAATTGATTATGTTGAGTGCAGGTCTCTTCATTTTGTTACAATAAAAAATTTTGCTATCAAGACAAATGGAATATATCTTTGTTTTATAATCTTGTGATATTTTGGTGCATGCTTACTATTTCAGGCCCTGTGAAATAATAAGCAGTACCTCAAAAGCTTTTTCTGAAATTTTGAGAAGGCAAAAATATTAGTCAAGAAGCTGCCTTTTTTTTCTTTTTTTTTTTTTTTTTTCTGTGTGTGTGTGTGTGGGGGGTCTTTTCCTCTGGTGCTAACAAGATATTAGTTCAAACTCATGTCTGCCAAACCCTGTAGAATAAAAATTTTTGAAGTAGAATCTGTCTCTTCTAACAACTTGTGTGGATTGCTGTGGGAATGAAATTCTTCTTGACTTGCCTCCAGTTCCAGAAGTGTTTGTGTGTTATCTATTAAGAATGAGTCTGCAAAAATCTATATGCACGCCTTTGTATGATAGACAAGAAGGTTTACCTGAGGCACACTCTCCTCATACTATAAGCAAGCCAATGCTGTGCCCTTGGAGTCAACCAAGCCTTAGAATAGAGCTCTTTTATAAACTCATAAATTCCAGAAAAGCACTGCGTCATTTTTTTCCCCATGCACTAGAATTGTGTTTTGTTCTACATAGCAAAATCAAGCTGCCTTATAATGGTGCTAGCCCAAGGTTTCTGGTGAAGTTTTTTTACCTTTTTTCAGCTACTTTATTGGCAAGATAACTTCAGATTTTGATGGCTTTTATATTACTGCCTTGTTTATTTTTCATCTCCGTAAGAGTAGCTGGAATCCATCTTTGTGAAGCTTCACCAGCATCTACAGAATTTCACAGCTAAAAAAATATTTTGAGGTTTAAGGAAATATTATTGCACATTATATATGATTTGAAACATCAAAGGAACTTCTGTTTTGTGAGATTAGCTGTGATAATTCTCTGTGTATAAGAAAAGCAATGAGTTTAGGCTACTAAATTGTGTAGCTGCTTTCAGGTAGCTCAGCCATTGGTTGATCTTATATTAGTTAGGAGAAGTAGAGGAGCCCAAGAAATGTGAATTCCAGGATTTGGTATGAACGTAGAGTCTCCACAACCAAGCAGGCAACTTTAGAAGATAGCAGTAATTTTCAGTGCTATTGCAGCTCTAATAGCTGAGACTGTGTGAGTCTTTCTCTTCCTGGCTCTCTAAGGCTAGCTTCCTACAGAAATTGGAAGTTGTAGGACAGTCACAGATGGTTCCAGCTGATGGCTCTGTAAAGCCCTGAATCTATGCCTGCTGAGCATTAGGGAAGCAGCTCCTCAGTTTTCTGTCATGTCCAGCCAGCTTTTGTGAGTCTATGTCTGGCTGTGCAAGGAAGCCGTGACTGGCTAGTGGACCTGAACCATAAAGCAGATATGAGATGACCTCATGTAATTTTGTTCCTGCCCCAGCTGTGTTGTGACAGTGGTGGTTTCAGTCAATTTGGTGGGAGAGTTCAGTTTTTGCATTCTTTGAGCATGCTAGTGTTATTTTAATCTCTATATGTGGCCACAGTGTTTTGAGGCAAGTCCTTAATTACATGCTGTTTTTCAGTTCAGCACCTAAAGTGCTCACCAGCTAGTATTTGAAAAATTGATTATCTTTGCAGATACGCTGTAAGATTTTTTTTAGGTCTTCTAAAAGAGGAGTTTGTTCATTTACTTGCACTCTGTAGACCACAATTAAACACTGTTGACATACTTGGATTTGTGTGTGGTACTAACCAGCAGAATTAATATTTCTGGATACAGAGGCAGAGCTTCAGCTGGCAGATCTATGGGCTGTCCTCACAATGAGGACAATCTTTTTTCCCTGTGGTTTATTAATAGTGTTACACCCATAAAACTGACAGTCTATTTGTCAGCCTTTCTGTTCTCTGGATAAATGCATGAATTAATGTACTTTAATTGCTTCCTACAGGTATTTGCAACTGAAAACTTATTATTACATGCTGTCTATCCAATCAGGAAACAGAAACTGAACCAATCAAGCTGTTCTGGGGTTTGGGATACAGGAGAGGTGATGTAATCACTCTTTCTTCCTCTCTCTGGAGAAAGAAAATTCTTATAGAGAACAATTTCTGTATGTACCATCTGGTCTTTCATACAGAGAAATCTCCTGACCTGGACTAAGACAGAACACACTGTCAAATAAAGACTGTGTCAGAATAGACGGTTTTCCCATCCAAGCCAATGCTTAGTTGTGTGCAAGAGATACTGCTAGGGCCAGAATGAAGATTTGAGCCTCACAGGCCCATTTAATAGTCAGGTGCTTCTGTTGGGAAGATTGTTTACCTGAATTTCTGCTCTGCTGATGTGGCTTTAGAGTAGACAGTAGAACCATGTCAGTTCCTATGAGATGAAGACTTGGCCCCTTCATATCAAGAAGGAAAGGGAATAATCTTTATTTATACATTGTGGATGTTCTCACAACTGTCCTTTATTTTGTTTATATTACTTCTCTGAAACTTTATCTTGGCTGAAGACCTTGCATCTGGTGGAATAACACTGTTGAGTGCTAGCTCTGGGGTCACTGTTAATATTCCTCTATGATTTGTCCAGGAAACAAGACTATCAGGGCTGTTAAACCCGTGCAGCAGAATTTCTGGCTGCACAGGCCCATCTGTGACAGCTTTTTTTTCCCCACACTGGATGATTCATCTCTTCCCAGAAGAAGTGACAGAACTGACAATATTTGTCCTGCTACCATTTTTTTATTGTGTGCCCAAAACCTGTAAATTGTGATCTCCTGATGGATGAAAAGTGTCTCAAGTTTATTTTTGTACCTCCACAATTATTATCATTATCTGGTGGCTGAAAACGAGAAAAAGTTCTAGTGAGTATTTTTGTTAGGTTAAGTATGTTTGTGGGCATTCCTTGACACCATTCCTGTATCCAGCTACCTCAGTTATTAGGGTTGTGCCTGGCAGTGCAGTTCTCCCCCATTCCCAAACACGTACTGTCAGCAGTGGATTAACCTGGGATTGGCAGATGTTCACATGAATCACAGATCAAGTCTAGGAAAGATGGTTAAACAGTAAAACATCATGCTTGGTGAGGGTTTAGGTTTTACTTCTCCAGTTGCTTTGTTTGAGTAATTTGTTTTGCAGTTTGTTGATATAATGTTTCCTTCCTTTCCATTTTAGTAAGAAAATAAAATGCCATATTTGAGCAGCACAGCATAACCAGTCCTTCTCACATCTACCTTCTCCTTCACATATATCATATAAGAGAGGAGGAGTTCAGGTAACACCTTTGCTTTAGACTCCAGCCCTGGAAGGTCCTGGAGCAGCCTCTTCCCAAGCAGTCCCCTGAGGGTCTGATGCACTCTGCCAGCCTGGTTTACTGTGAACTCTGAGTCTGTGCCTTTTAAATCACACTGCAATGTCTCTCATATTCAGCCTTGCATGGTGCTGAGAACTAAAAGAAGATTCTGCATCCACACTTCCCCAACATATCTGGCTATTAAAGAGTTTAACACCTCCACTTAATACAGCCTTGTTTGGCTGCCATTGGAGACGTGACATCAGTTCAGAGTTAAGAACTCTTAAATTATTTTGTCTGTCTTGCAGGTTAACTGCCTGATTAGAGATAGAAATTGTAGGTCCAGCTGATTCATCAAGCTAATTAATTGAATTAATTCATCAAGATCAGCTGTGCCAAAATATTGTACTGAAAGCTTGGTACTGTGCTGAAAATACAACTTATGTAACATTTAATGAAACCCTGATTTTTAGCACATTAGAAATAATGCAAATAATAATGCATCAAAGACTATATTTAAAAACAGATTTAAGCAGTGGTTGTGTAAAAAGTCCCAGAAAAATACTTGATATTTTCTATTTTTTTACTAGCTCCACTAGAAAAGAAGGTGAAAGAAAAATCTGGTGGGTAATTTACTTAGGGGAAAAATCACTGATGGAGCTTTCTAGCTATGAAAAAAGAATAAAAAGAAAGCTTTCAGATTTGATTAATCTGTTTAATCTAACCTCAAAGTGGAATGTTTCTTTTCCCTTAGTAAAGAGCAACTTTTTTTGTTTCGTTTCTTAAATAAGATATATTTGATTTTTGAATGCTCAAAGACAGAAAAAAAATGTGTTTCATTTTTACATCTACTTAAAACCAGATTTTTGTATTTTTTTTTTTAAATTTATTTTTATTTACTTCTTTGTTTTCTCTTTGGCCTACAGAGATCCTTAATCTTCAGCCATTCAGGTGTGTATGAAAATACTTCACTCAGGCATTTGTGTATGCTTCAGTGATTTTTAGTAGCTTTGCAAATTTATTCTTTTTAAGCCTGTATTAATATTGTTCAGTCAATCTACATTTACTGTGAGTGGAGAAAAATGCAAACTGCAATTTCACTACACTTCATAGGAAACATCAGCATTTGAGGCTTAATTTAAATCAGGGAGAACAACTACAGTGAAAGTGGTGGTAAACTTGGTGACCAAACCCGCTTGGCCCAACTGGGATCTGAGCAGGGTTTTACCATTCAGTAGACCAAGACATAGGAGAGCAAAATTATGCCAAGTAGTGTCCCCATGAGACTCTTGTTGTGTGCTTGTTACCAATACACAAATGTAATTAAAGTGGGTTTTGTTTTTAAATTAAGATTAAATTAATTTCTTCCTCAGGGAAAGAACTTCCCTCCCTTATGGTTACAGAAAGTGATGCACAGCCTTCCAGTCTCATGAGCATAAGGTCTCTTTGAACAGGGATGAGTGATTTTTTCCTAGCTGTCTTTTCTGCCACCTTCATTTTACTATTTTGCTTTATTGTAAACGTGAAGAAAGTGGTTTTCTTCATGAAAGATTGGGTTTTAAGCAGGGAAATTATACATATTGCTTTGTTAGCACTGACAGCACTCTGCTATTGCAAGATAAAGCAATCATGCTTTCAGATGAAAACACATCTGAGGATCTAGTGCTCTTACTCCTGGCTTTGGAGCCACAAAGTGCAAGGCCTCTTTATACTCAGTGCTGAAGGGAGAAATGTTATCAATATACAAGCCTCTAATTTTTGTATTTTTCTACCATCTGTAAGAATGGGAGGTTTTCATACTGTGCTTTTTAAACAAGGAGAAAATGAACACAAGTAACTGCAGAAGTGTTTATAACATTTAGAATAAGTTTTCACATATTGGAATAGCTTCCTTCTCCTCTGTCCTGGGCACTCTGTCCCGCTCAGGCTGTGGAAAGCAGTCACAAGAACTGAGCTGCAGATGTCTAGTTGGCATCAGTGAGGTGGACTGGCTCCACCATTCCTCTCTGCCTCTCCACATGTCATCACAGGGAGGTTTTGGAAGTGTAGGCAGGAGAGAAGTGGCTGCTCCAATGTGATATTACCAGTAAGTGACACAAACTGGAAGAATTCTTCAGATTCCTCTTGAAACAGATGCAAACAGACCAAGAGCAGCTTTGCTTAAATAACTGGTTTCTTCATGAACCAATTCTTTGCTGAAAGGATTTTGGCATAGAAGTGCATAATAGCTGTGATTTTTCTCCTGGTATAGCACTGTTTCTTTTATGTTCCAATAAAAATTACCCTTGTCTAGTACATATATACAATGTAAGTTCTTTGGAGCAAAATCCAATCTTTATCATAATCGTGTTTAGAGCTCAGAAGTGAGATTGCAAAAATCCCGCACATTGAGCACCAGCAAATGCTCGTGTCCAGATGTGGATGGATGTGAACCAGCTTCTCAGGAGGTACCTACATATTAAAAACCAGCTCAGTATAAGGACATTATTTGTTGTAAATATTTAAGGTAATCCCAGGCCTTAGTGTGGTTCTGTAATAAGAGGTTACTGCATGTCATAGCTGATCTACTTTTTTATTTCCTAGTTAACTTGAGGGAAGGTGCAGTTCTGGTGGAAAAGCTGTCCTCTGGGTCATTTATAGCAAAGAGAATAATATGCTGATACTGGGTGGTGTGAAGCCATCTAAGTTCAAAGGTGCTCATTTTGACAGAAAAGGTAAAAGTAAATACCATTATTTACTGATAAAGGAAAATGCTCTTATGTTTAGCAGAAGAAGAATTTTTAGACCACCTAATGAAAAATATCAAACCATTTTAACTTTTCTTCTTGCTTGTCCTTTTAAAATGATGGCTTTTTAAACATTGGTAGCTATATATAATATTTTCTTCAAAAACATTTTTCTTTTCTTGAGGCAATTTGATTGCTTAACCAGTTTCCAACTTTTGGTATAGTACCTGCAAGTTTATTTATTTTTTAATTAACTAATATTTCTGATATGGAATTAAATGTCATTGTAAATGTGACACACCTGAGACAAAATATTTGCAGCATAATGCTGCCTAAGTTTCCAGTTCACACCATACTAATTGCTTATACAAAAACAATGCTTTTCCTTCTTGGGACTGCAAATCATAGTAATTAGAATCTTTACTAAGGGAGTTTCAGGTGAAGAAAAAGATTTAAAAAACTGGTTTCAAAAGAGAGTGTTTATATTTTACACTAATTATTTTTCCCCAAAAACTCTGCATTATTTTCCCCTTGAATCGGCAGCAATGGGACACTCAAGTGTGAACCACAGTCTCTCCAGTGAGTAAATCAAACTGCTGCAAATCACACAAACAGAGGATCCAGCCCAGAGCCCTCAGCTGCTCTAGCAGCTTCCCCAAGGGTACAGACGTTGGGATTATCTGCTGCTGTTGTAGGATGGCTGTTTGCTGTGAGGCTGCTGGCTCACCCCCATCAGTGCCTGCAGTTCCAAGAGTGCTGTTCACATGGGGGCTTTGTGCCAGAATAAAACTGGCCCTGCCATGATACTCCTGATTCCCTCAGTGGGAAGTGGACTAGTCCATCTGAAAAGGACCATTCTTAACATTTAAAATATTTCACTGTTTTACTATGCTTAACAGTGACCCTGCAGAGAGCAACAGAATTAGTTAAAACTAATGTGGAAATTGCACTTGGAATGTGCTATCATGCACATACATTTACATTCTCTTATCTAGAAAACAGATTTTCAAGAGATTTTCCTCCAAATATTGCAGAAAGATACTAAAAGGAGGTAAAATTCTAGCAGGTATTGTTTAATAAGGAGCTTAAGCCTGCTGCCTTTGAGCTTTGCTGATGGTCTGCAGTGGGTAGGACAGGAAATTTCTGGTTTCCATTTGTTTTTGTGTAACACAAATAATGTTATAGACCACCATCAGAAGTCCCCTTAGACATCTCTGTTTCAGGTTGTAGACCACAGCCTATTCATCCCTTTTGTGGAAGCTGTCCTGTGTTTACCCTACTTTTGTTGCTATTTTAATGAAAATTTTCCAGTTCTCCTATAAAGTTCTGGAAAGAGGGGCCAAAACTGATTGAATTATTCAAAATACTGGCATTCTCTGGGTATATACAGCTACAGAATGATGTTCTCTGGTTTTTCCTCCCCATGGTTCTTTTTTTAGCAATATACATTGTTCGCTTTGTTGATTGCCTCTCAGTAGAAGTGAAAGAAATGGGCATGCTTACTCTAAGACACAGCAAGAGTAAGCATAATTGATGTCTAATTTCTCCAACATCCTTGGAGAAATCTTTCCTTGACTTCAAATATGAATAATGTAGTCTTTCTTCTCTTATCAAAGACAGAATTTGAGTTAACTTACTATGTTTCCTTTGGAATGGGAAGATTTTTAGAGAGCATTTCAGGAGGTGCTCTTGAGTTTGAACCTAAGCACTAATTGAAAATGTGTTATTTTTTTCTGGAGACTGATGGTCATTTTTTCTGCTTTCAGTGATGGCAGATGAGGCATCAGAGAAATGCTGCTGCATTAGATACTGGATTGCCTGCATTCTATTTCTCCTGGCACCAGGAACTGAAGAGCTAGCATGTCTCCTTTTTTGCATTTTGCAAAGCAAAGTTTTATTAAGCAAAGTGCCGTGGGGGTTCTCAGGCCAGCTAGTCCTCTCTCACCCACAAACACTGCAAGGCTTTTCACCTCTGTGCTCTGGAGATGACTGGTTTTGCCATCCCTACTCCAGCTGGAAGCTGGAATGTAAGGAATACATCCACCACTACTCAACTGATGCACATAGAAGTGTGGGCAGTTTTAAAAAACTGCTGGCAGCAGATGCTTGGCTGGTGTGGAGCATCTTCAGTGATCCTGTGACACACTGCACCAGCTGAGGATCTGCTCCTGGTTGTGCAGCTGGGACTAAAACTACACTGAAAGCAGTTGAACTTCCCCCACTGATCATTTAGAAGGGATCTTAATCCTTTCAGAGCTTGTGTTTTCCAGGCCTTGTAATGACAAGTGCTGATTGTTTTGTTCGTTTAATCGAAACTAATCATCAGATGGAAAACGTTGTGACCAACACAAACAAGGACTTGCTTTGTGGCTTACATCTCAAAAAATTTGAACCTCCAAAATTAGCCATGCCAAAGGGCCTTGGGAATGTATCAGCTGTCTCCATAAGCAGTATGTCCTTTAAGCCAGTGCATTAATGTGGGTTCTATGAGCAAAAATCTGTTTTTTTCAGTGACTCTAGCACCTTGCTGCTGTTTTATATGTAAGACAGGAAGGGGAACAGCAGTTTCTACATAGTCTGATGTAAGAACGTCTTATGAAGTGTCTGTGCCTCTAGTTTTGTCAGATCACATTAATTAGCAGTGAAAATCACCCTCAAATGATCTATGCAAATGCTTTTTTCTGACTGCTTGTACCTGAGGTATTTGTGGCATTTCTCACTTTAATCTTGGGATTTATAACCCTTTATGTTTAGGTATTTTTTGCTGACATTCTCAATGGATGCTTTCCCTAAGAAGAAGTGTCAGAAAACCATGAATGAATCTTTAGGTGGTTACATTACTTTATAACAGCAATAGGAAGAGTGATACCATTAATTCTAAGCTGAAAATAAAAATCCAGCTACACAGCTCTTTCTACCTTTTCATGGTTACCTTTTGCCATATGGTTGTCACATATACATGTGACAAATTGCTGTGTTCTGAAGGTTTTCACTAAATAGCAATTATTTTTCTCTTACTTTTTTCCTTTAATTTTTAACATTTATTTCAACGTACGCTTCACTACTTTAAATGAAAGTATTTCTGGATGGCTCATTCAGGAAAGAACACCACTCAGATTCACAGAGTATTTAGTGATTATACACTCTGAATTTACAGTTCATAGCAAATAGATGATCTACTTACAGGAGAAACATTCTCAAGAGTCCTGTAAGTAATGAAGCGGAGGAACCGTGTGTGCTCATAAATAGAAAAATAGGTAAAATCTACTGAACAGAAATTATTAACATTTCTATTCAAAAGATATACTAGAAGGAAAATCAATAGATAGGATAGTTGTAGTAAAAGATAGTTCTAAACTATCTATCAGGTAATAGTTTCCGTGGCAGTTTTATGAGCCTTTTCTAGGGAGCTTGAAGCTTGGGTGTGTTTTATTTTGTTTTTGAAAAAGGATAAAATCCCATCAAAAAGGAAGGGACAAGTCATCATGGGGATATTTTAGTATCCATCAGATCCACTAGAAAATGAGTCATTTGCATTCAGGGGGTGTGAAGCATCTGTGTTTTATGGCTCAGAGAGAGTTGGAGGATTGTGACCTGGCAGGGGCACTCACAAAGGCTGAAGCTGAGAGCCTCTCAAACAATGCTAACACTGGAGACATCAAACTGTGATGTGGAAGGACATGTAATGCACTCTCTCCTAACAATATTTAAGGAATACAGGAGGTATTCCTTTCCCAGATGCAATTTCTGAATATTAAGATTCAAAGTGTCTTGATGGTAAGGTGTAATACTCAGAGTTAAAGGTGGTTGTAAAGGAAATGAGAAATTGTAAGACTGAAGAGCTGCAGGTGTCTTGTTGGAAACCTTGTAACGGCAAGTTATGTCTGATTTTAAACTGTTGTACAACTGCTAATTCAAGCTCTATAATCCCACCTGTGATACTATAATTACTGCTGGTCTTGAATCCAAATACCCAAATATCCCTCTGCTGTAGAACTTTCTGTTCCACTGAAGCTCTGAAGAACTGAAAATCTCAAGATATTAAAAATAGTAATGAACACTCAAATAAAAGGCTTGCAACTCAATATAAACACTAATACCTCCCTCCCCCACACACACTGTCTGAGCTTTGTCAAAGGGTACTGAATTAAATCCATAATTTGGGTTTTTTGGGTAACTTGCAATTCCACTCTCCAAGGAACTTCTTCAAGCTAGCAGGAGGACTAACCTGGCTTCTGGAATTGCCCAATGTAACTTTCACTGTAGATTGCCCAAAGGATTTGTCAGCACAATCAGTTTATTAGGATTTTGCCTTTTTCATGAAAGCCTTTTGTCTTGAGACTGTCAGACTGACATCAGTCTACTGAAAAAAAACAGGTAAAATTAAAACAAGAGAGAAGCTCCTGGCTACAAAGCTGAAAAGGCTGTTGCAAAAGGAAGGCATAAAGTAGGGAAATGAAAAGTGTAAAATGTACCTGAAAGCAATCTTTTATCCAAACCACCAAGAAGATTATGACTGATCTTAGATTCCATAGCTGAGGGGTGATGCACAAAGCTGGTCAGAGAGAGTCTTTGAGAGCAGATGTGTGAAATTACTTTGGGAAGGGAACAGCTCAGTCCTGCTCCCCCTGGGCACTCTCTGACTCAACCTGTCCTGTTTTCCCTTGGTCTCACACAGGTCTCTAGAAGTGGCTTCCTGTCCAAAAGAGAAAATGGCTTAGTTAATAAACATTTCTACTTGTCTTTACTGCATTTCTTTTCTCTAATCTTCTGATCTATTCATTTCCCCTGTACTAGAGAGCCTTGTGCATTGCCATTTTAGTCCTTGCTTGGCATATTTCTTTGGACCTATAGGCTTTTTGTACTCCACATATTTTTGCTGTTTGAGCTACTTTATTTTAAATTTATTAGGTTTTCTATTTCTTTCTTAGCTGACAAGATGTTATGACAGGGCTGTAAATCATTTGGCATAACTGGTCTGGGACACACAGAGATTGTATGAGGTCCTTTCAAAATCAAAACAATGAAGAGAAAAATCTGGAGAAGTCATCATGACACAGCAAACCATAGGGTCTTGTTTAAAATAGGTAAACAAAAATAATTCTAAACTTTCTTAAGAATCATTGATTCTTCCAATAGACAACAAGGGTAATTCTTTTCCTCACCAGTTTTCTGTTTTAAAGGACCGGGGGAAGGTTAATGTAAGTTCCAGGCTCTACTGATTTTTTTTCTTCTCACTTTACTGTGAAATTATGCTAAAGCTAATTGCCTCTCTGAGGCTAATTGCCTCTACTGCCTGTGGTTAAAAAAGATTCATCTTGGGTTTAGCTCATACTTTCTATAATTCCTTTAACACAGACTTCTCATTCAATTCTTCAGTCCTTCTTCTCTAGGGAAATAGACAAAAACAACCCCAGAATTATTTGTCTACAGCCTTTTTGAGTTTCTTATGGAATCAGCCAAGCTTTGGAGCTGCTTCTTTGTTGAATTTGAGGGATAAAGAGCAATGCTCCCATGATATATTGTGATCTGTTTCACATGCCTCAGAAGATACAGGTGGAAAGTAGACATTTCAGGAAACTTACCTGTGAGGTAAAGATTCAGATTTTCAGATTCAAACTCCAGCACCTCAATTCATCAAACATATTTTTTCTGGGCCAATGTCACATGAATTTTACATAGTTTGTTGCTGCATTTTGGACCTATTTCACCATGACCAGTTATGTTGGAATTCAGTCATGATTAGTCATACGACCTCTCCCAGTAGATAAATAGTCCTACTGAAACCTTTTACCAACACTCTTCCAGTGCACACGAGCTAGCTGACTGCAGAACTGTGACCTATGTTTCTGTGAGCAATACATTTCTGGTTTGGTTTAGTTAGGCTTTAATTTTGTTTGCAGGCAAATATTTGAGAGACTTCAATGTGACAGCTTCCAAGTAAAAGACCTTGTTGGTTTTTCCCCCTGCCCCTTATAAATGCCATGATCTCCTTATCTATTTGAAGGTGCAAGGCAAATTTCAAAGGAACAGCCAGCAGGGAAATGCTGAATTTTTCATCTGGGTGATACATATAGAAAGTGAGAGACTGCTGAGTCAGGCACAGTTGGCTGTTTGTTGCTGCCTAAAATCATTAGCAATATGAGATTATACAAAGCACCTGCTGAAAGTTCTAAAGATCTTGTGTGCGACCTTGTAGAATGTTATTAAAGTCAGACTTGTAGTCTGTATCCTGCACAAAAATATAAACAATTTCTTTTTCTGAATGCTTTTATGGCTTTGCTAATAAAGGCAGGAAGGCAGCTTGATATTCCATGGCTTGCCACAAGCCTTTCAGATTGCCCAAGTGATCTTTGAAACACATGGTGAAAAGAAGGAGGGGAATCATTACTGTTGTTGTTACACAGAGAGGCAGAGAGCAGTCACATGCTTTATTGCTTTTAGACCCACTTTCTTCATCTTGGCTGGTGTGTGTGGGCAGGGCTCAACCAACACTGCAGCTTTGAAGTGCTTTGTTGCCTGGTGTACTCAGATGTGTTATCCTGAGCACAGTCAAGGTCCTCTGTGTAGTGCAGGAGGGGAGCTGGGTGCATGAAGAGTCAGTGCTTTGAAAGCTTGAGTTCACCAGCAAGAAATGCTGGTTTGGGGGATATGGTTGAAGCCCTTCTCCTTTCAGAAGCAAAGTTGTCAAACTGTACTGCAGGAGAGCCTCTATCTCCAGGCTGATTTTCTTCTGGTAAGAGAGTAGAGGAAAGCACCCAATGAAACTCTAGTGCAAAAGTAAGAAATGATCATGAAACCTTTTATTCATTTCCCCCAAAGTCAGAGAATTTCCTTCAATTCTGCTTTAGCTATCTGTTGCTCTGCAGTGCCAGATTCATGAGTCACACCAGCTTGAAGGTTTTTCTGCCTTAAGTAGTTAATAATTGATTGAGCTGGAGTGGAAAAAAATATAACCACAGCCTAATGACTTGGGGGTCTCTCTGGGAGAAGTATTAAGTGAGTTTCTGCCTGCACACCACTATGTACTTTGCATTATGCATTCATTGAAACAAGCTCTTGCTGGGTCGGCTTCTCTCACAGTGACTACTGAGATCACCAGGATGTGGTTGCCCCTGCTTATATTCATCCACTCTTTCTCTCCAAACTACACTCTTCACAGAAAGTGGAACAGTTGATAGTATAAAGTTTATCAAACTGCTACTTTTGAAATTTTACATGGCCTGGTAGTCTGGGTCTTTCCTTTGGTGGTAGGAGGTACAGGTTCCAAGTGAGAGGAAGGGTGGAGATTTACTGATTGTGTCATGTGAATGAATGGGGGAGACAGTTGTTTCTCAGTTACAATTTACTTTGCAACCCAACTGAATATTTGTATTCTAGAAACCTGCATTGTCATGGAAGAAAGGAAAACTGCACCAATTTGTCATAGTGGTTCAGCCCATCTTAAAGCCTAGCCTTAATTTGTGAAGTGCTAATTGGTCTCTTAAATATTATTACTAACTTAACCATTTTGTGGATAGCCAAAAGTAACTGGTGGTGTTTGATACCTTTGAAATCGTCACATAATTAATGATAAAAAATAAATTCCTCCCTTTTTTCAAATCCAACTTTTTCAAAAGCAAATTAAAATCTTTTGCACAGTGAGATTGTAAAACTTTTCAACTATTATGTCCAAAATGAAGTAGGAAATAAATATTTAAAATTAAATTACTTTCTTGTGTACTTTAGAAGTTGTTTTAAGTCTTGCTTTTCTGCAAATGGCACCCCAGAGCAGAAGGCTGTGAATTCATGCTGTTGGCATGTTTGAACCATGTCCTTCCACCTCCTGCAGTTGCCAAGAACAATTAAAATGCCATGGATGTAGTCCCAGGAGAGTTCTTCAGAGGAAAGGGACTTCCTGTGGCAAAGTGTCAAGGATTTTGTGCTGCTGTCTATTCTTGTTGAGAGGTGTTTGGAGGATGAAAGATCTGCAGCCAAAGCACATCGGAGCCCTGCCAGTCCCTGCTGCTGAAACAGGCTGGCGGAGTGGTGGGTGCTCAGGTGTGAGCTGGAGCAGCTTTTTAGTCCTCCTGCTTTATGCCAGGGCTTGAGACAGTTCCCAGCCACCCCCAGAAGGCAAACAGGCTGAATTCCCCCGAGTTTGGCACAGTAGCTGATGGCTGCTTTTGAGAGTACTTTTAGTGCTCAATAGCAATTTTCCAGTGCTGTGAACCCAACACTGTCTTTCCTTGCAAATTCCATTGTCCTGGCTCCAACGGAAGTGTCGTGTCATTCCTGGAAGAGACTGTGGATACATTTGTAATAGCTGTGTGTGTCAAACACTTTTGAAAGACTTTCAGTCTTTATGTATTCCAGTCTGATTTTGGATGGTCAGGAATCTGGATATAAGCAACCATTTGTTACTAGGAATGATGGAGGTGCTAAATAGAGAAAATGAGGAAAAAATTGCCACGGTTAGAAAAACAAGGTTAAGAGTATCCTGAGATGAGCCTGGAAGAGAAAACAGCAAAGGATAAGCCCAAAGAAGACCCAAAACAAAACAACTACACCACCAAGAAAACAAGCAAACAAAAATCAAATCCTCAAAACCCACAGTCTAGGAGAAAAGGAACTCATGGCAAGCTAAACTGATTTTTTTTTCTTTTTTTTCCTTTGTACCTAAAGCGAGTTTTTTCAACACTCACTAAAGAGTACAGGTTTGTTGTGCAGTCCTTGTGCTCCTTCTGGAACACAGGGCTTTAGTTCAAGTCAGTCACTCGTGCCAGATATATCACTTTAGTTTGGAAGTTGGCACATTACTGCTAAAATCAGAGAAAGTATTTTAAAGAGTTTTTTGGCTTAATTAGAGATTAGAAAGTTCCTCCTAAAAGTTTTCTTTGGTGTAGACACATATGAATCTTCTGGGTTTTTGTTTTAGCACATTATTTAATCAATAGATTCTCGTCTATGGGATTGTACAATTGAGAAGATATTCCAGGAACTGGCACAGCCTATCAAATGGAATTATCTGTATTTCAATTCCTTGACTTCATGTCTTAGATAATTTACTTTCCTCTGCCTCTCCTGTAGTTAAAAGTCATCCTTTTCCTTCTAGATCCAATGAGGAAATGTCTGACAAAAGTCTAATAATCCCTTTTCCAAACATTACATCATCTCACATTCTTTGTATAAGGTATTCTCTTAAAACTCCAAAGTATCCAAGAGCTATTCCTTTCTCATTTTACATATAGGCAATTGAAACAGAAGTACAAACTAGGAGCTAGAGTCTACAGAGCCAGATTCCCAGCTTGAAAGCCCCCTAGTCAATCCTCCCTTTTTTCAAGAAATGGAGAAGGGAGATGCTACAAATTACCTTAGCATGTTGATGTCACCTTGCCAGTAAAAGCTTTTTTTTTCCCTAGAAGGTAGTTTTAGAGATAAAAAGTACAAAAATTGGAGGCAGGGGGAGGCACAGAGCAGCCAAAGTTCCTTTAAATATAGTAGAATTCTAGCTGGACTGGTCTTAAATTTATTGTTCACTGTAAAGAAATGTGCTTATCAGGGCTTATTAGATTGTTAAGTCAGGTTTTTTTGGTCATTCTCATTTATAGGGAATTATCCAGGGTACAGACAAATAGATATTAATGGGCTGTGAGGGTCATTGTTATTCAGTTCTGCATGCCAAGTTGTGCTGGATCTTTTTCATTCTTCCTGCACTTATACAGCTGTGAGTTCTCTAGATTTATGTTTTTTACTGTCTTTTCCCAGCTGATCCTTTTTAACATATGGGGTTTTTTTTTCCTTTCAAGTACAGAATAAATGTCAATTAGTCTCTTCTCTGCTTTGTGACAGACCTCTAAGATGTAAAATCCAGGTAGCTCTGCAGGTTGTGCTCATCAGAAAATGGAGATTCTGCCTTATAAAATTTAGCTGCTTTACAGTGGCCAGCTTTAAATCTAACGAAAGGGTCTGCATGAGAACAGAGCCCAGTGAGTACTGCAGAACAAGGGGGTTTAAGCACATTTGTCAACCTTACCTTTGTAGTGTCTCTTCCAGTAAACAGAGGATTCCTTTCAGTCAGTTCCTGCTGGTTTCCCGGTGTACACTTTCATTCTGAGATGAAAAGAATCCAATTTGATTTTCTCTCTTAGATCTACATATTGTTACTGCTCTGCCCTTATTGCACTTTTTACCAGCTCATTCTTGCTAATATGCTTGTACAAAATTTCTCATGAATGTTTAATTCCTAACAATAGAGTACTGGAATAATTTCCATGGTACGAAAATGTTCTGCTGACCAACTTACTGGAGTAAAAATGCTAATATGACCCTTGGGTCAGTCACACAGCCGTCTTTAATGTAAATTTAATACAGTGATTCCCCGGGAGATGGAAGATGGCGGGTTCAGCAGAGCTGCACTGAATCAAAGTATCAGAATTTAGCAGCCCCTGGTTACCAGGCTACTGCTCAGCTCTGAGACCAGGGAAGATCATCACAGAAATGTATTTTAAAGCTACCCATCAAATAGACAACTGGCTATGTTGTAGGAAAAAAGTTTTTTGCAGATTTGCTGCGAGGTTTAAAAATAATAAAGGACAGGGTAGGAAGAGGCAGGGGGAATGACAGAAGATACTGAGTTCTAGTGTCCCACTCTCTTCTCCAATTGTTTCTGTGTAGAAAAACCACAAAAGACCTGATCCATACACTTGATATCAAATAAAACATCATATTTTTCATAAGCTGAATAGATGCCTTGGAAAGCAGCCAAGGAGGGAATTTTCCACTTGTGCTGCCTTTGCAGCCTCTTTCAAACCTACTGTTAAGCAGCAGGGGCACATACGCACTTCACTCCCTTTTCTATTATGCAGCTATGACACATTAAGCTCCTTGGAATGTATTCATATTTTATCAGCTCTCCTAACGTCAGTTCTTTATTTATAACTTGCTCTTTTTTTTCTTTTTTCTTTTTTCTTTTTTTTTTCTTTTTTCTTTTTTTTCTCCCTTTCCTGGCTGTATATCTGTATATCTAGACTTAGTAAAAAAAAGAGACCAAAGCAGTTGAAGAAAAAAACCTTGCCCCAAACCCCTTTGTGAGTTTAATCATACCTTTCAAGTTTAATGTGTGTTCTCACTCAGTGTTTAAGAACTCACCTGATCATTATTTTCTCTTTTCACACACAGCTTGCCATGGCACCCTCTACAGGTCATATCTGATTTGCTTACATTTAATATAGCACCTTTACTTTGAGGAATAGCAGATTTCATTCCCTAAAGCATCATATTGAATCTGTCCTTGCGATCTGCCAAACTGCTGAGCTTTCTGCACAGGAAAGCACTGAGAGTCTGAGCAGACTCGTGCTGATTTGTAAATGTAATGACACAGGCTTGACAAAGACTTTAGCAAACAATGCTTGTATATTGGTAGTCTTGTTTTTGCAAGCTTATGTTTTGTGCTATTGAGAAAAACACTGATTAATTTATATGTAGATTGCTATCTCATACTGTTGAAAATAAGCTGCAATACCAACAGGAGATGAATTTGCTGCCATGACTCCAATAACCTGACCAACTAGTCAAATTTAAAGACCCTGCAAGTATACTTTGTGTAGGTGGAGGAACTGGTAACACTTCTAGTGCAATTTCAGCTTGTTTGTTTTTAAATAAGCTCTATTTTTTTCCAGAATGTAACAGAAACAGCCATCAGACATTTTTCCTATTCTGAAATACCTGGTTTGCTACTTGAGGAAGATCTGTCCTCAGTAAGCCTTTCTCTCTCTTTTTTTTTTTTTTTCACTCCTGCCTCCTACTTCCATCAAATATTTAGGCATTTCTTAGCCCATGTTTCTGCAAGCAGGAAAACATTTCTCCCTGGCCCACACAGGCCAGCCCTCCGTTGACCTGAGCCACAGCCAGTGAGTCCCAGGCAGAGGTGGGGTTTTGGATGGTGAACAAGTGTAAACAGCTCCCAGCACAAGTGCCTTATATGTGAATGTAGTCAAAGCATTAAGAGCAAGGGATAGATGAAATAATGTCTTCACACACCCGTGGACGCCAGAAGAGGATTGGGATTTCATTGGCTGTTTGGCAGGGCTGTGCCACGGGAGAGGCGGGCAGCAGGGAGAATTGAAAATGCTTTCCTTGCTTTGTGAACAGCATTTTGGTGCTTGCATTATTTGGAAATCTTGAATGTCAAGAGAAAAGCCAGCATCTCAAAGCTGGGAAGAGACACAAAACAGAAAAAAGGATGCTAAAATCTCGATCCTTCCTGTTTGGGGGACACTGCTAAAGGAAAAGTTGTGGAATGTTGATTACCTCTGAGTGGATGAAGAATGAGTTACATTGGGCAGAGCAATATCAATGTCCCACCCCTCTCAGTGGGACAGAGCTGCTGTTCTTGGGGAAGAAAACTGGACTGAACTGTGATGGCAGCACAGCAGGGCCCTTCTTATGTATTCCCTCAGTTTAAGCACAGGCATAAACTTAAGGGCTGTGACTCACTGTCTGATGCTTTCTTGAAAAAAGGAAACAAATAGAGATAAAATGAACAATATGAAAAATCCTTTGCCCACTGCAAAGATAATCTAAAAAATAGTCTTTTAGTAGGACTTTTGTTTCACTTTCCTTCTTTGATACAATTTCATCCATCAAAGATTTCAAGAAGTTTTGAATAGCAAAAAAAGGAAATTTTTAATCTGGTGACTCTGCCATTGGCTGTAGAATAGCATTGCAGTGTGCAAATGGAGTGCAAAAATATACAATTTTAATGCCATGGTCAAAGAAATTATGCTCTTCCAGTATAATCTATCAAAAATATTCCCTTGAGATCTCTGCTTTCAATGTGACCCCCCAGGGCTGGGCATTTCTCAAAGTCTTTTGCATCTGCAAAATGTACTGCTAAAATTTTCTCACAAAATGTTGGTGCAGGAAGATGGAAAATTAAGGTCTCAAGCTTAGAGAAATGAAAGGAAACCTGGCTTCATGTCAAGGTAGATTTTTTATCTCAGGCATGTATCATCAGATCTGTTGATTTAGTTAAAACTTACTTGTATATTTCTCAACTTTCAATTCAGTGTTCTTGAACTCTGAGCTTTAGGAAATAGTTGTGAGAAGGGAATTTGGAGGATATTAACTCATTTTGGTGTAAAGATTCATAACCACTTACAGCAATCCTTTCTTTTTATCATTGCCAGACAGTTTCAGCTGTACACAGCAAGCAAAACTGAATTTGACTTTGAAGTGTTTGAGGAGGATACCACATTCTTGGTGATAATTCTAAAATGTTTTTCTTGTGTCTTTTTTTTTTTGTTTGTTTGGGTTTTTTTACTATTGAATTTTTACAGATTAACCAATTCTATATACTTTGATTAATTAAAAGGTAAAGGACAAAAAATTAAAATCCAATCTTGTGTAAAGTGCGAACACGTCATAACAGACAAGACTAAAGGGAAAAGCATGTGTAGATAAAACAAGAAGCCATGACTGCTGTGTCAGAATTCATCAAAACAGAATAAACTGAGATTCTCTTTAACTTCTCAAAGTGTGGAGTCCAGTAAACACTGCCATGTTTGCATATGTGTGAGAGTGATTTCAGAGAGGAGCTGACCACTTAGGTGGTTGTGCACCAATTTTTCACCATCTTATGTCCTGTGGATTACTAGAATCCACTGGGAATGAACATTGTAGAAAAATTTCAAAGGAAGAACTCCATAGCCAATGTAAATCCATGGATATTCTTCTGAAATCAGTTGAATTTCTCCCATTTTTCACAGGTATAGCTGGGAACAGAACTTGGCACTTTCCTGGTTTAGCTAGGAAATATAAAATGTCAAGTAGCTATGCAAAAAATGCCTAAGTCTCTAGGAGCTTTAGTTTTTTGCTGACAACGTTTTGCTTTTCAAATTTTAGTAAGGTTTTAGCCAAAGTTGTTAAAGTAGTCTGCAGAGATAGAGAAGGAAATAAGAATCTGTGTTATTGGCTTCTTTAATATGGGATCAAGCTTCTTTAAAGTCACTCTTATTTGGATGTTGAGATCACAACACATACTTGAAGATGATGAGTGTTGTAAGTTTGGTAAAAATGCTTTAATTCGAGAATATCTTAATGCTTTAATTCAAGGATATCTTTTTGTAAAATAAAATGATGTCTCAGAAATATGCATCTTGATCAACCATTTTGCTTCTGCATTTTAGGCATGGAATGAGCCATTAAGAACTTTGATTTTGGGGTCAGCTGAAGCAATCTTTGTGTGTAATTGCTTGTGTTTGACATATGCATTCTGATTAACATGTCTGAAATATTTGAGCTGAAGTGACCTGGTATGAGCTTAGTTGTGGGTTTAGGAAAGTGATGGATAAGATTGCATGATAAACAATGTTAACTTTTGAATGCAAGTACTTGATTTTTAAAACTATTTTTATGTGTAAGAAATACAGCTTAAACAGTTTTAGCTTGAAGTCTTCTCTGACAAGTGGAAGCAGAATCCATGAAATATTTCTGTAAGTTTAAAACAAGATTTAAATAATTTTAAAAGATTTACAGATTTGAAAGCTATGTTATATAGGACAATTATAGAGCTCATTAATACAGATGGAATTGGTCTCCAGCTGCAAGACTGAAGCCTGAGGCTTGTTTCAAATAACCTTAAATGTGGGTTTAAGCTGACAGAAAAAAATGTGCCTAACTTTATTTGTCAAGGAGGGAGGAAGCAGTCATGTTTCAGAAAGCAACTATGCATAAAAAATAGCAGGAATTTTGTTTTGGTGCCTGAACTAAATGCTTCCCTCTGTAATGCAAACAGTGCCTTGTATTGACGCCTTAACTTTTAGCTTTCATATTTTCTAGATTCTGTACTGCCTTACTATGTAACTCTGAACTTCATATAAAGTGTTAGCAAGTTCTCGTCACAGTTTATACAAAACAGTTCTTTTCCAGCCTGAGCACCCAGGACAACGTTGCAGCTTCAGGCCCAAAGTTAGTATAAACAACAGCAAATTGAGGAGAGCAAACTGGAAGCATGGGACTTCATAACCTGAAGTTGTAATTGGACAATGAACCCGAATGTGTAGATGGACCAAAACTTATAAAAGTGTGAAAACTCATGACTCAGGGTCTATCTTGGGTGTAGGCATGGCCAGGCTCTTGTACTGCCCAAGGTGTATCCTTTAAAGGCCTTTTTAATAAATACCTACTTTATTCCTTTAACACTGTCTAGCCTCTGTTCCAGGTAGCCTCTCCAGACATCAATACAAGCCTATGATTTCACACAGACAGTAATTCTAATCGAGAGAAAAATAAATTGATATAAAACCCCAAACTGGCAATATCTTTACAATCTATATATTGTTCATATTATTTTGCTTCTCCTCGTAAGCGCCTGGTTAGTGGACAACTTGTAGAAGGGAGCCCTGAGAGTTTAAAAGAAAAATTAAATTAGAGGATTCGTGGTGACAGCTGGTTTGTGCTTTAACAAGACATTTTTGAAAATCAGAATTCCAGGGTATGGCAAATACGTAAAGAAGTGGGGAGAAGAGGAAGAAAATAACCTAAGTGGCACTCTGTTCTGTTATGGCAAGACTGGGTTATGGGAATTATCCTGTTTAAATCAAGAATGTCTGTGCTACACTGCAGAAATAATCATATTGGGAACACAAAACTAATGCCTGAGAAGAGAGACCCGGAAAGGAAGCAGAGAGACAATAAGGACAGGAATCGGACACTTGGAAATGGAAAAAACTTTGAAGAGTGTATCTTTGAGGAGAGAGAAACCAACAGGGTTGAAACCCAGCAGAGAGTTCAAGAAAGGTGAACATAGAAGCAGGAAGCTGGGGAGCATCTTCGTGGAAAAAGTGAACAAATTAATTTAATTTTGAATGAACATTCACTTTAAAGAAATCTGTTGAGAAACCGCAGTCATTTTTAGCAAGTTTAGGCAGGGGTTTTGGAGGTTTAGCTGAGACATTAAAGTGTTCCAAGTAGAAATAGTGAAAGACTGAACATGGCCTCCCAAAAATAGTACATAAATCCTTCTTGGTTGCTAACTGGCGTATCACAAACCAGAAAATTATTAATTAATTTTTCTCCATAACATAGATGATCTGACATTGGCTTCAATTAAGTATGTTCAAGACCAATAAGAGCACTTGCTTTGCTGCTCTTACACCCTTTGACTTAATAAAATGTCTTATGTGTTTACCTGCCATGTTAAGCCATTAAAATTAAATCAGCTTCTTCTATGAAATGAAATAATATCTAATTACTATTTGAGGTTAGTTTAGTATCATATCAGCTTCATGTTGGGCCAAGAATGTGTCAGTACACATTCTTTTCCATTGCAAGAAACAAAAAAATGTACCTTTTTTTGTCTGGGAACAAAAGCCCCGTGTTTTTTTGGGTTTTTTTTTGGTTTTTTTTTTTTTTTTTGCCGGATGGTACCATTAGTAAATAGTTTGAGGTAATTATATGATGTTGTCCTGCATAATCCAAAATGTTTAAAACAATGTACCAGAAGTTTTATACAGTTAAGACAAATAGTTATACCTAAACCAAGATAATATTTTAGAAAATATTTTTCATTTAATTTTGTTTCTAGTTTTGACCTAAAAGCAAGTTGGCTTTTCCAGCTGCAGACTTGCCACACTTCTGTAGCTCAGTTTTAAAAATGTAGTGGCTAGAATAAAGTTTTGACAGTTAGTTACACTGTAAATGCTGGATGCTAAATGTATGTTATTGTTCTGGGATAATCTAAACCAGGTAACAAAATAAGGATATTTATTAGGGAGTCTATGACCATAAACCAAGAAGCACATCATATGCTTTGGGGAAAAGCATTTTTCAAACAGGTCAAAATGTCTTTGAAGATTTTTCACAGCAGATAAAATGCCACCTTTTTTATTTATTAAGTTTATGGCAGTCTTTACCTTGAAATCTGTGCAGATATTCTTATTGTAGATATTATTCTCATGAGACAATGAGAAAAGCTGAATGACCTCTGTACCTTCGAAAAAATTAGACCTTTTAGGTCACTGCAGTAGTTCCTATGAGCAATATAAAAATCACGTTTTCTGAGATTTTGACTGCTTTCTTTTGATGATACACTTCACACAGATTTTTTTTTTTATATTTGGAGTATTATTTTCTCATCTGCTGAGAACTATTGCAGATTCTGTACAAGGACTTCAGAATTTTTTATTAGAATGGGAGGTGTTCATGCCTGCAGGGTGCATCCTCATTGTCGTCAGTTTGTAGCATCACCACATTTTTCTCTCTGTAGTTGCCACTAAATGATCTCCCAAGGTGCAATGGTAATCCTATTTATTGCTTATTGTGCAGAAACTGGCTGAATATCATTCATTTTATGGTTGAATATCATTCATTCCATTACTAGGATAGAGTGTCAAGTTAATTTCCTTTTTTTGAGATACTCAGGATCTCTGTATTGATGGTGCTTTTCAATTATGGATCATGAGGAATTTAATTAGAATTTTCAAGGCTTTCTGTAGGTCACTAGAGGAAATTTGGAATAAGGCATTGGAAACTGCTTTGGGTGGAGAAATCTGAACTTTCCTAAACAGTTTCAGAGTAACATTAGGCTCTACTTTCTTCATCCTGACATCTAAGCAAGCTTCTAGGAATTCAATCTCCTGCATATTTTATACTTGAAGAGACTGCTTTGGAATTTGCACTCCAGAAATTACAGTTCTTGATAAATATTAGCAGCATCATAATATTTAAACAAGGGATGATTACCATTTATTGAAGAGTGAGAAGAGCCTCTACAGCTTTTTGAAATGACACCTTCTTTGTGACCATGAAGTTGTAGACTTATGTTTGTGCAGCTCTCACTTGAGTTCATTTAAAAATAGAGATGATTGATGCATCAATCTTTCCATCTTTTATAATTTTTTTACATTATAATCTGCATTAGTTTTCCAGAACATTTTGCTGTGGCTGAATCCTAATTCTTCATCTTCTTCCAAGACCTGCCATCTGCTTCAGAATGCATATCAAAGCATGGAATATCTTGGCTATAAAATTATGTCATTTTGAGGACTTGTTGAGACACTCAAGTTATTTTACTCTTTCATTAAAAAAAAATCCTGGATCATGTGTTTATAGAAACTTCACCCAGATATGAAGGAATGAGCTCATGGCAGTTATAATGGGTTTTTAAAGATTCATTTTTTCAAAGAAAAATTTCTGGTGTTATAAATGGGCTTCAGCAAACTTAATCTCTTTAATCATATGGCTATCAATAGTCGTCAGCTATCCAGAGACTCTGAGAACTGCTCTTTATTATTGCTGTTGGCTGTGGGTGTTTTCAGCAGAGGTATAACCACATATGACAGAAAGTGGCAACCTGAAAATAAAAGGAAGGGTGAAAGGAGCCTGCTGTTAATAACTACTATGTAAACTGAATTATGATTTTTAAAACCAGCTATTTTCTGTGTAAGCCATCTTTTCTCAAAAATTATAGTGGAACATGGCAATTTGTTTCATGGTGATTCAGTAACAGAGCTCATCAAATGATATGTCCTGGAGACAGGGAAATAGAGACAAGTGTTGCTGATAATGATAAAATGACCCACAGTAAAAGAAAAGCTGGCCTGTCTGCCTTCCACTGAAGTTGAGTGATCTGCAAGTAGAAACCAGGGAAAAGAAAAAAGTGAGATTCATTAAGAGCATTAGTCCTAACTGTGGTATGGTACACAGAAATGCAATCACAGGAAAAGATCTGTGGGAGCAACACAAGGCCTTTGGAGAAGACACTGAGAAGAAATAAACATAAAGATTGCTTGTGAGTCTTGAAAGAGAAGAGCAGAAATTTGTTAAGGAAAAAAACAGTATAAAAGAAGAACTCAAATATTCCTTTCATAGGGTATTTTTCTTGGTGAAGCTCTTTGTCTTCCAGCGGAGGGAATGATACAAACTCTGGTGCAGTGGAAGAGTTTGGTCTCAAAAGACAGCTTCTTCGACTACTGATGTGAAAATGTATTTCCCACATTAAAGGAAGAGTGGAGGAAATAAAACATAAGGAGTTTACTATTTTTGTGTCTGTCTATCTATATTTATTTCATTCATATATATGCATGAAAGTGTAGTGCAAATATGTAATGTGTGATTATTCCAGATGAAACTTAATACAAATATAGACTTTCCAAGATCTATGGTAATCTACATTTTGAAAGTGCATGAAAGAATTTCAGGGGAAATTGATTTATTTCTCCTGTCATTGTATTTGACTGAAATATAATTGGAATATAGATGTGTTCTAAGAAAACTACTGAATGCAGACAAGGGAGCTGCTGCAGTAGCCAAAAGTGTAGCAGAAAATCAGCATCTGAATCTGTGCAGAATAGCAGGGTTTGTACAAATGGCTAAGGAGAGTCAAAGAAATCCTATCCCTCTAGGAAAATAAGGGAAGTCCTATAATGAGATGTTTATTTAGGTGTTATCAGCCCTTTAGAAGAATTATAAGACAGATTTTCCAGCAGTTTTCCCGGGTTAAGGGCCAGGAGAGTGAACAAATGCCTGGGGAGCCGTGTGAATATGGAAAGAAAAAAGGGGTCCATTTTCTACCAAGCTTTAAGGGAGGGTTAGAAGCAATTTTGACTTCAAGAGAAAAAGTAATTGGTCATGCTGGACAACACTTTTAAAAGGTTGTGTTGGTTTCACGTCCTAGGGTAATGCGGTGGATTCGCCTGAGGGAGGTAACAGCAGGCCGGGAAGTGGGGGGGCTGTCCCCTCTCTGGGATCTTCCCCTGTGAGCTGCTGGAACCAATCAGAGAGCTGATTTGGTGATGGACAGCTGAGGAAACCAATTAGAGGTTGTTTCGCTTTCACAAATCACATGGGATCGGGCTGGATAACTCTCGGCTTCCGGCTCCTGGGCGAAGCGGGGTGGCCTCTGGCCGGGGCACTGGCCCCCTGGTCTGGCTCCGGGCTCGGCGGCGGGGGGGCCCGGCCCCGCACCCCGGCCCGGCACCAGCTCTGCGGGGGGCCCGGCTCGGCACCCCGGCCCCGGCTTGGTGGGGGGCCCGGCCCGGCCGCATGGCCCCGGGCCCCGGCCCCCCGACCGCATGGCTCGGGGCGGCCCCGGCCCTGGACTGGTGGCCCCCGGCTCCGCATGGCTCTGGCCCCGGCCGCATGGCGCCGGCACGGCCCCAGCCCTGCTGGCCCCCAGCTCGGCTCGGCTTGGCTCTCCACGTGGCAGAAGAGGCCTCCAGCTGCCCATGTGGTTTCTTCACGATCTAGATAAAATTTTAACTCTTTTAATGTCTGAATGGGATTTTCGATTTCCTGAGCTCCCCTGAATGAGAAGAATGAAGCATGGAGTCCACAGAAGTCAGTGGAATGAAGATAAAGTTCCTGATGGGAAGAGCTTGAAAAGATGCAGCTGATAAGTAGCTGAAAACCTTTTCTGTGAGGCTATGAGGGGATTGTGACTTCACTAAAATTCCTTTAAACTGTGAAATATACTTGGGGAGGTTTGGGGTGCTTGAGAAGAAGACTTTTTGCCTCGGGGAAATTGAGCTCTCTGTTTTGGGACTGGAATATTAACAGAGACATTTGATAGGGAAGGAGATAAAGAGAATTTTGTTTTTCAGCAGCCTGCCTTTAAAAGTAGTACCCCATGTATGCATCATAACCCATAACACGGCTCTGGAAGGACTGTGGAGATGAGAGGAGAGTCATAATCTGCAGTATTTTTCTGGGCGGATGTAGATTTTGAAGGTGAAGACACTCCCTAAGCCTAAACCAAAAAAGGAGCTTTTCTCTCTAAAGTGAACTGAAATGATTATTTAAATAAATAACTGACTGAAGTGTTTTCTGTATGATGTTGTTAAGAAATAAGGGAGGAGGGAAAAATCCAGGAATCTTATTCTGAATTCTTTTTGTGTTATTAGTAAATTTCTTCTTGTACCCTTTTAAGTTTTGAGCCTGCTTTGTCTATGCTCCTAAATCCTATCTCTAAAAGAAATTAAATATGTTAGAATTGGCAAAAACCAAGTCACACCGTGAGAAAGGTGATTTCTATTAGCATCACATATAGTCACTGGTTTTGTTATGCAAAAGATTTGAATCATCTGGTCACAATATTCTTGGAGGTTTTTTTGTGGAGAGGTTGTGATTTGTCTTTTTATTTAAGGCAAGGTCTCTGAATCCTGGTTTTATTTCCTTTCTCTCCTGTCAAAATAACCAATCTTTTGCTTTTGTATCTGTGTACTACACTTGAGATTAGTGAGGCTGTCTCCAGAGAGCCACTGGATCCCAGGAGAGGTGCTGTGTGCATATTTGGTCTGCATATTTAAGAGACATTTCTGCTAAAATACAAGATGTCAGAATTTCTGATATTTTGGTGGACTCAGAGTCAACTGTGTGTATTTCTCATTCCTGAGCAGAAATCCCCTAGACAACAAAGTATTCAGCAGGGTGAGCAGAGGCCTCAGCAGCTGCATAAACAGTCTGAAACCCATGTTCTTATGGGCCACTGTAAAACAATATTCAGCCAGTAGCAGAATTCTGATTTAATTGCTTTTATTTACAGATCAGAGAGTACCACAGCATGCAAATTAGTGCGTTTTTGGCTCCCTGTTGGTGACTGTGCTCATTCCTTTCAAATGCTTTTCAGAGCACATACTCTTCATTTCTACATTTTTAGCTCACCCTTTTCCTGGTCGTTACTTAGTGATGCCAGTGCTCTTTTTTGCAGTACTTGGGGATGGTTCTAGGGATGTGTACATTTTGCCAGTAGGGCTGGTGCTTTATCTAGCAGGATTTCTGTGCATTTTTATGTGAAAGAGTTCTTGGCTTTACTAAATTCTGCTGTATAAAAAAAAAAAAAAAAAGGCTGTGCTAAATCTATTCTTTGATAACAATATAATAGTTCTCACTTATGAGTGATGACAAAAAGAGGATGGTTACTGGCACAATGTCATGCTCACTTCGCTAACCAAATCTATGCCTGGCTGCATGTAATTCACTTTCTTTTTCAAGGATAGCAATCTAATACAGCCAGGATTCCCAGTTGCTTTCTTAGTTTTAAGACTGCATTTTCAACTGGAAAATACACAAGTTAAACAGCTGTCATTTTGAGGGATTATTCTTGATTAACAGGAGTCATTAACTATTGTCAGGAGGCATTAATATCTGTTCCCATCAGAATGAAGAAGGTAGATTTTTGTAAGGGTAAAAGAGAACAGAGAAAAGATCATCTGCATGATGTCCACCGGAGTAGGTCCTTCTAGATATTTTTGAGTTAAGACTAGTAAGATAGACTAGTGCTGGTATCAGCTTGAGCAGTGTTTTTCCAGAATGAAATTCCAAGGTGAGTTCATAAACAAGTTGTGATTGAGTAGGTATAGACGCTTTTAGAAATACCTAGTGTTGCTCTGACCTTTGATTGATATCATTGCAAATCTGTGCCTTAGGGTTATGCTAAATTTCTTACAAAGATGGTACAGAGACTGTTGTCCACCTTACTGGGAATGGGCTAAGTTTATTTGGTTTGGAAACAAAATGCTTCTTTAGAAGTTACTGTTGCCTAAAATTGCTCTTATTATGAACAGAAGAGCTTCCCAAATGCAAGGATAGTTAAAAAACCAACCCAAACCCACAAAAAAATTCAAAAAACCTAGACAAATGCAGCTCTGTAATCTGTCTGACCTTATCAATATAAACTCTGTTGACAGGTCTCATCCGTGGGTACACGGAGTTCTCCCAGCAGGCATCAGCTCTTTTTAGGTCAGCCTCTGTCTTTGTCAACAGCAGGTTTGAGCTGCAAGGATGTCTTCCCATAATGGAGAAAGCATTCTCAAAGCCCTAGTCTTACCTTCTTCTAATTACAGCAAATGTAGTTTTAAATTTGCATCTGTTAAAGAACAACAAAATAGCAAATGTTTTGTGGGCAGAAACAATGTACTTCTATGTGAATCTTTTGGGTCTGCTTCATAATGTATTTCTCTTGCCTGCTAGATGAAGAGGAATGCTAATGTACTCTGTGTACTGCTATTTTGAACCTGCTGTTATAGATTTATATGAATATTATTGATGCTGGATGAATTTGTACTGGGACATAACAGGAAACTTTCCATAAATTAAATGAATACCATACACAGGAACATGGAAAATCTTTACCTGAAAAGTTACACACTGCAGTTAATTCAAATGCCGAAGAGAAACAGAGGCAGCCTGCCCATCCCAAGTGGTGATGAATTACCATCTTCACATTAATGACTGTGCTTCATGTGTATTCATGCTGAAATTGATACCAGGGAGTCAGGTGACTACAGAATATTTCTCTTTAGCTGCAAGAATAAAGAAACAAAAAAATTAATCCAGATGGACCCTCCTCCCTCTTCATTATAAGCCATATCATCAGAGTAAAAGGCTTAATTGATTAGTTCCATGACTTCTCATCAGGCTCATGTCATCATCCCACAGGCAGAGAACAGCACCTGCAGCAGTCAGATTCCAGACAGGAGTGGACAGAGATAGCTTTTCCTGATAGGAAAAGCTGGGTACCTCTATCTTTCCAGTATTCCTACTATTATTTTTTTCTAATGAAATGAGGCATAAAGCTACTTTCTCAGGATTAACCAGGAAATGAACAGCATAGCATTGACACTGAATCATCCAGCTTACAGGTGACTATATAATTGAACCGGCAAAATGTCCTTTCAGTCTTTTAGAAAGGTCATTTGGTATCTACAAAATAAATTTTCAAAGATAAAAATGGTGACCATGATGACTGTTTTGTGAGGGAGTTAAAGCACACATACTAAACTGTTTGACAGAAAGTGATAGCAAGTCAGCATGAGAATGATGTGTCTAACCAGAGCAGATGCCCTAGTCTGATGTTTCCCTATCACCTCATCACTTCCTCTGGGCCTAGGCATTTCTTTTATTTGATGGAATTTGAAGCAGTCTGAATTGCCATGTGCTGTTTTCTTTGTGCAAATTTTTAGGCAAGGACCTCTTTTTGCAAACTGATACTATCTAGTTTTTATGAAAAGCATTTCGACCCATTCATTACCCATAAAATCATTCAGTCACTTTCTAGAACTAGTCTGGCCTTTTATTCTCAGTTTACAAATTACCAGATATTTTTAGTGTTTTTTATCAATTTAAAGGTGCTTTCATCCAAGAAACCTGCAAGTACCTTCCTACAAATTAGGTGATCCATGTGCCGTACCATTCAAAAGCAGTAAGAATTTCTTTCCTGCCTGTAAGAGTCAGGAACAACAAAAGATCAGTGAGTTATAACAACCAGAATCTTTGAGATCTCCTTTTCTGGTTACCTGAATCAAACCTAACTTTTAAAAGCCATTGTTAGCAGGCACTTAAAAAGTAAACTGAGTATGGGTTGGGTGTGTGATAACAGAGAGGGAGAAAGTATAAAAGCTTTTGCTACATGCTCTTTTTTAGTTTGTCTTCCTATGAAAACAAACTGTATCAAGATGCTTTCCCAAGGCTGTAATAAACCAAATTAGTCTCTGATATAATAGGATTGGTCAACATTCAAAATGAGGATACGTTGCTTTTCTTTTAACATCGTGCTGTTAATTTGTATTTTGTTGAGAGTGTTTTTTTTTTCTCCTCTTTCAGTCTGACATTTTTATTGGAGCTTAAGATTTAATAAATAATTCTAATGCCAAGTTGAAGAAAAAGCCTGGTGTTATGATGGACAGATTCATAAAAGGGAGGATTTAAAGGGTATCTTTTTGTTCCTTGGTTGGTTTTATGTTTTTTATGGGGACCAACCTGTGAAGGATATCTCAAAAATATTCACAGTCTCTTACTAAGGCCTGTAATAATGTTTCAGATTTTGGTGTGTCAGATAAATGCACTAGTGTTGGAACAGTGTCAACAAAATGCACAAATCTCTGTTCTTGTAACAGCTATAAATAGCAGGAGGTGCTATGTGCTAGGGAAAGCCAATTTTTGTCATTACTAGCCAAGCATCCACTGCCATGCTGAACAGATTATTTCTTGTGTTGCAGTACCAAGCAAAAGCAAACCTTTCAGCAGTCAGGAAAACACTATTTCTCCGTTTTGTGGAATGTCAGACTAGACTGGTTCTGTCTCTTCTAGTGTGACTTTGATTTGTGCCTTTACCTTGCAATTTTTATTTCCAAACCCTGATTTGAGTCCAGAGGCCTCTCCTAGTCTACGAGGTAGGTGTTTGTCTGAGGACATTCTTTCTCTAGATATGTTCACTTCTCAGGGGAAATGGATGTTAGATGTGGGTCACACTGCTGGATATATTTCACAAAAACATCGTTTCTGGAAGATCAGTCAGTAATCTGCTTCAAAATATTATATTATCTTACCTGGTGGCCAAGCAGACATGAGCTCAAATCTCCCACTCTTCTGCTTATCACAGTCTGCTTAAGTGAGGAAATGCTGTGTTGGGTTTGGTTTTTTCATCACTGCAGATGTGTGACTTAAAAACAATTATTTTCAGTTAGATTCACTCTTTATTTCTGCAGTGCTACTGATGCTTTAGAGTATTGTGATTCTTCAGAATTCTGGGTTGTGGTTGTCACCAAACATCTCCATGATGAAGCTGAAGTGATGTGGTTGTACACAGCCCTTGCTACAGCCACCTCCTCATTGAGATCACAACTGGATTTTGGCAGCCAAAGGGAATTAAATTCCAAGAGAAATCTAAGAGGCCAACAGAAGGCAAAGCTAGAGTGTTGAGGAAGCACCACCAACCATAAGGAAACTCAAGGAACTTTGAAACAGAGGGAAAATTTGTAAGCAGTGGTTCTTGAAGAAAACTTTGACAGGTTCTGTCTACTTTGGTAGAACCCATTTAGCATTCAACATTTTCTCTGTCCTTGACAAAAGTCTATCTGAATGGTTCTTAAGAAATAAAAATTGTTAATGCTTTTGTTTGTAACATTTTAGACAACAAAACACTTTTTAGAACCACATCATGGGCAATGAAACAAAAGCACGCTCGTGTTTTCTGTGCTTGGTAGTTGGTTTTGGGTTGTATGATTTCTACGCTACTGAATTTTAAAAAACTAAATGTATGGGAAGGGAAATTTTTTAGCTCAGGTCACACTTCAGTCTTATTTGCTCAAATTACAGACACATCTGTTTGGCTTCTAAGGCAAATTCCTAAATCTTGGAAGAGTTCTTGGTATGTTGTGTAGCATTTTAGGTTTTGCAAAGAGAGGTGCTCCACATCCCGTCCTACTACCTTGCTGGATGAGTGTGTTCTTGCCATTTCTACCTTGAAAATAGCACCCTCCCCTTTCAGTGCAGATTGTTTTATGTCACTTAGTTCATTTAATGTAATTTAAAATAATTTATGGTTATTAAGCTATTAAACTAAAGTGATTACTTGAAATGACATTGCTCTGTGACACAGTTACAGAGTAGTTCAGTGGAGGAATCCGCATACTATTATCACTCCAATTTTAGTTGAACTATGCAATTATTATTTGAATTAAATGGTTTATTAGCTACAGAATACATCTTATTAAATCACAACAAATAATCCAGGCTTGAGGACTGGAAGCTGGGTTAAAATCCTAGGCGATGAGTGTGTCTTGTACCATACTGCCTCTGTGTGTGGAAGAAGGCAGTGCAAAGAACAGATTTCAGTTGTTTCTGAAAACAAATACTGTATTTCTTCTCCTTTACACTAAATTTAGAATGAGAGATGTAATAAAATTTGAGACACTTTCTCAATTCAGGCACTACATTTCCATTGACTCAATAGTCTATAACGAAAGGTAAGTCAGAGCAAAATTCCTTTTAATGTGTTTTAATGAAATAAATTATATTTATTCAGTAGTCTTGAAATAGTTTAAGCCCTATCTGAGAGTTTGAAGAGGAGATATCTACGAAACATTTGTCACAATCAGTCATGACCAGGATGCCAGAAATTAATTTAAAGAAGAGCCTTTGTAGCCTCAATGGCATGAAATAAACTGAAAAAAAATAGCACTCTTGTCAAATATTTGGTAGGCAAAGAAACCTTCAAGGTCTTGCAAGTAAAATGTACGCCAGATGGTAAATACATAGTACTTTTGTTTGTGGTATTTGATTTTTTGTTTGTTTCATGGTTTATTTGTTTGTTTGGTCTTGTTTGTTAGTGATTTTTTGTTTGCTTCATTTTTGAATGATGTTAGGCCATATCCAAGAAACAAGTTTCCATTTCTTTATTTGGATAAGTGTTAATGCCATACCAGGAAAGTTCACTTTGATCAGCTGCCTGTTGAATTGAGTTTTATATATTTGTCTACAGATTTGGGTATTTTATATTGCCAATTCATTTGTTTGTACCATATTTATATAATTTCAGGGTTTCTATTATTTGCGTTGTATGGGTTGTGACAACTGATTTGAAAAGAGCAGGCTATGAAATGAAGAGAAAATGAACGTCACCTTTCAAAATCTGAGATACTTCCTGCATGATGTGGCCTCTCTTTGAAGTATAATCCTGCAGGACTTCAGGTCATTTGGATTTCTCTGGTTTTCTTGGCTCAGGCTAGTTTCAAGACTTTATGTGCAGGAAAGAACTTGGGCTGTTGTTGTGGATGCTTACCTCCTTCTGGCAGTTGCAATGGTTTGCTGCCCTTATGATTCATAATGGTTTCCCATCTGCTGCTTGCTTCTGTTCAAGATGATGTGCATTTTTAATCTCTGAATTCTTAGGTCTGAGTTGGTTTGGGGATACACAACTCCTGCAGAGTGTCTCCTAAAGACAGGATTTCCCTCCTGCCATTTCTCCCAGATGGAGGTGTCCATTCTGAGCAAACAAGTGTCTAAAGTGCATGGAAAGGGCTGTTATGGACTATGAAACTACTTTTGAGGAAGAAAATTTAGGTTTGGTTGTCAGAACTTACCCACTGTGGTTCCATTTCTGTCTTCAGGAAGTGCATTTGCAGAGTGGGCAGCATTTCTTTTGCCTGCTAGGTTACCTTTAACACTTCCTTAAAATAATAAACTGGCATAAAACTGCATCTGCTGGAAGGAGATGTGGTAGCCAGGCAAAATAAAATGCTCATGTAATTTATTTTGACCATTCTAGAAAATAGCAACAAGTCTTAAATCCTTCCTTTTTTGAGGATGTTTGGTCTCAGTCATTTAAAGACTATCTAATTTACAAGGAGAAGAAAATGTTTTGCCACTGTGTCTGAAACTGCATGAACTTTAAAGATCTAGATTGAAAATATTCATTTATTTGTAATATTTCTACTACTCTATCTGACACAGAAATGCATTTTTTTTGTCTATAACTCCAGTCAGGTAACAATTAAGAAAATGAGAAGTTATTCCTGAATCTGCCTCCTCCATTCAGGAATGAGGCAAATTTGCAAAGACAAAATGTTTTGCATATATTTATATTTAAATGCATATATACAAACACACAAATGTGCATACTGTGCCCAGACATAACTCCCAAGGAATCACAACAGCCTTTCCTGACTGCAGAAAATTGCCTTAAATCATGGGCACAAGGCTTCAAAGTGCTCTCATAGGTGAATGGCAGTACAGAATATAATTTGGGGAAAAAAAGAAAAGCCAGATCACTTCACAAAAGAGTTAATTTTGGAACCACAGGCCAGTGCAGCTAAGAAATTACCTTATTAAATATTTCTGCTAGGTTTATTTGCTAGCTCTAGCTGCAGCCCAAACACAAGTTTGTTTGGATCAGTTCTGATCTCAGTTTCATGCTAATTTTGCTGAGACCAGAGTATTTTTTCATGGAATCATTTGCAGTTACATGATTTAGCCCAGACAGCACTCTGTTTTTTTTCTCCTATGAGAGCCAACAGATAACAAGAAAAAAAAGCCTAAATATCTTACTCAGATAGTTCAGCATCTCAAGGCAGGATTGAGACAGGAGAAGAGGAAAGGAATGGACATATTTTGTACTTCCAGTGCTGTGTTAGCTTTATCCTTGTTTATCCAATGCAAGTTCCAGGCTCCAGGGAGACTTCTTAAGGGAGAGTCAGCAAGATTTTGGGATTTTGGAATTATTTAAACAATCTTTGTATTACTTAATATTTTTTTTTCTATGGATTAAGACACACACACTCTGTGTGAATTCTGCCACTCTGAAAGCTTAAATTCATGCCACATGTCAGAATAGAAAAAAAACTTCTTAACGTGCATGTTTTTGGTGGGTTTTGTTGGTTTGGATTTTTTTTATATTGTTACAGAGTAAAGAATTTTCATAATCAAGCTGTGCCTAAATCTGAATGTGCCCCAAACCAATGCCTTATTTGTATTGCAAAATGAATGTTCAGCAAAAAGCATGGAGATATACTGAGGATATTTTTCTATTAAAAAAGAGGTTTTAATCTATTGCAGCAACCATCTGATGTGAACGCCTCCCTGCTTTCTGTTTTCAAAATAATTTCCTGATCTTCTGAGAATAATAATAAATCATAGTTGACAAGCCACTTAAGAACTTACCCTAAAATATTATTAGTTTATTAGATGGCTGCCTGTATTTAAAAACTAACAAAGGAAAAGAAGAATCCCTTTTTAAACTTCCAAGTTGGGTGATTTGAAACAGATCCACAGATCACTGTAAGTCAATTGATCTCAGTGGAGCAAACATCATTCTTTCATTCATCACGATTCGTGCCAACATTTTTCCTAACTCATGGAATTCTGCAGGTTCGAAATGATGGCTGTATCTTCCCCTGTCCATAATTTGAACAAGATGAAGAGCCTGATTGATCCTTGGAAGTGGTATCTTGGGCATGCTGCACAGTGATAACAAGCACCCTTTTAAAAACAGCTTCATTATGCTCCCTTCAGATATTGGCAAGGGCTGGGGGTGACAGAGTGGCTGAGATGGATCATTGAGCTGATCAGATATGGCAATCCCTGTGTTTTCTGTGTTCTCGAGGACGACAAGATTTGAAGCAAGCATAAACATTTCACAGCTGCCTGGTAGAAATGTGTTTTATTGGTTAAGGGGTTAGGGAAGAAAGCACATTTCCCAGAGGTTGTGGGGAAAAGTCTATAGCATGGATGCATAGGATGATGATGGATTTATATTTAAGTGACAGTTTGTAACACAGCTCACTAAGGAGCAGAGCTCAGAGACTTTTATTACTTTGAAGGAATATACAAATATATGTGTTGCTTCTGGTTTTCACAGGGGCTGCCATTTTAGAGGAGAACAAGCTGTTTAGGATTTTTACTCCAAGAATATAAAAATTTTTTTCTGTTTATTCCTACTTTAAGATGTGGAACCTGAAAATGGTAAAGGCATGTGCAATTTCTTATATGAACAGGTAAATATCTGACAAATAAAAAAGCTCATGATTTTACATTTTTTTAGCATATTTGAGTCAACAATGTTTAAATAGAAGAATTACTGTAAGAGAGTGTTTTACTTTGGTATTCTCAAAAAAAAAATATCACTAATGGGAAAATTAAATTGTGGCATCTAATAAGGAGAGAAGTACCAAAAACCATTGAATGTTGGGGGAAATAAGGTGCTTAATTCCATTAGACTGTTTCATAAATCTGCACAGTCACCTGTAATCATCTTAAAAGCTTAAATATTCCTTGCAAATTTGATTTCCAGACTGCAGCTCAGAAAAACATCCCAACTGTGGGTGTGTGGACACTGCTGAAGGCCTAGGCAAAATCTGCCACGCCTTTTTCTCAAGTTCCAAGTATTTTCCTCAGACCATGAAACTTTCTCAGCCTCAGCTAGGATTTTTCCCAAGCTAGATGTTCCTTGTTTATTGTAAATACAAGAGAAAGAATCATAACAGAGATAAACAGCTGCAAGGTCCCTGAGAAAGCCAGGGAGAAGAGGTGTCTCTTTCTCTGACCAATGATCTGTTTGTATTTTGTTTTGCACGAACTGCCTTATTTAAGGCAATGGCTTCTTTTAATGAATTGCTCTTTCTTGCTCTTTCCTGCACCAAGCAAGAGAGTGTCTTGTTGCTGTTTTTCACCGCTCCTTAATCCTTTTCACGGCAACATGGGTGGGCCCATAGTACATAATTAAAGTTCTTCAGGGCATCGATTTGCTTTGCCACCATGTATGTTCCCCTTTCCCAGCCTTAAAAAGAACTGTGACAGTAATTTTGGACAGAGAGTCTTTTGTTTCCATGTCTGAAAGCTTTGTGAGCCTCAGTGAGCTAGTGCTAATGAAACTTGCACAAGGAAACACAGAGATGATTTGGTTTTTCCCTCTAATGCTGTTTTGAAACATCCTTACAAAACTCATCACTTTAGTTGTGATCTCTTTTCCCCAGAAGGAAACTTGCTTTGAAGTGAAAGGGCCGAAACAAGAATCTTTTGATCGATTAAGCTATGAATACAAGTGATAGGAAGACTGTAAGCAAAAAAACTGTTAACTACCCTTTAAATCTAATCTTGGCACTTACAGAGTCAGAAATTCAGAGAGAAGAGTGCTCAGAGCTGGAGGGGACACAGGAACAAAATAACTGTGACAGTGCCCGGTGTGGGAAGTGAGGAGCCCCTTGGCACCTGGGCTGGCTGAGCCCTGGAGAGTGGAAGCATCCCTCTGCCAGCTCCTGAAAAGAGCCACATGCACCACCAAGGGCCTCACTGAAGACTTCTGCTGAAAAGCTGCAATGTCGGCCAAAAAAAAAAGCAGATTTTTTAGATGCACTTCGATTTGAAATTCCCTTTGAAAATGAATGTCTGCATTTTCTAAGGGACTCTGAAAGAAAAGCCCTTGACCTTCTGGGCTTTCCAATAAT